>CM076572.1:633659917-634310202 GCA_034641835.2 Pinus albicaulis
AACACCGGAAAATACCTCCTTTGAGGCACTACGCTATCCCTCAAGGGAAAATGCCGACCCTGAAGGAAACACTGCAAAACATGGCCTCTCCCTCTGCAAAATGTCACCAATAGGTAAGGGTTGATCCCTTCCCTAATCCTCCGGTATGAATCCACCCAAATCACCTCAATCCGGAACTCTGCCCAACTAGAACTGCGTCCTCCCTCTGCAAGATTGCATTGTCCCTCCAAGGAATGTTCCTCAATGACTGAAACTCTGATCTCTCCCTGCAAAATACGGTAGGACTCCTCACCCGAGCAAGCACTCGAAGTCTCCCGGGGCTGAGGTTGGGATCTCCGCACGGAGACACCCGGTGTACTGAACAGTACGTGTAGACTAGCTAAACAACAAGTGTGCTCAATGTCTAGAGACAATCTCCAAAATGCATAATCATCAATGAGAGAAATGAGGTAGCCTCTCCTCTCTTTATCTTGGGTGAGCCTCCCTTTCTCCTTGGCCCCACCATGCTAACACTGTCCGTCTTTGGCCCACGCTGCCAACTCATCTGCGCTGGCTGGGCCCACGCTGTCTAAGTGTGTCCCCTTCCCTACGTTGTCACTTGGCCCCCTTGGCCCACCTTGACCATACGTTATATTTCCTAGGGGACTTTAAGGAGTGTGCTTTATCCTAAGTGAGTCACACTCCCACTTTATTTATTTTTTTTAACTATATAAGGCAAAATTAATCAAAATTAATATTTCCAATTAGCTATCGCTAATTGGGAATATTACACAAAGAGACAAGAATGGATCGTCAGATCCAACAAAGACCAACGACGGAGATTGAATCGCACCGGGAGCAATTTCACAAATTGCAACTTTTAGAGTTTAGTGTTAAGGCGTCGCATGGTAAGTTATTTTGTATGCGATGTGAAATGGAGAAGGGCACGTGTCGGCATTGTGCATAATCGCAGATTGCATGGAATAAGGTTTAACCACTAAGTTAAATGTTAAAGCATGCGAAGTGCGAAGTCGCAAGTTTGTTAATTTGTTAAAAGTGTGAAGTTGTGGGGAAGGTAAATCATAAAGTTTGCGAAGTGTGATCGCTTGTGATTGGTTCAAGGTATTGTGGGATCCTCTCGAAGAAGTTCTGCGTGTATGTAATTGTTTTGGGTTTATGTGCGACCTGTTTCAAAGTAACAGTTTGTTGATTCCACGCCTATTCTGATTATTGTCACAGCTTGTCTACATCATTTGATATCAAAGCAGATGTTGAGTTCTGTTCTTGAAGGTTGGAGCAAATATGCCACCCAGGAGAGGAGCCGACATAGGTCGGAGAAGGCCGGAAGCTAATGCAATTTTGCTAGACGAGATTCGACATCTTCGTACAAGAATGTAGACAATCGAGATTGCTTAGAGAAGAACACCTGATGAAGGAGAAGTCAGCACATCAGAGGAAACTTCTGAGGAAGAAGAAGTGGTAGAAGACAAGGCAGCTAAAGTTTTCAAGATATTAGCAAAGGTTAGTGGGAAACCGAGAGTGGAGATTCCTTCATACGAGGGGTACCTTAATGTGGACGAGTTGATGGATTGTATCAGTTCAATGGATAAGTATTTTGACTTGGAAGAGATCGAAGATAAGAAGAAGGTAAAGTATGTAGCTATCAAATTGAAGGGCCATGCATCTATCTGGTGGGATGAACTACAGACATTCAGAGTTAGAAAAGGAAAGCCTAAGATGAAACAGTGGGATAATATGATAAGGAAGTTGAAGAATAAGTTTATGCCAAAGGACTATCAATTGAATCTTTTCAAGCAATTGCAGAATTTGAGGCAGAAAGGAATGACTGTCAAGGAGTATACAGAGGAGTTTTACAAGCTGAGCATTAGAGCAAGACATGCTGAAGATGATATGGAGAAAGTAGCCAGATACATCAATGGTTTAAGGTATGACATACAAGATGAAATCAATTTGTTGAGTCTGAAGACAATTGAGGATGCCTACCAAGCAGCTTTGAAGGCAGAGGAGAAAATGTTGAGGAAGCAAAGTCAGAGGAATAGAGGTAAAAGTCCAACAAGAGGAAGAGGAACGTTTAGATCAAGATTTCAACACTCTCAGAATGAAACAGGAGGTTCGAGTAGCAGACCGCCACAGAGAGGAGACTTTGGTAGAGGGAGATTTACACCCAGAGGCAGAGGCCGAGGAAGAGAAATTCGGTGCTATACATGTGGAGAATGGGGACACGAATCATGGGATTGTCCTCATAACAAACCAACAAATCAGCGGAATGTGAATGTAGCTAAAGAAAAGGAGGAAAATCCTCAAGTCCTGAGAAAATAAGAACCACCTAAGGCAGGAGAGTCTTTATTGCTCAAAAGAATATTGCTTAAGGCAGAGAAGGAAGCAAATGAGCCAGCTCAAAGGAAGAGTCTATTCAGGACTGTATGTACGTGTAAAGAAAAGTGTTGCAAGGTTGTGATTGATAGTGGAAGCACTGATAATCTTGTTTTCACAGAGATGGTTGAGAAATTGGGGTTGAGTAAGATGGTACACCCTATTCCTTACAGAGTGTCGTGGCTACAGAAGGGGCATCATATTTTGGTGACAGAACAGTGCAAGGTAGAGATACATATCAATACATATAAGGATGTCATATTGTGTGATGTGATGCCAATGGACATGTGCCATGTATTGCTGGGAAGACCTTGGCAATTTGACATAAAAGCCATTCATGATGGCAAAAGGAATACCTACACCATAGAGAAGGATGGAAAGAAGCACACATTGCTACCTTTGAAGGATGAAGCAGATAAAGGAACAATTGAGAATAATGTTATGCTGATTAGTGGAAAGGAGTTGCTGCAAGAAGTCAAAAAGGAGAAAGAAATGCATTTTGTTGTTGTGGGTAAACCCAAGGTAATTCTGACTTTTACTAATTCAGACAATCTGTCTATGGAAATTAAAAATCTATTAGATGATTATGTTGATATAGTTGTTGATGAATTACCAAGTAAATTTCCACCAATTAGAAGTATCAGTCATCACATAGATTTAATACTTGGTGCAAGTTTACCAAACAAAGTAGCATATAGAATGACCCCCCGGGAGAATGAAGAAGTTGGAAGATAGGTACATGAGTTGTTAGATAAAGGACTGATCAAAGAAAGTCTTAGTCCATGTGCAGTACCAGCCGTGCTTAGTCCAAAGAAAGGAGGTGAGTGGCGCATGTGTATTGATTGCATAGCCATAAACAAGATCACTATCAGGTATAGATTTCCATTGCCACGCATAGATGATTTGATGGATTGTTTAAGTGGGTCAAAGTATTTTACTAAAATAGATCTGAAGAGTGGATACCATCAAATAAGGATTAGAGAAGGAGATGACTATAAGACTGCTTTTAAGACCAATAGTGGATTGTATGAGTGGTTAGTGATGCCTTTTGGGCTCACTAATGCACCAAGCACATTTATGAGACTAATGAACGAGGTTTTGAAAGAGTATGCAGGAAAGTTTGTGATAGTCTATCTTGATGACATTCTGATTTTCAGTCACAGTAAGGAAGAGCATTTGGAACATGTCAAGTTGATGTTAAGTACTTTACAAAAGGAGAAGTTGCTCATAAATTTGATGAAGTGTAGTTTCATGAAGAAGGAGCTCATTTACTTGGGATTTATATTCTCAGAAGAAGGCTTAAAGATGGACCCAGAAAAGATTCAAGTAGTGCTGGATTGGCCAACTCCGAGAAGTGTATTTGAGGTAAGGAGTTTTCATGGTCTTGCAAGTTTTTACAAAAAGTTTATAAGAGGTTTTAGTTAGATCTGTGCACCAATTATTGAAACAATAAAGGAGAGCAACCAGCCATTTAAATGGATAGAAGCAGCAGATCGAAATTTCAAGTTGTTGAAAAAGAAAATCACTGAAAGACCTGTTTTGGCCTTGCCAAATTTTAATAAAATATTCCAAGTTGAGACTGATGCTAGTGGGATAGCAATTGGAGCTGTCTTGAGTCAAGAGCAGAGACATAGCTTATTTAAGTGAAAAGTTAAATGAGGCCAAGAAAAAGTATTCGTCCTATGATAAGGAGTTCTATGCTATTGTGTAGGCTTTGAAGAAATGGAGGCATTATTTATTGCCCAAGGAATTTGTGTCATATTCAGATAACCATGCACTACGGTTCATAAATAATCAACCGAAGTTGAACCAAAAGCATGCAAAGTGGGTGGAGTTTTTGCAGAGTTTTACCTTTGTAATCAAACACACAAGCGGTAAGACAAACAAAGTTGCTAATGCTTTAAGCAGAGTAAATTTGGTTCTGCAGGAATTGAAGATTGGCATTTTGGGGTTTGAAGAGATGATTGACATGTATGAGGAAGACACAAATTTCAAAGAAATATATGTAGCTGTTAAGAATCCAGTGATTCATAATAGAAGCCAGTGGTTATATTACTTGATTCAAGGAGGATCGCTGTTCAAGAATAATAAAATGTGTATAACTAAGTGTTCCATGAGGGAAAATTTGATTAAGGAAAAACACAGTGAAGGACTGTCTGGACACTTTGGACAGGATAAAACATTTGCTCAAGTAAGTGCTTTTTATTATTGGCCAAAAATGCAAACTGATATAAAAAAGTTTGTTGAGAAGTGTAGGATTTGTCAACATGCCAAAGGAAGAAGCCAAAACATTGGGTTATATCAGCCATTGCCAATACCCAATAGACCTTGGGATGCTGTCAGCATGGATTTTGTTTTAGGATTGCCGAAGACTTAAAGAGGACATGAATCTATCTATGTTGTTGTAGATAGATTTTCTAAAATGGCACATTTTATTGCTTGTAAGAAAACTAGTGATGCAACTCACATTGCTAATTTGTTTTTCTCTGAAGTTATAAGATTGCATGGATTGCCTGTGAGTATTATTTCAGACAAGGATACAAAGTTCGTAGGACACTTTTGGAGGACTCTATGGACTCTATGGATTGAACCTGGGTCTTACTCAGAAACCTTCTTTCTCACCAACAAATGGTTCCGTTGCCAGGACAGGGAGAGAGGCCAACAAGGTTTCTGTAGTAGTCTAGCACAACGCCGGCATTTTCACCCTACTTCGAAGAGAAGAGAGTCTCACCCGAGGCGTGCCGTGACCTTAGTGAGGTTAGGAACAGATCAAATATCAATCGATCATAACCATTGAGCAAAATAGGAAGAACTAGGAACTTGCAAACAAATTTAGCTATCTTGCATAAGATACTACTCATGAAGCATATTCAAGATACCAAACTAAAATTTAAAAGTGGCCAATACATTCACCATAACCAAATGCTTAACACAGAACTCAGGACATCAAAAACAGGTAGAAGTATATTTCATTATCAACAACAGACAATTACATTACTCTCAGAGTTGATTACAGAAGGGCAGATTACAACAGCACAGAATAGAACAGAACATAACAGAATAGAACACAACTCTACTGCAGTTGCCTCCCTTAGCCCTCTACTGGACTAACCTTCTGTCTTCGCTGGCTAATTGCCTATTTGTTCCTTCGCCAACGCGACTGTCAGTTTTCCTTCCTTTCCTGCTTTGCTGTTTGCCGCATCTCCCTGATCACTGAAAGTTCCGCTGCCTATCCTTGTTGCTCATTCTTGCCATCTGTGCTGGTTTTCCGCAACTACCGTGCCACTTGTTCTCCGGCTCTTCGCAACCGTGACAACTCCCTGTCTACCATGGTTGCGCTCCGCCACCTGTTCTCCGCGACTCAAAACCGTTTCATTTTCAAAACAAGGGCCCCAACAGGCCCCGACCATATGCTATTGACTCGTCCCGAGTCAATCCTTTTTTGCTGCCTCGATCTCCATTGGTCCGCCTGCCTCTGTGGCTGGCCCTGTCTTCTTCGTTTCTTATTATTATTATTTTTTATTATTGATATATGAAGGTATAAAACATGGTTGTGTAGCACTGTCCTTAAGAATAACTTATAACTTAAAGTGTTATCATAAAATATGCATATTACGTTTATGTCTCCCACTTATGGGAAGATTAATATATATTTTTTTTGTTTGTGTTAATTTAAGTTGTTAACTTATTAATTTAACAACTTTTAAATAACCCTAGTAGCACTAGATTTCCCTCTTTTTAAATATTTTAAAACTATATAATTTGTAATTTATTATATAGTTTTAATAAAATAATATTCTAAAACCTTTTGAGCTCAAAAGAGGTTTGTAAACTGGGTACAAACCTCAGTTTCAGTTCAGCCTATCATCCTCAGACGGATGGACAAACTGAAGTGGTCAAAAGGAGCTTGGGAAATATATTAAGGAGTTTGGTTTACAAAAATCCAAAGCAATGGGACTTAGCACTTGCTCAAGCTGAATTTGCCTATAATGATACTCCTAATCGGAGTACTGGAATGAGTCAATTTCAGATTGTTTTTGGAATGCATCCAAGAGGGGTGTATGAACTTAGAGATTTGAGCAAACAAGAGACAAGGAGTGCAAAAACTGAAGAATTGGCAGAACAAATACAAAAGTTGCAGGAAGATGTCAAGCAGAGCTTATAGAAAAACACCCAAAAGTATAAACAAAGAGCTGATATGAAGAGACTGAAAGGGAGTTTCAAGTAGATGATTTAGTCATGGTTTATCTAAGGAAAGGTTTCCAGTTGGGACTTATAACCAACTGAAAAATGAAAAAGATAGGGCCATGTAGAATTTTGAGGAAGTTTTCTTCAAATGCATAAGAAATTGAGTTACCAACAGGAATTAGGATATCACCCATCTTCAATATTGCAGAATTGTACCCATACAAAGGAACAGAGGAAGAACTACAAGAAGAATCTACAGAAGAGGAGGACCAAACTATGAATTAGAAGGAATAGATGCCAAAGACAACAAAGAAAGAAGTGGAAGCCATTTTGGAGAAAAGAGCAGCAAAGAAGACTAGATGAAAAACTTATTATTAGTATCTAGTCAAATGGAAAGGACACCCAGTGGAAGATGCCAGTTGGATGACAACAACAGTGTTACAAAAGTTTAAGGTAGATCCTGAAACATTGATGTATCAATCTTTTCTTCCCCGTGAGTCTGATGCAGGAGCATCTGGATTTAGCCAGCAATGTGATTGTGTGTTCACATGTTGTGGCTAACAAGAGGTGGATAAACATTGGTTATTGATATTTTACATAGTTTTAAATGAGAGGAGTTAGTTTGTTTTGATTTGCTAAATTAATTAGGAATAAAATAGCAAATTGGTTTCTCCCTGCGAGGAGATTAAGCCAAGTAGGTTAGAGCATTTAGATAGGATGGAAATTGTTTGTTAGAGTGGTTCAGTAGAAAGCTAATAAAAGACAAAGCGAACTGCTTCAAGTAGGTATATATATGTGTGTGTGTGTGTGTGTGTGTGTAGAGTAGAGTGGAATAGGTGTGGATAGGTGCGAGAGGCGAGTGAGAGAGAAGTGAGCAGAGAGCAGAAATAAATGTAAAAACCAGCCAACCAAGGGCTTGGCTCTGTGTGTTTCATTTCTAATTTAATTCCAAGTGTTTTGTATTTTAATCGGGCTCTTTGTTTTAAACTGTCTATTTTATTTCTCTGTTGAATTGGATATCACATTGATTGCACAGTGGAGGACAATCAGATTCGCAAGCAACGGCAAGGACTGTTAGATCAGCACAGATCAACGGTGGGAAATCACATCGCAACTGAAGACTTCACACATCGCAAGATTTAGTGTTTATGGATAAGATTTCGCAAGCTAAGTTATTTAACTGGCAATGCGAAGTAGATCGGCAAAGAGACAAGTATGGACCGTCGGATCCAAAAAAGACCAACGACGAAGATTGAATCGCACCGAGAGTGATTTCGCAAATTGCAACTTTTAGAGTTTGGTGTTAAGGCATCGCATGGTAAGTTATTTTGTATGTGATGTGCAGTGGAGAAGGGCACGTGTCGACACTGCGCATAATCGCAGATCGCATGGAATAAGGTTTAACCACTAAGTTAAATGTTAAAGTATGCAAAGTGCGAAGTCGCGAAATCGCAAGTATGTTAATTTGTTAAAAGTGCGAAGTTGCGGGGAAGGTAAATCATAAAGGTTGCGAAGTGCGATCGCTTGTGATTGGTTCAAGGTATTGTGGGACCCTCCTGAAGAAGTTCCGCGTTTATGTAATTGTTTCGAGTTTATGTGCAACTTGTTTCAAAGTAACAATTTGTTGATTCTGTGCGTATTTTGATTATTGTCGCAGCTTGTCTACATCAGCTGACACTGCTATACTGCTGTCAACTTTGCATCTGCACTGCAACTCACTCTCATTTGCTGCTGCTGCAACTGCAACAACTGCAACTGCGAAGCATCCAAAATACTAATTCAACTGTGTCACTGCATCTGTCTCCTGAGTCCTAATTGCTACTAGCACCTGCACTGTATATTGAAAAATCTGCGTTGTTACTGTCTCTGAACTGTGCCACTCTGCACTACTGTCAACACTGCACTGCGCTCCTTAGCACCTAACTGCCACTATTTTGCAACTGTCTCTTGAATCATACTGCATCACTAACACTAATCCAACTTGCTAGTGTATATTGTGGGCCCCCGTAGCCAGGTAATGTTTCGTGAGGTGGACACCTCAATGGGCCTTGCCCATGTCTGCAACTCTATGTTGCTATAACTCCATATCGCCCCACCTCTCTCCTGGAGGTATGGCTGTAAACATCACAAACTCTTCCTCCAACTTGGAGGACAACTTGCATATCTCAGCAAACGCTGCCATCTGGTCCTACTTCTCCTGCTTGTCCTTTTTCCTGAGAGGACATTGCATACTGTAGTGGCCAAGCTCACCACATCTGAAGCACTTGACCTTGCATAGGTCCTTCTAATTCTTCTCCCCCTACCCCTGACTGGGACCCTTAGAAGTTAGGGCGACATTCTCCTCTTCCTTCTCACTCTTCACACCCTTGCAATTGCCTCCATTGTTGGTTCTCTTTACTAGAGCTCACCTCAACTCCTCCTGTTGTAGATCGGCCCACGTCCTGTCCCAACCAGGCAAAGTGTCTCTTCCCAAAATACTTTGGACAAATACCTACCAATCCTTGGAGACACTGTTCAATGCCAATCATACAAGCTTTGTGGTTTGGGGCGCCTCCCCAATGACTATTAGCTGATCTCGGACCTCCTGAATCCTAGTGAGGAAGGGCTCTATGCCTTCACCGTTCTGCATCCTTATGTTTCTCACGGAGAAGCATCTTCTGTTGCTCGGAGGAACTCTAATATAACGTGGAGAGAACATCCCACATCTCCTTGGTTGTACCTTTGCCAGCTACATGCGAGACTATATGGTCTCGAACTCCATCCAAGATCATCCGTTTCACCATCACCATTTATTTTTTGTACTCCTTTAGCTGATTTGCATCCTGGGCTACTGCTCCCACATTCTCTGCATAGGCCTTCAGACCATGCTCATCAAGGAGAAAGGACATTTTGGCCTTCCAAATGACATAGTTGGAGGCACCGTCCAATCTATTTTAACTTTTGATCTTTGAGCCCAGCTGTGGCCATCTTGAATCTAGTCAAAAACTCCCACTTTCCTTCTAATTGGCTGTTGGATCTACTACTTGCACTCCCCTTTAGAGTGAGAAGATCTGCTCACAACTATGGCGAATCTGCAACCAGAAATATTGGATCTTTAAAACTCGAGATCCCTTGAGAGAAATTTTCCCTCTATGCCTGTTCTTTTTCTCTTCCACCTGACACTGATTTTGCACTAGCAAACTGCGACAAAACCCTTAGGCCCAGACAAGAAATCTACTCAGCAAAAATCTAAGTTGTTGTTGCTCCCTTTGCATGCTGGAATCACTAAACTGGAAAGCCAAATTTTTTTGCCAACCTGCATTGAAAAATCGAACTTCCCCAATCAATTCGATCTTCTTGGCTTTAGGCTCTGCACAACCTCAGAAAATTTGTCCTGCTGCTCCCTCTGAACATCGAATTTTTGCCTCTGCTTCTGAGCTTCCCCGTCTGAACTATGAAAATTCTACTGCAGTATCATGGTTTACTTCTCCTACTTGATTTAAATTATACAAGTTATTTTCAGAAATTAGATTCAGAAAACACCGAAGTAAACACAACTAACAGTCTACACATGTAGATCATTTACTGAATACTACGCTCATTCAACAAAGTGACACATGGATATTTGGACATAAGTCCCCGAAAAAACCCAAAGCGGGAAAACCGATGCAGTAGATATGAGGGTTTATTTTATTAAGTAGATTCTGAGTAGAGTAAATCTGTGTTCCAGATCTAGAAAACCGATAGAGAATAAAAGAAATTTGCAGCTAACCTGTTGTTCTAAGACCAAATATCTGATTGATCCACACCCTCAAACGAGATTTACAAGACTCAGCCCGAATTAGGCCCTAGAAACCCTAGTGCTGCCCCTGAAACCCAAGCTTCAGCTCTGCTAGGCTTTGAGTGCCACTGCGCTGTCCTTGTTTGCTGCTCTTATGCCTCTTATTGACTCTTGGCTCCGGGATTAGATCATCCCCTCAGCCAATACTACTCCTCGCTGCAGAAAAACTCTTTCGAAAATTCTTAGCAAACCCTGCCCTAGAATTCCAGATTTGTTTTCTCAGCTCTGCGTCTGTGTGTGTGTCTCCAACTGACCCTCAAGCCTTTCTCTTATATTTTTTCGTTCATCTCATCAACAACCGAGATTAAAAGACTGCTTGATCCATGTCTTTTAGAACATTTCAGCACACGTGTTAATTAATTCACTTTAATTATTTAATTTTCCAAAGTTTAGACTTAGGAAATCCATTAAAATAATTAATTATTTGAATAACTTTAACACCAACTGAAATTTCTCAAAACACTTTCTGGGTTTTGGAGTTCAAGTGTGTCCTAGCCCCTCCACAAAATTTTAGGGCTAGAGCACACCCAATGCTACACCAACTATACAAAATCTCAACACTCCCTCTTAGCACAGAGTGTGCTCTAGCAATGCATTCACACCATGCACTACAATATCTTGAAGTTGGATTCTGTGTTGCTGATGCTTGGCCTGCTATCCTCCATCCACTGCACTGCTGCTTTTTGTACTGCTACCCATGCCACTGCCACATTTGTATTGCAGCTCCCTCTCAAATTGCTGCATCATGTTGCCCATAGCACTGCCACTTCTAACTGCTACACTGCAAGTCAGTTGCCGAGAAGTAAGCAACTGAAGGACTCCTACCCAACTGTTTGTCAGATAAGTCAGGTTGCCTTCCATCACTGAAGCTCCTTGGATGCTGATTTACGCTGTCCTCCTGGAGGCACTATTATGCTGCAACACTGCACTGTGTGAGCAGAAACTCTCTGCACTGCTGAAGTCCCATAGGCCCTCTGCGCTGCTGCCTCCATGTTGCTGCTGCCTCTGGATTACGCTGCTCCCTCTTCAGCTCTTCAACTCCCTCTTCCGCTTCAATGTGACCTTCTGTAACCATCTCCCGACTCATCGCGCTATCGTCTTAAGGCTCCCGTAGCTCGTATGTGATCCAAGAGTAGGGCTGACTCAAGGATCCCGCCACCATTCTATAGCTCCTCTATAGATCCATGTCACCCCACCTCTTCTCTCGAGGCATATGAGCACTCATGGTTGCATCATCATCAGAACCATCATCCTTTGCTGTTGTAGCCTTGGATTCAGAAGATCCTTTGTCCTTCTTCTTAGGGCAAGTGCTGGCGAAGTGTCCAAGTTCACCACAGTTAAAGCACCGAACATTGGATAGGTTCCTGTTCTTCTTCCTTTGCTGCTTTCGTTCCTTTGATGCAAGGGCTGCATCATCTTCCTCTTCTTTCTTCATTCCGACATTCCCACCACTGATATTCTGCTTCTTGGTGATCTTCCTGATCTCCTCTTGGCGGAGGATAGCCCACATGTCTACCCAGGATGGTAACGTTGCTCTGTCCAATATACTTTGGACAAATGTTTCCCATTCCTCAGAGACTGCATTCAGGGCAGTCCTCACTAAGAGCTGTTCGTCTGGAGTTGCACCCATGCCAACCAGTTGGTCTCGGATGGTGTGAAGTCGGAAAAGGAAAGCATCTATTTCCTCACCCTTTTGCATCTGGAAAAGCCTCATCTGATTCTCTAAGAGCATCTTCCGTTGGAAGAAGCTTCCTTGATACATCGCTTCTAGACCGACCCACATGTCATTAGCTGTGTTCTTTTCAGCAATATGTGGTACAACGTGATCCTTCACTCCATCCATGATCAAACACAGTCCACGCTTGATTCTACTTGAATTTCTTTAGAGGATTAGGATCTATAGGCACAGCTCCAGCTAGAACACTCATTACATGGTCCTTGATTCCGTACTCATCTAGGACTGATAGGATCTGTGCCCTCCAGATGACAAAGTTGGACACACCATCCAACCTATCTTGGTCTCTCAGTCCATGAGAAGCCATCTAGCTCAAATATGACAGAAACAATACTCTTCTCCCTCTTTCTGTGGCTACAAAAATTTTGGATCTGGGTTTCTTGGTGACTAGAAACCCTCTAGTGACTGCTTCTTTTGAAAACTGATTTTCCTCCTGGGAATCTTCCACCCAAACAAAATCGGACATAACTCTCCGATCACCCTCTTGATCGAATCTTGCGAAAATTCTATAATGGAGAATTCTACTGCAACTACTTATTAAATTTCTTCTATTGCATTGTCAAACACAATTATTTAACATTTCTCGTGTTAAATAAAAAAATAAAAATATGCTACAGACTTCACAATTAGCAAATCACAAATAAAAATAGCATAAGTAATCACACATAGACATCGTTATTTTTGGACAATTGTCCCCGGAAAAACCCAATGTGGGAAAACTAGTGCAACAGATCTGAGGGTTTCTTTATTATGCAGAAATTCTGAGTACAAATATGTGATTGTAAATGTCAATCAATCACCTGAAGAATTCTGATGAGAAAAGACTGAGTGAGACAATTCTTACATCACCATTTGAGTTCCGGCACTGACCTGCACCCACACTGACTGGCTCTACGTGATTTCTGCGCAGTGACTACGTCACTCACGCTGTCACTGCGTCACTACTTTTGCTGCTTGTCGTGGTTGCCTCTGTGCTTGCTACTGTACAAGACTAGAGTGCTCCTTCCTTCCCGAAATGTCCTCCTAACACTGGATGAACCCTCAGCTGCCCCTCCAAAAAAAAACGAAACTCCCTCTGCTTCTCTGCGCTGGCCCAACGTAACTGCTGCTAGGGTAACTTTGTGCTGATCCTTTGGCTCCTCTCTCTCTCCTCTTCATGCACTCTGTATGCTTCAGAAATTCTCCCTCCTGGAGATTTCACCTTCCCCTCTCTGCAAATGAGAACCACTTCGATTCTTCCTCTCACTGAAGAAATCAAACTCTTGATTCTTTCTCCGTCTGATGTGTCTTTCCATAGGCCCCTCACCCTCCTTATATTCTTTTGTTGAACCTTCAACGGCCAAGATTAAAACATAATCAAGGGCTAAGATTAATTTGGAGGTGATCCATGGCTTTTTCTAGAAGATTCACACTTAGTTTAATTAATACCATTTAATTAATCAGTTTCCCTAAGTTTACACTTAGGAAAACATTAAAAAAACGATTAATTATTTTAATTAAACCATCTCTAAGTGGAATCTTCCAAAATCTTTTCTGGGTATTATGGAATACATGTGTCTTAGCCCACATATACAAAATTACATGGCTAGAGCACATCCGATGCTACCATAAATCAACACTCCCTCTTAGCGAGGAAAGTGCTCTAGCAAAACAACTCAATGTGCTGTTGTTTTGATTTCTGTAATATTTGCTGCTGTGTTGTTGATGCTGCTCATCAACACTGCACAAGAAACGCTGCATCTATACTGCTGCTGACTCTGCTTACTGCTGCCAACTTCCACTGTACTGCATCTCCCTCCTTCAATTGCGCTAAGGATCCATTTCTTACTGAAATGGATTTTCAGTCATACCTAGCTGTTCCCTGAACTGAGTGAATTTAATTCTCCCCGGAGCCTTAGTGAGTATCTCTGCTGTCTGTTCGCCTGTGGGCATAGTTATTAAAACCGGCCGGTTTGAACCGGTAACCGATCAAACCGACCGGTCAGATCAGCTTTGGGTCACAACCGCCCTTGCAACCTGGTTTTGAGGTGTGTCTCACTTGAATTGGCCGGTTAACTACACCTAACCGGCTGGTTAATGCATAAACCGGCCAGTTCCATACCTAACCGGCCGGTTAGGTGTCCCTTCCTTGCGCGGACCCACCGGCGGCTAGCAACACAGCCTTAGGGCATATGTGTAAACCCTCTCAAATGGAAAAACGCTGTCTCTGCCAGTGACAGCGCTGAAACAGATAAAGCACCGAGCCCTCAACTCTCCAGACAGATGAAGCTGCTACAGGATCCTGAAAAACGCTGTTAAGCACTCCTCACAATGATCTGCTCCTCAGATCTGCGTCCCACCTGATGGATCTGAAGCCTCCTATCACAACTGCGTCCTCCCTTTCCTGATCTGCGTCCTCCAAAACCCAATCTGCTGCCAATCCCTCAGATCTATGCTAGATCTGGAACTATCTCCTCAGATCTACAGCCTCTGGGGCTAGATCTGGTGTTTCCCCTTCAGATCTGGACTAGATCTGTCAAGATCTCCTCAGATCTGTCACTCCTCAAGCTGGATCTACTGCAAAACCCTCAGATCTGCAACATACAAGGCTAGATCTGCAACATACAGGACTAGATCTGCAACATACAGGACTAGATCTGCAAGATCTATCCTTCACAAAGCTGGATCTGACAAGAAACCTTCAGATCTGCAACCCTCACCTCCAAGAATGGACAGCGTCCTCACTCTAGGCTTGATCAGCGTCCTTCTGCCCCTCAAACAGCGTTTTCTCTGCCAGTCTGGAACTGCGTTCTCCTTGGACAGCGTCCTACCTCTCCTGCAAGGAACAGCGTCCTCTCTTCAGATGAGACAGCGTCCTTCTCCTCTAAGAATCGGCGTCCTCCCTTCTCTTGCTCTGCGCAGCCACAAGAGGGCTTTCTCCTCCTCAGATATGCTTCAGAACTGCTGCTGCTTTGCTACTGAAAAACCTTGCTAGGGCGGGCACTCGAAGTCCCCCGAAGCTAAGGGTGAAACCAGAAAAACCTTACCAGGGCAGGCACTCGAAGTCCCCCGAGGCTAAGGGTGAGATCTCCGACCGGAGACACTCGTGCACTAAGCAGTGATGCAGACCGACTAAACAACCGGCGTGCTGAAGCAGACAAAGTCTAGCTATCAATAAGAATATCAAATCATGGATGATCAAATGAGGTGAGAGCCTCTCCTTTTATAGCGCCAATCTCCCTCCAAACTCACTCACCCTGGATCTGCGCAGTTTACCTTGGGTTAACTTTATGTCTCCTCCATCACCCACGTGGACCCCCAAGGCCCCCCTCTCTAAGTCACAACGTCAAGCTACTAGGAAAAAGAACACTTTATTATAAAGTGAGGTGGCTAAAGTGAGGTGACCCCTCTTATTTCTCACTTTATTTATTATTCCTATCTAAAGCAACAAAATAACACAAAAATGCAATATTCCAATTAGCAAAGCTAATTGGGAATATTACAGTCTCCCCCGGCAAAACGTTGCTTGTCCTCAAGCAACTGAAGTGAGGGATGCTGCAAGATTTTCTCATCCTCCCAAGTGGCATCCTCATCTGGCAGATTCTTCCATCTCACCAGGAACTCTCTGATCTTCCTGCTACGCAACTGTCTCTCCCTGGTGTCAATAATGGCCTCTGGCTGTAATACCAAGTGCCCCTCATCATCTGTTGGAGGTAGCTCCCCGGTGACTGTCACATGCTGGCCCAGTGCCTTCTTCAGGCATGATACATGGAAAATGTTATGAATCTGGCTGCCTTGGGGCAACTCCAACTCATATGCAACCTGTCCGATCCTCCGAATCACCCTGTATGGTCCATAAAAACGAGGCTTAAGCTTCTCTGCCCCCTTCTGTTTGAGTGAGGACTGGCGGTATGGCTGTAACCGCAAGTAGACCAAATCCCCTACCTCAAAGTGTCTCTCCACTCGGCCCCTGTCTGCATATAACTTCTGCTGATTTTGGGCGGTGGCTATGTTGTCCTTGAGAGTCCGAAGGATGTCTTGGCTCTCTTGGATCCATAGTTTGGCTCGTGGAGCCCTGCTAACCCCAAACATCACATCCACAAAAGACACGGAATGATATCCATACAACGCATAAAACGGTGTCATGCCGATAGACATATGATGGGTTGTGTTGTAGCAGTACTCGCCCAGATGTAGCCATTTCAGCCATGCTCGCTGCTGCCCACTGACGTAGTTACGCAAGTAGCCCTCCAGCCACTTGTTAACTATCTCTGTCTGCCCGTCTGTCTGGGGATGATAGCTGGTGCTCGGTGTCAACTCAGTCCCTACTAGTCGAAAGAGCTCCTGCCAAAATCCACCCATAAAGCGGCTGTCCCTGTCACTGACAATGGTCTTGGGTAGACCATGCAATCTGAAAACCTCCCGGAAAAACAATTCTGCCACCTGTGCTGCTGTGTAGTGTGCCGAAATGGCAAAGAAGTGAGCATACTTCGTTAGCCGGTCGACTACTACGAAGATGCAGTCCTTGCCCTGCACTGTGGGCAAACCCGTGATGAAGTCCATCGAGACACTCTCCCACTTCCCCTCGGGAATGGGAAGCGGCTGCAACAACCCTGCGGGATGGTTCATCTCCCCTTTGTTCCGCTGGCAAACCTCGCACTCCCTGACATGTTGGAGTACGTCCTCCTTGAGGCCCTTCCATGCAAATCTCTCCTGGATGGCCCTGTACATCTTGGTGAACCCCTGATGTCCTGCCAATGGTGAATCATGAGAGGCATGGAGTATCTTCTCCTTGAGCTGAGATCTCTCGGTCAAGAAGATCCGATCCCTGTAATAGATGACCTCATCTGCCACCCTGTATCTGCTATCCGCTATCTGTCCATCCAGCACCTCGCATGCAAATCTATCCTTGGAATACTCAACCAGTAGTCGAGCCTTCCAATCAGCGTCCAAGCTCATGAGGGATAATGTGGCTGGTCTACGGGAAAGGGCGTCTGCTACCACATTGTTCTTCCCTTTGACATACTCTATGTCAAAATCGTAAGCCTGGATCTTGCTGATCCACTTCTGCTGCCTCTCCTGTAACTGCTTCTGCTCCAGAAAGTACTTCAGGCTGTTATGATCTGTCCTGACTCTGAATCTGCCGCCTACCAAGTACTGCCGGAATTTGGCCAATGCATGCATGATGGCCAACATCTCCTTATCATAGATAGGATAAAGTCTCTCATGTGGAAGGAGTTTCCGGCTCTCGAATGCAATCGGGTGACCCTCCTGCATCAAAACTGCTCCAATCCCTTCTCCTGATGCATCGCACTCTAGGATAAAGGGCTGAGTGAAATCAGGCAATGCCAACACAGGACAACTACTCATCACCTCTTTGAGCTTATCAAAGGCTCGCTGTGCGGTGTCCGTCCAACTGAATGCCCCCTTCCTCGTCAGCTCCGTGAGGGGTGCAGCAAGCTGTGAGAAGCCCTTGACGAACTTCCTGTAATAAGTGCAGATACCAATGAACCCTCTAAGTTTTGTCACATTCCGCGGCTCTGGCCAGTTCCTGATAGCCCGGATCTTCTCGTCATGGACTCTCACTCCGTCCACTCCTATGATGTGTCCCAAATACAACATCTCTGTCAAACCAAACTCACACTTGGAGAGTTTGGCAAAGAACTGCTGCTCCTCCAGGATGCGCAAAACTGTCTCTATGTGCTGGAGGTGCTCCTCCCAAGTTCTGTTGTATATGAGAATATCATCAAAGAAGACCAGCACGAACTTCCTCAGATGCTCCCTGAAGATATGGTTCATGCAAGACTGGAAAGTGGCAGGTGCATTGGTTAGTCCAAATGGCATGACCAAAAACTCAAAGTGCCCATAATGACACCTGAAAGCAGTTTTGGGAATGTCCTGTTCCCTCATGCGTATCTGATGGTACCCGGACCTCAAATCAATCTTCGAGAAGAAACGTGCTCCTCTCAACTCGTCCATCAACTCATCGATCCTGGGACTGGGGTACCGGTTCTTCAACGTCTTCTTGTTCAGTGCCCTGTAATCAATGCACATGCGTAATGTGCCGTCCTTCTTCTTCACCAACACTACTGAAGAAGCGAAAGGACTGGTACTGGGCCGAATGTGCCCCAGGGCTAACAGCTCCTGAATGGCCCGCTCTATTTCATCCATGTAGGCCTTAGGATGCCTATAAGGGGTGGTGATCACTGCCTGTATCCCCTGCTCCAACTCTATCGTGTGCTCAAACCCCCGATCTGGTGGTTGTCCCGGTGGAATATCTCCAAACACTACTGCATATCTGTCAAGAAGAGTCTGTAGATCAGGGTGCACCGCCCTGCCTGTATCTACCATCTCTGAAGCCCGCGGCTCAACTGCCCACTCTATGTCTCCCCGGCGGAATGTCGCATCCATGCTGTGTGCCGATACTGTCTGGGGCGGATATGTGTTCTGACCTCGGATCTTCTCATGCCTCCCCGTCTTGGGATCATCCCACTCCATTTCCAAGGCCTTCCAATCTGTGGTGACCTTTCCCAGAGTGATAAGCCACTGCACTCCCAATATCACATTGGTGTCAGGAATGTCCACCACAAAGAAGTGATCAGTCAACGTATAGGTGCCCATCGTCACTGATAACTCAGGTACATATCGAGCACAGGCCATGGTCTGATCTCCTGGAACCAAAACTGAAAACCCATCAAAGCTCTCTGTGGGTATGCCTCTCCGTGCTACCATCTGGGCATCGATAAAATTGTGGGTGGCCCCACTGTCAACTAGAACTGAAACACGCTGACCCCGTACTGTCCCACGTACGCGCAATGTCAGATACTTGGGGACTCCTCGTAATGCTGCTAGAGCTCCCCCAGTAGGGGCAAATGATGCCTCTCCCGCATCTGGTGGTGGAGGTGGTAAGGCACTCTGCGCTGCATAACACTCTCCTGCCTCCTCATCCTCCAACTCATCCTCTTCTCCGCTGCCCTCGGAGAAGACCTCTATGAAATGCGCCTTCCCTGCGGTGCATTTGTGTCCTAGTGCCCACGGCTCCTGGCAGGTGAAGCACAATCGCTTCCGTCTCAGCTCTCTCCTAGCCTCATCATCATACTGTCCTCGTCCGGGATTCGCCTTGGGAGGCGGAATCCTCATGTCCTTACCCTTAGGCTGGAAAGCCTGTCTCTGGCGATAAGGTGGCCGAGTCCTGGGCAACACATCCTGTAGGTCACGGGCCCTGCCGATAGCATCCTGAAGTGTAGCCGGTTTGTTCGACCGGACTAGGCCACGAAGTGGTTCTGACAGCCCGTCCAAAAACATCGTGACCAACCGAGCTGTTGATATGTCAGGTACCATCACTGAAACCCTCAAAAAGTCAGAGATGTATGCCTCTGCACTACCTGTCTGTTTGAGCTTGGTCAGCTCGAGGAAAGGCTGATCTGGGTCCTTCTGATCAAAACGTTTCACCACCCTCCTGGTGAACTCGGCATATGTAGTCACTGTGGAATGCCCCAGTGTGGTTAACCCATGAAACCACCAGTTCTGGGCCTCACCCTCTAGATGTAATGCAGCCATCTTAATGGCCTCCTTCTCCGGCATCTGGTTAAGCTGAAAATAGAGGTCTAGTTTTTCCACCCAAGACCTGGCTGTGGTCTTTGGAGACCCATCAAACATCGGCAAATGAAATTTGCTGGCTGCACGGTTACTATCACGGTGGGAACCCCGTCCCTTATTTCGATCATGAGGCTTACTGCCGCCTCGGTACTGCAGATATTGATTGAAAGGGAGAGCCTCCATGAATTCCGGCCCCAAACTTCGCCAATCTGCAAACCAAACTGCATGAAGATCGGGTCCCTCATCTCTTGATGCCGTTTGCTCCACTTCCTCTACCGGGAAAGTAGGCATGGTAGGTCGCGTGTCCATGGAATCGGCCTTCTGCGCTGTCACAATGGGTATAGCATCTGGTATGCAACTAGATGTTCCCGATCCTTCCCCTACCTGAGAGACCCTAGGGGGTTCTTTCTGCGTTCCCCCTGCAACCTTCCGGGTTACCTCCTGCATGAATGCATCCATCTTTGCATCCATCTTCTCACTCAACTTCTCGGCCAATCTTGCCAACATAGCCTCCATTGGATTCCTCCGTTCGTCTTCTGAATCAGAATCACCTCCCCCAAGGAGAGTGGGGTGACCCCTAGGTGCCATAGAGTGCTAGCACCACAGGCTGAGCCAGATCAGAGCTCTGATACCACTGTAATATCCCCAAAGGGAAATAACCAGTAATAAACAGAAATGCACTAATACAGATATAAACTGAACCAGATCACTGAATCATGACACATGTAATACCAAAATCTGAGCCATTTTATTAATCGGAAAGTACATAGAGAGGAGTACAATAAATCAGAGTAAGTGCACCTATCCTTGCCCTAGGCAGGTGGAGACCCTCTCAACAGAAAAGTGGCTGCAACAAGGACAGCGTCCTGGCTGCTCTGCAAGCTGAAGATGAACTGCGCTGGGGCTGAAGACTGCAAACCCTCTCAAATGGAAAAACGCTGTCTCTGCCAGTGACAGTGCAGAAACAGATAAAGCACCAAGCCCTCAACTCTCCAGACAGATGAAGCTGCTACAGGATCCTGGAAAACGCTGTTAAGCACTCCTCACAATGATCGGCTCCTCAGATCTGCGTCCCACCTGATGGATCTGAAGCCTCCTATCACAACTGCGTCCTCCCTTTCCTGATCTGCGTCCTCCAAAACCCAATCCCAAACCCTCGGATCTATGCTAGATACCGGAACCTCCTCGGATCTACGGCCTCTGGGGGCTGAATGCGGGTGTTTCCCTTGAGATGCGGACCGGAGTACGTAATGTCTCCTCGGATGTTTTGTCCTCCTCAGTGGATCTCTTGCCAAAACCCTCGGATGCGCAACATGAGGCTAGATGCGCAGCAACATACGGACTAGATGCGAATCTGTCCTTCACAAGGCCGGATGCGACAAGCATGCAGATCTGCAACCCTCACCTCCAAGAATGGACAGCGTCCTCACTCTAGGCTTGATCAGCGTCCTTCTGCCCCTCAAACAGCGTTTTCTCTGCCAGTCTGGAACAACGTCCTCCTTGGACAGCGTCCTACCTCTCCTGCAAGGAACAGCGTCCTCTCTTCAGATGAGACAGCGTCCTTCTCCTCTAAGAATCAGCGTCCTCCTTTCTCTTGCTCTGCGCAGCCACAAGAGGGCTTTCTCCTCCTCAGATATGCTTCAGAACTGCTGCTACTTTGCTACTGAAAGACCTTGCTAGGGCGGGCACTCGAAGTCCCCCGAAGCTAAGGGTGAAACCAGAAAAACCTTACCAGGGCAGGCACTCGAAGTCCCCCGAGGCTAAGGGTGAGATCTCCGACCGGAGACACGCGTGCACTAAGCAGTGCTGCAGACCGACTAAACAACCGGCGTGCTGAAGCAGACAAAGTCTAGCTATCAATAAGAATATCAAAATCATGGATGATCAAATGAGGTGAGAGCCTCTCCTTTTATAGCACCAATCTCCCTCCAAACTCACTCACCCTGGATCTGCCTGCAACTCCCTCCTTCAACTACGCTGAGGATCCATTTCTTACTGAAATGGATTTTCAGGCATACCTAGCTGTTCCCTGAACTGAGTGCATTTAATTCTCCCCAGAGCCTTAGTGAGTATATCTGCTATTTGTTCGCCTGTGGGAATGTACTGGAGTTCTACTACCCCACGGTAAACACAGTCTCTGATAAAATGACATCTGATGTCAATATGTTTGGACCGATCATGAAATACTGGATTTTCAGAGAGTTTGATACAACTCTAATTGTCACAGTAAACACTAGTTGGCTCCATCCTACTTCTGAATAGGCTCACAAGAAGTTTCCGAAGCCAGATTGCTTCGCATGTAGCTATACTAGCTACCATATACTCTGCTTCGATTGTGCTCAATGCTACTGAATTCTGTTTCCTGCTGGACCAGGACACCATTCCTGATCCAACGTTGAAACAATACCCAAAGGTACTTTTTCTGTCCACTGAGCTACCTGCCCAATCTGCATCTGTGAATCCACTGAGTCTGACATCTTCTCCTCTGCCATATCTAATACCGAATCTAACTATTCCTCGTATATACCTCAGGACGTGCCTTGCTGCGGCCCAGTGCACTCTTTTGGGTTCCATCATGAACTGACTAAGAGTGTTGATAGCAAAGAAAATGTCTGGTCTGGTGTTAACTAGTTACATCAATGACCCGATGAGCTATCTGTATAAGGTGGGGTCTACCTCTGCATCTTCTGATGCATCTATCTTTTTCCAATTGGTGATCATGGGTGTGGCCATGGGCCTGCAATCCTGCATTTTGAACCTCTTCAGAATTTCCAAGGCATACCTTTGCTGTCCCATGAAGATATCTCCATCTTTTTGACAAACTTCCAATCCTAGGAAGTAGTGCATCAACCCCAAATCCTTCATGTTGAATTCAACTTCTAGATTCCATTTGCAATCTTTGATGAGCCTAGATGATCCTGTGAGAAACAGAGCATCTACATATAGTCTAGTACCAATGACTGATCCTCTACCAGCAAGTAGTAAAGATTGGGATCCGCATCACTCTTGACAAATCCTATCTTTTGCAAATAGCTATCTATTCGACCATACCATGCTCTCGGAGCCTGCTTAAGCCCGTACAGGGCTTTCTTTAATCTGCATACATGAGACCTCCTTTCACGAGTCTCAAAACCCTCTGGCTGTTCGATATATACCTCTTCTTCAATTTCTCCATTCAAGAACATTGTCTTGACATCCATTTGATGAATCTCGCATCCCATATGTGCAGCTAAAGATACGATAGTCTGGATGGAGGTATATCTAGCAATTGGTGAATATGTCCTCATAGTCAATGCCTTCCTTCTGATCATACCCTTTTGCCAGGAACCTTGCCTTGTATTTCTCTACACTCTCATCTGCAGCGTACTTGATCTTGTAGATCCAACGTGATCCAACAACTGATTTGCTCTGAGGTTTGGGTACAACTTCCCAGACATCATTTGTCATGATAGAAGCATACTCTTCTATCATGGCATCTACCCATACTTCTTGGAAGCTGGAAGGTTCCTCTACTGGAGCCACCAATGCCTGGTACTTGTCAGGAGGTCTGCGCTGTCTCTTCCCGTTCCTGGGAGTCCCAATAAAGTTTTCTGCATCCCTCAGTATTTGCTGAGCTTCCCTGCTAATCCGACCACTGGTGGATGGTTTCTCTCTCAACTCTTCCTCCTGATCTAATGACTCCTCTGACTGAGTATTTTCTTGATCTTCCTCTTTGAAAATGTTAGTACCTGTCCTTGGTACCAAGTTTTGTCTTCTTGTCTGTTCATCTTGGTGCCCCTGCTGTTCTTGGACCAAGGGAACTTCTGCAGTTTGATCCTCTGCCGACATATCACGCGGTTTCTAAAACGCTCTATCCTCCATGAACTTAACATTGCATCTTATCACAACCTTCCTACTGTCAGGAATATAGATCCTATATGCCTTGGAGGTATCGCTGTACCCTACAAGATACCCCCTTTCTGCAGTTTGATCTAGCTTGCTTCTCTTCTCGCTGGGTACATGACAGTAAGCCATGCTACCAAATATCCAAAGATGCCCTACCTCTGGTTTCTTCCCTGTGAAAACTTCCTCAAAAGTCTTCTTACTCAAGGCTCTATGAGGTGTCCTGTTCTTGATATATACTGCCATATTGCAGGCTTCAACCCATAAATATCGGGGTAAATCAAGGTCAAATAACATGGCCTTGGCTGCTCCTACAATTGTCCCGTTCTTCCGTTCTGCCGCACCATTCTGCTCTGGATTGTATGGTGCAATCCACTCTCTCCTGATGCCCTCCTTTGCGCAGAAATCTCTGAAGTCACCATCTATGTATTCCCCACCATTATCTGAGCACAATGTCTCGATCTTCTTCCCCATCATGTTTTCAACAAGAGCCTTGAATTCTTTGAACTTTTCAAAGACTTCATCTTTTGTCTTTAGGAAGTAGATCCAGGTCTTCCTGGAGTGATCATCAATGAATGTGACAAAGTATTTGCCACCTTTGAGAGCGTCAGTGGACATTGGTCCACAAATATCTGAGTGTATCAACCCCAAAATGCTTGCTGCCTTGTTTTCACTTATGGGAAAAGCTGCCTTAGCGTACTTCCCAAGTACGCATCCTCGGCATACATCATCATGCTCCGTGCTGAGAACAGGTGCCCCATCAACTGTTTCTCTGAGCATCTTCAATGCACCATGATGCAGGTGCCCCATTCTTCTATGCCAAATTTCATTCAACCCTTTCTTGTCTTCAAGATTACTACTGACCAGGGCCATCGGGGTTTTGTTCTGCAACCTGTATAGTCTGTTGCTTCTAATTCCGATCTGCCTCGTTTGCTTCCAATTGGGATGTTTGACATATACTTTCTTTTCGGTAAAGTGTATGTCATACCCTTTGTCCTGCAACTGGGATACTGAGATTAGGTTCATCCCAAGCCCTAGCACATGTAGTACATCCGTGATCTTGACATTGGTTCCTGCTTCTGTCTGAAATACTACAGATCCTCTCCCAACTGGAGTGCTCTTTGTGCTATTGCCCATAGTGATCTGGAAGTTCATCTGCTCTTCCCTATAGCTCGAGAAGTATTCTCGTACTCCAGTCATATGAGTTGAAGCCCCGCTATCAATATACCAGATTCCTGCAGATACTGAACTTGCTAGGCATGTATCGTCCTTTTTTAACCTAGAGGATAAAACATCTAAGTTTGTCATACTTATCTGTGATTTCTTCTCTTTGTGCTGCATCCCCTCTGAAGCTTTTGGTTTACGCAGTCCCTTTTCTGACCTTGCTTCCTTTGGATTTGATAGTTCTGATACCATGTGAAAATTCTATAATGGAGAATTCTACTGCATCTACTTATTAAATTTCTTCTATTGTATTGTCAAACACAATTATTTAACATTTCTCGTGTTAAATAACAAAATAAAATATGTTGCAGACTTCACGATTAACAAATCACATATAAAAATAGCACAAGTAATCACACATAGACATCGCTATTTTTGGACAATTGTCCCCGGAAAAACCCAATGTGGGAAAACCGGTGCAACAGATCTGAGGGTTTCTTTATTATGCAGAAATTCCGAGTACAAATGTGTGATTGTAAATATCAATCAATCACCTGAAGAATTCTGATGAGAAAAGGTTGAGTGAGACAATTCTCACATCACCATCTGAGTTCCGGCACTGACCTGCACCCACACTGACTGGCTCTGCGTGATTTTTGTGTAGTGACTGCGTCACTCACGCTGTCACTGTGTCACTGCTTCTGCTGCTTGTCATGGCTGCTTCTGTGCTTGGTGCTGTATGAGACTAGAGTGCTCCTTTCTTCACCAAACTGTCCTCCTGAAACCGGATGAACCCTCAGCTGCCCCTCCAACAGAAATCGAAACTCCCTCTGCTTCTCTACGCTGGCCCAATGTAACTGTTGCTAGGGTAACTCTGCGCTGATGCTTTGGCTCCTCTCTCACTCCTCTTCATGCACTTTCTATGCTTCAGAAATTCTCCCTCTTGGAGATTTCACCTTCCCCTCTCTGCAAATGAGAATCACTTCGATTCTTCCTTCCACTGAAGAAATCGAACTCTTGATTCTTTCTCCGTCTGATGTGTTTTCCATAGGCCCCTCACCCTCCTTCTTATATTCTTTTTTTGAAACTTCAACAGCCAAGATTAAAACATAATCAATGGCTAAGATTAACTTGGAGGTGATCCATGACTTTATTTAGAAGATTCCATACTTAATTTAATTAATACCCTTTAATTAACTAGTTTCCCCAAGTTTGGACTTGTTATCGCTTGCCGCCTACACTTACCTATAGTTAGCGGGAAAAGCCTTTAACTCCACAAAGTGTGGTTGGTGGCAAGAACTCAGAGAAGGGGTTGTCACATTTCTCCCAACTCTCTCCGTTTAAGCTATCTCCTAGGTTAACTATGGGGGGTGGTCCCTAAATGGAAAACTAAATTAAAGATTTGAGTTTCTAGGAGAATATTAGAGTGAAATTGGATTACTTTTGAAGATTCATGAGCATTTATGAGCAACTTTGAAATAATGACAAACCATTTAACTAGTGCCTTTACAAATAACGTGCTCAAAAGTAAAAAAAATGCTCAAAGAGATGAGAACACAATAATCCTAAAATGGAAACAAAAGACTGTGAGCACAAGATATTGTAAATGCTTTCAAGATAAATAGATTTATGAATCAAAGCATGAGAAACTATCTTGCTCAAAAGGAAACAATTAGTGTTCTATTTTGGAGAATGTAAATGAGATGATAGAAAAACTCAAATGTTAGACCAAGATAACACCATGCAATTAAATTTGCAACACCAAATAAGGGTATTTGTCAATGAAACAAGATATATCAATCATCGATAAGCATAATGACCATTAAAATGACAACATGCAATGAAGTTGCAAAAGCAAGCAAATTTCCGAGTACCATAGAATTAAACTTGTTGCAAAATTTAAGGAATTAAAATGCTTGCATTCAAAGTGCTTCTTGAGATAATATTTGCATGTGAAACTTTAAACCATCAAGATAGCAAAAAAATTGAGAAATTTGCAAGTAAATGTGATGAGATAGTACTCTTGGTTTATTTTATTAATTAGTTCTAAAGCAAAGTTACAATTAAACTCTAATCCTCAGACCTCACCCTCATCCAAATATTTGGATCTCACAGTGAGGAGTCCATAGAGGTAGAGGGTCCCTAAAACGTCTATTCAACAACCTTAAGTTGGAGGCAAATTTTAGTGATGCTTGGGGCATGTAAGATCTAAAAGTAAATTAACATAAAAATGAAAATTCAACTTCAACTTGGGATATATTTGTTTGTTATGAAATAAAATGTAATTTTACTTGATGCATCAAACTTAATATTTTAGAGTGTGCTCAATGGTGAAGCATAAACAAATTTGAAGTATGATTTCAAGCTAAATAAACTCAAGTAAAGATGCTTGCATATAAAAAAATCTAAATTTTCTATGAAAGTAAATGCTCTTAAAACTTGTAGCAAATCAAAGTGAATAGTTAGTGAAATGAATAAATGAAATGCATGGCTATGTTAATTGACCAGTGAAATGAGATGCATTCAATTTAAAGAGATCAACAAATCACACCACAAGTCTTCTAAAAAAATGGAGAGATTGAGATGCCAATGGGTAAAACCCACGCTCCCAAAATCAGAAATTTTACTAGTTGTTAGAAGTAAGAGACTATGAAGCCTCCTACAAGCTCAAGGAAAACCTTTACAAATGAAACTTGAGGTCTTAGACTTATCCTTGATGAGAAATTTTTGCAATATAAACACTCAATAGAAATCAGATTTTTACAAGTGAAGAAGAGAAGCTAAACCTCTTCAATGCTCACGGCCAAGAGAGAGAGAAGAAGCCACAAAAGGAACTCGATCTTCCTCAAGGAAGCTCCTTAACTGCCCACGACCAAAGGAAAAAGAGAGAGACCTTTTCGTTTGACATTAGAGCTCAAAGGTCCTACAACAATTTATTAGTAGCTTCTTGAAGGTGAATCCCACAAGTTGCTACAAGAAAAAAAGTTGAAAAAGAAGACTACAAAAAACCAAGCAAGTGTTAGACAAAAAAATCACAAAATATTGCACAATAATTTACAAAGGGCTAAGCCAAAGAGGATGAGTAAACTCTCCTCTTTGTCTAGCCATGTTTAAGCTCTTTAAATAGCAAAATATGATCCAATGAAGAACAATAAAAAGTAAAATATTTTTAAATGATTGCATGCATACAAACTATGTCCAAACGAATCCCTGCAAGACACTTTTTCATAAGATAAACTATGAAAATCCAAATAACAAATGAGAGTTCCTTTGAAGGTGCTTCAAGAGTGGGTTGGTCTCCCAAAGACTTCCCCTCATGCTTGATCCAAAAAGAATTCTTCTACAATACTCAAGTCACACATTAGTCCATATAGATTTAGATAAGCAAACAATGAATTGAAACTTCTAGAAATTTATTTGAAAATAAACTAGAACTTTCAACCTCTAGAGCCTACTTTCAAATCAAATGCTAATACAAGATAGTTGTGCACTAGCAAATTCACAAGAATACATGGAAAATGAAATAACTCAAAACATAGAAAAGATTATACCAATAGCTCCAAATGCACCATGCTCCAAAGGAAGAACACCCATGAATGGACCCCCAAAGTCTTTTTATTGATATTCTTGAAAAGTGTACAAAGTAGCAGCGCTTCCGCAAGCACAATAGCTCGTATCCAATGATACAATATGAGAGCCCATGGCTCCATTATATAGAAAGTTGGGAGCAAATCCCAATGAAGAACCATATGCCAAGTGGTGAGAGGGAGGAGATCTCAAGGCAAATTCGAATTTGGTAAGTGGAGCTCCAATGCCAAGTGTAAAAATCGAATTTTGGCAAGTGGACATCATTTTCTTCTTCCCTTATGTGCCAAATTCGAATTTTATGATGGAATGACATGTGTATATGGTTGGTAACCCATGTGGGGACAATTTCCCACAAAAATCTCCACCAAATATTCTCCCAAATCCTCCCAAATATGCATTAACTTCACAAATTCGAATTTCCAAGTAAACAACTCTCATTTAATGCCGGAAATTCAATTTTATTTGAGCACATGTCTTTTCCTTGATTTTAGGAGTCCATATCACCTTGGGACTTCACTTTAACTCCTCCATAATTTTCCACCTCATTTCCACCTCATTTAGCATGTGTGGATATTTATTTTTCTCCATTTATTTAATTTATGGCTTAATTAATTGCCAGATTTCCCACTAAACTTAGGAAAAGTGGGTTTTGAGGGTTCAAAACACATTTTTAACCCCTCAAAGTGTGTCAAGTAGAAAGTTGAGCATGAGAGGTGTAATTTGGATTACTCATATCCCATACAACTTCTCTAGGCAACATTTATTACAATTCAATTACAATTTTTATTGCAATTTTCGACTTACAGGAAATCTAAAAAATTAAAAAATCACTACTTCGACCTAACCAAATTCCACAATTTTTTTTGTGTGATCTAGTATGGTAATATACATTGACTCTAAACACTGGGAATCACCCAAGGCCTCACCAAGCCGTACTCTGGCTTTGGGGTAAAATTGGAGGAAAAAACTCAATTAATTATTAACTCCTGGTAGGGAGATGATAATTAACCGAGTAAAGAAAAACTCCTAGAGTAATACTCACTTGTTGGCAAGGTCCCAAGCAACCTAGGCCTGTCACAGACTCAATACTGACTCAAATTCATCATTACTAGCATCACTTATTACAATTCCCTGTAGGGTGTGGAATGTGGGTTCAAGGGAAAATGATAAGAAGTAGAAGTAGAGTTTAAAAACTCTGTTGAATTGATGATATCTGATGGTACATGTGTCCTCTGGTTCATCTTTGGGCATGGAATCTTCTCATTATCATCAGGTGTCACTACAGTGGTCAACATTTGGCTCCATATGGGGATGCATGCTAGATATGAAGTGATAGTGTGCAAGAACTTGGAATCTGCATCCACCGACCAAAGATATATATTAGCAGTATCCATTCAAAATAACATCAAATAAAATCAAATACAGAAATGGAAATTTATTCTAGGAAACATAAATAACAATTTATTCATGAAATAAAACTACTTAAACAAAATTTACAAGGGATAGGGTTAGGAATATGATACACAGGATGCCCCATGGCATCAAATGTCTTCGGTGAAATCCATCTTGAGAACCTGCCTACTCACAGGCAAATCCATAGGCTCTTTCTCTGATGTGCCTTGTCCAATTCTGACTATCTTGGGACTATGACTTGCCCCAATGTTAACCTGTTTGTGGCCATTAGATATACCAAACCTCTTCCTTTTCCCTTTTTGACTTTTGACGCGTTGAGGTATGATCCTGCTCAAAACTGGAGGGTCATTTTTTATATCCTTTTTATTTTTTCGTTTTTTTCTTTCCTTCTTGGTTAGTTGCGATGGCGATGATGATGCAATCACTATCAATCCTACTACTCTGTCTTGAAAATGCTTTGATGGAAGATTTGAAGTACCCAAGCCTTTTGAGCTATGCCTAATCTCTTCATTTTGAATCCGTTCTGTTAAGGGGGGAAGAAAATTTGTCAACACAACATCACTTCCTGTCTGGCATGATCTATAGATAATCTCATTGTTGGGTCTCCTTGGATCCTCAACATGATATCTTTTCTCTAACTCTCGATCAAGTCTGACAAAGGTATCATTTGGCATGGGGATGGTGGCATATGATAAATCCATTTGAAGGCTACCACCTAAATCTGATGCCCATTTTCTTGATAGGAGCATTCCCCATGAATCAAGAATATCTATCACAACAATATCCATAGTCATTATTATGTCTGGGTATGCAGCTAGGAAAACCTGTAAATCTTAAATTGTCCCACACACTTCAATTCTTTTAGAATCCATTGAACATATGTTGTGATAGGGCCTAGATACCCTTAAATTCAGTTCCTCCATGACTTTCTTGGTCATGACATTTGATGAAGCCCCTAAATCAAGCATGCAGTTGTGTAAAAGGCGATCATTCACTATCAAAGAAACATAAAATCGTAGATGATCTTCGTTCCCCACATATCAGTTCATACTTTTCAATACAATTTCTTCATCTTCTTTTTCATTATTAGGTTTTTCTTTCCTTTGAGTAACTTCAACTGCACTTAGTAACTTGGCCCTTTGAGATGGTATCTTTAAAAGCTCTGTTACTAGGATAGAAACCTTTGCATTATTCACCCAATTGCGCAAATCAAAATTTAATTCTGAAGTAGGAGGAGAAAAATTTATGTGATTACTCCGGTCTTGAATATCCCTTCTTTGATAAGTCATCACTTTTTGTTTTGCCATAGCAAAAATTTGTCCAGATGTAGGCTTTTCCCCAAAAATCTTAGTGACTTTGTCAAACTTTGCAATCATATTATCAACCCCCAGATTATTAGGACTATGGTCAATCTCTTGATTTCTTTCAATGGTGTATATTTGATCTTCCATGGAGAACATATTGATTTGACCACTAGTTCCTACATGTTCATCTCCCAACATGCCACCTTCCATAATTCTCTTTACATATGGGCATGCAGCTTCTTCATGGAACTCATTACATGGCCTACAAAAAGGGGGAATTTGATCTACCATGTTGGTGGATTCCAATGGATTTGGAGGCCTATAATCTTGTTGAGGGCCTTTATTCTTTTGCCATCCATTATTTGGCCTAGGTTGGAATCTTTGCACTTGTGATCTTTCCATGGCCACCAACCTATTTTGCATGGCTTGCATTTCTTTAGCGTGGTTTGCTTCCATGCTCTTGATGAGTTGAGTTAATTCCTTAATAGGATCATGGGTAGCCTCTTCCTTGGCCTTGCCTTTGGGATCATTTGATTTCGATGGCCCTCTAGTGAAACCAGGAATCTCAGATTTTCCAGATTGTTTTCTGGCCCTCTCCATTTTCAAGGCTTCAGTTTGAGCTACACCCAAAGTTGTAGGCTCCTTTCTTCTCAACTCATAAGCAATGTCAACACCAAAAGAATCTAGATAGGAACATAAGAGAAATTCATTAGGAGGTTTAACAGTAGTAGGCATGCTTTTAACCAATTCATTGAATCTCTTGTTAAACTCCTCCATGGTTTCATTCTCATTTTTCTTCTTGGTACTAATGGCACTGATCAAATGACTATTCTCTCTTCTCTCTCCATACTTTCCCATGAAAGCATTAACAATCGCTTGTAAAGAATCATACAAGTTAGCAGGTTGCTCGGTGAACCAATCAAGAGCATCCTCTTCCAAAGAGAGAACGAAAAGTCTCATCTTTAGATCCTCATAGTTAGCAACATTACACCACTTAAAGATGCAAACATTAAAGTTCTTTACATGTGATGCAGCGCTAATGGGTTACCTTGAAAAGAAGGCAACCTTTCAATAGCCTTGTCAGGGATATTGTGAGGATAGCCATTAATGTTAGTAAAGTTACAAGGAGCAAAAGATCATTCATGATGTTAGGCTCAACTTGTTCTTGAAACAACAAATGAATGTCAGAAATAATCTCTTGCCCAAGACTAGCAAGAGCTCTAGTATGAGAAAGTCTATTTAACCTGTCTCCATAAACCCTTTTAGGATCAGGAGAGGGGCTAACTAAACCACTTGAATTTCTCCTAGTAGAGACTCTTGCAAAATTAGGATTGAGTGGAGTCGCCACTTGAGCAAGAATCTAAATCTAAAAATTCAAATATGCCAAAACCAAAAGTTAGTCGATTTCCCAGGTACAAGAAGACTTGTCCCTGGCAACGGCGCCAAAAATGTTATCGCTTGCCACCTACACCTACCTACAGTTAGCTGGAAAAGCCTTTAACCTCACAAGGTGTGGTTGGTGGCAAGGAACTCAGAGAAGGGGTTGTCACACTAATCCCAACTCTCTCCAACTCTCTCTGTTTAAGCTATCTCCTAGGTTAGCTATGGGGGGTGATCCCTAAATGGAAAACTAAATTAAAAATTTGAGTTTCTAGGAGAATATTAGAGTGAAATTGGATTACTTTTGAAGATTCATGAGCATTTATGAACAACTTCGAAATAATGACAAACCATTTAACCAGTGCCTTTACAAATAACATGCTCAAAAGTAAAAGAAATGCTCAAAGAGATGAGAACACAGTGATCCTGAAATGGAAACAAAAGACTGTGAGCACAAGATATTGTAAATGCTTTCAAGATAAATAGATTTATGAATCAAAGCATGAGAAACTATCTTGCTCAAAATGAAACAATTAGTGTTTTATTTTGGAGAATGTAAATGAGATGATAGAAAAACTCAAATGTTAGACCAAGATAACACCATGCAATTAAATTTGCAACACCAAATAAGGATATTTGCCTTGCCAATGAAACAAAATATATCAATCATCCATAAGCATAATGACCATTAAAATGACAACATGCAATGAAGTTGCAAAAGTAAACAAATTTCCAAGTACCATAGAATTAAACTTGTTGCAAAATTTAAGAAATTAAAATGCTTACATCCAAAGTGTTTTTTGAAATAATATTCGCATGTGAAACTTTAAACCATCAAGATAGCAAAAAAATTGAGAAATTTGCAAGTAAATGTGATGAGATAGTGCTCTTGGTTTATTTTATTAATTAGTTTTAAAACAAAGTTACAATTGAAATCTAATCCTCAAACCTGACCCTCACCCAAATATTTGGATCTCACAGTGAGGAGTCCATAGAGGTAGAGGATCCCTAAAACGTCTATTCAACCAATTTAAGTTGGAGGTAAATTTTAGTGATGCTTGGGGCATGTAAGATCTAAAAGTAAATTAACATAAAAATGAAAATTCAACTTCTACTTGAAATATATTTGCTTGTCATGAAATAAAATGTAGTTTTACTTGATGCACCAAACTTAATATTGTCGAGTGTGCTCAATGGTGAAGCATAAGCAAATTTGAAGTATGATTTCAAGCTAAATAAACTCAAGTAAAGATTCTTGCATATAAAAAAAATCTGAATTTGATATGAAAGTAAATGCTCTTAAAACTTGTAGCAAATCAAAGTGAATAGTTAGTGAAATGAATGAAATGCATAGTTGTGTTAATTGACCAATTAAATGAGATGCATGCAATTTAAAGAGATCAACAAATCACACCACAGGTCCTCTCCAAAAATGGAGAGATTGAGATGCCAATGGGTAAAACCCACGTTCCCAAAATCAGAAATTTTAAGTCTTCTTCCAAGCCAGAGACTATGAAAAAACCTACTACGCTCAGAAAACATTTACAAATGAAATTTGGGTCTTAGGCATATCCTTGATGAAAACAACAATACCAAAATAAATAGAAATTAGGTGCACACAAGTGAGAAAGAAAAGGTTAAACCTCCTTCTCAATGCTCACGGCCAAAAGGAGAGGAAAAACCTAAAAGGAACTCTCAACTATCAGGCTCCTTACGCACCCGACCAAAAGGAAAAAGAGAAATTCCTCATGGGTGCATAGCTCAAAGGTCTGCACATGCTTTTTAGTAATTTCTTGAGAGAATTGAATCCCTGAATTACAAAACAATTCAGAAAATAAGACTACAAAAAACCAACTAAGTGTTAGACAAAGAAAATCACAAAATATTGCACAATAATCTACAAAAGGCTAAGCCAAAGAAAATGAGTAAACTCTCATCTTTGTCTAGCCATGCCTAAGCTCTTTAAATAACAAAATATGATCCAATGAAGAACAATGAAAAGTAAAATATTTTTAAATGATTGCATGCATACAAACTATGTCCAAATGAATCCCTGCAAGACACTTTTTCGTAAGATAAACTATGAAAATCCAAATAACAAATGAGAGTTCCTTTGAAGGTGCTTCAAAAGTAAGTTCATCTCCCAAAGACTTCCCCTCACGCTTGATCCAAAAAGAATTCTTCTACAATACTCAAGTCACACATTAGTCCATGTAGATTTAGATAAGTAAACAATGAATTGAAACCTCTAGAAATTTATTTGAAAATAAACTAGAACTTTCAACCTCTAGAGCCTACTTTAAAATCAAACGCTAATACAAGATAGCTGTGCACTAGCAAATTCACAAGAATACATGGAAAATGAAATAACTCAAAGCACAGAAAATATGATACCAATAGCTTCAAATGCACTATGCTCCAAAGGAACAACACCCATAAATGGACCCCCAAAGTCTTTTTATTGATATTCTTGAAAAGTAAACAAAGTCGCAGCGCTTCTGCAAACACAATAGCTCGTATCCAATGATACAATATGGGAGCCCATGGCTCCATTATATAGAAATTTGGGAGAAAATCCCAATGAAGAACCATATTCCAAGTGGTGAGAGGGAGGAGATCTCAAGGCAAATTCGAATTTGGTATGTGGAGCTCCAATGCCAAGTGTAAAATTCGAATTCTGGCAAGTGGACATCATTTTCTTCTTCCCTTTTGTGCCAAATTCGAACTTTATGATAGAATGACGTGTATATGGTTGGTAACCCATGTGGGGACAATTTCCCACAAAAATCTCCACCAAATATTCTCCCAAATCCTCTCAAATATGCACTAACTTCACAAATTCGAATTTCCAAGGAAGAAGCTCTCATTTAATGCCGGAAATTCAATTTTATTTGAGCACATGTCTTTTGCTTGATTTTAGGAGTCCAAATCACCTTGGGACTTCACTTTAACTTCTCCATAATTTTTCACTTCATTTCTACCTCATTTAGCATGTGTGGATATTTATTTTTCTCCATATATTTAATTTTTGGCTTAATTAATTGCCAGATTTCTCATTAAACTTAGGAAAAGTGGGTTTTGAGGGTTCAAAACACATTTTTAACCCCTCAAAGTGTGTCATAGTAAAAATTTGGGCATGAGAGGTGTAATTTTGATTACTGATACCCCATACAACTTCTCTAGGCAACACTTATTACAATTCAATTACAATTTTTATTGCAATTTTCGACTTGCGAGAAATCTAAAAATTAAATAATCACTACATAGACCTAACCAAATTCCACGAAATTTTTTGTGTGATCTAGTATGGTAATATACATTGACTCTAGACACTAGGACTCATCCAAGGCCTCACCATCAAGTCGTACTCCAGCTTTGGGGTAAAATTGGAGGAAAAAAACTCAATTAATTATTAAATCCTAATAGGGAGATGATAATTAACCAAGTAAAAAAATCCTCCCAAAGTAATACTCACTTGTTGGCAAGGTCCCAGGCTACCTAGGTGTGTTACAGACTCAATACTGACTCAAATTCATCATTACAAGCATCACTTATAAGTTATTACAATTCCCTGTAGGGCGTGGAATCCGGGTTCAAGAGAAAATGATAAGAAATAGAAGTAGAGTTTAAAAACTATGTTGAACTAATGATATCTGATGGTACATGTGTCTTCTGGTTCATCCTTAGGCATGGAGTCTTCTCATTATCATCACGTGCCACTCCAGTGGTCAACAGGACTTAGGAAAACATTAAAAATGGATTAATTATTTTAATTAAACCATCTCTATGTGGAATTTTCCAAAACCATTTATGGGTTTTATGGAATACATGTGTCTTAGCCCATATACAAAATTACAAGGCTAGAGCACATCCGATGCTACCATAAATCAACATAAGTTGGCTTCGGGTCAGCTGTGTGTGATGTCTTTGTGACTCACCTTTTGTTCTGAAATAAAGAGCTAGCAAAGCAAGTTACGGCGGGATGCCGCACGTTGTTTGGTTTGGTACATGATGGATGGCACTTGTGGACAGATGGAGTTCTCCCTAGTTGAGAGGGAGTGTTAATTTTGGGCAACTAGGTCCAAACTCCATGTTGCACTGCTCATATGATGATGGTCATATTTTTGTTGGATTCCTCTTTCGGAGAGGTGCAAGATTGATCTAAAGATCATCTTGATTGGATAAGCAGAACATTGATTTTGAATTTATTTTCCACATGTGCAAGGTCGGCCAGATTTATCCCACATGCCTAAGAGATGTGTCACACACCCTCATTGATGAATATAAATTGGAGAGACTTGGAGGTCATTTTCTCATCATCTCATCACACATTCTCTCATTTTGATATGATTGGTTCAATAGCCTTTGGAGGCCTTTTTTCTCTCACACGTGTGGAGCGAAGTTGTTTTTTGCACTGATCTGTTTAGAGCTTTCTATTTTCTGCGCTGATCTGTTTAGGGCTTTTCTGCTGTAGCATTGACCAGCATTGACTGTGGTCAACCCTTAGTCGTTTGACCTCAATATTCTACAGAAATTCTGATTTTAGGAGGTTGTACAGCTGGGCACTAAAATCGAGGAATTTTGGGCTGTTTGACTGAAGCCCTAGTTTACTGCGTTGATTTTTCTAAAGCTACATGCATTGACTTTTCTGCGCTGTCCCTGGTTTGACTTGCGTTGACTTGTGATGAGCTGTCTTTGAGGGTTGTGGATGTGACACATGAAAGTGTTGGCTGACCGAAAAAGACTTTTCTGGTTGAAGCATCCTGCTGACCACTGTAACGCCACAATATCTCATATCTTTGCTGGACAAAAGGAATTGTAAATCTGATCTATATTTGGCTTGTCTTCTATTGATCTATTATTGTGTTCTATCAACATTTTACTTTCAAGTTTATGTGTTTGATATTTTGTATTGGGTCTGTTGTCGCACAGAATGTCTAGGCACCGCAACAACAACTCAGATTGGGGGCTATCACCCTGATCCCCAATCTCTCTATGTAAGTTGTCTCCTTGCAAGCTAAGGGAGGTAGACCCTAACAGAAATGAAGGATAAGAATTGGTTGCAAATCAACCAATCTAGGAGACGCAGCTAAAACACCAAATACTTGATAAGATAAACGAGATTTCACGGATCAATTATATTAAAACCAGTGACTTATGGAGTTAAAGAAGATCTCGTTATGCAATTAAAGTTAAGTATTAGATGTTTAACTGTTGTTATGAAAATACAAACGATATTCGATGATATTCAGTAAAAAAGCACCACAACCAGTGATTAAGATACTTAAACCAATTAGCAAAGCTTATGATGAGACGATCATTTAAATTAAAATGCCAGATGCTTGAAATATTTCTGAATCTATGATATCTCAATTATAACCCAATTCAAAATTTAGAAATGTTTCACAGTCAAATCTTACATAAAAAATTTAAGGCTCATTTGACTATAGGACTTAGAAAGTTTTAGAATTTTGAAATTTTTATATATTTTTTAATTATTATTATTTTTTCTTAATCCTGAAACAAAAATTAAACTGAGGCTAAACTAAATTAAAATCTAAGCTAGATCTAAAATCAAACTAAATTTAAAAAAAACTAAATTAGAACTACACTAAATTAAATCTAAAAGATTAAAACCTAAAAAATTAAAATCTAAATATGACTTAAACTAAACAAAATCAAATTCTAATTAAACTAAAATAATTAAAAAATGAAATCTAAACTTATGCTATTATCAAAAAAATGAAATCTAAAACTAAAATAAAATCAAAACTAAAATCTACGACTAACACTCTAATATTAAAATCTAACTATACACTAAATTAAAACTAACAACAACAAAATCGAAATGAAATAAAACCTAACCTAAAATGAAAATCGAACAAAGGCTTAACGCATAAACGTGTTTCGCTTTTTATAATGTGCGTTTGTTTTGTGCAGATCGACGAGGCGGACGACGGGCAGAGGAGACGGGGTCGAAGTTTAATGCAGGTTGAGAAGCCGGCTGCGAAGGAGGGACGAGGGCTCGAAGAGCTGGTTGGACGTCAGACAGAGGGACGAGGGTTCAACGAATGATGAAGATTAGGTTGCAGATGAGAGCGGATGCAGGCGTCGATGAAAAAGGTGGAAGACGACAAGGGCTCGATGAAGAATGGTAACGCAGAGGTAAAGATAAGGGTTAACGTAGAAGAGGACGGATGGAGGTCGACGATAGCTGAGAAGATGGATCAGATAGCAGTTAAGGAAATCGAGGATTAGCTTGACGTGAGGAAGAGATGGCTTGATCGATGAGGGTTAATGAGTGAGCAGATAGTTAAGGAGATAGGGACGGTAGGAAATTTGCTGATGAAGATGGGATGAAGGCTGTTCGAGCAAGGAAGACAGCATACAGATAAATGAAGGGCAGACGCGGAGATTTGAGGCAGCGATAAAAAAACAAACCCAGTACGCATTAGAAATATCCAGCAAATTGAAATTTTTTCCGTCAAACTCTGATCTTCGATGTTCTTTTAATCAAATAACGTCCAGATTTGCCTATAGAGGCGATTTGAGGCCAGATCTGGCCCTTGGGGGCTGGATCTGGCTCAGATCTTTAAAAAAAAATTATGAGTGAAACCTACAACCTGCAAGAAACCAGTCAGAGCCTGAAGATATATACACTAAGAAAATTATTAAACCCTTACAGCCCTAAAAATTACAAATTTACAAACTAATTTACAGATCTGAGACCCTCATGGCCAGATATGAATCCATTTTAGCACAATTTTTAGAAATTTGAAATTTTAAAGAGAGGCACAAGCCTTAAAAACCCTGTAAAAACACAATTTCGTCAGATAACTTTGAGAAATTAGAAATGATGGGCTTTTTCAGATTTATGAATCTGAGAGTCGGCTAGTCCAACTGAAGACTTCCCCAGACGCTCAAATATTAAAAAAAAAATTCCCTGCACACTTAGATCTGAAATTTAGATCGATAGAGATTTAAAAAAATAACATGAGATCCTTCAGAAAAATCAAAATGTCATTTTATGAACCCAGAAAATTGCACAAGATACCTGTATGCAGATTAATCCATGAAGGCCATCAACCATAAAATACCAAATAAAGTAGCAGAGTTTAGAGACAATATCACCACATAGATCTGGAAAAGGAACACCAAAATTTGTAACCCCAAAGTCTTTATACTTTATTCTTCAAAGAAAATTCACAAGAGCCTCCAAGACAAGTGCACGATTCTAAGATCGGATGATTCGAGACTGACAAAGACCTCTTAATTTATAGGACAAAATCTCCAACGGCTAGTTCGGTTGATCCATGTCAAAATAATCTCGACCGTTGATAAGATTTGATCATTTTTTAATCTGGACCGTCGAAATTATAAATTTGGGGAAAAAAAGAATTTATGATTTAAATCCATTTTAATTTACTCAAAAATACTATTTTTGAGTTAATTACCCCAAAATTTTGACTTTGACTTAACCACCTAGGCCCAAGGGTCCAAAATTTCTTAAAATTCTCAATATTCCCTTGACTTGGGACCTTTAAAAATTCATTTTTTAAGGACCAACGAATTTTTCCTTTGAAGAATTTTATCCTAACTTAGGACCCTAAATTAATTAAATTTATGGCTTTTGATTTTTTAATTAATTGACCAGAAAATTTAATTAATTGACTGAGAGGGAATTTTAATTATTTTTCCAACCCTCTTTACATAAGATAATACATTTAGACACATGAAGGGGGAATACCCATTCGTATAGACCCTCAAATAAATACCCAATTCTGCGACTCAAAATATGATCTAGCAGACCAAGTAGCTTGTAATAAAATAATCTACCCAAATAGCTAGGATTATTCCCAAACTACTTTTACAAGGACTCGATGGATAACACTAGGACTCACTTAGCATGCTGATGACAAAATCCACCTTAGCTTTGGGGTGAGGCTGGTGGGAAAAACTCTGCCGATAATTTGTGTCGAAAAACACAAGTAAATCAGTGAGACAAAAAACCTCCTAGGATAGAAATCATTAACAACATACTAGGCTTACCTAGGTTGTTACATACATTGACGGTCTTACTTAGATCATTTACATCATAACATGCAGAATGGGTTTACATCATTTATAAAAAAATGTTGTCTGTCGATGAAATCTGGATGACGTGTACCTCGAACATGATAAGCCACATTTGAAAAAATGGGGGTGTACTGCTATGGGGTCGTTGACAAAGTGTGGTCAACAAGGCCTAAGGAAGATTGAAGTAGAAGTGCATCAAGCATAGAACACCATGGTTATCTAAATTTAACACATTGTAATCATCATCATCAATGATTATTATAACATTCAAGTTGGCACCTTTGATTAAAATGTCAATACCCACTCACTGTTTAAAGGAACATGAGAGTGTTTTCAAAGTCGCATCATACTTCATGAAATTATATATTTTTCTAATGAATTTGACAGCACTAAAACAAAGGTAACATAGTGAATTTGACTTTGTAAATAGTATGTTGCACACTATCTTGGTCTAGACTCTAAAGGAGTCATGACATAGAAATATTGTTTAGTATCACCGAATATAATGTAAATTTAATCATTGTAAATAACAATATCTACACATTATAAATTGGATTGAATTGCAGTAGCTACAACAGGGGATGCTCTGAAATTCATAGAAAGAAGTAAGCTGGATTTATTTATTCACAACCTAAGATCATATGACCTGTTAGACTCCTATATTTCACAGTATCACTAGGTGACTGATTATTTTATCAGATCTTTCATAATGAAAATAATATTCCATGGCTATCATTTATTTTCAGGAAAAATGGGAAATCCTGACTGTCAAGAGCTTCAAAAGAATCTATGTGCCTTTCAGTTCAGTAGAAGGGGAAAATGTTGTTGATAAGCAAAGGAAGACAAAGCATCAACACCAGAAATTATCATTAAGGCAAAAGTGCAGATCAAGCAATAATGTAGTAAGAAAAGCATAACAGAGAGGCAGAGAAGTAACAGAGAGGCAGGGAAGCAGCATTAGACCATTAGCGAAGACAAAGGCAGCAGAGAAGCAGTTAAGACAGAAAAACAACAAGGGCAGAGTCCTAAACGAGATTGGGTCGAGTCATGGACGTGGGGCAAGTATTTCACGAACAAATAAGAAATGACCGGGCTCAACCAAAGAGACAAGGTCGGTGAACCACAGTAAGGGAGTAGTGAGGACCGTTGGATCTAAGCAACGATCAATGACTGAGATTCAAATCGCAATGTGCACATCGCAAATGTTAAAAGACAAGTGCTAAGGAAAAGTTAAAAAATGTGAAATGCGATATCAGAGTGGATGCAATGTATTCCAGAACCAAGATCTAAGCACTTTTAGGTTCGGGTGAATGATTTTTCATGTTGTTTTGTGTGCAAAACAGGTCAAGTCGGGCCTACGAGGTTTGAAGCTCATTTCACGAAGAAATAAGGTTAAACGTAGAGAAAAGGTCGAACGTCGCCGCAACAAATAAATGGACCGAATAAGGTCGACTCGGGCAAAGGGAATGCACGCAAAACTATTACCATATACTAGCAGAGATGAGAAAGGCAACAAAGCACATCAACACCAACATCAATAAATGAAAGTAGCCAGCACTGCACTAGACTTAATTACCCAACACCGATCTTTTGAAAAGCGGGACCATATGTCAGAGCCATCAAAGCGTTTAGATCCATAAAGAGCTGCTCAAAATTAATTTTACAAACGATATGTTGTCAGAGATCTTTTTCTCAAGCCTTGCGTGGCCATGCCTGTTTAATTTCAGTTGTTTTGTAATAAATGAAGTTTGACCCAAGTATATTAGGGCAACCGACTCAAGTTTAGTTAAATGATGTTCGAATTTTCATTACCAAGGGGTGGAACCTTGTTAGACTCTATGTTGTAAAAGATCATTGTATTGGAGCACTGTAACTATTTTGAGCTGGGCATCAATAACAAAGGGACCGTTCACAGGATTCATGAGTTATGTTAATGGTGATGTTATTTCCTCTGTGTTAATGTTTTCCTCTGTCTTTTCATGTTGTGCCTCCGTTTCTCTTATTACAAAACAAAAGTTTTAGATTAAGATTTGCTGAGAGAGCACCTTAATTTTGTTTGTTTTTGTTATCTTAATGTTTTCCTCTGAAGTATAGTTAAAGAATTCTTAACTGCTCTTTAGCTATTTACTGAACTTGATGCTTTCTTTCATCTCATATTCACACTGCCAGTGAGATCCAGTCTGCATAGTTAGCTTGCCCTGCGAATGCCCCCTTGAAAAAGTTGATGCACAATTCAGCCTCTTATGACTCCATAGCCCAATGGATTAAGCTTCACAACTTTGTTTGTCCAAGCACCCAACCAATCAAAACCAACAGTTCTCAAAATCTCTATAACTACCCTAATATCAACAATTATAATCATCAAGCTAAACCATAAATCATAAAGAATGGAGAGAGCCCTCTCTGAGTGTAGGAAGGCTAGGTCCTGGTCTCCAAAGTGGTTTGATGTTGTCCTCTGTCATTTGTTCTTGCGAATCTTACAAATTACAGAGAGCCAACATAATGGCGACCATACTGGGGACTGAGTTATTGAAAAAGCTTAATATTTCATTAGAACTCAGAAACCCTAGTCAAAATATTGTATGATTCAAGTATGTTCCAAGATTGGTATCTGGTTGTTGATGGTGGACAACAATCGAACACAAGAAAGTTGAAATCATCCACCTGGCAACTCCACAATTTTCAGTTGACCTAAAGACTCCACTGGTAGAAGAATCCAGATTGGTTGTGAATATACAGTGACCCCATTCTCTGACTGCTTGACAAGATGGATTCAAAGATACAGTGCAGGTATTATCCAATGAACATAGAGCACATTCCTGGATTCCCACAGAAAATTCCTCAGGTAAATTGGGACAGAAATCTTCCTATTTTTCAAGATGAGAAGGTTGATGATGCTTTGTTACATCTCATTAAATTTCATATACACTCATGGAGGTTGAAAGTCGAATGGCATGAGGGTTGCGTCATGAAGATGTTCATGGTAACATTAGAAGGGAAAGCAAGGGAATGGTATGAAGGTCTGAACCCTAGTAGTTTGTTTTCTTTAAAAGATTTCCACAAGGTGTTTTATGAGCATTATAAAGAAAATTCTCCATCTTTATCATTAGCTGAAAATTGTTGTGATCAATATGAGGATCTCATACAATACCTTGTAAATATTGATGAAGATTTAGGAAATTGGCATCCTAGGGATCTCTTAGCAGCAATTCATGAATTTCATTCTCAAGTTGACTTTCATGATAACCAAGAGAAGTTAGTTGAAAATGAAAGAAATCAGGAATTGAAAGAAGATCCACAAGATCTCCCTGTGGGGACAAATGATAATTCATCTGCTCTTTTGTGTGAGGCTAAAGAAGACATTCAATCTCATGATCAATCTTCACATGAGAAAGAAAACAATTGTTGTTCAAGCCAAAGAGCACAAAGAATCCCTCCTCCTTTAATTGAAGAAGAAATCAATCAGATTCGAAGCATGCAACCAGCCTCTAAATTTTTATGTAATGAAGAGATTGTTTATGTTTGTTCTATTGCTGATTTATGTGCAGAAGCATTTCCTCATGAAGAAACAAAAGAACAGATTGATACTGATGTTCTTCCTTCTCAAGAAGGCCTATTGCCAGAGAGTACTCCTATTCATCAAAATGATGGCCTTCAAACAGAATTTAGCCAACTCAGTCAAGACATATCAGGTTTGCTTGAGGACAACATAGTGGTATATTATGAGGATGTCATGTCAGATGACCATGAAGAATGTGTAGATATTCTCTTTCAGAAGGATCCTGAGCATGAAAAAGTGGAACAAGGAGCAACCCTAGATGAAGTTTGTTATTTAAATCCTCAGGGCCAGGTATTGTTCCAAGATCTTTTTGTTGGTTTCTTAGAATCATTTAAAGGAGTATGCTATGCTAGGAATGGTTTGTTGCAGAGTTTAAGCAAAAGTTTGAGCACTGTTGTTCAAAGGCCAGTAAGATGAGAGTGGCCCTTTTGTTTTTCCAGCGTACTAAAAAAGGTGAACATGAATCAATCATGCAATCATTTACTTGATTGGTTGCATTGGAGAAAGGAGTTCACTTAGTGTATATATATCTCCAAGTTGGATTAGGGTAGGTAGGTGTGCAAATAAGCTCAGCACTTTGAGCATCTTTCAAATTTTAGTTTTAGATTGCTTTCTAGTTTTCAGATCAAGCATGTGCCAGACTTCAGTTTGCAGGAATGTTGACTTTAACTTGAAGGTTTCAGCCACAGAAGTTGTGGCAAATCAAGTTGCAAGGTTGGGATCAGCCCAATGGATTAGGACACTAGTCTACGGTGTTCTTCACACCCCCTGAAGGAGCTGCCATCCCCAGCTGGAGCCACTGTTAGACTCCTGTATTTCACAGTATCACTAGGTGACCGATTATTTTATCAAATCTTTCATAATGAAAATAATGTTCCATGGCTATCATTTATTTTCAGGAAAAATGGGAAATCCTGACTGTCAAGAGCTTCAAAAGAATCTATGTGCCTTTTAGTTCAGTAGAAGGGGAAAATGTTGTTGATAAGCAAAGGAAGACAAAGCAGCAACACCAGAAATTATCATTAAGGCAAAAGAGCAGATCAAGCAATAATGCAGTAAGAAAAGCATAATAGAGAGGCAGAGAAGTAACAGAGATGCAGGGAAGCAGCATTAGACCATTAGCGAAGACAAAGGCAGTAGAGAAGCAATTAAGACAGAAAAACAACAAGGGTAGAGTCTTGAACGAGATTGGGTCGAATCGTGAACGCTAAAGCAGGTCAAGTCGTGAACGTGGGGCAAGTGCTCCACGAACAAATAAGAAATGACCGGGCGCAACCAAAGAGACAAGGTTGGCGAATCACAGTAAGGGAGCAATGAGGACTGTTGGATCTAAGCAACTATCAACGACTGAGATTCAAATCGCAATGCGCACATCGCAAATGTCAAAAGACAAGTGCTAAGGAAAGTTAAGAAATGCGAAATACGATATCAGAGCGGATGCGATGTTTTCCAGAACCAAGATCTAAGCACTTTTAGGTCTGGGTGAATGAGTTTTCACACTGTTTTGTGTGTAAAATAGGTCCAGTCGGGCCTACGAGGTTTGAAGCTCATTTCACAAAGAAATAAGGTTAAACGCAAAGCAAAGGCCGAACATCGCCGCAACAAATAAATGGACCGAATAAGGTCGACTTGAGCAAAGGGCACACACGCAAAACCGTTACGATATACTAGCAGAGATGAGAAAGGCAGCAAAGCACATCATCACCAACATCATTAAATGAAAGTAGCCAGCGCTGCACCAGAATTAATTACCCAACGTCGTTCTTTTGAAAAGTAGGACCATATGTCAGAGCCATCAAAGCGTTTAAATCCATAAAGCGCTGCTCAAAATTAATTTTACAGGCGATATGTTGTCAGAGATCTTTTGTTCAAGCCTTGCATGGCCATGCCTGTTTAATTTCAGTTGTTTTGTAATAAATGAAGTTTGACCCAAGTAGATTAGGGCAATTGACTCAAGTTTTAGTTAAATATTGCTCGAATTTTCATTATCAAGGGGTGGAACCTTGTTAGACTCTGTGTTGTAAAAGATCATTGTAATGGAGCACTGTAACTATTTTGAGTTGGGTATCAATAACAAAGGGACCGTTCACAGGATTCATGAGCTATGTTAATGGTGATGTTCTTTCCTCTATGTTAATGTTTTCTTCTATCTTTTCATGTTGTGCATCAGTTTCTCTGATTACAAAACAAAAGTTTTAGATTAAGATTTGCTGAGAGAGCACCTTAATTCTGTCTGTTTTTGTTATCTTAATGTTTTCCTCTGAAGTATAGTTAAAGAATTCTTAACTACTCTTTAGCTATTACTGAACTTTCTGCTTTCTTTCATCTCATATTCACACTGCCAGTAAGATCCAGTCTGCATAGTTAGCTTGCCCTGTGAATGCCCCCTTGAAAAAGTTGATGCACAATTCAGCCTCTTATGACTCCATAGCCCAATGGATTAAGCTTCACAGCTCTGTCTGTCCAACCACCCAACCAATCAAAACCAACAATTCTCATAATTTTTATAACTAACCTGATATTAGCAATTATAATCATCAAGCTAAATCATAAATCATAAAGAACAGAGAGAGTCCTCTCTGAGTCTAGGAAGGCTAGGTCCTGGACTCCAAAGTGGTTTGATGTTGTCCACTGTCATTTGTCCCTGCCAATCTTACAAATTACGGAGAGCCAACATGACCAAGAATCAAGATGCCACAATTTAAACAATTAAGTATTGTCAAGTATGATACTAGTAAAGAAATGCTGAGAAATTTAACCTAATGCAAAGAAACTGCTAACACCAGCGAAATTTGTGGGTAACAACTTTCCTTCTTGATTTCATAGATACCTTACGAGTTTCCATTCCAAATTTCAGGTTTCCATCCTTTAGATCTAGCATTGTTGAAAACTTGTTGGCAAATACCTCTATCATGTCATGAATCCTTTTTCAAGATAAATGTTCACTTTCAGATGAGCTGTAATCAGTGGATATAAGGTCTGCAAAGAATTCAGCTGCATTTACATGCTCTGGACAAACAAACCTGAAATATATTCTTGCAATAAAGTGCCTAAAACATTGGAAACTTGGAAAGCTGGAAAGCTGCTAACTTGGAAATGTATCCAAATTTTCTGGAAACTCCTTTGAAACGTTTCCGATCTCAGGCTGGCTGTTTCCAAAAATGTGAAATGTGGCGGAAACGTTTCCATGTCGTTTCCAAGCCGTTTCATACGTGTTTCTATATCCGAAACGCCGAACGACGTTTCTTGGAGTTGGGGGCACCGTTTCCGGTAACTTAGTGCCAAAGATGTCAAAGACAGTAATTAAATATTTTGGAAACATTTGCTTGAAGGAGCTAGAATTGTGCACTAAATCCCTTAAAGATTGGCTTGGTTGATTTATTATTGCTGTAGCCTAGCACATGTTTGGTATCTATTGTAAAATTTTCATTAGGAAAATTACACTGCCCAATAAAATTGTCAAGGACAGAAACCTCGGTATACCAACTTCATATGCATCCTTGTCCAAAAAAAAAGTTGCATAGGAGATCGGAGGGTCAGATATGAGAATCTGTAGTGACCTGAATGAGAATCAGCCATGCACCGAATCTTTTGTAATTTATTGAAAGCATAGAAGATCATTGAAGTGAAACCAGAATATCCCCAATTCAGCTAGGATGTTAGTGCAATTATTTTATTCCCCTGAGCATGTTTTGAATCTTGATAACATAGTGATAGGAACTCTTTCAATGTGGTTGTAACTTGTCCATCCCATATATGGACCCCACACTTCACATCCATTAAGAAGGGAAGGGGTAACTAGTTTGTGAAACAGATCAATATTGGCTTGAATTTTTTTCTACTGAAGCTGGAAAGATTGTCGCTTAACGGGTGTTATTGTTGCATAACCTTTGTTAAATCTTGCTTCTACTGCAAGAATCAAGCTTAAGATGTTCCAGAAGATATTCTTTCCAAGTAAGTATAAGATGATACCACCTTCAGCAGCTGTCCTCTATATGTCAGATTTATTGTGGATGCTTCTTTCATGGACATGTTGAATGCCATAATATTTGTCTTTCCAAGATTACCCTGTAGGCCATGCTCATCACAAAATGAATTGATAACATCAAGTTTCTCTGAAGACCTGCAATTGAGTGAGATATTAGAACAATGTCTGCAAATAGTAAGATAGAAAAGTAGATTCCAGAAAGAATGCAACTACTTGTGGGACCCAGGGTTTAGAATAAGATCCTATAATTCGTCGGTATATAAACCAAGAGTTTGGTGATAGCAGATATCATTGTTTTAGTCTGATTGTACTGTGGATAAATTTTGTTAATGCCCATTTTTGTATGCATTTGACTAGTATTTGCTTCTTATAAGGTCATTCCCATTAAGATGTGGTATGCATGGCAGTAGTTGAAATTTGAAAAGCCTATGTTGATTAGCAAGAAGGTTGGTAAATATTGGTTGCTGACTACATTTGTGACCAAAAAAACGAAGAGTTGAAATTGTTTTTTCAATACTGGCAACATGATGAGGAATTTCTATGAGAAATACGACGGCACTTTTGTGAACAAATGTTTGTATGTAAGGACATAACCTTAAGTAATGACATTTTTATCTAAAAAGTATGAAAGAAACCAAAGCAACAAGCCAAAATATGGAGACAAATGTTCTACTGCTTCGCACTAAATTAGTTTAAATTCCATGGCAAGTTATTAAATACATATGGAAGCAGTGGAATCAACCCTAATAACTGATATAGACGCCATGTAAAATTTGCAAATACTTCCAAAACGGGGTTTTCCTTCTTCAGTTTGGCTTACTAAAAGGAAGAAAATTAGCTTTCAGGTGTAACTTCTTTTAGACGATGAAAGACTATCAAATACTATTAATTCATTCTTTTCAAGCAAGCGTAATTGTGAGTGTTCTGTGTATGTTATTGTTCAGGTACTCTACCGACTATGGCATGTTCCATTTCTGTATTGCTGATTCAGAACATGATTGGCGAGAAGGAACAGAACAATACAAGTTCATCGAGAAATGTTTTGCATCTGCCGATAGACAGAAGCAGCCCTGGCTTATCTTTATCGCTCATCGTGTTCTAGGCTACTCCTCAGCCTCCTGGTATGCGGAGGAGGGAGCATTTGAAGAACCTATGGGGAGAGAGATGCTGCAAAAACTCTGGCAGAAGTATAAAGTGGACCTTGCCTTTTATGGCCATGTTCACAATTATGAGCGAACATGTCCCATCTATGAGGTAAGCTCGTTTGCTGATTGATGCATTGAGATGTCTTGGAACAACAATGCTATTGTACTCTGCAATTTTGTGTGCCTTTCTTCCTTGTAATCTTCATGGGACTCTTTTATAAAGTGAGTTTTTCAAAAAAATTGTCATTTGAAGGAGCATTCATCTTGGTTTTTTTTTCATGGTGCAGAACATATGTGTGAGTTCTGAAAGGTCTCACTATTCAGGTACGTTCAATGCAACCATACACGTAGTGGTCGGTGGGGGAGGTTGTGCCCTAGCTGATTATACTACTCTACAAACCAGTTGGAGTTATTTCAAAGATCATGATTATGGATTTGTCAAGCTCACGGCTTTTAATCATTCTTCTTTGTTGCTCGAGTACAAGAAAAGTTCAGATGGGAAAGTTTATGATCAGTTTTGGATAACAAGAGAGTACAGAGATATTCTCGGATGTGATACCATTGGCAACTGCCCCTCTACTACCTTAGCTTCATAAATTGGGATAATTATAATAATAATAAAATTAAAAGAAATATGATGCCCCTGGGGTATCTTGGGACATTCGTTCCACACTTATTGTGGGATAATTATAATAATAATAAAATTAAAAGAAATATAATGCCCCTGGGGTATCTTGGCACATTCGTTCCACACTTATTGTCGATTTGGTAGAAAGATGGGTTCAGTCTTGTTTGGCTTCACTCTCAAAGTTATATGGTTTCCCATATGAAGATTACAAGGTCCTACTATGTTCAAGGATGTTCTGTGTCTCTGTTCAAGTGTGATTACATTAAAATATCCATTCATTCCGTTCTATGTAATGAATAAAATGCAAATCCTATATGTCAAATTAATGCAATTGTTATGTTCATTTTGGGTGAATATGAAATCAGATCGTAGCATGTACGTTGCTTTAAATATCATACACAGAATAGAATGGAATAGTTAAACATCATACACAGAATAGAATTGAACAGTTAGCATTATCAGCACAATCATGTCTAGCACCAAGGGAACCCTGAAAATGCCATCTCTGAAACTTCTAGAAAAAAAGTGGAAGATGTAACAATTCATCGCTGCTCCAATATTCCTGTGCCAAAGTAAGATATAATATGAAATGAGAATTGAGTGCAGATAAACATGAAGTAATTATAGAAAAAAAAAGTTCATCAATATCTCAACATTGCCAGCAAGAAGATTATAAATGATCCCAGCTCGAAAGGTCTATGTATTGAAAAAGAAAAGTTATTGTTCTTATTATATTAATAAGATATTGTTTTTGTCACTTGTCAGAGTATTTTATGTGTCATACATGGGTGAAGTTTTGTTCTTGAATTGTTATATGTGTACTAGCCTAAGTCATGTAAGAATGGAAAATATGGACATGAGTGTCTAATATTACAGAAATAAAATAGACATAAAGATGTAAGTTTTTTTGAGATTTTAAATTAAAGTTTTTTGAGATTTTAAATTTAGAACTTGCATCAAACACATAAAAATACACCATAGATCACGCATATGCATAAATTGTACTTTCTTATTCATTGTCATCAAACATAATGCATAGTTAAGGTCAGAAATGGAAATATAGATGGAAAATATAAACTAAGGTAGAAGAACCTCATAACTCATACTCCTTAGATCTCATAATTAGAATCATTAGTATCACAGTCATTGGCATTGGCATTATGCTCTATTTTATATGTTGGTGTGGCAGGTGATGCCTTATTGCTGTTGTCAAAAGTGACTAGCATTTGTGCTGATGCATTAAGATATGAGTGTTGATACTTCGAACATAATTGACCAATGCCATCAAATGAGAAATCAATAATTATCCAGCGCATGAATTGAGTGTGGGACATGCAACCTAACTAGGGCATATGTCCCATGAGTGTCTAACACTTACGTAACATTGACATTGGCATTATGCTCTATTTCATATACTGGTGTGGCAAGTGATGCCTTATCGTCATTCTAAAAAGTGATTAGCGTAGGATGATGCATTAAGATCCGAGTATTGATACTTTGAACATAATTGACCAATGCCATCAAATGAGAAATTAATAATTAGCCAAAATTTAGATATGCATGACTTGAGTGGGATGTGCATCAAACATGCAACCTGACTAGGGCACATGTCCCATGAGTGTCTAACAATAAGATAACATTGATATTGGAATTATGCTCTATTTCATGTGTTGGTGTGGTAGATGACGCCTTATTTCCATTGTCAAAAGTAATTAGCATTAGGGTTGATGCATTAATATCCGAGTATTGATACTTTGAACATAATTGACCAATGCCATCAAATGAGAAATTAATAATTAGCCAACATTGAGATATGCATGACTTGAGTGTGAGACATGCAACCTAACTGGGGCACATGTCTAATGAGTGTCTAACACTTAAGTAACAAGTGTCATCGGTGTCTAAGTGTACTCAACAATACAAGGAATGACTAAAAGGAAAGTGTCTTGTGATGAATTTCTCCATCCATATGTACATATTACAAACTACAATGCAAAAAAATGAATTTTGCATTGGCTTACCTTGGAAAGGTAAACTCTAGAATGAATTTTTCCATCCACATGTACATATTACACATTTCAATGTAAAAAATAGAATTTTGCATTGACTTACCTTGTAAAGATAAACTCTAGAATCACACACACACACATAATTCCCCTTCTATTTCTATAGAATTCATATGAAAGAAAAAGTCATCTAAGGCAAAAGAAACTTTAAGTGTTAATGAGCCTAAAAAAACATCCATCAACGACGTGATGCTCTTGATTATGATTGTATTAGAAGGCTATTGATATTTTAGAATTTTAAATAATGCAACTTAACATTAATTTGGGGGTTTTCGCAATCCAATATAAGAGATTATTTTGGGAATTATTGCATAACCAATATCCCCTGAGCATGGTTAATTTCTTACAATATTAAGTAGTACACTTCATAATTGTTGCACCAAATAATGGTCATAGGAATGAATATTTGGGATTGAAATTAGTGAAATGAATTGCATATAGTAGTCATAACCTTAGGGCACACACCTAGTAAGATGAACTTCTTACTACTTCTTAGGAGGTCATCAATCTCAATACTCTTTTGGTGAAGTTCAACATATGAGATATCATTTTTGGGATTATCTACATAAATTTAGTGATTAATGCATGACCTATATTCTATGAGCACTAGTTTGAATGATTAATTTCTCTTGATGTCGAATAATCCACTTAGTACTCATTGCATGAAGCAATGGAATTGAAACTAGCAAAATGAATCACATGCAGCAATCATCACCTCCAGGGCTTGCATCTAGTAACTTGGACTTTTTACGAGCCACTCGGGTTGAGACTGCTTTGGCTTAAGTTCTCTTAATTGTGTTTTTCTCCACAATCAAGCCGACTTAACTCATTACTTTAGTTGTAAAGACTTAGCCATTATTATTCTTTATGAACTATTAATTTAAATCTCCCTTGACTCTTTATTAAGTATTGTCAAGCCTTTCATAGTCCATCGTATAAGATATCATTTTTGAGATTATCTATATAAAGGAAGTCATTAATGTGTGACCCATATCAAATGAGAATTAGTTATAATGATCAATTTCTCATGATTCTGAATAGTCATTATATTAGGTTATGCTAAAAAAGGTGAAGTGGGATTAAAACTAGTTAAACCAGTACAGATCCATTTTAAGCATGGATCTAAGATGAGCCGAGAGGGTTCAAATTTTTTTAGAAAAAAAATTTAGGGTTCTCTCTCTCTCTCTCTCTCCATATACATAGTACATAACTTAAACTTGTACATAGTACATAACTTAGCCATTACTTTAAATTTGTTTTTCTCCACAATCAAGCCAACTTAACTCATTACTTTAGTTGTAAAGACTTAGCCATTATTATTCTTTATGAACTATTAATTTAAATCTCCCTTGACTCTTTATTAAGTATTGTCAAGCCTTTCATAGTCCATCGTATAAGATATCATTTTTGAGATTATCTATATAAAGGAAGTCATTAATGTGTGACCCATATCAAATGAGAATTAGTTATAATGATCAATTTCTCATGATTCTGAATAGTCATTATATTAGGTTATGCTAAAAAAGGTGAAGTGGGATTAAAACTAGTTAAACCAGTATAGATCCATTTTAAGCACGGATCTAAGATGAGTCGAGAGGGTTCAAATTTTTTTACAAAAAAAATTGAGGGTTCTCTCTCTCTCTCTCTCTACATATAGATAGTACATAACTTAAACTTGTAATTTTGCTAAATCTTTTGTTGGAGTTCGACAAAAGAACATATACTTAAAAAAGGACCAAACTGTAAAATACTAAAACTACTTCAAATATTTTAACTATAATTTTTTTTTCCAATTGCTTTATACACACATATATATACATTAAAATATTTTACATAACATGTGCATCGAGACATTTTATGTGCGCACATTAAAATGGTTTCTTTGTCATTACATAGCGAAGATGTGTAGGTGTAATGTAAGTATGTAAACAACTTTAAGTGTCGGCTCAATGAAAAATAATAAAAATTTAAAAGTAATAAACAAAAGGTTAAAAGTAATAAGTTAAAAGTTAAAAGTAATATAAACCTAGTAAATCTTTAAATGTTCTCAATTAATAATAAAAATTTAAAGTAATAAAAATAATAAAATTCGATTTGTTATATTCGTATTTTGTTATTAACTCGCTTTGTTACAATACCATAGGTCAATACCATGGCTTATTAATACCACATGCCCAAAAATGATAACTTATTTCACAATCAAAATATTTTATAACAATATGACAAGATTCTTAACCATGAATATTTAGGCCACCTAGCCATTAATATTTTGAACTTGTGAATAGGTTTTGTTACAATACCATGGGCCAATACCATGGATTATCAATACCACATTCCCAAAAATCATAACTTATTTCACAATCAAAATATTTTATAACATGACACGATTCTTTACCATGGATATTCACCCCACTTTACCATAGATATTCTTAACTTGTAAATTGGTTTTTTTACAATATCATGGCCCAATACCATAGCTCATCAATACCACATACCCAAAAACCATAACTTATTTTGCAATCAAAATATTTTAAAAATATTTTAATTTAATTTAATTTTATAACCTTTTTAAATTAAATTTAAAAGGAAAAAAGTTATAATTACTTTTGAGATATATTCCCATAGAAATTAAATCAAGGTTTCAATAAGAAAAAAATGAGAATACTTTTATATATAAAGATGTTAAATTTATATAATATAAATAATATTATTAAGAACCAACATAGATCCATCTTAACTAAGGATCTAAGCAATTAGAGCAAGAAAAGTGACTAACAATAATAGAGGAATGATAGTGCATAATTCCTTTAAGTTTTTCATTATTGTATTTTCTTTGACATGATTGATCCAAGATATAGGTTTAATATTTTACACTCAATTGAGTATTTTAATCTAGATACTTCCTTAAACACAATATAATGGGATCAAATTTAAGAGAGAGAGTAACAAAGTTGGAGGTGGAGAGAGAGAGAGAGAGAGAGAAAGAGAGAGTGATTGGGGGGTGGCAGAGAGAGAGAGGGAAAGAGAGGAAGGAAGAGATAGGAGGGGGAAAGGAGAAGGAGAGAGGGAGGTGAGAGATAGAGGGAGAGAGAGGAAGCAAGAGAGGGAAGGAGAGATATGGAGTTGGAGGGGGAGAGAGTGGGTGGAAAGAACAAAGACATAGAGAGATAGAGGTGGATAGAGAAAGGGAGTGTCAAGGGAGAGATGGAGAGAGAGTGAGGGGGAGAGGAGAGGAAGTAAGAGAGAGACAAGGAGAGGAGAGAGATAGGGAGAAGAGGGGAGAGACATATAGATAGATATGGAGAGAGTGTGTATGTGTGGGGGTTGAGATAGAGAGAGGGAATAAGAAAGACACACACACACACACACACATATATATATAATCAACGTAGATCCATCTTAACCTCAAATCTATCAAGTGTCGAGAGGGATCAAATATCTCGAGTTGCAAATCTTTCCTCAAGTTTTGCACTCAAAAAAGAAGTTTTCACCTCCAAATATGTGATCCCTCTCGACCCTTGATAGATCCAAGGTTAAGATGGATATAGGTTGGTTAATATATTTTTAATTATACATCAATATTAGTTTGTATATATATATAGACAAGAAAAAGTATGTGTGTGTGTGTATATATATATATATATTAATCACTATAAGGAAAAGTCCCTCTAGCGGATGTTTTTGAGGAACCCCTTGTAAAAATACCCCAAACATTCGTTTGTAGCGGAGGTTACTAGAGGAGGTTGGTGGGTGGAGGTTTTTGCGGATGTTTTTCTTCCGGTGTGCTTATCATCATAAACCGCACTAGTGTGTTCAACTAGAGAAAGCACCGGTGTGCACAAAACATTGGCACACCGGGACACCATGCGCTCTGTACAAACCAACCCGGTGCATCTTATTACTGTAGCGCACTGGTGCTTTACAAATATTATGCACCAGTGCATCCTAAAACCCCGCGCCAAAAATGAAACAGCTTGGTGCGATCCTAAGAAACCACACCAGTGCGCCTATAAAACCCACGCATCGGAAAAAGGTTAAATAAAAAAAATTGTACGGATAAAAATCCACATTTTTCACTTTTCAGTGCTCCAGAGCTCTCAAGCACCAATGCAACTTTACCTTGTGTGAGGCACCCTACCATCGGTGCTCCCATTGCATGCACTGCTGCTATCCATTGCCCACCATCTCCATTTTGAATTTTGTAAAACGGTGAGCAAATTTAGTTTTGCAAATTCTACAACCAATATGCTTCCTCGACGGCCAAATGTACAAGTATTTTCCTTGTTTTTCCATAATTAAACCTTTTAGCAGATTAGTTTTGTAAATTAGCTTAAAATTCACTTTCTTTAAAAATTAAAAAAAAATCCTGCGCGTGCGCTCGACCCGTTCAGCTCGCACCGGTTCACGGTTGTTAGGTCCCTATATTACTAGTATAGTTCCTTATTGTTGTTAGTGTACTCCCCTTATTGTTATTGTTGTACCCCTGTAACCTCCATATTGTTATTATTGTGCCCTTAAATTATTATTGTTAGGTCGGCTAAGATTACATTGTGGCCCCACTAGGATTACATTGTGGCCCCATGGACTCCTATATATAGAAAGGAGGTTTTGTCATTTGTATCATCCTAGAATTGTTCATTTATGTAATGTATTGGAGGTTTTCCCCTCGAAGTGGCTGATTTCTAAGGCGTTGATCTCTCTTTTCTTCTATTTTTGGAGCTGGTTTCACAACATTTGGTATCACAACTTTGGATTCTAGGGTTTTCGCTGCTCCAAACAGATCATCGTGGAATTTTCGCTATAAAATTTTTTATACGAAGGTTCAGAAACTAAAATTTTTAGAGCACGAAGCCGAAATCCTAAGGAACATCGTCACAAAATTTTAGAGCTTGGTTCGCAATATTTTTGGTGATATGATTTGTGGAAGTTAGGGCTTTTTCAGGATCCCGAATTTCATCTCAAAGTGCTGATCGTGGAAAAATATTCATACCTCTCTCTCTGAGCATCAGATTGGAATGCTGTAAAAATTGGCCGCAAGTACATAGACTGTAGTTTCTTTTCTATCAATTTCAGAACTGAAGGAGGAAACATTGACACGTGGCAAGCCATACAAGTTCGCTCTACTGAACCAGTCCATAATTAAGTCATTTTGGGAGATTGGACATAACTTTGCCTTGAAGAATCCAAATCAAGTCAGACCTGTGGCATTCGAAAGAGGATTCAGAGGGATACCTCAAAGCCAAATTTCAGATATTGAAGATCTGAAATCACATAGATAATTCAATTTCAATATCGAGCTCCTCAAAAGCAAGAAAAGGTGTGTATTTGTTTCCGAATTGCATAATTTTTATGTTAAAAAAATCAGTTTGAAGTGATTCCAAGGGCCTATTGAGCATATTTTTTAGTATTGGGTTCTGAAATTCCTCCTAAAAAGAATTCAACACTCATTAAGCCCTCATAATACTCTACTATGACTCATGAAGATGAAGAATTGCAACATGATCTATCAAAATTACAAGAACAAGTGCACCAAATTTCGCTCTCGCAAAGAGCAGCAAAAAATGAAATGGAAGTTTTGAAGAAAGGCATGGAAGCGAAGATGGATGATTTGAAGAAAGGTGTCGAAGCTAAGATGGATGGCGTGGAAACTAAGATGGATGGCGTGGAAGCTAAGATGGAGGACATGGAAGAAAAAATGAAAGACAACATGGAAAACATGAAGAATGATCTAAAAGCAGACATCGAAGGTTTGACAAAGTTGATACAAGAAATGATTCCTAATGGTGAAAAGATAGTAGAGGAAACTCACGATGAGAACAAAATAAATGTTAATCGTGATTTCATAAACTCTAATGTTGGATTGAAGAACCACCATATTCCAAAGATGAGTATGAGGAAGTTTGATGGCAAGGATCCCGTAACATGGATACTACAAATGGAGCAATATTTTGATCTCAATAATGTGCAAAACACACAAAAGGTACGCATTGCAACTTTACATTTAGAACAAAATGCATTTGTATGGTATCGATGGCTTTGCTCCCATAAAAAAATTGTCACTTGGTCAATTTTTACGGAGGAAATGATAGCACATTATGAGGATACAAAGAGCAACACCTTCTTTAGCCAATTGATAAATCTCAAACAAAAGGGTTTATTGGCGGAGCACATTGAGGACTTTCAAAAATTGAACATAAGGGTAACTGATATTCCAGAGGAACACAGGATTAATGTCTTCATAGGGACTTTAAAGGATAACATCCAACATGAAGTTCGTGTTTGGGAACCTGATTCATTGGAGAAGGCATTTAGGTTGGCAAGAAAAATTGAATGTAAAATTATGGCGAAAAATAAACCTACCACTCACATCTATAAATATGGAAGTGTTGCTACTCCTAGACTTCCAAAACCTAAAAGGTTGACACCACAACAATTGGAAGAAAAAAGAGAAAAAGGGCTTTGCTACAGTTGTGATAGCAAATACACTAAAGGTCATAAGTGTGCTGAGAAGAAATTATTTTACATAGATTGTGAAGAGGAAGAAGAAAATGAACAAGAAACTTCAAAAGAAGAGGATATACACCAGAAGAAACCCTAGAAGAAAAATTTAACTGTCTCCAACGCATCATGTAAAGCATTATGTGAATTACCACTCCTCAAACTCTCAAGATAGAAGGACATATCAAGAAGAAAAAGGTAATAGTGTTGATGATTCGGTAGTACCCATAATTTTATTCATTGTAAGGTAGCCAAGGAATTGAATTGTTTCCTATACCCAGCACCAGAATGTCAAGTGATGGTTGCAAATGGAGGAAATATAAATTGCTTTGGAAAATTCCATAATATCAAGCTAGCCATGGGGGAATATGTATTGAATAGTCCAATACTTCCATCTTTAGTCTTCATTCTAATTTTTGTGATTGATGAATTATTGGATTGATTACATGGAGCAATTTATTTTACCAAGTTGGATCTTCATTCAGGAAATCATCAAATTAGAATGAAGACTGAAGATATTCCGAAAACATAATTTCGAACTCATGAGGGTCATTATGAATTTTTGGTCATGCCTTTTGGCATTACCAATGCACCTTCTACATTTCAAGGGTTGATGAATTCCATTTTCAAACCCTTCATTAGAAAATTTGTGCAAGTATTTTTTGATCAGCTGCAAGTCTTGGAAGGATCATGTTCAACATGTTGACAGGGTGCTCAAACTATTGGAGGAGAAACAATTATATGCAAAAATATCCAAATGTTTCTTTGGAGTAGAAGAGGTGGAATATCTGGGTCATATTGTATCTCACGAGGGTGTTAAGGTAGATCCTAACAAAATTAAAGCCAATAAGGAATGGAAAGTCCCCACAACCATAAAGAAGTTGCAAGGATTTCTCGGGTTAACAGAGTATTATCGCAAGTTTGTTAAGAATTATGTAAGAATAGCAACACCTCTAACAACATTATTGAAGAAAGATGCATTTTCATGGACTCCTAAAGAAACTAAGGCGTTTGAACATCTTAAAGAGGCAATGTGCCTAGCACCAGTCTTAGCTACGCCAGACTTCACAAAAACCTTTATTGTGGAATGTGATGCCTTAGGAAATGGAATTGGTGTTGTTTTAATGCAAGAAGGAAGACCCATTGCTTTTGAAAGTTGTTCAATTAAAGGAAAGTATTTACAAAGGCTATTTATGAGAAGGAAATGTTGGCAATACTACATGCACTAAAGAAATGGTGACCTTGCCTAATGGGAAGACACTTCAAGGTAAAAACTGATCATGATAGTCTTAAACACTTTTTGGAACAAAGACTATCTTCAGAAGAGCAACAAAAATGGGTCACAAAGATGTTGGGTTATTACTTTGAAATCATCTACAAAAAAGAGAAGCTAAATGTTGTTGCAGATGCACTCTCAAGAAAGGATGAAGAGGTGGAAGAATGGCTTTGTGCCATTTCTATTATCCAACCAGATTGGATAACCGAAGCAAGGGATGAATGGAATAAGGGTGAAGAAGTGTGGACACTCATTCAAAATTTGCAGCAAGATCCTAGTACATATAATACATTTAGTTGGAAAAATGATTCCTTATGGTACAAAGATCGCTTATATATTTTCAAGAATTCCCAACTAAAACAAAACATTCTTTTGGAATTGCACACTTCTCCTTTAGGAGGACACTCAGGATTTTTAAAAACTTACCACAGGGTGAAGAAAGAATTTTTTTGGGATGGCCTTAAATATTATATTCAAAATTTTGTGGCAGAATGTTTGGTTTTCCAGCAAAATAAAGTTCAGACAATTAAAACCCTAGGTCTTCTACAACCTTTATCCATTCCAAGTCAACGTTGGTAGGAGATTTCAATGGATTTTATCACAAAGTTTACCTGTCCGAAGGAAGGAGTGTCATCATGGTGGTGGTAGTTGATAGACTTTACCAAGTATGCACACTTTTGTGCATTATCTCATCCATTTAAAGCGAGTACAATTGCTACTGCATTTATGGAAACAATTCAAAAGCTACATGGAAACCCAAAGATTATTGTAAGTGACAGAGATCCCATTTTTACAGGAAATTTTTGGATGAAATTATTTTCTTGTTTGGGTACTCAACCAGCTCATAGCTCATCTTATCATCCTCAATCCGATGGTCAAATAGAGATAGTGAATAAATGTTTGGAAGGACATCTTCGTTGTTTTGTGTAATGTTCCAAATTGGGAACAACTACACTATTGGAAATAATTTGAGTTATTACCAATGTAGAGCTTCATAAAACCATGAGCATGGAAATGTAGAGCATCTCATTAGATGTCAAATAAAATCATACTAGCAGATGAAAGAACCTCAGCAAGAAGATGATCTATATTCTCCTTCCCGGGGGGGGGGAATGCAGCGATATAGAGCATAAAACAACTGTATTCAGCAAATTGCGCAATAACAGTGGATACTGGGACTTGGATCCCTTATTTTAGTTCATATATAACCCACTTTCAGAATTAGAGGTGAAACAAATGAAACTAGCTACCTTAAACAGATCTCCCCGACTCAATACTGCTTAAAAACACCCCGATCCCATGACTTCTCTACAACAGAATTTCTGAATACTATGAGAGCGTAATTCCCATGAGGGTTTCTACAAAAAATGATGTAAGAATTCTGATATGAATCTTATAATACTCAAACAATAGAGAAATGGAGGTTTAACCTCTTTTACATCAAGAAAAAGACACCCAACAAGGGTTTCCGACAATATACATGTACAAGAAGTAGGACTGCAGAAAATAACGCAGTCTACAACAACTATGTATTGAAAATGACTGAATATGACATATCAGAGCTGAATAATACAGTAAATGGCCAAAGGCCTCTCTAATAGAGCTCCCAGAGGGAAATAAGCACCTCCTCCTCAAAGACTGGCACAAAATCAAAGGGTGCAACTTAGTTGTTGCTGCCCCTGCATGAAAGATGCAGTTTCTTGAAGGAGACTACGTTGTGGTTGAGTGTAGATGAATATCCCCAAGCCAAATGATGAAATGAAGCTCAAATCACTCTCCTTTGATCCCTTGAGCAAGTTGATCCAAAGAGAGGATGGAATTCCCGCACAGGAATTCCTTGCACTAAGCAGTGCAGCAACTCTGGCTAAACAGCTGAAGTATGCAAGTGATCTCAAGACCAAAATATTTGAATATATGAATGAATCTCCTTTGATGCTATGCGTTCCTTTTATCTTTGGTGATCCTCCTCACCCCGGATCCCACATAATGTTGAGGTGACTTCTTCATGAAGCTTCCTCCTTCAAAACTGCGCTGCCCTAGCTAGCTTCCCTCCTCTTTGTGACAACGTTGTTGACTTGGTCAATTGGAACCAATCCACCTTCAATGCCTCTGTTCACACTAAGGGACCTTCAATCTGGTTCCCATATGTGTGCCTAGGCTGCTCCTTGTTCACATTGAGCTAGTTTACTTGAGTGTTTCCTTCCTCCTCAAGAATGCATGTTGACTTACTCAAACTTGACTATGTCCCCATCTCATTTGTCCTTGTTCACACTTGGAAGTGTAAAACCAGCTCCTGAGGTGATCTCCTTTCTTACTAAGGTGGAATTTATTCATAATTTTATTGTTCATGGGCCTCCTTACCCATTTATTCCTCTCCTAGGTGAAAGTAGCAAAATCTAATGTTCCAAATTGCTATGTGCAAATTTTGGAACATTACAGTCCTCCCCTCCCAAATGTTACTTGTCCTCAAGCAACTACAAAGATAGGACTGAAGAGAATCCCCTTCTCCCTTGTAGCACCCTCATAAAATGAATTCTCCCAAGGATCAAGGTGTTGCATCATCAATGTATCTCCAAGTTGCCTCTCCCAAGTGTGTAAGTTATCCAAATAGTTGGCATTATGTGACAGTGGTTCATCCATGGAGGAAACAATGGGCTGTTTGAAGGTTCTCTTGGGGTATGAGAGCTAATATATATTGGGATTCATCATCCCCATTTGAATCTCCCCTCCCTAAGCTATCAACCAAGCAAAATGAGCCACCCTCCAAAATGGTAACTCATGCAAATCATCCTCCACCTGAAGCTCCAGCAAAGTAGGTGGACTGAAATTCTGGTCATGGTGGACATAGTAGTCTACCCCATGCTGCTTTCCTCTCCACTTAAGACAAGTGTAAGGGATATTCTGATCTTAGGCTGCCATCATGTTTCCCTCAAATGGCAAGAAGGAAGCTATACCTCCAAAGGTCCCTCTCCCAGCGTTGTGCATCAAGCTGGCCCAAACCATCTCATACATGATGGATAAGAAACCATCATCATATGAAACTCCATCCATCTCATGATCCTTCTCATAAAGAGACAAATATTTTGCTGTGGAGGCCATGTCTCTTCCCATGCTCTCCTTAGAGCATATAATGCAGAAAGTGTGGGGATGCTCCTCCCCCAAGAGCACATCCACTATATGTGTTCCTCCTCCAATCATGCTCCTCATATAGGTAGGAATAATATCAGCAAGTAGGATCATGATCAACATCATAATGAGAGAAATACTGAAGGTTTTATGTAGTTCTGGAGTGTACCAATAGTCTCCCAAGTGGTCACAACGCAGTCTTCCCCACTGCAGCTTCAGACAATGGTATGGCAAGTTGTCTCTTGACAAATGGCTTGCTGTATAAGTCATCACACCCACTAGTAAATAGTAGATGGCTAAATATGTCAACTGAGCACATAAGGAGAAACCATATACTTGCCCCGGATCATACATTAGATGGTTGTCTCCATCATAATAGCTAGCCAAAAATAGATCATGGAGCCTAAGGAAAAACTTTCCCCTTTGTAGAGCAATGCACTGCAAGGAAAAGGTAAGAGCATGCAAATATTGTATTGAACAATCAATAAATGCATCAATAGAATTCTTACCTTGTAATGAAGACAAGATGGTGACAAGATCCATAGATGAATCCTCCATAGTGGCATGACATGCCCATATGAAGAGGAATGAACCACATGCTGTATTAAAATCCTCTTTCTCATGCTTGGAAATCCAAGTCAAGGAGAGCATACCACAATAACCAATGAGTCCATCCACCAATCTCACCTCCTTTATGCCCACCAAGTGCATCAAATATGAAGTGATCCTGGGGACACCTCGTCAACAAGCTCCTGCTCCAAAGTGACAGCACTGCTAGCCTATGCAAATAAGCTCTTGCCAACTCATAAATCCAATCTCTGACATGTTCAATGTCAAAGACTCCTCTCATAATGTTTCCATCTCCTCCCAATGCAACATCATGCAAAATGTGAGAGCAACTCTTCCCATGCTGTCTCTTAATCCTCCAAAGCAACAAATGCCTTTGCTGCCTCATCATTCCTCCATCATACAACTCATGTGGTGAAAATATCATATCATCATAATGCTTCCACACTCCTGGCCATATGATGCAAGTATCTTGCCAAGTACTCTCCTCCCACATACCCTTAGAAAAAGGATATGTTTCATGATGGCCAAACTCTTTCAAGAGTAGCCAACGCAATTTGGCATCTTGCTGCCCTGTATCATAAATTTGCAAGTGGCTCACCAGCCTCTTGCTCTTCCCCCACATCCACTCAACACGATGTGGATGCCTTTTGTCATTCTCCACCTTGGCATTCTCCCCATGTGGGCTATCATCCTCCCTAATTAGTCCCTCTCTTCTGTATGCCATGAAATGTTGTAATGCATTTCCTTGGAGACCTCTTAGAGAAGATCTCATGTCCATGGCCATCTTGAATCCATCAAGATCCAAAGGTGAAAAACGTAAAGCCTCTTCCCTGCTATTGTTTGACAGTGTTGATAGTCCCTCCAATGACATAGTTGCTGCCTCATACTCCATCTCAAGGTTCATGACTCCCTCAAAAATATCACACTTCAATTTCAAGGGTTGAGTGTGTTAGTCTCCTATACCAATAGGTTTCATCTTTCATGATTGTCTTGATTGAATTATGGAATATGTTCAAACCTTCTTTCTTGAGCAAAGGTGTTCCATATTCTTAAAAAACCAAAAAATCAAAAAAGTTAAAAAATGTAAAGAGGGTATACCCTAAAAGAAAGATCAAAGGGTAAAAAGAATAAAATGGTCAAAAAGTGAAAGAGATGAACCCCAAGCAAAAAATAGACCAAGGAAAGTGTGCAAATCCAAATGCCACTGCTATTTCATTTTTGTAATAAATCAATTGTGTGCAGCTTGTCAAACTTTTGCCACAATTTATGAATAAGTCAAACTGTTTAAACTTGGCTTAGTCATATTTCAATTTCATGTTATAGATTAGAGAATAAATATCTAGCCAAACAGTTTAATCTTGGCAGATAAGTAGCTAGGTAGAGTGAATAAAAGGTGCTCAACAGTTTAATCTGAGCCTTTGGATGTAATAAGGGTAGAAATAGATAGATTTATCATGTAAAAAAAGAAAAGATTGAAAAGGGTTTGCAAGTCTAAATGCACCCTAATAAAGAAGAAAAATGGTAGTGTTAAGTAGATAGGGTAGGTAGATGGTGCTGCAAAGTGTTATCTGATGAATGGTGCTGCAAAGTGTTGGTTAATCATTTACTTTCATCACAAGTACTAAAGCAGGAAATACACTGGAAAATCACAACAAGCAAAGTCAAATTCATTAACCTCCCTCATCATTTTCCCCCTCAAGAGTTTTACTAATTTCCCCAAAAGTACTAAGGTAATTTGAGATCAAAGGGGCTCAAGGCATTTCCTTGACTTCTGGAGGGACCGGACCCTCGGCCTAATGATCAAAAAGACCTAAGCACTTGAGATAATTCATCATTGTTATCTTCCATCTTTAACTTTTTCCTAAGTAAAATTCTATTTTACTTAGGAAAGTGATGCAAAATTTCATAAAAATTCCTCAAAATAACTTGTTATTCTAAGTTTAAGTGTTGAAGACAAAATGTTGCAATTTACTTCACAAGTTATCACTTTCTTAGATGTACAAAAATGTTTTGATTTTCCTTGTCCTTTACCATATTAACATTTAACTCTATTATATTAAATCCCTAGTGAAATACCCTTTCCTAAGTATATAACTCCCTTTTTTATAAATAACCCAAAAAACCCCCTTAGTATAAAGCTTAACCAAAGTGTTTTATATCCCCGCGCATTTAAAATAAAACCCATTATATGCCCTTTGGTTAAAATTATCAATATACCTTAATCCCGCCCCTATGGTGAATTAGTTATGTATTGATTAATTTACCATATAAATAAAATATATGCATGTTTAATACCAAAAATATCAATAAAACTTTGCGAAAAGTCTTGTGCCACCGTGGTCCGTCCGCGTGGCATTCCACCTAAGCAAACCCCCGCCACAACCCCTTTCTTTTGCATACAGGATTAATTAAGTCGCCTGGACTAATTAATAACTATTTCCGCCAGTTAAAAAGCCCCGGAGCGATTAAAAACATTTAAAAGTGTTTAAAAATACGACGGGGCCCACATGAAACCTCCGCCCATCTTCCCATCACCCCAGCCGTTGGATCAGCCTCCCGCAGATCAACGGCCAGCGTTGATCCCGCTGCCCATCCCGTGTGAGTTCTTTAACCAGCGGGGGATGGGTGGTTTTGACTAGTCAGACCATCCACGTGGCGAGAAACTTGTGGAATCGCTGCCCCCCGCGATCAATACCGCCCTCGACCAAAAGCGGTGCGGGCACTTCCCGCTTACCACTTACCGCCTGACGCTGCACACGTCATCCCGTACTACCATGACGTCACACCTCGAAAAAAACAAAAAACCCTTTTAACTTGTAAATAAGCCATTTTTCACGTTTTTCCTGTTATTTTCGTTATTCTGAAAACGACAGAGCTCCCGCTACGATTTTCAAATTTTCACTGTAATTGATCATTTCGCCCCAAAATTCTGCTGCGCCCGTGTTGAAGAACAGTCCCGCCATTTCCTGTTACCTGTGAAAGAACCAGTTTCCGTTTAAAAACAGGTATTTATCCTTTACGCCCGACTGCAAGTAAAACTCAATTTCCTTTGTTTTTTCGCTGAAAAAGTGGTTAAAAATCATCACTGAGTCCTCCCTGGAGATTTTAAACCTGTGAAATTGCTCCCCGAACCTGCCAATTGTTCCAATTTCCTCCATTTCAGAAGTCTCGCCCGGCCCGTGAAGAAAACCAAAAAACCTCTATTTTGAATCCACAAGAACCAAAATGGAGGTCCCCGGCAGCTCTTAATATCACTCCATTGAATGCTCCTTACCGTGAATTAGACTATTTACCTCTGATAGATGAAGATTTCCAAATTAAAGACCTGCATTTTGATGAAAGTCCCCTATTGAGCTATTGTCGCTGCAGAGACGAATACTCAAAGGAGAAAGATCTTATAGGGTTGTGGGAATCCAATTTCCCGAGATATCTCATCCCCTCAGTCCTTATTTTCCCAGAAATTATCCACTGCTATCATACCAATTATGATCCAAATCAGAAAGCAGTTTTATCCCCAAGTCAAAGCGTATCAAAATCAAAGAGTATCTGATGATGGTAAGAGTATTCAACAAATTAAAAGAAATACGCAAAGGACAGCACAGAACCCTATTTTAAGCACTTATCTCCAGCACGTCCACGAAGAAAGGAACAGCACATCGGCAGTTACCCATTATTCTATCCACGAGACCATTTGTCTCTTGTTTGTTTGTAAATAATGCTTTAAGTCAGCCTAGATTATTGGCTAAGATAGTGTAAGATTGTTAAGATTATTTTGTGTATAAATAAACCCTCAAAGAGAGTATTGAGGGTGGATTCTATTACTCTGCTGTAACATTGAGATTTTCGGAATAAAAGCTTTTGGAGAAATTTACTTGTGGCTTACTGGATGACGATTTGAAGCACTGGACTTGTTGCAGGATTCATGTGTTGGACTACAGTTCAATAAGTGTTTCTTCCCTTTGTCTGAAATTTTATATTAGTTTATAATACCATCATATTCATATCTGAATAATTTACATAAAGGTTTAAAACAGAATTTGCTTAATTGTACTCTGTTTTCAAATGTGATTGTTCTTAATGTTTTCCTCTAAATTAGCTATAAGCATGAATTCTTAAATGCTCCTGCTTTGCTAATTTAAACACTGTTGATTACTATAATAAAGAATTCTTCATTGCTCTTTGTTTGTAGTCATTTCACTTCTTTTCTTTTGAACATGGTGAAAGATTCTTAGCTGCCTTTCATCCCTTCAAGATCATCCCATCCACTTTAAATTTTAAGGATTGTTCTCTGTCTAGCTATCTTGCCCTGTAATACCATCTTGTGCTTAGAATAGAAATCCAGTAAAGCCATCCTTTGATTCCATAGCCCAATGGACTGAAAGCTCTCAGCCTTGCCCTTAGTTTGTGGATTCCACCATTTTCCAAAACAAACTTTGAATCTATAACTAGCCTAAAACCTTTCAAGAACAAAGATAAATCATAAAGAGAGAGCCCTCTCTGGATGCAGATTGGCTAGATTCTGCATCTAAAAGGTTGGTTTGTGGTTACCTCAGGTATACTTTCCTCTTACACAACTTCTAGGAAAACCTGAGTGATAACATAGTGGCGACCATACTGGGGATCTGAATCATTTTATTGATACTATTGTTTGATTTATAAGCTATGGACAGAGTCTGAAGATCAGCCAGGTAGCCTTTGAAATTCTTTTGCTCTGCAACTGCATAGTAAATAAATGCTGCTTCAGTCTATCTCTGATTTAGCTTATATTCTGAACCTTAGTTTCAAACATTCAATCAGACTCTCTAGTTTAATAAATCTTTGAGAAAATTTTAATCAAAAATCTTAAATTTCTTGAAGAATTTGTAGAAGTTGTTTTGAAAATTCACAAAAAATTTGGTTTCCTGAAGAGCTAACTTTTTCTTCAGAATTGTTTTACAGGTTTAGATCTGATCTATGATGGTGGACAGGGATCAGACACACAAAGGTTAAAATCATCCACCTGGCGACTCCAAAATCAATTTCACTACCAAGACTCCACTGGAGGAATGAACCTGGAAGAACAATATGGGAAGATCAGGCTTTCAACTTGGATTTTTATCTAAGACATTATGTTCTTTCTAAATTGATATGGTTTTCCAATGTATATTGTATTTTAGAGAAGATCTTAGAGTAGTTTTTAATTTATCTCTTTTGAAAATTGTAAATATAAAATCTCCATGCATATTTGAGCATCATTCTTCTGACTTTTTGATATCATTTTCCAATCAAGACACTGTTGATCAGAGATTAAGAGCTTCAAGTTTCAGAGCAATTCCACAACCAAATAATCCATATTCCAAAGCATTAATAGTGATACTGGATGACAGGGTTTGTGGAAAATCTTTCATTTGATGAAATTTTAAATGAATTCAGGGATGAGTTATCAAAACTTCAGTTTGATGAGGATTTTCTAAGAGATTTCTTTCTTCTTTTTAAATCAAGAAAATGTTCTCCTCGAGTTAAAAAATGGCTTCTTGATATAATTTCTGAAAATTATGAAAATGAAATCAAACTTTTGCATTCTCAAATTCAGTCATACAATTTCCGAAATCCTAAAGAGTTCTTTGAAAATCTTCCTTCTCCAAAGCAAGAGGAAATTGTACTATCTTTTGACTTTCATATTGAAGATGATTATTCTTTCAAACACAAGACTGAAGAAATAAGTTCATGGTCTAATATTCATAATTCAATTGAACAATTAGTCATTGAAGGCCTAGAAGTAAATAACATACATCATGCTTTTATTGATCCTATATCGGATTATATGGAGAATCTTTTGAGCCTAAATTTGCAAACATGTTTTCTCTATAAAGATCAAATACATCAAAAGTGGCCTTTACACATCATATCATTTATTATAAAGGCACATGATCATAACCTACTTCCAATTTTGATCACAAGCAATCAAGTTATCCATTTATTTTTACAGCTACTTGATTGGCTTCATTGGCATTTTTGTATTACCTGATTCAATAAGATTTTAGTAGATTAGAATAGGTAAATGAGTGCCAATAAGCTCAGAATTTTGAGCAATTTTTTTAGTGTTTCAATTTTCAGCTAGTTTTTCATTAAGTTGGTTTGAAATTTTTTGTGTGTTGTTTTAGATCAGATTTCAGGTTGCAGAAAAAGGACTATATTCAATTCAAGATTTTCAACCACAGCAAATGCATGTTTGGGATTGGAACAAGGCAGAAGATTTCCAACTGTGAAACAAAGTTTTAAGTTTTGAATGGATGGTGAATTGCTGAAGTTGAAGCCCGAAGTGAAGGCCCTAAGCTTCATAAGTTGCACTATCATATGTACAATAAAGCTACCAGAAGAAGGAGATTACATAGTTCAGTTTGAAGACATGTTGAGGCATCTGACCTGCTGTTCTTGACTTTCCACAAGGAAAAGCCATCCCCAAGTGGAGCCAGTGTTAGTCTCCTATACCAATAGGTGTCATTTTTCATGATTGTCTTGATTGAATTATGGAATATGTTCAAACCTTCTTACTTGAGCAAAGGTGTTCCATATTCTTAAAAAACCAAAAAATCAAAAAAGTTAAAAAATGTAAAGAGGGTATACCCTAAAAGAAAGATCAAAGAGTAAAAAGAATAAAATGGTCAAAAAAGTGAAAGAAATGAACCCCAAGCAAAAAATAGACCAAGGAAAGTGTGCAAATCCAAATGCCACTGCTATTTTATTTTTGTAATAAATCAATTGTGTGCATCTTGTCAAACTTTTGCCACAATTTATGAATAAGTCAAACTGTTTAAACTTGTCTTACTCATATTTCAATTTCATGTTTTAGATTAGAGAATAAATATCTAGCCAAACAGTTTAATCTTGGCAGATAAGTAGCTAGGTAGAGTGAATAAAAGGTGCTCAACAGTTTAATCTGAGCCCTTGGATGTAATAAGGGTAGAAATAGATAGATTTATCATGTAAAAAAAGAAAAGATTGAAAATGGTTTGCAAGTCTAAATGCACCCTAATAAAGAAGAGAAAATGGTAGTGTAAAGTAGATAGGGTAGGTAGATGGTGCTGCAAAGTGTTATCTGATGAATGGTGCTACTACATGTTGGTTAATCATTTACTTTCATCACAAATACTAAAGCAGGAAATACACCGGAAAATCACAGCAAGCAAAAGTCAAATTCATTAACCTCCCTCATCATTTTCCCCCTCAAGAGTTTTACTAATTTCCCCCCAAAAGTACTAAGGTATTTGGAGATCAAAAGGGCTCAAGGCATTTCCTTCACTTCTGGAGGGACCGGACCCTCGGCCTAATGATCAAAAAGACCTAAGCACTTGAGATAATTCATCATTGTTATCTTCCATCTTTAACTTTTTCCTAAGTAAAATCCTATTTTACTTAGGAAAGTGATGCAAAATTCCATAAAAATTCCTCAAAATAACTTGTTATTCTAAGTTTAAGTGTTGAAGACAAAATGTTGCAATTTACTTCACAAGTTATCGCTTTCTTAGATGTACAAAAATGTTTTGATTTTCCTTGTCCTTTACCATATTAACATTTAACTCTATTATATTAAATCCCTAGTGAAATACCCTTTCCTAAGTATATAACTCCCTTTTTTATAAATAACCCAAAAAACCCCCTTAGTATAAAGCTTAACCAAAGTGTTTTATATCCCCGCGCATTTAAAATAAAACCCATTATATGCCCTTTGGTTAAAATTATCAATATACCTTAATCCCGCCCCTATGGTGAATTAGTTATGTATTGATTAATTTACCATATAAATAAAATATATGCATGTTTAATACCAAAAAATATCAATAAAACTTTGCGAAAAGTCTTGTGCCACCGTGGTCCGTCCGCGTGGCATTCCACCTAAGCAAACCCCCGCCACAACCCCTTTCTTTTGCATACAGGATTAATTAAGTCGCCTGGACTAATTAATAACTATTTCCGCCAGTTAAAAAGCCCCGGAGCGATTAAAAACATTTAAAAGTGTTTAAAAATACGACGGGGCCCACATGAAACCTCCGCCCATCTTCCCATCACCCCAGCCGTTGGATCAGCCTCCCGCAGATCAACGGCCAGCGTTGATCCCGCTGCCCATCCCGTGTGAGTTCTTTAACCAGCGGGGGATGGGTGGTTTTGACTAGTCAGACCATCCACGTGGCGAGAAACCTGTGGAATCGCTGCCCCCGCGATCAATACCACCCTCGACCAAAAGTGGTGCGGGGCCTTCCCGCTTACCACTTACTGCCCGACTCTGCACACGTCATCCAGTACTACCATGACGTCACACCTCGAAAAAAACAAAAACCCCTTTTAACTTGTAAATAAGCCATTTTTCACGTTTTTCCTGTTATTTTCGTTATTCTGAAAACGACAGAGCTCCCGCTGCGATTTTCAAATTTCCACTGTAATTGATCATTCCGCCCCAAAATTCCGCTGCGCCCGTGTTGAAGAACAGTCCCGCCATTACCTGTTACCTGTGAAAGAACCAGTTTCCGTTTAAAAACAGGTATTTATCCTTTACGCCCGACTGCAAGTAAAACTCAATTTCCTTTGTTTTTTCGCTGAAAAAGTGGTTAAAAATCATCACTGAGTCCTCCCTGGAGATTTTAAACCTGTGAAATTGCTCCCCGAACCTGCCAATTGTTCCAATTTCCTCCATTTCAGAAGTCCCGCCCGGCCCGTGAAGAAAACCAAAAAACCTCTATTTTGAATCCACAAGAACCAAGATGGAGGTCCCAGCAGCTCTGAATATCGCCCCATTGAATGCTCCTCACCGTGATTTGGACTATTTACCTCTGATAGATGAAGATTTCCAAATAAAAGACCTGGCTTATGATGAAACTCCCCTATTGAGCTATTGTCGCTGCAGAGACAAATACTCAAAGGGGCAAGATCTTATAGGGTTGTGGGAATCCAATTTCCCGAGATATCTCATCCCCTCAGTCCTTATTTTCCCAGAAATTATCCACTGCTATCATGCCAATTATGATCCAAATCAGAAAGCAGATTTATCCCCAAGTCAAAGCGTATCAAAATCAAAGAGTATCAGTGAAAGAAAGAGTATTAACAAATCGAAAATACGAGGAGGTATTTTTAATATCTTTAAGCCTTATCTTTAGCAAATCCTTTGAAAAAGGAACAACACAGTAATGGTGCCCATTATTCTATCCACGAGACCATTTGTCTCTTGTTTGTTTGTAAATATGCTTTAAGTCAGCCTAGATTATTGGCTAAGTTAGTGTAAGATTGTTTAGGATTATTTTGTGTATAAATAAACCCTCAAAGAGAGTGTTGAGGGTGGATTCTATTACTCTGCTGTAACATTGAGATTTTCGGAATAAAAGCTTTTGGACAAATTTACTTGTGGCTTACTGGATGACGATTTGAAACACTGGACTTGTTGTAGGATTCATGTGTTGGACTACAGTTCAATAAGTGTTTCTTCCCTTTGTCTGAAATTTTATATTAGTTTATAATACCATCATATCCATATCTGAATAATTTACATAAAGGTTTAAAACAGAATTTGCTTAATTGTACTCTGTTTTCAAATGTGATTGTTCTTAATGTTTTCCTCTAAATTAGCTATAAGCATGAATTCTTAAATGCTCCTGCTTTGCTAATTTAAACATTGTTTGATTACTATAACACGGAATTCTTCATTGCTCTTTGTTTGTAGTCATTTCACTTCTTTCTTTTGAACATGGTGAAATATTCTTAATTGCCTTTCATCCCTTCAAGATCATCCCATCCACTTTAAATTTTAAGGATTGTTCTCTGTCTAGCTATCTTGCCCTGTAATACCATCTTGTGCTTAGAATAGAAATCCAGTAAAGCCATCCTTTGACTCCATAGCCCAATGGACTGAAAGCTCTCAACCTTGCCCTTAGTTTGTGGATTCCACCATTTTCCAAAAACAAACTTGCAGTTCTCTCCCTGCCCTAAAACCTTCAGAGAACAAAGATAAATCATAAAGAGAGCCTCTGGTCTAGATTAAACTAGGTCTGCATCTAAAAGATTAGTTTATTAGTTACCTAAATCATACTTTCCTCTTTCCCCTTCTGGGAAAACTGGTGATGAAATCACCAACTCATGGGGTCAGGCAACTCAACAAGGGTCCAAGAGAATGATGGTTCATTTGTTTCTTGAACCATTCAAGTCTGCACAGCGCAGTGTAATATTGTTGCTCTATCCCAACAACAATGTTCGATCCTGGGCCATATGAATACATATTTCCACAACTTTTAGAAGGATTTGTTGTAATAAGAAAAAGTGGAAATCTTCCCATACCTTGATGAGATGTGGGAACCTCTTGTACAGCTGCAAAAGCTCCTCCTTCCAATGCAATGGCTGCCTTCACTGCTAATGTAGAATGTTATTCTTCCAAGGCTGTGACAACAATGGTACTTGTCTCTTCCCATGGTAGTGTGGGCTTCTTCTCTTCTGATCTTTCTCCATCAAAGGTTATAATCATCCCTTGAGTAAACTCCAGAAAACAAATCACTCTTGTATGGTTGAGTGACTGAACCACCAAGCATTGGCTTCACCCTCCAGGTGCAGCGCTGCAAATTCTACTGCCTCCTTCTCTACCATTGGATGAAGTAGGAAGAATGCCTCAAGCTTTCGTGCCCAAGCTCTAGCTGTAGTTGACCCATCAAATGTAGACAATAGGAACCTATTGCCCTTGATTTCTTCTTTGTTGCAAGATCTTCTTTCTTCTCTCAGTTGAACAAACTGAGGAAAATCTAGTGTCTCTTTGGAAGCCCTAGGTTGGCACTTGTATTCTGCCAAATACCCACTCAGAATTTCATGCTCTAAGTATTCTCCTTGCTCTCCACTTCCTCTATGAGAATAGGAAGTGCATGCATCTTCTTCTGCTTCTTGAAAACTCCTAGAGATCTCACTGCAACTCTCTTCTCCTTGAAACCCTCTTGGAGTTTCAATGCATTTCTCTTCTTCTTTCTTCTTGGATCTAAAAATGGATGAGAGTAAGCTCATCCTCTCCATCATTTTGTTATCCTCTTATTATTATATTCTGATTGGATCTGAAATCCACAGGTTGAGCCAAGATGGCAGCTTTGATACCACTGTAATGTTCCAAATCGGGAACAACTACACTATTGGGAATAATTTGAGTTATTACCAATGTGGAGCTTCAGAAAACCATGATCATGGCAATGTAGAGCATCTCATTATATGTCAAATAAAATCATGCCAACAAATGAAATAACCTCAGCAAGAAGATTATCTATATTCTCCTTCTCGGGTGGGGAAATGAAGCAATATAGAGCATAAAACAACTGTATTTGGAAAATTGCGCAATAACAGTGGATACTGGGACTTGGATCCCTTATTTTAGTTCATATATAACCCACTTGCAGAATTATAGGTGAAACAAATGAAACTAGCTACCTTAAACAGATCTCCCCGGCTCAATACTGCTTAAAAACACCTCAATCCCATGACTTCTCTACAACAGAATTTCTGAATACTATGAGAGCATAATTACCATGAGGGTTTCTAAAGAAAATGATGTAAGAATTCTGATATTAATCTTATATGACTCAAACAACAGAGAAATGTAGGTTTAACCTCTTTTACATCAAGAAAAAGACACCAAGCAAGGGTTTCCGGCAATATACATGTACAAGAAGTAGGACTGCAGAAAATAACGCAGTCTACAACAACTCTATATTGAACATGGCTGAATATGACATATCAGAGCTGAATAATACAGTAAATGGCTAAAGGCCTCTCTAATAGAGCTCTCGGAGGGAAATAAGCACCTCCTCCTCAAAGACTAGCACAAAATCAAAGGGTGCTACTTAGCTGCTGCTGCCCTTGCATGAAAGACACAGTTTCTTGAAGGAGACTGCGCAGTGGCTAAGTGTAGATGAATGTCCCCAAGCCAAATTCTGAAATGAATCTCAAATCACTTTCCTTTGATCCCTCGAGCAAGCTGATCCAAAGAGAGGATGGAATTCCTGCACAGGAATTCCTTGCACTAAGCAGTGCAGCAACTCCAGCTAAACAGCTGAAGTATGCAAGTGGTCTCAAGACCAAAATATCTGAATACATGAATGAATATCCTTTGATGCTACGCGTTCCTTTTATCTTTGGTGAGCCTCCTCACCTCAAACCCCACACAATGTTGAGGTCACTTCTTCATGAAGCTTCCTCCTTCAAAACTACGCTGCCCTAGCTAGGTTCCCTCCTTTTTGTGACAGCGTTGTTGACTTGGTCAACTGGAACCAATCCACCTGCAATGCCTCTGTTCACACTAAGGGACCTTCAAACCGGTTCCCATATGTGTGCCTAGGTTGCTCCTTGTTCACATTGAGCTAGTTTACTTGAGTGTTTCCTTCCTCCTCAAGAATGCATGTTGACTTAGTCAAACTTGACTATGTCCCCATCTCATTTGTCCTTGTTCACACTTGGAAGTGTAAAAGCAGCTCCTGAGGTGATCTCCTTCCTTAATAAGGTGTAATTTATTCATAATTTTATTTTTCATGGGCCTCCTTACCCATTTATTCCTCTCCTAGGTGAAAGTAGCAAAATCTAATGTTCCAAATTGCTATGTGAAAATTTTGGAACATTACATTTTGTACCTGATAAGCAAGCACAATGGGTCAAGTGGTTACCTCTCGCTGAATGGTGGTATAACACTTCCTTCCATACTGCAGCAAAAATGACCCCATTTATGTCACTTTATGGATATCATCCACCATCCATCACATCTTATTTAAGGGAAAATTCTAGGGTTCAAGCAGTGGAGGATCACATCGAGCATCAACAGGAAGTTCTCCAACTCTTAAAGGATAGCCTAAATCTAGCACAAAATCGAATGAAACAATAGGCAGATCAACATTGCAGTGAGATAAGTTTTGATGTGGGAGACGGGGTATTTTTACAGCTACAACCATGCAAACAAATGTCCCTCAAGCAAGCTAAGAAGGATAATAAATTATCGCCAAAGTACTATGGTCCTTACATGGTTTTGCAAAAGATTAGTACTATGGCATACAAATTGGAGCTTCCTTCTTCTTCGCGAGTGCATCCAATTTTCCATGTTTCATGCTTAAAAAAGGTTATAGGGGACAAAATTCAGATTCAAACAATATTGCCAGAACTTGATGAGGAAGGAAAAACCATATTGGAACCTGAAGTAGTCACGGAAACAAGAACTCGACAATGTTATGTAGGTAAATCCTCTCTACGGACAGAGACGATCCCTTTAGCCCTAGGGTGGGTCTAGTAACAAGGAATCATGCTAGAGTGTAGGTTCCTAGATATTTGGATGAAAAAGGATGTGATAATATGGCCTACCTGTGGTCTAAAGCTGTCGTCAACACTCGTAGTGATGATGAGAACCTCTTGCTCCTGATTGAAGGCAAGTCACAACCCCTCCGCTTATCGCGTTTGGACACCTGCACAAAGATCAGAAAACGATAACCACATACCACATACTAATTCCATCCAAAAACTACTAGTCAGTCAGAGAAGACTAACATATTGCATTCGATATAGACAAAACACAAGATGGGAACTAGACAATAGTAACTTATATTAATAGGTAGAAAGAAGAGCTACAACCATGCTTTGACGTTGCGGTCTCCTCCAGCGGGGCTCAGGAAAATCACATCTCAAAGCTCTTCGGGGAATTCGGACAGGATAAGGGACCTCTCGATGGAGTTCCTTCTTGATCTACCTTCTCAATAACTCAGTTATTCAACTATAGCTTAGTTCTTCAAGTTCATCACTTCAACTGTATAATTCTCTTTGTTCAGTTGTATAATTCTCTTTGTTTAGCTAGTTATCATAAAGGGAGAAGGCTTGTTTATATAGAGGGAGAGGAGGAGGTTGGGATCCCTACAAAGGTGGAAGGGAGGCCTATCCTTTAGGAGTGTTCCAGGGGAGGTGGAAACTATTAACTAAAGGAAGAAGTCTGTGGTTGTTTCAGTTCAACCACTCCCAATGACTCATCCCGGAGGTGGTTAGAATGGAATCTCCACCTCTATTTTTAAAAAACATTCCCAAAACAGCTTGGCGCGGGCATTACACTGGGACAAAGTGCTAGGTGGTGCAGGCCCTAATGTTAATCTTCCACATCAGCGTGAGGGTAGAACTAGCTACTCGCGCCAAGGCAAAAATAGGGATTTTTGATGTTCTGTTCAGGAAAATGTCACCAAGAAGAATATTGCCTTCATGTAGAGGGATGCAATGAAGGTCTTTGTAAGGCATGACACTTTTCATAAGTCACAAAAATGACCCTCCAATGTGCGGGATGGGGATTGCAGGGACAGTGACAAAATGTTGTGTAACAGATGACCCCTAAAGCATGAGGTCTGAGGGAGAGGGAGGGGTGAAATTCTTTATGAGAACGTGTTCGAACCAAACACTGCTATTGGAAAACCTGCAATTACAAATAAAACTGATATCTCTGATACATAAACATGTGGCATAGGCGTAGCCATCCATAATAGTGTATATAAAAACTAAGATCTAGGTATGGACGCAGCCATCCAGTAGTAATGATCACTAAATAGACTCAGGTATGGTCACAGCCATCCAATCAAAGAGTCACATAATAAGTCATGATAATCCACAAAGAACTCGCAGCCTATATTTTAACAGACAAAACCCAGGGTCTTGCGCTCCATCTCAATCCGAATAAGTACAACTTCAAGCATGCGAATATATGAGTTGAAGTCGAACATGCAAGAAAATCGTCTGATTACCAGCCAATGATGAAAGTTGTTAACAGACGCGAGAAGAACCACCAATAATTACAATGGCTCTCAAGGTACACAAGGTACAATCCACGAAATGTGAATAATGATCTGACGTCGAACATCCACAGAATCATTCGATCAAAGGCCAATGATGTGGACCTTGTGTCAAATGCGAAAAACCTACCATTGAGGCATGCAGGCTCCAAGGTACCAAAAGGGAGTCTCTAGATCAGATTCCTGGATAATGAGCTGAAGTCGACAGGAAGTGACCTAATCGAAGGTGGGCCATAATTTTTCCCACATCATCGACACGAGACAGAGGAGTATGATGTTTGTGAATCAGGACCAACAGAGGATCAGAGGGAGGTTGAAAACTTTAGAGGCAAACTTCTCTTGAACATATCAGCAACACGACACTGGATTTGGCAGTATTTGACATCAAAGGATCTGAGGTCACGATGACATGGCAAAGAGAAAATGAGAGGCCAAAAGAGATTACCCAAACCCATGGAGGCAAAAAAGACGAAATGAGATGTCCCTAACTTGACACGAATGTAGACAAGTGCCATGTTCAAGAGCGACATACCGCCAACACAACTAAAATCTAGTTCCATTTTCCCCCACCATTTTTGGTGAGTACCCCAATTATTTTTGAAAACAAGCTTGAAGGGGATAACATATGTTTGCACTATAAGTTTTTCCTTTGGACAAATCCGTCCTAGTACATTTTACGAGCCCTAGGAAGGAGGAACTCGAATAACGTCATGGTGACGAAGTTCGATGTCATCAGAGTTTAACGAGTCTGACAAAGGAAGAACTCAACATCTTTTCATGTTTAGAGAGTTTGAAAAGAAGGCAGAAAAGAAAACTCCAACAGTCCCTTTTCGTAGGTAGTCTCACAGATCCGAAAAGGTAGAAAAAAAAGTCTGAAATAACCTCTTAGTCGCGATAGGCTAAGGTATTCCTTTTTCGTAAATAATCCATCCCAGCCCGAAAAAGGGGTAAACGTATACTGGGTAGATATCATTTCACAGCCATTTAACGAGTTAAAAACGACAAGCATCTCAACAATCTCTTCAATTTTAGAGTCAGAAAAGAGGTGAAAGATGACTCTAGTAGTGATTTTTTTGTGTTTTTACTGAGTCCGAAAAAGTATAAAATATAACTCGTTACTTCATCATTGTCGCATGAAAAAACCTGTTGCTACACAAGAGACGTGTAAAACATATTTTTCGAAAAATAATAATAAAATAATTGAAAAATATGCTTTAAAACCTAATTAGGGTTGTGAAAATTTTATAAAATGCCAAAAATGGTAAAAAATAATTAATTTTCACTTTTACCTCTTATGGAGCAATAGTTACCCATTTTATTGTGCAATCTTGTGGCGACAATAGTGGCCAATCCAATACATCAATCACAAATCCGTCAACTCCAGGTAAGAGTTGAGATCCCTCTTATCATTTTAAGCTATTTCTTACTTCCTACATTTGTCAATTTTGAATTTTTGGGGGAGAAATTGTAAAACCTAGGGCTGTGCTGTTGGCGCGGGTTTTGGGCACGGAGTCGCGCCAACCGCCCGATTTTTTACACTAGGGTGCGCCCATTGATGCGACTGTTTTAGAAAGAGTTGCGCCAACGATGCAAACCAATTTCTAGCAAAATTATGCACCAAATTTCCCAATTGTTTACAAATTCAAGGATGAATATTGACTAATACCACTCATATGTGTGTGTTTGCAGGTAGAAAAGAGAAAAATGGTCATAGAATGGAAAGAACGGGAACATAGTGAAGAAGATTAGTTGGCCATGGAAAATGAGGGAGTTATGGAAGCCCTCAGGAACTGTGGCTTGCTAAAATTATTTCTAACACCATGCCTCTAAGCCCAACCAGAATTGCTACAATATCTTATCAGTATATGGGACTAAAATCAAGAGAAGTTCATCTTACGGGATCAAAAACTTGAGATTGATGTCTATGATGTATTTTTCATCACAATATTATCGCATAGGGGTGCAACATCACTCCTAACCGGCACCCGGCCCTGCATGGAAAACATGACCATGGTGATAGACAGGGTATGTTGAGGAGCGTGGAAAGGTTCAGGTAGTGGGAAAGTTGATATACAAACTATCCCTGATTTGACACTATGCGTGGTATTACATACCATCACATGGGCTACGGGATCACAAGCACCACATGAAGCAACAAAGACACAGTTGCTTCTTGCTGTGAACTTCATGGCTCCGACCATCTACAACTGGGCAGAGGCCGTAACCATCAACATGAAGTGTCAACTAACCAAATGCAAGAAGACCATACTGAAATAATTTGGTTATGGATCCATCTTGGTATCGTTCTTCTTGGAACGATTACCAATTTTTCAGTGACAGGAGGTCATAGTTCCGACACCACCAGCGAGAGAACCACGGATGGCCCAATGGGCAGCACTGATGCCAAGAGCAGGGGGCGGCCAATAGATGTCTTGGAGGCCAGAATTTTTTGATTGGTTCTATCGACAACTAATTGTCATGGAGGATTGGCCCTACTCTGGCACAGATTTCACTGATGATCTAGACCTCCCACTCCCGAAGGGAGAAGATTGGGATGAAGGTTTGGGTGAGACTTAATTTTTAAGTTTTATGAGTATTATGATTTGTTTTGTTTATTTATGTATGTTCTGATATTAAATCCATGTGATGCAGATGTTGGCCCAGAGAAACCTGCCGGTTTGTCACCGATAGTGAGGCGAATCCCTCGCGATTTTGAGCCTCAAGGCGAGGGCGGCGAGGAAGACGAGATAGTGCGCAACCTAGAGGGGATCACCCAAGGAGTCTCAGATTATGCACGTTTTGATGATGTTCCTTGTGCCTACGAGAGGCGTACTGTAGAGGTGCCCAACCGAATTCAACGCTTGCTGAGGCAGCTAGTACAGGTTGTGACATGTTATCATGAGCACCATGTTGATTAGACACCTAGGTTTATTTTATCTGCATATTTTGCGAGACATGATGTCTCAGGATGTCACAAAAACATACATATATTTTTTTTTGACGTTATGATGCACACAGTTGCAAACATGCGATATATATATATATATATATATATATATATATATATATATACATATATTTTCTTACATGGATCTTTTACATATGATGATGCTTTTACAAATTATGCAAATGTCTATCTAATACAATGTTAGCCACTGTATCAGTTAATGTGTTCATTCGTCTAGGAATATGTTGATAAGTAATAAAATCAAAATGTCTTTCCAACAAACGAATACGTAAATACAATCTCAGAATGTGCGGATTTCTAACCGAATAATGATTTTTGAGTTGCAGAACAACGAGTTGTGAATCTAAATTTACAAGCAATGTGTGTATGCCGAGGTTGATTGCCTCAGTTAATAACTCAATGACAACGCTATATTCAACGACATTGTTTGTAGTCCGTTCTAGACAAATACCTTGCAGATCTATGAACTCACCAGCAGGATCATAAATTACCCAGGTTGCCAAAGACAAATTCCTGGTACTACGGGAAGCACCATCTGCGAAACCAACATAAGGGGTAATAGACATCTGCACAATAAACAAGACCCAATAAGCATGAAAACGCTCACAAAGCACACCAAACCCAAAAACATGTACAAAAATGAAAAAAACACCTATGTACACCTGTTATGCATGAATGATTCATGCATAATATTTTTTGAGATACAACCCATTTTTGGGCTGTTCAAGAGGATGACCTTCGTAGTCAATTATCTCATAATCCCCATTTTGCAACACACGTTTAACAATGTATGGCCCATGCCACATAGGTTGAAATTTTCTTTCCCCCAGCTTATCATGAGCTTGGTCATACAGGAGGACGAGATCTCCTTCAATGAAAGAACGAGGAGAAACTGACTAATCAAAATGAGCTTTGACTCGCTTCTTTTGTGCTTCGATGACCAAAGCAGCTAAGCGACAAGTTTCATCCAACCTCTCTAAGTAAAGGAGATGCTCTTCTTCTGGTGAAGTGTTTGGCAGTAATTCCACAGCTAACTTGAGTGAAGGTATTTCACACTCAATCAGGAGAGTAGCTTCCAGACTGTAAACCAACTGAAAAGGGGTGAATCTGGTCACACTCTTAGTCGAAGTTCGGTATGCCCAGAGAGCCGAAAATAACATGAGATGCTAGTTTGATTTATGGATCCCAATCGTACACTGAAGCATTGTGACAAGAACTTTGTTCACAGCTTCAACCTAGCCATTGGCTTGAGGGTAGTACAACATTGAGCTGTCATGATGCAAACCCAACATAGAAGTCAATTCCGCCACCGTATAATGCCAAAAATGGGAACCATGATCGGTAACGATGGCTTGAGGGACACCAAACCTAGCAATAATATGATTGAATATGAACTGAGCAGCTATCTTACCATCAGTGTCAAGTGTAGGCATTGCTTCGGCCCATTTGGTGGAGTAGTCCACGACTACAATGATATAAGCATGCCCCCTGGCCGAGTGAGGCTTGCACGTCATAAAATAGATGCCACATTTAGCAAAGGGACCAATGGTAATGACAGGGTGAAGAGGAACATGTGGCACACACATCTTGCATTGATAAATTTGGCATTCATGGCATTTACGAACTACAACAATACAATCTTTGAAAATGGAAGGTCAAAAATAACCAGCACGAAGTATATTTTGTACTGTAGCGCAACCAGACATGTGACCACCACAGGCGCCACTGTGAAAATCATTCAATACTTTCTTAGCTTCCTCGAGGGTCAAACATTGGTGGAGTACGGAATCAACTCCAACACGATAGAGCGTATCTTCGACTATACGATAAGGTTGCGAGTGATGCCGGATACGGCGGTGGGCATCCTTTGTCAACTCAGATCGGAATGTGGAAGTCTAGAGATATATGATGATATCATTGTACCACGGGTTGAAGGTGCTAATCAAGAAATGTGTATCGTCCAGAATATGGTCCTCAGAATGAGACATAGCGGAGTCGGAAGGGAGGGAACAAATCAAATCAGAAAAAAAACCAGTGATTTCTTGGATTTGGTAGCAGTAAATTCCAAATCAAACTCTTGAAGGATAACGATCCACTTAGAGTATTTTCCCCCCAGCAATTGTCGAGAAAAAATATAGGTCATGGGGTTGCAATCAGAAATCACAGTCATCGTACGCAAAAGGATATAATGACAAAAGCACTGAATGGGATGGACCGTAGCTAGTGCTAACTTCTCGACATGAGCATAATGTGTTTCAGGATCGAGAAGGTTACGAGACAGGTAATAAATGACATGTTCGTTACCGTCATCATCATCTTGTACCAAAACCATGGTAATTGTACTAAAAGCAGTAGCTAAATAGAGGGAAAAATCACGATGATAATTCGAAGGACGTAATAAAGGAGCATTGGCCAACAATGTTTTGAGTGCATCAAAATATTGTTGAGCAATCTCATCGTAATAGAAAGGGACATCCTGTTTTAGAAGTTGTGTGTATCCTTTAGCTACTTCTGCATAGTTCGATATAAAACAGTGTAGAAAATTCGCCTTTCCTTGCAGACTTTGCAACTGATGTAATGAGGATGGAGAGGGGAGATTGACAATAGCCTCAACCTTGAGTGGATCGAGGCGAATTCTGTCTTTAGACATGATAAACACTAAAAGTCTACCGGAATCAACGCAGAAGACACATTTATGCGGATTAAGTCGAATGTTATAGTGTCGACAACAAAGAAAGATCGGACGAAGATGGTTTGGATGGTCCCTACACTTAGCTGAATGAGCCAGAAGGTCATCTAGGTAAGGCTGAACGATGTGGCGAATGTCATGGAAAGCGTAGGACATCGCTCGCTGGAATGTGGCCCCGACATTCTTCAAGCTGAAAGGTAGTTTCTTGTATGTGAAGGTACCCCAAGGATAGATCAAACCCGTCTTGTGCTGATTATCCAGGAGAATGTTAATCTGATTATATCCAGAAAAGCCATCCATAAGGGAAAAAATTTCACTTCCGGCACAGTCGTCAATGATCTAATCGATGAAGGGAGTAGGATAATTATCCTTAGGACAGGCCCGATTGATGTCATGGTAATCAACACAGACATAGATAGTTCCCTATTTCTTATCGACAAGAACAATGTTTGAAACCCAATCTGTCAAGGGAATTGGATAAATGAAACCAGCTTTGAGAAGTTTTTCAACTTTACCTTTAATGGTCGCAACCTTTATAGGGTGCACCGAACGAAGGTGCTAGCGAACAGGCTTCGAACCAGGCTAGGTAGGGATTTCATGCACCGCTATACTAGGATCAATGCCGGGCATTTCTTCGTAGGACCAGGCAAAGACATCATGGAATTCGTGGAAAAGGCTTGTATAAACTTGGACTTCATCTAAATAACAAGTGACCCCCACATGGATGTTCTTGACGATTCATGGCTTCATGGAAATTTCAATAGGCATCATTTGCGTGATATTTCTTAAGTTTCCTTCTGTAAAGGCTTCATGTGTCAGAATCGGCGTTTGAAGCGGAGGAGAAGGAGCTTGAGACGCAAAATGCTCAAGACATGTAGACATAGCCCCGAGGCCAGGCATAAACAAAGAACGATGATGACCATCATCCCATGGCAAGTCTTCGAGAGACATGGTTTCCATGATGGCTTCATCAGAAGGAAACACTTCTTTCAAAGGATCAGGCGAGTCTGAATCACCGAGCTAGGGGGATTGAGAATACACGTCAAGAGACAATCTCAAAGGAGCACCATCAGATGGTGGAGTATCTGATGCAGCAATGAGTTCACAATAACCGATTTCAATCAAACTTAAAGGCATTGAATCACCAAATGAATTGACTTGAATAGTATTTGGTGGTGAAAGGGGAAAAATACCCATGAGGGCTGGATCTTTTAAGAGACCCGGCCCAACGATCTCGAAGGGAGTAGGGATCTTATCCACATACAGAATGTTGTTCTTGAAAGAAGAGGTGAAGAATGACAATTGATCGCCAGTAACAATCTTTCCCTCATGTGGAAATTTCAAAACACGGAAGAGGGTGGAAAGAATGCAAAGCATAGCGTGAGTCCAACTGCGACCGAGTAGAATATTGTAATTGAGTTTGGCATCAACTAATTCTAATTCAACATTGATTGTCTTCCCTTTCAAGGTAATCGGAAAACTTGCGAGAACACCCAAAGTGTTTGATTCCCTTCCATCAAATGCTTCAAGGGCATTTGGTGAGGAATTCAGGGTCGGAGAACCAATGGCCTTCCAGCACGAAGTTGACATGACACAGGCTGATGCACCTTCGTTCACAACGGCTCGATGGATGTCAAGACCGTTAATAACGACTTGTATAATGAGCGCAATCTAGTGCGGAAGTCGTGGGATGAAATTCTCGAGATCGAAAGCAAGAAGGCTAGTATCAGCAAGATCAACCTCGCCGATCATAGATAATAAAGCTTTCCTCTGAGACGGACAACTCTGAAGTACTTCTAACGCGGACATTCGGATGACGCCTATGCCAAATCTTCAACAATACTGTAATGTTGAGTAGCACAGGCGTTGGGAATATAAGAAGACTTTCGGAGAACACCTTTGGAAGGTGGTCGCACAACGGGTTTAGCATTGGACCTTTCAATCTCAAGAGGGCTGGAAACAGGTGGGGGAGGAGGACCATTAGTGATCTCCTTCCCTTTTGCCTGACGCGATCCAGTATAATCTTTCGACCGAGTAGCGATAGAAATGGATGCAGAAACGTTCGTCATGAACACCTGAGAGCCAAATGGAGCAGATGACTGAGGCTGCTCGACCATATGGGTCTGCTAAGATGAAAAAGGTTCTTTAAGAACAACAGGAGTACCCTTAGTGCCCTTGAGCAATTTACTCACTTCGGCCCATCAAGGACAGTCCTTGGTGTAGTGCTCTTCATCACGAATCAGAAAGGGATACTTCGGCTTACACTGTGAACCATCATCAACACAAGATTTTGACGAATCTAGTTTCGGGGCATCAGCCTTGGGCTTGCCTTTACCCTTCTTGTTTCCTTTAGAAGTCTTATCCGTAGGATTGGCCTGAACAAAATTGACCTCCGAGGTTTTACCAGGATTAGGGGTAGACTGAGGAGCAATATCATTGGAATAATTATAATTTTGCTTCCCAGGGTTGGAAGAAGAAGACTTACGTGAAGTATGAGACACAAAACCAATAATACCATCAACGGATGGGGTCCCCAGTGCTTGAGAAGTTCTAGGCCAAGGGGCATCAGTAAAAATATCATACAATATGCCTGATTGAGAGTACACAAGATCAAAGTATTGGGCATGAGCAATGGCCTGTTCCTCGGTTACACATGCCCCCATGGCGATGTCTTTCGCAATATGGGTGAAAAAGGAGGTAGTGAACCAATGATTAAGAAGTTGATCAGGGATTTCAAATTTGATCAAGCGATGATGACGTCTCCATTCATGAATATGGTCCGAGATATGAGTAGCCCGGTTCTGTTTCAAGGAGGTGAGGAGATGCGTCCTAGCTTCATAACAAACTGGTAACTGAAAATGAGTAAGGAACGCCATGGTGAGAGAGTTGAAATCTTGAAAGATACCACGAGAAATTTTGATATACCACTTAGCAGCACCACAAGTAAGATTCCGTTGGAAAAGATGAAGCCGAATAGAATCGTCAACCCAAGAGTTAGAAGAACACCACAAGTGGTAATTCATAACATGTGCTTGGGGGTCTTCTCCGGACTTGCCCTCAAATTTGGGACAATCACCAGGAATCTTAGTCGGAACCGGAGGCAAATATGGGTTATGAAGAATAGGATCATTCGTTAACTTTGACACATCCGGTAACTCCAATGTAATAAGAAATGGCAATTGAGGGTTAAAAGGCATAGTGGGTCCTTGATAAGAATCAAATTCACATTCCATCCTATTTGAGAAAAATTTTGCCCCCATTGGTTCTGTCCGGAAGGATTCTGACGATATGGAGGATAAGCCGAATATTTCTATTGATACTGAGGACTAGGATACTGATTCTAAGTATACCATCAAGGTCCTTGCTGAGCAACATAAGGATTTTGCGACGGAATGTAAGTATGGCCTTGTAGTTGATTATATTGCAACTGAGATTGAGGGGGATAAGTAAACCTTGAGGCGCACTATATACTGGTCGATATTAACCACGAGGATAATAAACGCCTTGGGTTTGAACTGGTTGCTGATAAGTGGAGCCCTATTGAGCTGAATAAACATGGTAAACTGGATGCTGAGCAGACTGAACAGACTGCTGAAAAGTAGGACCGTTTTGTGAAGCAGATTAAAATTTTTATTGAGCAGATTGAGCAGGCTGTTGGGCTGGTTGAGCAGGTTGCCCTTGCAGAGCAGGTTGGACAGGATGCTGAGAGCCACCAGGTTGCCCTTACTTAGCAGGTTGGCTTGATGGTTTCAATGGACCATGTTGTCCCGGAGGAGGACCAGAGGGTTGTCCTTGTTGCCCAACGTTCAGACCAGTTTGAGTATATGATCTTGTTGTTGTACAAAAGGTTGTCCCTACGACGAATAGATTTCCCCCCCAGGACCATAAGAAGGTCCTGGTTGATATAAAGGTTGATCGGAAGGTCCCTAGGGTTTCCCTTGTTGGACCATAGGCTGACCTTGTAAAGGTTGGCCTTACGGATCGTAAGGTTGTCCCTGAGGACCTAATGCAAGCCCTGACTGAATCAAAGGTTGTCCCTGAAAGGGTTGTCCTTATGGGCCAGGAGGTTGCACCTGATAAGTCATTCCAATTTCAAGAACGATTTCATAAGGGTCATAAACAGGAACACCACACTCATCATAATTATGGGGAGTAGGAAATGCATAGATGGGGGTACCAACAACATCATAGTGATGAGGAGTAAGATAAGGCAAATAGACATGATTACCATATTCATCATAATGGTGTGGCAGGTTAACAGGAGCATGAGGCTGCTGAGAAACCTAAGAGTTCTGTTGATGAATAGCTAATAGATACTCTTCAAAAGTGAGGCCACCAAGTATCTCATTCGAGGCCGTTGGTGACTAAGTGACCAATGCAGACGCAGCCGTGCAGACAGTAGGTGGAACTGGGACAGATGTAACTTTAAGAAACGAAGCAGGTGTCATCGATGATAGTCCTAATGATGGAAGGACTGGACTCCTGGATGGAGTAGATGCTACCATGGATGCAACACCAACAATAATCTGACCCAGAGACCTATATCCAGCTGGAAGTGACACCGATGGTGAAGATTGAGCAGACACATGAGGGCTGTTTTCAGGGAAAAGTTGATATTCTTCAATAGAAACAGGAATTCCATCACTGCCAATAGGACCTTATGTGTCCATGTATGAATCCTCCGTAAGATCTTCAAAAATACTATGGGGACTAGGAGGTATAACAACAGCTAAAAATGGTGATCGCGACGTAAGAGGATGAAATCCTTCCTCATCCCCAAAACCAGACCAAGCGCCTGAGGGAGGCCAATTGAACTCAACTGGCTCGTCAGCGGAAGATCGGGTATCAAGGAGTAACATCGATGGGAGAATAGGTTGCTAAAGCTTGGTAGACCTAGAGGATTGAGGAGTTTCAAATGAACTGTCTGGTAAAGGACTACCTCTAGAAGGGAGCGAGGACAATGAAACCGGTGGTTCCGCCACCGTGACTACTTCACAACAAGAAGGAAAAAGAGAGATACGAGCAAAGACTAAAGAAACCAAGGAAAAAAAAGACAAGCCAAGTACTAAAAATTTTAATGGGCGTGTGATCGTGGGTAGTTTATTTTACGACACTAAAACTAAACTTTGTTGTTTCATGTTTTAAGAGTCAAGAAACAGGCAAAAGATGACTAGTCACTTTCAATTTTGAACGAGCGTGAAAGCACAAGTGTTCGATGATCTTTTTAAATTTAAAGAGTCAGTAAAGATAAAAAATGACTGCTTAAGTATTCTAAGCAAGAGGGTATGCCAGGTTTCCGTGAACATCCATATACACCTTGGTGATCAAATGAAAGAGAAATGACCAAGGACTTGACGTACGTGTAGGTAGTCTCCCCGAATACTGTGTTCGGTGTATCACGGTTACAGGGCTGAAGAATCGGCTTCCTATGGATAAAAGGATTGCAACCTAGAAGGGTCTCCCTTTATATACTCGACGGTACTGGGAGCACAAGTCCATACTAGCGCTATGTGGATCCAGATGACGAATGGCAGCTACTAGGTTTTAAGACTCCGGAACACATCTCTAACTTAGACCACTAGAATATCTTGTTAGGTTTCAATGTTGCCTTAGGTTAATTGAAATAAATTTTAACCTTGATCTTGGATTAGGTTTCAATTTCTAGGCCTTCACGTATGTCGGATCTGAAATCTTCCTAAATGTAAAACTACATGCAGAAGGATACCATTTTCGTTCAATGAAAGCTATCTACGAGAAGGAAAGAAAACTTTCAAGCAATAGCGAATAATGAAATCATGAAAAAACATCCACTAATTCATCTAGTGCAATATACAGAAAACAAAACTCTTTCCTAGCCTATACAATGCAAATTAAGCGAGGGAATGTTTCATTTTCAAAGAAAAAAGAATGCAATATTTTGTTTTTTCAATGCAATAGAGCAAACAATGTACTAAAATAGCATGAAAAACAAAACAAAACACTAGTTTGAGAGAGCGAATGTAAAAGTTGAAGCAAAATGACTCCAGCAATATGAAACAAACACAAAAATACTCAAAATAATGCTACAAAATTTTCAAATCAAAGAGAAATCTCGAAAATTACCCATACAAGCAATGTAATCGGTGCTTGGAGTAAGAGGAAGAAAAATCAAAACGAGAAAGGCAATGATCATTCAACCAATGAATGTACTCAATAATATCAAAGAGACCAAGAGCAATTAAATAGGGGATGAAATCGAAAACTATCAAGAAACGCGATCTCCAAACAGAAGGCTCATTGTACCAAGGCACTCAGAAACCCTAAGACCTCAAGCTACACTGATAAAAAATGGACAAACAACTGAGGAAAACAAGCCTCCAGCAATCAAAGACAGTCCAAAACACTTCAATTCCTCCTAAAATTAACCCAGAAACAAAGACAACTGACCAAAAACTCATGGAAAAGCTCACACCCAAAAACCTACAGTGGTCGACGCGACTGTGAGGCAGTATTCAATGCCAAACAGGCGATGGCACGATCGCTACAAAAACAACCTGCGCCAATCAGTGCGATTCTTCAAGGAAAAACCGCACCAAGCCAGTTAACCAAGGAAAAGGGAAAAAACTCTACGAGTAGAGGTCAATCTTGACACGCTGGGGCTGAACAAGGTTTTGAAACACAAAGACCAAAAACCCAAAATATGACCCAACAAAATCAAAGACAAACTCACATTGATCCCCAGTGGAGTCGTCAACTTGTTATGTAGGTAAATTCTCTCTACGGATAGAGATGATCCCTCTAGCCCTAGGGTGGGTCTAGTAACAAGGAATCGTTCTAGAGTGTAGGTTCCTAGATATTTGAATGAAAGAGGATGTGATAAGATGGCCTACCTGTGGTCCAAAGCTGTCGTCGACACTCGTAGTGATGATGAGAACCTCTCGATCCTGATCGAAGGCAAGTCACAACCCCTCCGCCTATCGCGTTTGGACACCTGCACAGAGATCAGAAAACGATAACCACATATCACATACTAATTCCATCCAAAAACTACTAGTCAGCCAGAGAAGACTAGCATATTGCATTCAATAAAGACAAAACACAAGATGGGAACCAGACAATAGTCACTTATATTAATAGGTAGAAAGAAGAGATACAACCATGCTCTGACGTTGCGGTCTCCTCCAGCGGGGCTCGGGCGAAGCATGTCTCAAAGCTCGTCGGGGAATTCGGACAGGATAAGGGACCTCTTGATGGAGTTCCTTCTTGATCTACCTTCTCAATAACTCAGTTATTCAACTATAGCTTAGTTCTTCAAGTTCAACACTTCAACTGTTTAATTCTATTTGTTCAGTTGTATAATTCTTTTTGTTCAGCTAGTTATGATAAAGCAAGAAGGCTTGTTTATATAGAGGGAAAGGAGGAGGTTGGGATCCCTACAAAGGTGGAAGGGAGGCCTATCCTTTAGGAGTGCTCCAAGGGAGGTGGAAACTACTAACTAAAGGAAGGAGTCTGTGTTTGTTTCAGTTCAACCACTCCCAATGACTCATCCCGGAGGTGGTTAAAATGGAACCTCCACTTCTATTTTTAAAAAACATTCCCAAAACAGCTTGGCGTGGGCATTACACTGGGAAAGAGCGCCAGGTGGCGCAGGCCCTAGTGTTAATCTTCCACATCGGCGCAAGGGTAAAATTAGCTACTCGCGCCAAGGCAAAAACATAGATTTTTGATGTTCTGTTCAGGAAAATGTCACCAAGAAGAATGTTACCTTCATGTAGAGGGATGCAATGAAGGTCTTTACAAGGCATGACACTTTTTGGAAGTCACAGAAATGACCCTCCAATATGCGGGATGGGGATTGCAGGGACAGTGAAAAAATGTTGTGTAACAAACAACTACGAAATCGATCAATTTCATAGTATCTCATCAAATGGAAGAACTTGCCCACTGAAGATTCTACATGGGAGGATGAGAGTTTTATACAAAATCACTCGGAGCTACTCAAGCTTTGAGGACAACACTTTTTTGAAGGATAGGAGCATGTTAGGTCCCTATATTACTATTATAGTCCCTTATTGTTGTTAGTGTAACCCCCTTATTGTTATTTTTGTAACCCTGTAACCCCCATATTGTTATTATTGTGCCCTTAAATTATTATTGTTAGGTCGGATAGGATTACATTGTGGCCCCATGCACTCGTATATATAGAAAGGAGGTTTTTTCATTTGTATCATCAAAGAATTTTTCATTTATGTAATGTATTGGAGGTTGCCCCCCTCGAAGTGGCTGATTTCTAAGGTGTTGATCTCTCTTTCTTCTATTTTTGGAGCTGGTTTCACAACAGTTGTGCTGCCTGTAAATTTACAGGCCGTACTGCCACCAGTGCTAACGGTATCTGTGTCGGTTCCAGGGTGGTATTGAAAGGCACACCATGATTTTTAAAAAATTTAAAAAAGTGTAGTGTGGTTGGTTACCCAGCCGCACCGTTGACCCTGTCGAATAGCGGGAATGCGGTGCGTTGACGGAAATATCTGCCCTGAGGTGGGTAATTTTTTTCAGCGCACCGCATTCCGTCATTTCGACATGGTCAACGATGCAGCCTAGTAAAATACCACACTGTTGACTATGTAGTGATGTCAGGAGGGCAGTGTGCTAACCAACCTATATGCCTCGGGGCATATAGTTTGGTCAGCACACCGCCCTCCTGACACTAGTCCATGGTCAACGATGCAGTTTGTTATACCACCACAACGTTGAATTTGGAACAATTCTAGGAGGGCGGTGCGCTGAAAATTTTTAGGTGCACTGTTTTAGATGCTCTGCAAATTTTTTGGTGCACCACCTCTGGTGCGCAACAAAAGAAATACGCACCATTAACGATGCATGCCTGTTTTTTGTGGCTCACAGACTATTTTTTTTTCCAAATATATATATATATATATATATTCCTAAATACATTTCTCATTTAATAAATAAATTGTATTTAATATGTAAATAATTTAGTGACGTGAAAGGAGAGAATAGAGGGAACACCAACAACAACAGGCGGACCAATATAACATGGTTCACCTATGGGAGGCACGAGAGAGGGAGAGAGATGTCTACCCTCGACCTATTATATCAGCTACCCAAGGGCTCCTAAGGCAGGTAGGCCTCCTCAAGTTCTATGGGGAAGCTACTTCCCTAAAGGGCCATGGTGTGTTTTTCGACATCTTATCTGCAGGTGGAATGCCCACCTACAGTCTTTCTGGGTTGGTCCTAACCAGTGGTATGCGCCCACTGAGGAGGACATCTATTTCATTACTCGGCTATCGAGGAGATGGGTGGATTTTCCCTTGTTCCCAGAGGTTCTAGTTGGCTATGCAGCAAGTAGTCAGTTGGTGTACTCCCAGAGATACATTAGCGTGGATATATTGTCTCCTTCATATTTTCAGGTCTCTGGAGGTCAGTTACATAGTGTTGCATTTGGTAGTGAGGAGGTAAGGTGCCTCTCACTTCTGATTTTGACCATTTCACACAACACCAGCGACGGGCAACACATTAGTTTCTCGCTTCTATATTATGTTGATTCTTTAGTACAGGAGCCACAACTTGTCAGGTGGTCTGCCATTTTTTGGCAGCAGTTCTGTACAGCCTTAGATAGATGTCGTGCTCATGCAGAAGGACGGGTCAAATTCCCTTTTTCTTCAGAGCTATTTTGTTTATTTTTTGAGAGGTTTCTAGAGACGAGGCCTACTTTTGTTCGGCAACCTTGTAGGTCGATGCTAGATGCACGAATGCACATGTAGGGACAGATGATGCCCAAGAGGGGCGAGTCTGAATTTTACGCAAGGATATCACATGATGCACATGAGTTGCTAGCTAGTGTTGACGAGCATCCCTTTGTTATGCTCCCCTGTCCTTATGTTGGTTTGGATTGGAGAGGGTGTTCCAACATCCTCTTCACATATCATGAGCCGCCGAATAATAGAGGTAATATTAATGTTTTATTTAAATTTATTCTAACATGTTCTTTAACTTGTTTTTATTAAATTTTTTAATGAAATTGTCTAATTATTGTTGTGTACTTATATATATTTTGCAGGCATTGGGTCTTTTGATGGCGATGAGATGCCAGCACCACCAAATGATCCAGGTGTGGATCCTGGTGACGATTAGAACATGGCAGATGTCGAGGATCATGAGGCCGATGTAGACAGACCTGCTCCTGTTGGTGCGTAGGCACCACCTTTTGCTAGGTGTAGGCTTGATAGTAGATTGAGGATGGAGTTGGGTGACCAACTCTGTGCATTGTTTGTTGAGGCGGGAGTCAGGCCCGCCACTATGAGAGATATACAGGCCGATGGTAGGCTGGTACATATGTGGAGAGGCATTCTACATGACATGTACAACCTGATGCGGCATGTCGTAGGAGCTACAACTTTAGTTACACAGTTGAGGAGGGACCTTCGACGTCATAGGCGTGGTCATGACGCAAGACATCGACATTTCGCAAGCAGTGACGCATCATCTGATGATCATGATCAAGGGAGTAATCATCATTCGCCTCGTGCAGTGCTAGATGAGCAGCCTGCAACATCGACCAGCAGTCATGATGGAGAGCAGGTTGGACCATCGACCAGGTCGAGTCATCATGATGAGAAGCCGACAGTTGATCTTGATCCGCATGAGGCTCCAGTACCAGATCAACAGGCACATGATGATCATTTTGTATCTTAGCTTGTCGAGGCTGCACCATTGACTAAGCAGGCCTCGACTAGTACTAATATTTTTGATATTATACCACCAGTTGATATTTGACATTTATATTACAATTGTATATTTTTGACATTATATATATATATATATATATATATATATATATATATATGGTCCATGTATTTTATGTTCATGTTGTAGTTGTACTTTATTTACATGTTGGTAATCGTCATGATGTTTATATTGTTAGGTCATGTTAGATATGTTCACTTAATGTGCAGCTTGCAGATAGATGTGTATTTGATAGCAGTTATTTTACATGAGATGTATATTTGATGTTTGTGTTGTGATGATGTTATACAATGCTAATTGTGTTTTGTTAGATGATCATGATCACGATGATGTTAGCGTATTTGAATGTGTTTTTTGGTCGAATATGATGTTTGTACGATGGTTATCGTGATTGTGATGTTTATTAATTAATTTAATATTAAATGATCATGATATTTATTAAATATTATGTCGTGATTGTAATTGAAATTTTAATTTTAATTGTATGTAAAATTGTATTTGTATTTATAATTGTAATTGTATGTAAAATTTTAATTGTAATTGTAATATTTAATTTATTGTGAAATGATTGTAATTGTAATTTTAATTGTAATTGTATATATGACAAATTGTAAAAATGAAATTTTAATTTTAATTGTATGTAAAATTCTAAAATTGTAATTGTAATTGTATGTAAAATATTTGTAAAATTTTAATTGTAATTGTAATATTTAATTTATTGTGAAATGATTGTAATTGTAATTGTATATATGACAAAATGTAAAATTCTAATTCTAATTCTAATTGTATGTAAAATTATAAAATTGTAATTGCATTTGTAATTTTAATTTTAATTGTAATTGTATGTAAAATATTTGTAAAAAATTAATTTGTAATTGTAATATTTAATTTATTGTGAAATGATTGTAATTGTAATTGTATATATGTAAAATTGTAATTGTAATTATAATTGTATATAAAATTCTAAAATTGTAATTGTAATGGTATATATGTAAATTTGTAAAATTGTAATTGTAATTGTAAATTTTATGAAAAATTCTAAAATTGTAATTGTAATTGTATGTAAAATTCTAAAATTTTAATTGTAATTGTACGCTAAATTATAAAATTGTAATTGTAATTGTAATTCTAATTGTATGTAAAATATTTGTAAAATATGTGGAATTTTTAATTGTATTAATGTGAAATGATTTTATTAAAAATTTTAAATATGTAAATTTGTAAAATTTTAAATAATTGTAAAATAATAAATCTAGAATAATATGAATTTTTGTAACATAATAAAGTTTAAAAAACAATGCAAATAAATTCATGTACTTTAGAATTATCATTATTTTACTATGATTTTACATACAAAAAAAAAGAACTTTATACAGTACGACATTGTGTTTGAAATAATCTTCTTTATAAAAACCCATCTTAAAATGTATAAATATTAATGAAATAACACATGTACCATATCACTCTCAGTTCTCATGATCACCCTCATTATCTTCTAGCTCGCATGACATGGTAACACTATTGTTCTCAAAAATATGTTTTGATCTAGGGTCATGTCTCAATACAAACCACCAATCCCTCTTCAACACATCTAGGTAAAAAAACACTTGGTTGCAGTGTTTGGGAAAAACATAGGGCTACTTAGCTTCATCCCACATCTTTCTATAGTTGATACATATCAGTCTACTATCGCGATCTTCTGTTACATTATTTTGATCAAAGGTGTTCCACCACTTGCACCTAAAAATAACACATTGGAAAGAAGAGATATCCACTCCAATGATCTCTGGTATCTTTTCGACGTAACCTAACGTCCCTCGTACTAGGTTTTGATCACGGTGGCTAGATAGACTAGATTGATCGAACTCGACTTCCACTCCATAGTCTTGTGTGATATATCCATCATCGGCATTTTCTGTGCGAAAACGGTGTCCATATGCCCACATAAATGGGAAAAAATGGACCTATAAAAAAGGTTAAAAAATCATAGTGTCATGTGTCTTATAATAACCCAACAGTTAAAATATGAAATATAGATGTAATTACATTTGAAAGGTGCATTATTAAGTTTCAAATGTACATATAAATTAAATAGATTATTACCGAGTTACTGCACCCAATCCCTACATTTAGCACATCCTCTTCAGCACGTGGGTAACGACTGGTTGCACCGTATTTCTCTCTGACTCTGTCAGCAACCCAACTGTTGGGGCATATTTTTGGCATATTTTTTTTTTTAAATTATCGAGATAAGCCACACTTCTACCATTCAACCGTCTGAATTCTTTCCTGTCACTATCCCATTTCATCCTATTTTTTTTTTTCAGACAATGTAACCCATTTATTAAATAATTCGGAATTATAAAGAATCTAATTTATTGGATTGCTTCACTCCTACATTTACGATGAAATCAAACCGAAATATAGAACATATGAGATAAAAACATACATTATATCAAAGTTCAACATGAATATTTACTTTGTGTAAATTTGAAACATTATAATTCGTTTACTCTTTATCAAGCGCCTTTTTCCTTTTGGTTGGATCAACTCTCTTCATCTTTTCTCTCTCTTCATCATCATCGTGTCCGGTTCCAAGTCGAATGTTAATTTGTTTGTTGCCCATCTAATTTATGTACTGTACTAGAATAGAAAGAATCATACGATATGTACCCCTATGCCATAGACCCCTCGATTTTTGCCCTTTTTCGAACAAAAACTTTCAATTTCTTCCTGTACCTCTCTAAGAAGAACATCCAACGACAAGAAACCACCCCAACTAATTCAACCTCATCTACTAGGTGGATTAGAAGATGAACCTACAAGTCCATGAAACTTGTCGGTAGTTCCTTCTCAAACATAAAAACAATCTCAAATATCTCTTGAAGCCACCATGGAATGCTAGCCACGTGAATCTCCTTTGACGTGATCCAATGTAAAAATGCAGATAATTTAGATATGGCACGTCCTAGGTCTTGAGGGAATTCATGTTTCACACACCCACGCACGAACAAAGGATAATGACAATGTAAAGTTATAAACACATGAAATAATATACGAAATTAGTTATGTTTTATGATCCCTGCATGGGATAAAATTTATTAATATAACAAATAATAAAATCATGCTTTTGACATTATACATACTCTTAGAAGATTCAAATGGTCATGCAATTTCAACCCCGACAAATGGTCATCCACGATGAAGCATCAGTGTAGTGAAGACCCATATGAAGATGACACCCTCACACCCATTATAACTTCCTTTTCCAAAGAAAGGTCATTTTTTTTAAAAATCCATGGGACATCACCTTATTTGAAATACCATGAATTAGAGGGACCAGCACCTGCCTCTGATCTTGTACTTTCTAATCGTCTTGGCCAATGTTTATTTTTAGTTTTTGAAGTAATAAGATATTTCCTAACAGCCAATGTGTCACTTAGTTTCAATGATATGTGCCTCCATAAAGAAGATGAAACATTTTTAAATATATGCATGGGATCTAATAAGTGGGTAATATTAAGATGCTCCAAATGTGGGATATTATAAAAGATAGATTTCTTTTTCATCCCAATGGGAAATTTCTCAACATAGGTGTCGAAGAATTCTGGATCATTGAACATGGGCTCCCCATTTGAATCGAAAAATTCTATGAACTCCTCCTTCTCTCCATGCTCTAGTTTATCAGTTGGTGTCATGATTATACTTAAATATTTAATAAGTTGAAAGAGGTGTTTTTTTCATAGGTGTTCTTCCTGATATTAATGAGGAAAATTATATAAGATTGGCTATATCCTTGAATTATTGATTGTATCTATAATAATATGCCCAGTTATCTTTTCTTTGTTATAAGATTTATATTAGACAATTTATATGCATGGCACAAGTAAAGAATATCATATGACTAAAATAATTATTAATGAATTAAATAACTACATAAAGAATATTGTTACGTATATAAAAAAATCAATAAATTAAACATGTAATTTACCAGAGCAAACTCCTAAGCTTGGATAATAATGTGTCATGTAAGCACACATGCCATACAACGTAAAACTCCTCTCTGCTGTGATGGGTTTTGATACATCGTATACATTTATCCCATTCAATAATTCCTTCAATTCATCTACCAGTGGTTGTAAGTAGACATCCATATTCGTCACTTGTCTTCTACCAGGGACTATGAGAGCCAACATAAGATGTTAATTCTTCATGGACAACCATGGGGGGATATTTTTATTTATCACTACTACAGGCCAAACATAATATTTGGTGTTCTGGAGGGAATATGGGTTGACGCCATCCATGGCTTTTCTGAGTCGTAGAATTCATACTTCATCCTTGAATTTTTCGGGCCATGTATCCTCTATATGCTTCATGGATATTGAATCAGTTGGGATTCACATAACTCCCAACTCACTTCTATGTGAGGCATGCCATCCCTGCAGCGTAGCTAATTCTTTGCAATGAAAGAGCCTTTGAATCCTTGGGATTATAGGCATATGCCTCAATATCTTAAAAGGAGGACCATGTGATTTACCCTTCCTTTTTTATTTATCATACCTGTCATTCCCACATTTCAGACATATCTCTTTGTCTGCATATTCTCCTCTATATAAAATACAATCATTTTGACATGTGTGATTTGATATGTATTGAACGCCCAACATTTTCAACAATTTCTTTGCCTCTTCGTAGCTACCGAGAAAGACATGATCACTCAGAAGAACCTTATATTTGAATAACCTGTAGTTGTTAATCATCATGGAAAATATTAAATGTACATTAATTCCGATATAATTATTAACGTTCATAAAATTGACCATTTGTAATTTTCATTGTGTGATTATATTTCTCAAATTTATATAAGGGAGGACTTTATGGTAACTTACCTCAAAATTTCCGAGAAACATGCATTCGACAAGCCAAAATTTGCTTTCAAGTTATACAATAACGTCGTTGTCCCCAACTGGGTAGACTTTGACTGACCGCTAGGTCCAAAGAGAGGGGCAGTGGAAGAAAATTTAAGGTTTTCAAAAAAGGTGTCAGCGATATGAGCACCATCCCCTAGCTGATCATCGTTTTGGAATGCATCTAACAACATTGTCTCCATGGAAGTCGTATCCCTTAAGTAATCATCCATACCAACCTCTATTTGATTGCCTCCATTATCACTTTGTCGGGGGTGCAACATAAGATGGTAGGTAGGTCGCTCATCATCACTAGAATCCTAATAATTTCAAAAAAAATATTTGAATATGATTAGTACAAAATCTATGATATCAATTAGTAAGAACATTGACAATGCATGATTAATTGGTTTGACGTTAAAATAATTACATTAATATACCAAACAATTATTATTACCATCATTGTCCCAGGATTGTGGCTAGAAGATGCAATATTTTTACAATTGGAAGGGTGAAGCGATTGTCCATTTTCCATGACTAAAATGCGCCTTGCGGTATGTCGCTCCCCCGATAAGAGCTTTCAACGTTTTGAGTCAAGCTGATTATTTTGTGCATCTGAACTTGATTCTGAATCTGCATGAACCTGCAAATTTGTATACATTATAAATTTTATTAAGCTGATTGACATGGATAAAAAACATAAATTCAATTAGATAATGAAAATATAAATAAAATATGAAGTAAATATTACGTCTCGAGATGGATAGGGAGAACTCCGCGATGGACTTTGAGAAATATTATCGAACAAGCTGGATTTTGAAGAATTGTCCATTCGATATAATTATGATATTTTCTCCCTGCATTTGAGAAAAATCAACAATAAATTTTAGCGCACACACCTAAAAGTAATTTCGGTGCCTTCAAAATGGACTTATTCTTATCGGTGTTTATGTTCAGATAACTGCACTAGTGTTTTTTTAGTTACTACACACCAGTGTTGTGTTATTAATGGATGCACCAGTGCGGTGTTATTAATTGACGCACTGGTGACGAAAAGATGCAAATAAAAAAACACAACTTTATTTTTTAAAAGAAAAAAAATGGTAAATTGAAAAATGGGTGGAAAAATATTTTCGAAAATATGATTTCATAAAAAAATTCTTTAAATACTAAACACTTTTCATTATTTCACTATTTTTGCAAAAAAAATTAGCCAGAGATTTGCAAGAGACATACCTGGAGCAAGAGAGCATGAGATCACTGTGGAGAAGCAAAATACTTTCGAACAAAAGTATTCAGAGAATCAAAATTCCAAACCTCTGTAATTCAAACCCTGTAGCATAGAATTTCAAACGATATCGTGATTAATTTTTATTGTTGTTTTTACATTTTCTGCAGTATTTTTTACACAATAAGTAAAAATTTCAATTTTTTGTTCATTTTCATAAATAAATAAATAAATCCATTTTTACCCTAAACCCTTCATTCTTTTTGTTTCCGCCCTTGCTTCATGTTTCTGTGATTTCAGAATTAGGGCTTTTCATTTTAGATTTATAGGTTTGTATTGATATATATATATATATATATATATATATATATATAGGCCTATGACATCCAACCCATGGGACGACTTGCATAGTCGGATCCCAATCCATGTCGACCCTTGCGTGAATTTTTAAAATACAGAATTATTTTAGTTGGTGCGCCCGGCATAACCTAGCGCACCAGTGCATTGATTATCCCAGCGCACCACACACGTACTATTTGATAAAAAAATTAAAAACATTTTATTTTTTAATCTGTGTGCCATATGTAAAATAGGGCATCGGTGTGCTATTTCATTATAGTGCACCGCTCACCTACTTTTTGGAAAAAAATAATTTTTTATTTTGTTTTAATTGGTGCACCATGTAACATATAATGCACCGGGTCCCCTATTTGACAGAGAGCATCGTACGGTAGTCCCTTTTTTGTGTGGGACGTTTATAAAAATAAGTTGCACCACCCCTTCCACGACACGATATACTACAAAAACTAACACTAGACGATTTTTATTGTTTTGTTTGTGTTAATCGGTGTGGTGGTTAACATGTAATGCACCAGTGCTCCTTGTTGACATAGAGCACCGTACGGTATTTTATACTATTTGGGTGGTGCGTTTATAAGACCACCACGCACCAACGTCGGTGCGTACACCATGAATAACGCACTGGTTTCTTGATATATTTTTTTTTACCTGAAAATTTGACAATTTATTTATAAAATATATTAATTAATGATATGGTACAAGTAACATATTGATAAAGAAATGGTTGACAAGAGATCAAGTAACAAAAATATTGATAACACATCAAGAAAAGAAAAAAATGCAAGTTCTTTGTAAATTCTTTACAAAAAATATTATTTTTGAAATATATGTAAGTTTAACTAATATGTATTGTTTACTATGTATCATGCAGAGCCACAAAATGATGAAGCTCGATAAGATTATTTCTGATCTAGGACCAGAAGAGTGTAAAAGCTTAATGGAAAAATTGCAAAAGGATGAATCAGGTAAATGAAAAAATACTATCGATCCAATATGAGTTTCTTTTTTTAATTTTCATTAATAATATACTTAAAATTATTAGATAACATGTGTCAAACAATCTATTAATTCGCATATGTTTAATGTTCTACAGGGACCAACAACTAAGAAAATGAATTTTGTTCTAAGAAAAGAAAAAAAATAAAACATGAAAATGAAAATGAATTTCTCCTTAGCTCATATGGAGTGGTGCTAGAGGTTAACCATTAGCAGAATTTTGAGGTCTAAAATGGGCCTTCTAAGGGAATTATAAAATAATAGTGGGCATAATACAATAATATTTGATTACATCATCAACTTTAAGAGGGAAAAAAGGAAAAACTATTTTTCAACTTATGTCCCTATGGGTTTACTCAAATTTCGAGCGGAAACATTCGTTGGATGCAAAATTTCATTTCTCATCCAAGGAATACCCATGTTGCATACTTTCAATGACCCTTCTACATGAAAATGAGAAATATATGAAAAACGTGATTGTAAACACATTTTTTCATGTATTTCTCATTTTTCTTGTAGTAGGGTCCATCAAAAGTATGCAACATGGGTACTCCTTGGATGAGGAATTAATTTTTTCATCCAACGAGTACTCCCGCTCGAAATTTGAGTAAAACCTTAGGGATATAAGTTGAAAATACGACTAGAAAAATGTAGTTTTATTATTTTATTATTTTTTAATATTTTTAATTTTTTACTCCAAAAATGGTGAATCATCCCCCATGATTGAAATCATCATCTTGAATTTTATTAGTTCTTATAAATTTTATTTTTTTGTACATTTTTCTTAGGAGGCCCATTTTAGACCTCAAAATTCCCCTAATGCAAAAGGGGGAAAAACTTTTACAAAAGTTTGAGGGATCTAGTGGAATGAATGTATAGCATTTTTTTCACTTACAATACAAAAATCAATCCAGTGATTCTAAGAACCAAATTTTATCTAAACTACAAGAAGAGTTTCTAGAGAATTGGTCAATGAGACATGTCGAACTTTTAATAGAAAAAGATACAACAACAAAAAAGAAGGAATGAAAAAGTAATATTCCTTTAAATGTTTTTCTAGAATTATTTATAAATATCACATTTGTTATATTTATTTTTCATATATCAATATAAAAATTAAATAGTTTATTGTCATGTTACATTTTCAGGAAGATTATGAAAATCTCAAAAGATGAACGAGCTGATATCAGAAATATGCCAGTAGGAATGTCCAAAAAGGTGTACAAAGAGATCGTCAAATAAATGGACAAAATTGCATCATAGGAGGAGCCATTTCAACAACAACGTGTTTCAAATGTAATATGTAATCATTGAATTTTTTGATCATTAGGTACAATAAATAAACAATTTAGAATTAAATATTAATTTTCAAGTATTTTCTTGCAGAAAAGAAAAGAAAATGGAACCCATTCAGCACATAAAACATGACAAAAAGGAAGAAAAGAGCTGATATCTAAGTTTGTGAGTAATTGTTACTTCCTTATAACAACTTAACTAGATTTCATTTTTGTATATTTTAAGTTATTTTACAAAAATCATCATTGAATGTCTTCAAACAGGTGCTAACATACAAAGAAGAACCATCAGACGAATTGATTGGCATTGGGTTAAATATGGGTTGCGAGTATATGTTGGCATATCAGAAATTAATTGTGGAATTTGTAAGCATCTAGGAATCTTGTTTTACTTAGATCCATCTACAATTAATAAAACAAAAAAATCTTTTATATTAAATATATGATTTGTTATGGGATATAAAACTTGCAGGAAACAAAGTATGGAACTGTGCTAATAGATGAAATCTTGAAAGATGACATACTACATGGTTTTGGAAGAATGTGTATAGTTCATGAGTCAACTGTTGCTATGGTACATCATTTCTTTTCGATTTACATTGATATATATTATTTAATATTGCAATTTTCATTATTCTCACCGATGTATATCCACTCATTACAATTTATTTTTATGTTTGTAGACGGAAGGTGAAGAAGAAGAAAACAATCAACACCATGAACAAAACATTCCTAAAAATAACAAAAGTCATGGAAGTAGCTCTAGCAGTGACAACAGTGCAAGCGAAGAATGATGATCATTATGCTTGGATATCAAAGCAAGGCATTGTATCTTTTGAAATATTTGTCTGTGAAATCAGACATTTTGTTTAATGTAATGGACATAGTGTCTCAATTGAAAGACAAATGGATACCAATAATTGTCCCATTTTGTATGACAAATACTGTCTTATTCATATATATATATATATAATAAAATATGTTTTAATTTGTTCTATTGCGTTCTCCATTGTTGCTGTGAAATGTAACACCACTAATTAAATTTATGGATGATTAAATATTATAATGAAGAGATGTGAAATATGATGATATGATATAAAAAATTAATCCAAAAATCACATTCAAATGCACTAATAAAAATTTAATTGATATGAATACTGTTATAAGATGTATCGTCTTTTGATGAATAATGAATTTTAAAAAATCACAATAATTATGATATGATCTAACAAATTAATCCAAACATCACATTCAAATGCGTTAATAAAAATTTAATTAATATGAATACTCTTATAAGATGTGTCAACTTTTGATGAATAATGAATTTTTAAAAATCACAATAATTGCACTGTCACAGGTCGATGTTTTTAAAAAATACAAAATGAACACTGGTGCGTGTCAGTTATTGTACACCGGTGCATTTGTATGATACAGCACATCGATGTGTTTTGACGACCTATGGGCACTGCACAAATACCAATACCAATTATAAATCACAGTGTGTTTGTGTGATACTACACACCGGTGCGTTTATGTGAGACTACGCATCGATGCATTTGTACGACCTATGGGCACCACACAAATACCAATACGAATTAGAAAAATTGGTGCATTTCTCTTATACTACGCACCGGTGCGCTTCAATAAGACTACATACCTGTGTGTTTATATGACATATGTGTTGGAACAGGGTCTCCTACAAGAGCTGCGAAACTGGTCCATTTGTATATTTTTTATTATATTTAGTCTAACGCGGGGGTTTTTGGGTGGGTCAAAGCCCCTAATGCATTGTATATGGGTCAAGGGTAGACCAAGAGTCCGCAAACCATGGTTTGTAGACCATTGGATGCGTAGGCTAAAATAGTATATGTATTTGAACCTTTTTGAGTGGTAAGACAGACTGGGATTAAGATTGATGCGAATTGCGAATTAGTAGATCTGTTTGGGTTTTTGGGGAAAGGACTTCTGCTGGCTGTGTGCGCGGAGATCCTCAATCCTGCTGTGTGCGGACCCTGCTGCTGTGTGTGCAGGTTGGGTTTTTGGGTATGTAAGAGACTTTTTAATAAGTAATATAGGCGAAGTATCGTGGATATCTGATGTTGTTTGATCTATCTGGTTATGGTTATTGAGGACTCGAATTATATGTGATTCTGTTTATGAGCTACGAATTATCTGTGTTATGATAACTGTATCCGCAATATGATTAAGTCTGCTGCGAATATATTGTTTATGTTTATACTTGGCTGTCCGCACGTGGATGCAAGCCTTTTATATAAATCTGGTAAAACTGTACTCTGGTTAATCATTGAAAGTCTTGCGAATGACCTCTGACTGCGTAGATATGATAGTTGCCGAATGGTTCGAATTACATGCTCTCTCTCTCAGGGTGCGGAAACCTGGTTCCAACACCCACCCATATTACTTCGGGTGAGACTTTGGCCTGTGCAAGCCGGTCACTGCCGAAAGGGCCAGTAGTATAGGGATTTGTTGGCAAACCTTAACCTCTGAACTTGGGTCTAGACCCCTCAAGCCAAAAAATGGTTCTGTTGCCGGGATCGGGAGCATTTTGAGAGAAGGATCGGGTAATGCCAAGGCCGTACTGGAAACCTAAAAGAAAATAAATTGATGAATGGTTCGAACAGCAAGTTCAGGAAATCGCAACAAAAGAACACTGCAGTAGGAGGTTGGCCACCGAAGAGTGGAAAAGTAGGTATATTTTCACAGAGATCTATGAGATCTTCTTCATAACTATTGCGATCGAGCTCCAGGAGTGGCTTGCAGGGTTGGTCGAATTTCAGAAGACAACATGGCTGCACACATGAAATTGCCTACCTTTAAGGGTGTGGGAGATGAGGACATGAAGCAGTTCTGGCTTGTCGCAGAATTGGTATGGACTACGCAGAACGTAGCTAGTGACATGGTGAAGAGGGCACATCTATCCCTTTCCTTTGAAGGAAGAGAGTTGGAATGGTACATGGGATACATCGGAAAACATGCAAACTCAACCATCGAAGAGGTCAAGAACGCCTTAAAACAACAGTTCAAGAAGCCTAAGTCCTATTCTAAAATAGTGGTTGATCTAAAGGATTTCAAGAAAGGGCCTTCTGAATCTGTATGGGAGGCCGATCAACGACTGAAGAAGGTGATCAGGGAAGGAGGATTTCAGTACGACGTAGACAGCACATAGAGTGGTTCATTGCTATGTTGTTGCCTCACCTGCGTGTACCTATGGGTCACCAAAATTTTGAGTCATCGGAAAAAGCCCTAGAGGTCGCTATGAAGTTAGAAGTTGTGCCCAGAGACAATGCCCAACTAGGCATCCAGTAGATCCAAGGAAAACTGGAGGTGATGCACATGGAGATCTAGAAAGTGCGGAAGGAGTGAGGTGCAGAGGCTAGCTCGGAAAGATGGTGCATACGTCACAGGACGAATGGTCACACCAAGGATAACTACCCAGACTACATGCAGGCTAGGGGACCTAATCCGTTGCACCCTAGGGAAGTGGCAGGACCAAGTGGGCCGGCACTATGGTGCAATGATTTCCGCGTTGCAGGGCTGCACGACACAAACCACTGTCCCCGCCTTACTACGTACGTCCCAGAAGTAAAACAGTAATGGTGCAGGTTCTGCAGGTCGGTAGGAAATGATTAATAGAACTTCCAGACGTATGACTTGATGATCAATTGGGGGAATCTCTATAGGGTGCAGTCAGATCCATCCTCACCCAGATCCCTCTCAAGCGCAGGGGGTTCACCAGCAAGGGGTAGGGGAGGCGGAAGAGGTGGAAGCGCAGGTCGGGGACACGGGCAACTCATTTGTTATAACTGTGGAGAGGTAGGGCACTTTTCCAGGGACTGTCCAAACCCCACAAGACAGACCTGCCGGTATTGCAAGTAGCTGGACCATGTGATTGAAGATTGTCCATTATTGATGGTGAAGATGCAGGAAAAGTAGCCGACACTTACATAGAATGTGCAGAGGGTTAAGACCGAACTACGAGACAAAGACCCAAGCATAAATATCGTAACACACAATGGGATGGCCACCGGGGGGCTTGGGGAGAAAAATACAACCGAGCCTCTAATCCGAACAGCAGTTAGTAAACAGGAAGGGTTCGATATAAAGAAGGAGAAATAAACATTTATCGCAGCTCGTAAGTACTTTGCTGAGGCAGAGGCATCTACTTCGCAGCTGCCTAAGGAGCTCAAGCTAGATGAGGAGGTCAAACCCTTTTTACAAGCATGTATGAAGTTGTTGTACAACTTGAGAGCTGTGGAGAATCTTCAGGCATTGATATATAGCTGCGTAACATGACCTATCCTCCCTCCAAAAGTCAAGGACGTACATAAACTCTATAGGTATAAGAAACACACCGGTAGGGAGATGCGGTTGACTACGCAGATTGGCGATTATGAGATGGATCATGTTATTTTGGACTTAGGGTCAGATGCGAACGTATTACCTAAAAAAAATTGGCAACAAATGGGGGAACTTAAGTTGGAATGGTCCATTATCTAGTTGCATATGGAAAATCAATAGAAGATCATTCCATTGGGAAGACTACCGAAGATTGTGGTGGATATTGCAGCGGTTAAGGTCCAGGCTGACTTTGAAGTAATCCAGATTTTCAAAGATAGGTACCCCTACCCTGCGCTCCTAGGCTTGGATTGGGCCATTGATACGGGAGGCATCATTAACCTAAATAAGAGAAGTATGGTATTCGAGAATAATGGTACAAGGGTAATAGTACCATTAGATCTGGCGGAGGGCGAACGATCCACCGAACCAGTGCATGACAAATAGGACATGGATCACATATATAAGTTGACTGCGTGAGATGAAGATTGGATGAACCCCAAGGTGGAGGGGGTACTCTGCTGGGAAAAGGACAACGAATGTTTCTCTTGCTCTGACGGGGAAATGGAGAATTGGAAAAACCAGTTACATGATGTCTCTGCGCTGAGATGTCTTCGGATCACAAAGAACTTTCACTACATCTTCTCAGAGGTAAGAGATCTACCTTATTTCGATAGTTCTGGTAATGTTAGGGACTTTTTACAGGCATTCAAAGCCGAGGTTCCCCAAGGACGACAACTATAGGCCTGTAAGATGGCCATGCATGTATCACCTGTGCAATGGTGGGTAACACATGAGGAGGAGTTCTAGGATTGGGAAGAGTGTCATAATATGATAATCCTACAATTTGAGGCCCCATCTGATGTACGAATCAGAATGTTCCTTGGATCTGAAGATCCCTGAGAGTATATGTTCGCATGGGTAAAACAATGGTGCGATAGAACTGCCCAGGAGTGGGTTCATCTACTTATTCATGCCATGGGACCACTTCCCACCGCATGGTACTTAGATGCAGAGCTCCTTCAACACACCTGCCACTGGGAGGCTTTGAGGGTTGAATTTCTGGGAACATTTGGGATAATAGGCAGAACAAAGGCGCTTGACGCAGCTTTGTGGGACATTAACATTGTAGCATGGGGTGAATTGCGCCTATTTGTTGCACCTGAAATACCCAGTTGGGAGCCATGGACACCAAGCATGATCAAATATTGTATCCTAGCCCCAAGAGAAGGTAAGAATGATCCAGAAGAGGATCCTGGCTTAGAATTGAACAAGGTGCGCACGGGTCCCAGACCACTCGGGCTATGAACGGATAGCATTGAGACAAACCCCACGTTAGCAAAAATTGGGGATATGAATATTATATCTCCACCAACTCCCACAACAAAAGGGTGGTTTCGTTCACTTCTCAGTCACGTAAGTTATTACGGAACTTTTGTTTGAAAAAACGCAGTAATCATAGCACCTCTAAAAGAATTTCTCATGAAGGTGGCCCAGTTCTGGTGTGATGACACAAACCACGCAAACATATCTTTGGGTTTGAAGTACTCATAGCTTAAGCCTGTGTTGGGGGAAGATGCACAGGAGGCACAGGTGTTTGAACTAGGCGTAATAGGAACGCCAAAAGTATAGGAGGTGCAAAAACTAGCCATTGGCATAGTCACATCTGGTAAAAAGCAAAAGTTACCATTAAAAGGAGTGGGCCGCTGGCATTTAATAAGGCAGATTGTGCAATTTTTTTACCGTTTACCTGATGGTGAGTTCCAAGTCAAGTTTACCCTATCGTTGGATGCCTGCAGATGCTATAAAAAGGGTTGGATAGCTCGAACAAGGGTTTTGTCTCACTTGCATAACTTGCACCTGTCCTCTTCATCTTGCGAGAGCCTGAGCTATTAGATTTTTCGGGTCTGCATTGTCACTCTCATGTCAGATCAACCTCCCCCTACTAAAAGTAGCCACTAGAATCGGGATTTATTTTCCGTGCTAGGATGACCACCACCAACCCAGCTGAGCCCTCGGCCCCTACTGCCCCAGAATTTGAGGAAGTAATGGAGATCGGGTCTGAGGATGAAGAAGTGCCCTCATTGCCGATCACGAGGAAGGGAAAAGAGCAGGCACAGGGCTCAGGGAAGCCCCCCAAAGCTGCGAAGTGGGCTTCAGGGAAGCTTAGGACCTCCCCGAGGCATGCCAAGTCCCTGCAAACAACACCTCAGGCTTAGGTTGTGCAAGAGGGAGCTCTTCCTGCCAATCTGATCAACTTGTTACCTCTATTCATCCGCCTGCGCAGGCCCTCGACGCGCACACCAAAGAACCTTGATGGCCTAGTTACCTACCTATAGATGCCGCTAACCCCGAGAGAAGTCCCTGTCCCGAGCGACCCCTACGGGAAGCTCCATGAAGTTAAATTTGATGATCATGACTTGGAAAATTATGAAGAGCTAACCTCGGACGATGGGGTCACAATCGCTCCTTGGTGCTGGGTAATCGGATTAGCCAGATCCAGGCTCTTGAACCTGCTGCATATGCCTCACTTTGGCCATTACAACATCATGGATCGACTGGCCTGACAACTGCTCGCCCTAGTACACAATGGCTACCTATGGATTTGGGATAGGACCCCCATAGATGCTGCCTTGGTTCATAGAATCATGGGCCTTCCCATGAACAGGCCACACCCTTTGGAGCGTGTAGGCAAGAAATATGAAGGGGGCACCGCTGAGTATCTGCGTAAGACCTACCATGTGGAGAGGAATATGCTGGGCTTCATCATAAAATCCATCAGTGACCCGGCTACACAAATGGGTACCATATTACTAGCTTGCAAGCTAATGCGAAAGTGCCAAGTCGCAACCGTCCCTGCCTATGTTATTTGGCTCGCCGGGCAATGTGCCAAGGGGGTCTGCCTCAATTGGGCCCAATACTTATGCGACGAGTTCTTATCAAATGTCTGTGAATCCCAGGAGCAGGGTAAAGCCTTATGCTATGCCTGGCTACTATTTCTTATAGCCCTGGTTGCTTGGGAAACCCCTGCAGAGTAAGTCCTCCCCGTGCTCCCTCCAGATATGTGCGAAGGGGCCCAGTATGCCCATCGGTGGGATTTCGAGACCTAGGTTGAGTCGCATCTAGGAACGGAGGAATTGAACATCGGAGGTATGAAACGCACAGGTGAGCCTATCAAAGGACCCCAAAAGAAGCAACGTGCCCAGCTGAAGGAATGGGATGAGATGGTTACGTTGACAGATGGAGATCTCGAACAAATCGCAGATGCTGTTACATTGGCCACATAGGAAAAATGGGTCACATTAGAGGAACACCAGAAGGCTGTGATTAGCGCTATCTAGGAAGAGATGCAAACCTTGCAGTTAAAGGCAAACACCATTCAGATTAGCATGGTTTAGGGATGAATTCCCGTGGCATCTAGTAGTACAACACTAGCCAGGGAAGAAATTCGCCTCTGTCCCTTACCTAGCACTGCCCTTGTGGTCAGTACACCGGACCAAGAGATCCAGATTCAAGCAGGTATAGGGGTGCAGCTGAATATTTCCAAGCTACCCCACGTAGCATTACAGGGTCTCCACACTGCAATGTTTCAGGAGATTCACCACCAGGACCAGCAAGTACACCACCAACTTGGTATGGCCGAATAGACCATCGCACAACAACATGCAGAGGTACTCTTTGTTTTCGCATAGCAGGAAGAGCTCAAAACTCTGATCCACTAGCTCTGCACTGAATTTACGAAAGAAATCTCGGTCGTAGCCACTCCCTGGGATAAAGTGGAAGGATTGGTCGCAGCATTGAAGGCTTCTAGGATAGAAATGCAGGTCATTAAGACTCAGTTGGAGTAGAAAATCTCTGACTTACAAGCCAAACTGCAGCCCGAAACACCCTCGGAGGTACGAGCCCAGCGTGTTGTGCTAGTGACCGAGGCTACCAACACCATTACAGGACATATTTCTCAGGGCGCCCAGTTACTTAAGGACGCCATGCAGCTTTGGACCAAATCTAATGTGATCTGGTCCTCTAGAAAATCAATCACGACTTGTGAAAAAAGGAGGAAGATTTTGAGCAGATGGAGGCTACATTACCTACCTTGGTCCCTGCACAGCATTTGGCATAATTGCGGACCAGCAACACCCTCCAAGATGATATTGAAGGGCTCTGCCAGAAGATGCATGTTTTCGGAGAACACTTAAAGCCTTGGACTGTTGCGGCCTTCTAGCTCTCACAAGATGTTGATGGTGCTATGAGGCGACTAAACCAGACACTAGAGAGTGTCACATTTGCGACAAAGGGACCAACCTCACATAAGCTTGTATATATTGCACAGAGAGCTACTACTCAGAGTCAAGAAGTGTTGCCCCCGTTGGTCGCAGTTGTCAATGCACTACACGTGCAGGTGGAGACCCCACCACCACAGTGACAGGGGACTGTTGGAATAGGGTCTCCTACAAGAACTGTGAAACTGGTCCATTTTGTATATTTTTTATTATATTTAGTCTAACGCAGGGGTTTTGGGGTGGGTCAAAGCCCCTAATGCATTGTAAATGGGTCAAGGGTAGACCAAGAGTCTGCAAACCATGGTTTGTGGACAATTGGATGCGTAGGATAAAATAGTATAAGTATTTGAAACTTTTTGAGTGGTAAGACAGACTGGGATTAAGATTGATGTGAATTGTGAATTAGTATATTTGTTTGGGTTTTTGGGGAAAGGACTCCTGTTAGCTGTGTGTGTGGAGATCCTCAGTCCTGCTGTGTGCGAACCCTGCTGCTGTGTGCGCAGGTTGGTTTTTTGGGTATGTAAGAGACTTTTTGATAAGTAATATAGGCGAAGTATCATGGATACTTGATGTTGTTTGATCTATCTAGTTATGGTTATTAAGGACTTGAATTATATGTGGTTCTATTTATGAGCTGCGAATTATCTGTGTTATGATAATTGTATCCGTAATCTAATTAATTCTGCTGCAAATATATTGTTTATGCTTATATTTGGTTTTCCGCATGTGGATGTGAGCCTGTTATATAAATCTGGTAAAATTGTACTCTAGTTAATCATTGAAAGTCCTGTGAACGACCTCTGACTACGTATATTTGATAGTTTCCGAATGGCTCGACTTACCTGCTCTCTCTCTCAGGGTGCAGAAACCTGGTTCCAACACCCACCTATACTGCTTTGGGTGAGACTTTGACCTGTGCAAGCCTGTCACTACCAAAAGGGCCAGTAGTATAGGGGCTTGTTGGCAAAACTTAACCTCTGAACCTGGGTTAGGACCCCTCAAGCCAAAAATATGGGCACCACACAAATCCCAATACAAATTAGAATGGACTCGTGCGTTGTATCACCTACAGTGTGCCCGGTGTGGTTGTATACCTTTACGGCTTGGTGCATGCACCTTCGACCGCCCTGGGCCGACCGTCTATATGACACGCACTGGTGCGTTTACACCTTAGTAGCACACCGATGAAAAAAAACATCCGCAATAACCTCCGGTTGCCCAGGTTTTTTAGTTGTGTTTAAATTCCATTAAAAGCTCTGCCAAAACCTCTGTTACCAAAAACGGATGTTGTAGAAAGTGGTTTTTTGACAATTTTGGCTAATTTTATAACACTAAAAACTTCCTTTGTAACCTCTACTAGAGGGTCTTTTCCTTGTAGTGAATCCACGCCCGTTCACGGCCATAAAACAAAGATCAAATCCAACAAAGGGCTCCAAACAGATTTTCTTACCATTCTAATCCTGCCCTTTTTACCCAAAATTACAAAATTTTCCCTTATTCCTAGCCTACCACTATAGATTATACAAAATTTCTTCAACATAAACTTACATTCTCATTTTAACATGTAAACACTTAAAAAAACCAAAAAAAACAAGATGTGCTAAGAAACTGGTTACTCCTCCATTGCAACTAGAATGTTGAGGTTTATTTTGGGGCTTTCCTTGTCCTCTTTCATTCTCTGGTCCTTCTGCTTGATTTGAAGATCCTCTATCTGTCAACCTGAGTGCATCTATTTCATCTTCCAATTGCCGATTGTTTTCATCTTTGGGAATCTACTACTCCTGCATTTCCAGTCTCTTGTTGTTGCTAATGGATGCTCCTCTGTATAATGGCTAGACTATATTTTATCTCTTCATGTTCCTTGGAGAAACTGGCACAATCAGCATGATCCTTCCCTTGACCCTTTACACTTCTCCCAGATATGAGGCTTGTCCTCAGTCGATGACGACCCCAGAATCCAGAGGCCAAGCTACCCACCTTCAAATTGCACTGTGATTCCATCTAGGCTCTGACTCCCAAATAATGAAACAATTTCACCAAGAAACAACAACACCCACGACTACCAACAACAGCCCAAAGCCCCGTATTTACCACTAGTGCGGGCACACATGCCTCCAACACTCACATTGGTTTCTCAAATTTCAAATTACCCCCCTCTGCCACCCCTTTCACCTTCGCCACCCCAGGCCACAATTCATTCGAGAGACCTCCAAGCCTGACACCCTGATTATCCACGATGCCAACCTCCTAGGAAAATGCACTACGAACACGGCACAAAATCTTCCCCTGACCGCCAAACCAAGATAGGGAAAACCTCATAGGTGAACTCCACCCAACCCCACAGACAAATACCTTCCCCAATTTTTGGACAATGTCCAACAACTTAAACAAATTTACCAAGAAATTGTAGCACCCCCGGCTCCCAACAAAATATCAATGCCCAGAATTAACCTCTCGTTCTTTCACATAGGCTTCCAACACCTTGTACAATTTTCCACCTTCAGTCACCTATTTCACCTTCGCCACCCCAAGCCCTGATTCTTTCCTGAAACCTCCTATAATAACTCCCTTATTCTCCACCCCGCTAGCCTCCTGGGAAAAAAAATAATGTACCGAACATAGAACCTTCCTTAGATCTTCATACCCAATTAAAGTCAACCTCAAAGGAAAACTTCACCCATCCCCATGAACATAGACCTTCCCTGAATTTTGGGCATATTCGAACCTGTAGCCACTGGATATATAGAGTGTGAGTCTGCCATTAATGACATGGCCCTACAACAAATTTGTGCTTCCAATCTCCCCAGAAATTCCCATTATTTCTTTATACATTGAATCGAGCTCTGACTTGTTAATCCGAGGATTTTCCCACGCGAACTGATGAACTCTGCACTGAGAGATGAAATGTATCTCTCAAACTTCTAAATTTCGCATGCCTAAATTATGAATGCGTTGTCATGCCATCTCAATCTGGAACTAGATGACCTCGACTCTCCTGCGCGAATTCGGTCTGATGCCAAGTGAATCACATGGGACGAGTCAACCGAAAACACAACAACACACACCTGTTGAGAAGGTACCATAAAGAACAGGGAAAAACAATGGGAAAAGGGACCAGATAGGACAAGGCTAGAGAGGGTCCATGGGGCAAGGATGAAATGGGGGAATGGAGGATGAGGGCATGAGAAGGTAGATCTAGAGGAGGGGACGCGAATGACAAGGAGCATCAGATGGGGAAGGGGTTAAAGAGGGGAGGGGCTAAGGGAAAACAAGGGAGAGGGGAAGGGGAAATAAATGAAGAGGGAGGGGAAAAACCATGAAACCAAAGAAAAACATTGACCCCATAGATTGAAAGGCCAACCCACCATAATACTCTGGAACTATTTATTCCTTTTTCCTTTCCTTTACTCCATATTTTTTCCTTTGCTTGTATTCATTTCAACTTTGTTATGGGAACATATGACTTCCCACAAGACCATTCACTTTACTACTTTCCTCTATCATTAGGCAGGCCTAATTTTTATTGTTTGTCTGCTTCCTTATTCTTCCCTCTAAGGATATGAAAAATTCGAACTTGATCAAATAAGGACTTCATTCCTTGACTTCTTTTGATGATTTGATTCAATTTATAGTTTTGTGGGAAGTATTGTTAGCCATATGCTTGATCAACACTAGAGAGTCCCCTAGGATGGACATCTCATTTATTCATTTTTTATGAGCCAAAGATAACCCAAAGAGATTTCCATAAGCCTCAGTTTGGTTGTTTGTCTTTATCCCGAGACCCCATGAAAATATTTCTTCTATGATTCCGTCAGGATTAATGAGAATCCCTCCCCCTCCTGCCATGCCATGTATTAATATATTTTAATTATAACCCACATTAATTTTGATTTTGATTTTTATTTTTATTTTTAAATTCCACATATTAATTTTATATTAAGAATTGAATGAATTACACATATCCCACTTATTATTCTTATTAGGAAGTACTTATGTTTTTTTATTTATTTTTTAATTTTCAATTATTTTTTTCTTTGGACATTGAATATTTTATTATATACAACATTAAAATGTTTTATTTTAATATTATATATATATATAGATATACATAAAGTTGATATCGATGTAAATTAGTTATTATAGATCTTCAAATAGTTTATTTAAATCCTGTATTGAAATATTTTTGAAAAGCATAAGGTTTAAACATCTCACTGACACGGTTTTTTTACTTCTAATTACTTTACACGAAATTATATTACACCGTATGGACAAATAACTAAAATGCATAGCATATTCATTTTTATTTTTATTATAGTCGACATTACTTTTATATTAGAGAATATTTTATTTTTGTTTTAAGAGTGACACATGTCAAATTCACATTGAGCAAAGATAGAATTACAGATCGCCCTCATATCGGGCTGTAATACGAGCCTCTGAGCTAAATAAATTGCATGCATCAATCACCACTTCCTAGATTTTCACCTTAGTTACTAGGAATTCTTGGATATTTATCCATCTCAAGGCAAGTGCATTTAACAGTGGATTTTTTCCACACAATAAATCTCACTTAGCTTGCTACTCTCTTTGTGAAACCTTAGCAAATATTGTGCCTTATGAATTATCCATTTAGAGCTCCCTCAACTCTTTATTTAATATTATTTAGTTACAAACTACTATAAAATGGGTCTAACATGTTTAGGGTCATTTTCAACATGAATATAATCTAATAAATTTTATGTCACATGAATATACTCTAATAAATTTAATGTCACATGAATAATTGTTGAAAAATAAAATGTAAATGTCATTGCATGTTATTCAAATACATCGTATTGGATGTATGGAATAAAATATCACTACAAAATAATAGTTTCCATTATAGAGACATATTACCGGTAAGAACGAAAGATTGCAGGCATTGAAAACGGTGTAGGTGGTGATGATTAGTTTAATATTGTGTTCTAGCTCATAGACTTGTGTTGTCTTGTTGGTGTTGTTGAACATATGAAAATGGCGTTGGTAGTGATGAGTAGTTTAATATTGTGTTCTAGTTCATAGACTTGTGATGTATTGTCGGTGTTGTTGAACATATTTGTATCAACCACAAACATAATTGTTGATTTGCAGATGTAGTGCATTGTTCAAGGGTTGAATGCTTATGCATGGGAAATTTTTGAAGAATCAAGGTAGTCCAAGTTTGTTTTCAAGAGTTTGGGTATGGAATAAAATCCAATTTTCGGTCCATGATCGATTTTGTGGCCTTCTGGAAGGTTTTAGTGCTAGATGTTTCAACTATTGACAATGAATTGGGTACCAAATTTCCAAAGATTTCCCTCCAAGTGTTTGATGAAATTTTTACTCGCAAATTATTTAAAGAAAAGGCCAATTATTTTTTCCTCGCCACCAACATTAGCATGGTAATGGATATTTCATGCTAAGTATCTGATATTTTTATTTGGAATCCAAAGTCAACAAGAATGCATGCCAAGTGTTTAATGAAATTTTTGTTCATCATTTTTTTGCAGAATCCCTCTTTGGCATTAGACACTAGAAGTACAAAAGATCAATAGAGGATTCATGGTCATTTTATGCATGTGTGTCAAGTGTTTAAAGACATATTGTTCTTAAAGTGTGGATGTAGTCCTTATTTCCAAGGAAAACATTTAGATAATGATATGGACTCTTTTTTACAAAGTGTTTAATTTTAAGGGTCAATCATCCCAATTATATGGTGGATCTCAAGTGGAAATTGGAGCTATCCCCAAAAAAAAATTGCCAGCCAAAATTTTTTATTTTTTTAGGGTAAATAACTTGAGGGCTTGTTGGAGCAAGGCCCCCTAGGGTAATTTTTTGGGTTAATTTTGTCTAAGTTTTGTTGTACGTGCTGCGCGTATATGGTCAAAGGGGATTTGGGGCAGGTTAAAGTCCCTTAATTATCATAATGGGTTAAAGTGAAAAACCATGGCTTGAGACCATGGTATGTGCGCGTCTATGACAGTATAAATATGTAAGGGTTGAGTCGAGTAAAGATGATCATATCGGTATGGTTGTTTTGATTAATGTTTGATCTAAGTCTGGGTTAGTTGGGGTAGAAAGGCTCCTGCTGGATGTGTGCACATGGACCTATGTCCTGAGATGTGAGCAGACTCTACTGCTATGTGCGCAAAAGGTAGATTGTACTGAATTTCATATCTCTTAATAAAGAAGGAATTTTTGGCGAACCCAATTTCTTACGTGATTGATTGTCTTGATTATCTGTTATTTTCTGAATATATGAATCGGTTCTATTGATGCATATTTACTTTTGTTAATGGTTAATTGCATCTATGCACAAGTATTAGTCTATGTTAGTTGATAAATAGATCTTAATGAAGTACACTTAATTACTGTGCGCAAAATATATTGAAGTATTCTATAGCAATCTACGAAAGGGTTAGATATGTTACTGTGGTTGCAAAAATGTGTTTATATTACATGCAATTAGTCTGATTAGATCTGCCACATCAAAATCTCCCTCGGGGCGTGGAAACTTGGTTCCAACACCCCCCCATACTGCTTTGGGTGAGACATTGTCATTAGGGGAATTTTCAGGTCTAGAATGGGCCTCCTAAGGAAATTATAAAATAATATTGGAAATAATAAAATAAGATTTGATTACATCATCAAATGTTGGAGGGAAAAAAGAAAAAACTACTTTTTCAACTCATATTTTCAAATTATCTCCCAAAGTTTTTAATGATATTTCGAGTAGGAGTACTTGTTGGATGAAAAATTTAATTTCTCATCCAAGGAGTACCCGTGTTGGATACTTTCGAGGGGTCCTGCTACATGAAAAATGAGAAATACATGAAAAGCGTGATTATAATCACGTTTTTTATGTATTTCTCATTTTTCATGTAGCAGGGTCCATTGAAAGTATGCAACATGGGTAATTCTTAGATGAGGAATTAAATTTTGCATCCAACGAGTACTCCCGCCTGAAATTTGAGTAAAAACTTTGGGAGATAAGTTGAAAATACGAGTTAAAAAAGTAGTTTTATTATTTTATTATTTTTTAATATTTTTACCCTTTTACTTAAAAAGTGGTCAATCATCCCCCATGGTTGACATCATCATCTTGAATCCTATTGGTTCTTATAAAGTTTATTTTTGTTGTACATTTTTCTTAGGAGACCCATTTTAGACCTCAAAATTCCCCTAATGTCTGCGCAAGCAGATCACTGCCGAATGGGCTAGTAGTTGGAGGGTTTTTTGGTTGCGTGATAACTTCGAACTTGGTCCAAGACCACTCAAACCAACAAATGTTTTTGTTGTCAGGACTGGGATCATTTTAAGGGAGATTTGATGTGTTGGCACCTGAAAAAGAATGAACTCCAAGATTGGCTCAATAAGAAGATACGTGAATTTGCGATCCAAGAAAACATAAGCTCTAAATTGTCTGCCAAAGATTGGGCACAAAGGTATATCTACACAAAGGTCCATGAAATTTTCTTTGCTTCCTTTGAAACTGAGTTGCATGAGTGGTTGTATTGGCTTTCTAAATTCCAGACCTGCGCAAAGTATGATGCAATCACTCATTGGACCCCGTAGTTGGTACAACAATTAGAGAAAACTAGCAACAAGATCACTCGCACGGTAGATCATTGGATCGATAGTGTTCTTGGAGGATTTGCGAATGAATTATCTATTGATAAATTTGTATCGAATTCTGAAGCTGAACGAATATTTTTCAAGGGCCCTAGAGATAAGTTCCTGTGCTCTTTGAAGATGTGGATTAAAATTTTATTGTGTGAATAGGGTACTCTGCGTAGCCATATTGAGTGAATGTCCCATAGGGGTGTTACACATTACTTTGTCACCGTCCCTACAATCCCCATTCTGAAGATTGGAGGACCATTTCAGTGACCCCTATGTACTGTCATACATTGTCATGAATGTCATTGCATCCCTTGACATGTCAAGAACACAATATATGTTGATCATTCCTCAAGTAGACCCTTAAAAACCTATGCTTTTGGGTTGGCGCTGGTAGGTAGTTATGGCCTCGTGCCCATGGTCAAATTTACACTGGGCCTAGCAGTGTGGTCATTCTACCTCTGAAGAGCACCCACATCGAACTTCTTTTGGAAATTTTTTTAAAATAGAAATGAATCTTCTATGATCTAAAGCTTCGTGGGTGGATTCATAGTTGTTTTTTTGACTGGATCAAGTCGGGTTTCTCCCTTTGGCCTATTAGTTCCTACAAATGTGCAACTTCCCAAAGGGATAAACCTCTCCTCCACCTTATGTGGATCCAAAACCTCCTCCTCCTCTCCTATAAATTCTTCTTCCTCACATTGATTCTGATAGGGGAGTAGTCAATAGTTATAGCTGGTGCGTTGAAGAGAGCATAGAAGAGTCCATTGTTGTGAGAGAGAGTTTAATCCCACTGCCTCATTGAGCCGAACAACGAATGAATGCTTGGATATGTGCTCAAATGAACCCGTCGAAGGAGGTCTACAATGTCAAGGCGAAGGTTGTAAACTTATTTTTCATATATCAATATTACATGACTGGTTTCTGGTTCGAAATTTGTTTCCATTTATATTCGAAGTGTCTAAATCTCCTTGACTAGTTGGATAGTTGTAGATGAATATATATGTTTGTATGATGTTAGTTTTTGTTTGATATTTTTCCAGGTACATGAATGTTGTCATCAACAGAGCGCAAGGCGTGAAGACAAAGATCGAAGGATTGCTGCAACGTGCCACGACAAAAGCATTGGACTGAGGTAGGATATATGTTCCAGTCCATATTTCATTTAAAAAATAGGAATTCAGGAATTCATCGTGTTCCCTTGTTGCTAGACCCACCCTAGGGCTAGAGGGATCGCCTCTGTCCACAGAGGGGATTTACCTACACAACAAGTTGGTGACCATACTGGGGAGCAGTGTACCTGTCATCCCTTGTTGTTCGTTTTGAAGTTTTTCTTGTTTGTCCAACTTTGATCGTATTGTCATTTCTCTGCTTTATTTCGCTTGTTTGACTACTTCAAGCCATTTGACCTCTTCTTAGAGTGATAAGTCTGGTTTTTCTCAGCTACCTTTTCTTCCTCCCTTGTTTTCTTACTCAGCGATGATGTTTGCCTGAGAGTCGCGCCCATAGCACGAGTTGCCTTTGGTGCAGGTGCGATTTTCCTGTTCAACACGGATTACTGTTGAAAAATCATGTTGATTCCTGTAGGTTTGGTTTTTGGGTTTCTTTCCTGAGTTTCCAGTGTGTCTTACCCTCTGGACTGGGTTTTTCTCCCTGGATTGATCCATTTGGATTGATTCTTGACTTTGCTATCTCATTCATTTCAATGGGTTGTCCCTCATCTGATCAGTGTGGATTTTTCATCCTAAGGCTTCTAGGTGTTTCGAATAGTTCGTTTGGTCACATGTTCATTGAAGTCTCTGATCTGTGTATTAGTCAGTTTAATCGTTCATCTTATCAGCCTATTTTCTGATTTATTGGTCTTTTCCTTTGATTCTATGTGTTGTAGGATTGTTGACATGTCATCTTATGTCTGCTTGACCCTCCCTCTATCGCCCCGAGCATAGATTACATTTCTCATTGAGTCGAATTGAAAGTCCTTTGTTCTGCATAAGGAAATGCATGCCTAGTTTTGAGTGTGTGTTTACATTTGCTTGGAATTGGTCTCTTAGTGTTTTGAACCTCTCATTCAAAACTACTCAAAGCTAGTATTTGTTTTTCTTAGTGTAGCATTGCATTGTTGCTTCTCACTCATACAAAAGAAAAAAAATTTCATTCTTCCTTTTTGTTTGAAAATGAAAATTACTCTTTTGCATTAGTAGGTTTCTTCTTCATTGGAAAGTGAAAAAATAGAGAAGAATTTTTCGTTTTCTGCTTTGGCTATATTAGTAGCGTAAAGGAAAGTATCATTCTTGCATTCGATTGATTGTTGCTTTGGTGTGAACCTCTATCCTTCACTTAGCGAGCTTTTCATCCAATTGAAATAGTGTTAATTTTCTCATATAGTTGTGCATTTGAGATTTAAGATTACATTTTATAAGGCCTTGAAACTGAAACATAATTTCAAGATAAACCATAAAATTAACTCAACCAACCTAAGGAAGCATTGAAACTTAACGATCACACTTAGAGGTCTAGGCTAGTGACATGTTCTGGCGTCATTAAACCTAGCAGTTGTCGCTTGCAATCTTGCATTAGACATTGCTAGTACGGACTTATGCTCCCCATACCGTCGCGTATATAAAGGGAGACCCTTATAGGTTGCAATCTTTTATCCATAAGAAGCCGAGTCTACCGCCCTATAACCGTGATACACCAAACACAACATTCAGGGAGACTGTCTACACGTACGTTAAATCCTTGGTCATTTCTCTTTCATTTGATCACCAAGGTGTATATTGCAGTTCACTAGAGCTTGGTACACCCACTTGCCTAGAGTTCCTGAATATTCATTTCAATCTTTCCATGACTCTTTAAAATTTGAAAATATCATCGAGCGCTTGTCCTTTCGAGCTCGTTCAAACTAAAAGTGACTAGAGCCACCTTTTGTCCTTTTCTCGACTCTTAAAATATGAAAAGGCAGAGTCTTGTTTCAATGTTATAAAATTGGTTTCCCACGATTACACGCCCATTAAGCTATTTTCTCGGCTGGTTCATGAGTAATTCCCTAGTGATTGTTGTTAAAGCCTCAAATTGACCATCTATTTTCTCTCCTTATTTTTGAGACAAAGTCACTGAGGTGGAACCACCCATTTCGTCGTCCTAGTCATTTCCTCATAGTGAAGAGTCTCCTCCTAGAGTCTCTTCTGAGACACCTCAATCTATTGAGATCAAAGACCTTGAGAGGGCTATCCTCCTAAGAGTCCAACCTCTCGCCACTTGGTCTCTCGCTAAGGAGTCGTTTTACATCAACTAGAAACCCCCAGATGCTTTTTTATTTTTGAGAGAAGATCCCCCTCAAAGTTTGGATTCACCAGCGACACCATTGTCTGGTGCCTTTCCTTCTACCGCTCGCCATCTCTTCCCTGAAAGCATGTCCTCATCCGACATGGATGCCTCGAGTCCTATTAGTAGTGAAGAGACTTTTGTATCTACGGGAGAATATCAATTCACTCCTGATAATTTTCCTTATGTGATGACTCAGCCTTCATCTCTCTTGATCAATTATCATTCTTTAGGTCAGATAATTTCTGGTGCTGCATCTTTGTACCAGAACCCGTTATGGTTAATTACGGCGGCTCCTTCCATGGGGTCATTTGTGTCGGGTCCATCTTCTTCAATTCCCATTGTTTTGATGATTTTCACATCTCTCCCAACCCAGCCCATTGTTTGTGTGGCTTCCTCTACACCATTAGCTAGTGTGATTCCATATTTTTCATCATCTTCTACTGTTCATGGAATGCATCCCAATGATTCTATGATGTCTGTTGGACCCATTGTGAGTGTATCATAGCCTCACGTATCGGGAGTCCATCAAACTATTGGTAGTATGCCTATCTTTTCTAATCCTATTCCGGGAGGTTTGTCGTACGATCAATATATGATGGATATTCAACATCAGAACTACCTCCCCCATGGTTATCAGCAGATTCAGACTCAAGTAAATTTACCGTAGTACTATGATGAATATGGGAATCATATCTACTACCATGGGCCTATTCCACAATGTTTTTTATATGTTCAAACACCACAAGTTTCGATTTTCCCAAACCATTTTACAAACCAATAGGGACAATCCTATGGTTCGCAAGGACAACCCTCTCAGGGACAACCTTTGGTCCAATAGGGACAACCCTACGGTCCCACTGGTCAACCTTATGTTCATCAAGGAGCGTCTTATGTTCCTTAGGGGAAAACCTATCCACCTTAGGGACAACCTTTTGTGCAACAGAACCATCCTTACGTTCAACAAGGCCCATCTCTTGTGCAACAAGGCCAGCCCTTCGTTGGTCCATCAAGTCAACTTGGTTTTTAGGGACAGCCTGGTCTACTTGCTTTAGGCCAACCTGGTTTTTAGGGACAACCTGTTCAACCTCAGTATCCAGGCTAACCTGTACCCTAGGGATAGCTTGTGCAGCCTCAGGGCCAACCTTTCATTCCTCAAGGTTAACCTTCGATGGTACAGGGTCCACCCCAAGGCACTTCTTTCATTCTGTAACAGAATCCATATGTTGCTCAAGATGGACCTCAGTGGCTCACTTAGAATTAGTACCCTAGTCATCAACCAAGTTATGGGCAGAATTACCAAAATTATAACCCCTATGGAAAAAATCCTTCGGGACAGAACATATGGGCTCAAAATTTCTCCTGACCTGGTTGGAACCCCAATGTCGGTCTTTATCAAAGGCCCACGATGCCTTTCAATCCACAATTGTCATTCCTTTCCACACTGGAAGTGCCTAATGTGTCAAAGTTAATGAATGACCCCATCCTTCATAATCCATATTGGCCCCTAGTTCCCACCAAGATCCCTGACGATTGTCCCAAATTCGAAGGCAAGTCCAGAGAAGACCCCTAGGCGCATGTTATTACATACTACCTATGGTGCTCCTCTAACTCCTGGGTTGATGATTCTATTCGTTTATGTCTTTTCCAAAGGAATATCACTGATGTCGCTACAAAGTGGTACATTGAACTCTCCCATGGCATCTTTCAAGATTTCAATTCTCTTGCAATGGCGTTTCTCACACACTTTCAGTTACCGGTTCATTATGAAATGGGAACACACCTCCTAACATCCTTGAAACAAGATCGGGCCACACATATCTCCGATCACATTCATGAATGGAAGCGGCATTGTCGTTTGATCAATTTTGAAATCCCTTATCAACTTTTGACTGATTGGTTCATTACCTCTTTTATCGGTCTGATTGCTAAGGACATCGCTATGGGGGCATGTGTTACTAAGGAGCAGGACATTGCTCGTGCTAAATACCTCGATCTAGTGTACTCTCAATCTAGCACGCTTTATGAAAACTTGGTCGATGCTCCACAACCTGGAACTTCCAAAGCATTGGTGACACCATCCATCGATCGTATCATCGATTCCGTGTCTCGTACTTCCCGTAAGTCTTCTCCTAATTCTATGAAACAAAAATATACTCCTTCCACTGATACTGCTTCTCAGCCACCTCCCAATCCTAGCAAAACCTCGGAAGTGAATTCTATCCAGTCTTCCCTAGTGGATAAAGCTTCCAAAGGTAAGAAGAAGGGTAAAGGCAAGGCCAAGGCCAATACCCCGAAGCAAGATTCTCCTAAAACCAATACTGATGATGGCTTGAAAGGTAAACTGAAGTATCCTTGTTTGATATGTGATGATGATCATTACACCAAGGAATGTCCATGACAAGCCGGGGTGAGTCGACTTCTCAAAGGCACTCAAGAAACTCTGGATGTTCTCAAGGAACCATTCTCATCACAACGGACTCAGATGGTGGAGAAACCTCCATCATCCACCCCTTTTGGCTCTCAAGTTTTCATGATGAATGGTGATGCACCCATAACTATTGCTAAGAGATAAAAATATTATACCGAACCCCATCAAGCGACGGGGAAAGAGATTGCATATGGTCCTCCTCCCTCACCTTCTTCTGGCCCTCTTCACATTGAACAGCCTATTTTTGAGCCCATTGTATGACCACCCTCCAAAGGTGTGCTCCGTAAGTCCTCCTATAACATGAACGCCCATGCTGTTTAGCATTATAGTATTGTTGAGGATTTTGCTCAGGCATAGTTCACTATGTCTGCACTGGAATTACTTTAGTGTTGTCTGTCACAACGAAAGGCTTTGTTATTTGCTATCAGAGGGGTTGACCCTGTTGATTCGAGCCTTATCACTTTTGATCTGGAAAATTTCTTCCCACACCTCCCTCACCAACTTGCTTTGATTATCCAAGTTGGGATTAATGGTAAGAATATCCATCGAGCATTCGTGGATGAAGGTGTGTCGACTTGCATCATGTTCGTTGCATGTTGGAAAGCCATTGGCTCTCTGGCCCTTAACCAGCCTCCAAACACTTTAGAAGCCTTCGATGGAAGGGAATCTCACCCTCTTGGTGTCCTCACCAACTTACCTATAACATTGGAAGGAAAAACGGTTAATGTCGAGGTTGAAGTCGTTGATGCCAAACTCAACTATAATCTCCTCCTCAATCACAGTTGGACTCATGCCATGCTATGCGTACCGTCCATTCTCTTCCGTGTTCTTGGTTTTCTGCATGAAGTAAAGATCATCACTGTTGATCAGTTATCCTTTTTCACTTCCACCTCTTCTGAGAGCAGCGTTCCATATGTAGACCACATTCCTATGCCTTATGAAAGTGCGGAGCTGAGACTTTTCAAAGATCCTGCCCTCATGGGTCTTTTTTCTCTTCCTCTACCTAACACTGCTTAGGTTAATATGATCTCCACGTCTTCTGATCCTTGGATCATCCCTTTTCCTTATCAGGTTGATTTTTTTGGTGACGTGATGCCATTAAGCATGATAGAAATTGATTATTGTGAATTTATCTCGGCTTCGGCTCCTCCTCCTTCTATGCATACTCCTTCAAGTATGGCTCTCGACACGTATTCTGAATCACCTTGGCTCGGTGCTTCAGATTCTCTTGACCCCTTAAATGAGACGCTTCCAACTGATGAATCCATCGTAGAAACCATGTCTCTCGAGGATCCTCCCTGGGACGATAGTCATCATCGTTCCTCCTTTTTACCTAGCCTTGGGGCAATGTCTACTTGTCTTGAGAATTTCACTTCCCAAGATCCTTCCCATCCACTTCAAACGCCTATCTTGACACATGAAGTTTTTGCGGAAGGAAACATGGGGAATATTACTCAGATGATTCCTATTGACATCTCTAATAAACCGAGGGTTGTCTAGAACATCCACATTGGGGTGACATATTCTCCTTATGAGATTGAGGTCTATACTAGTCTCTTCCTAGCATTTTGAGACGTTTTCACTTGGTCCTACGAGGAAATTCCTGGCATTGATCTAAGTATAGTCATGCATGAGATTCCTACTGACCCTAATTCGAAACCTATTTGCCAATTCCTTAGACTCATGCACCCTAGAAAGGCCGCTGTCATAAAGGGAGAAGTTGAAAAACTTCTTAAAGAAGGCTTCATTTATCTTATCCCATTGACAGATTGGGTCTCTTACATTGTCCCTATGGATAGAAAGCAAGGCACTATTTGAGTTTGTGTGGATTACCGTGATATCAATCGATCTTGTACCAAGGATAACTATCCCACTCCCTTCATCGACCAGATCATTGACGAATGCACTGGGAGTGATATTTTTTCCCTTATGGATGGGTTCTCTTGTTACAACCAGATTAATATACTACTGGTTGATCAACATAAAACTACCTTAATTTGTCCATGGGGAACTTTTGCATACAAGAAGCTCCCTTTTTGTCTTAAGAATGTTGGTGCCACATTCCAATGACTGATTTCATATGCTTTTCATGATATTAAGCACATTGTTCAACCTTACCTGGATGACCTTCTGGTGCATTCCGCTAAGATTAAGGACCACCCAGAACACCTCCGTCAATTTTTTATTCATTGTAGGCGCTACAACATTCGGCTTAATCTGCACAAATGTGTCTTCTGCGTCAATTCTGGTAGATTCCTTGGGTTTTTGTCTCTAAATATGGGATTCGTCTCGATCCTCTTAAGGTTGAAGCTATCATCAATATCCCCTCCCCTTCCTCTTTACACCAATTGCAAATTTTGCAAGGAAAAACTAATTTCCTACGTCATTTTATATCGAACTATGCTAAAGTAGCCAGAGGATTCACGTGATTTCTTAAGCAAGGCGTCCCATTCCTATGGTATGAGATTGCCCAAAAATATTTCGATGCACTGAAGACTTTTTCTTCTCAATGCTCCTCTTTTGCGTCCCCCAAATTATCATTGCTACCGTTCACTCTATCTAGCTGCCGCTTTTAGTACAATTGCCATGGTTCTGGTACAGGACGATGACGATGGTGATGAGCATGTCATTTATTATCTTAGCCGCAATCTTCTCAACACTAAAACGCGATATGCTCATGTTGAGAAATTGGAATTGGACGTTGTTCAAGTCGTCCAACTTTTTCACCATTATATTTTACTCCGCACTACAGTCGTGATTTTCGATTGCAACCCCATGACTTATATTTTAAATCGACAATTGTTGGGGGGGAAATACTCCAAGTGGATAGTTATCCTCCAAGAGTTCGATTTGCAGTTCACCACTACCAAATCAAAGAAGTCATTGGTTTTTGTTGATTTGATCTGCTCTTTACCCTCTACCTCTGCTCCCTCTGGTTCTGAGGAACACATTCCAAATGACACTCTTTTTCTGATTAGCACCCTCAATCCATGGTACAGTGATATCATCGTTTATCTCCAGACTTCTACTTTCCAGTTCGAGTTGACAAAATATTATCGTCGACGTATTTGTCATCATTCGCAACCTTATCACATAGTGGGAGATACCTTATACCGCATCAGAGCTGATTCCATCCTCCATCAATGTTTGACCCTCAAGAAAGCTGAAAAAATTCCTTAATGACTACCATTATGGCACATGTGGCGGTCACACATCTGGGTATGCTACCGCTCAAAAAATCCTTCATGCTAGATATTTCTGGCCTACCATTTTTAAATATTGTATCCTTGCTGTTCGTAAATGTCACAAGTGCCAGATTTAGCAACGCAAGATGCGTGTGCCACCTGCTCATCTCCATCTCCTCATTACCGTTGGTCCCTTTGTGAAGTGGGGTATCGATTTTATGGTGTGTAACCCTCATTCAGCTGGGGGGCATGGTTATATTATCGTAGCCATGGACTACTTCACTAAATGGGTTGAAGCAATGCATACACTCACAACTGATGGTAAGACAACCGCCCAATTTCTTTTCAATCATGTGATTACCAGGTTTGGAATCCCTCAAGATATTTTCATTGATCATGGCCCCCATTTTCGCCATTATATGATGGCTGAGTTGAATACTAAGTTGGGTCTACATCACGACAGCTCAACGACGCACTACCCCTAAGCCAATGGCGAGGTTGAAGCCGTGAAAAAAGTTTTGGTCACCATGCTTCAGCGTACTATTGGGATGCACAAGTCCAATTGGCATCTCATGTTTTTTTTAGCTCTCTGGGCTTACCGAACCTCGGTGATGGAGGCAACCGGTTTCACTCCATTTCATCTTGTTTATGGTCTGGAGGCTACTCTTCCGATTGAATATGAAATTCCTTCCCTCAAAATAGATGTCGAATTATTGCCTAATACCTTGACATAGGAATAATGTCTTATATATTTCGAGAGGCTTGATGCAGATACTTGCTGCTTCACTTATTTAGTCATAGAAGCACAAAAAAAGCGATTCAAAGCTCACTTTGACCAGATGGTTTCCCCTTGTACCTTCATATAAGGAGACTTAATCCTCTTCTATGACCAATCTCATGATAAGCTGGGGGCAGGAAAATTTTAAACCATGTGGCATGGGCCCTACATCGTCAAGCATCTTTTGCAGAACGGGGCCTATGAGCTTATTGACTATGAAGGCTATCCCTTGGATCAACCCGGAAATGGGTTGTATCTCAAAAAATATTATGCATGAGTTTCTTGTGAATTTTATTTTTGTACATAAATATGTTTTTCATTTTGTACATTTTTGGCTTGGTGTGCTCTCTGAGCAGTTTTCCTACTTATTATGTCTTTGCTTCCTATGCGGATGTCTGTCACTCCTTATGTCGGTTTCGTTGACGATGCCTCCCACAGTGCCCGGAACCTATCCTCCACGACTTGGGTAATTTATGATCCTAACGATGAGTTAGTATACCTTCAAGGCATTTATCTAGGATGTGCAACTAACAATGTCATTGAATATAGTGCAGTGATTGAACTTTTTACTGAAGCTATTGCCCTTGACATTCATGAATTAATTCAGCTTGTTGTTCTCCAACTCAATGGGCATTATTCTGTCAGAAACCCTCAGATTTTAAGGATGTATTTGCATGTTTGTTTGTTAGAAAGGAATTTTTATTATATCACATATCAACATATTACCAGAAGAATGAATACGTTAACTGATGCAATAGCCAATATTGTATTATATAGACATTTGCGGAATTTGTAAAGAAATCATCATTACATAGTAAGATATAAAAAAAAGAAAATAAGCATATATATACATACATACATACATACATACATAAATACATACATACATACATATATATATATATATATATATATATATATATATATATATATATATATATATATATATATCGAGTGTTTGCATCCACGTGTACATCATAGTTCAAAAAATATATGTGTTTTGGTTACATCTTGAGACATCACGCCTCTACAAAATGGAGAAATTAAACCTAGGAGTCTAATTCGCATGGTGCTCATGATAGCATGTCACAGCCCATACGACCTGCCTCAGTAGTCAATGGATGTGGTTAGATACTCCTGTGTTGTGCCTCTGATAAGCACGAGGAACGGCCTCGAATCTCACATAGTATAGGATCCCACTTGTGAGTCCCTCCAAGTTGTGCGTGATTTCTTCCTCGTTGCTTCCCTCACCATGAGGGGCCGCTTCGAAATATCGTGGGACCCTTCCATCTATGGGGGACATCCCTACAGGTCTCTCTAGTCCAACATCTGCAGTACATGAGTAAATATCAGAACACATATGCAAAAAAAATCATAATACTAATAAACATCCAAAAAATGAGTTTTTACTTAAATCCTCATCGTATTCATCCCCTTATGGGAGTGGAAGGTCCGGATCACCCCTGGAATCGATGCCGGTGTACATCCAGTCCTCTACCACGATGAGCTGTCAACGTAGCCAGTCAAAGAATCATGGTCACCACGACATGCGTTGTCCACCTCCTGATCGAGGCATCAGCTTCACCCAATGGACCATCCATGCCTCTCGTGCTGTTGGCTTAGGTACATCCACCTCCTAGCGCTAGAATATTGGCCACCGTTCCAGGATGAACAGTATCAAGATGGACCGGTATCCAAACTGTTTCAGCTTAACATTTTTGCATTTGTTTAACTGATGTTTCAAGTTGATTGTCACTGCTTCCACCCAATTTAATATGGTTGGATCCATGCAATATATGTCTAGTTGAAGCTGTGTCTTTGTAGCTTCATGTGGAGCCTGAGATCTGGTAGCCTGAGTAATAGTGTAATATTCCCAATTAGCCATGAGCTAGTTGGAATGTTAAATTTTGTTTTTGCTTTCTTTCTTAATGAATAAGAGGATAATGGAGATCCATAAATCTCCTCAATATGAATAAAATCAATTCCAATGTGAAAGGAGGACATCTTGGCAGCTTAATTGATAACCCTTAGGTGTTAAAAGGGGCTAGAACACCTTGACTGGGTCAACTTTGACCAAATCAACAGCATTGTCATGGAGTAGTGGCATTTAATGAGGGACAATGCAGTTTTAGATGGAGACACATTGCATGGAAGTAGTGTCATAAATGAATGGGGCTTAGGGTTATAAACCTCATGTCTTATATAAGTAAGAGGATGGAAACCATATTTCATTATGAATTGGTATTTGATATTTTTGAATATATGGTCTGTTTAGACATATAGCTTTCTTTGGCTGTTTAGCTAAGATTGCAGTAATGTTTAGCAGAGGGTGTTCGTGATCTGAAATCCCGCATCTTTCCTTGAGAGGCCTCTTGGAAGAGTTTTCACTACATTCCACTATCAGGCATTTGGCCAAGGATTCAGTCTTAATTCACATCGTAGTTCTTGTTGAGGATTTTGTGTTGTGTTGTTGGGCAGAAGTTGTGGAGGTTGATTTGGGAGATTTCTGAGCTAGTTCTCTTTGGAGGGAGGTTCCTTTAACTTTGGAAGCTATTAAAGAAGGCCCTAGAGCATCATTGATACATTTGGTATCATGCCATAGTGTTTTAGTCCCCTACAATGCATTATCAGTCTGGATCTGTGTTATTTTAGGGAGGAGTTGCAGGGGTGTTTGCAGTAGGTGATTTCTTCAGTGAAAGGGCTAGCCTTTCATTCGAAGGATTCATTGAAGGAGAGCACATTCATTCTTATATCAGCTTCAGCCATTTTCTCTTCAGTCATTTGTTACAGCATACTTTCAGCCATAGGGCTGCAGCTCACATTGTATTATTGGGTGTTTTTCCCGAAGACCCTTGGGGTTTCTTTTCTAGAGGTTGTATAGAGCCTAGATCTTTATTTTTGCATCTATTGTGGCATATATCAGCCCCATAGATTTTTTATACTAATTTTCTGTAGAATTACTTTTAAAACTGCATTGTAGAAGTGTCTCCGACATTTTGATATAGTAGCAGCACCTCTTATTGAGGGTTTTGTCTATTGGAGGCTTCTTTTATCTCATAATATTTTTTGTGGCCCATTATTTCAAACATTTGTGTTGTTGTTATGATGAATATAAAGGCTCCATATTGGCCTCTTGCTTTTATATGATGTTTTACACTGCTATTCCATTATTTTTTAGTATATTTCTGCATTTCCCATTTGGGAATATTACAGTGGTATCGAAGCATAATCTTGGCTCAGCCTATGCATCTTGAAAAGCCAATATGTCATCAGAAGAAGGATATCCTCTCACAAATAGAGAGAAGAGGAATATCATAAGAATGAACCAAAAGTTTGATTATAAAAATGATAAAGAAGACAAGGGTAAAACCCCCTTATCAGGAGAAGATGAAGAGAAGGAGTTTCCTAAGATTCTTCTTCAAACTATGCAAGAAATTACTAGAGAAATAAAGGATTTGAGGATGGATAGATACAAGGAATCCCCTAAAGGATTTTTGCATGGTGAAGGCTTCAGCATTTCTCATCACTGGAGTGATCAACTAGTGAAGCAACAACAAGTTTCCCAACACTCTACAATGCCTACATTCTTATCAGTGGGAAATGAATGGTTTCAAGAACAAGAAACTCTTTAATACTCTTTCATGGAGTATGAGTCTTAATATCAGATATTCAAGGACCACTTTATTTTTCAATAATTTTTTCATATTAAGGACAATAGGAGACCCAGGAATAATAATAGAGGCCGAGGATTCATTCAGAATCATGATATACACCGCATTATGGGTAGATTTTTCTTACCCAACTTTGATGGGTCATCTAAATGCACTGCCAAATCATGGGTAGAGAAGCTTGACATCTACTTCCAGCTGAACAAAGTACCGAAGATGGAGGCCATTAAGATAGCAGCGCTGAACCTTGAGGGTGAAGCACATGATGGGTAGTTCCATGGCTTGTCTACATTGGGTCATGCCAATGTGACTGCATATTTAGAGTTCACAAGGAGGTTGGTGGATAGGTTTGATAGAAGAGATCATGAGGCACCATTCATGGGGCTAGAAAAGCTCAAACAATCAGGTAATCCAGAAACTTATATTTTTGAGTTTTTAAAACTTTCTGTTATGGTTCCTGATTTATCTGCAGCAAGAAGGGTCTATATGTTCATTTATGGGTTAGCAGAACCTCTTCATGGGTTGGTTAAGTCTACCAAGCCTACTACCCTTCAAGATGCCATTAAAAGGGCTAGAGATCTTCAAGATGCCTTGCCGAAAGAAAAGGAAAAATTTCAACGAAAGCCCTCTTTTCCATCAAAGGGAAAATATGAGGAGGCTCCTTTCACAAAAGACAGCCAAAATAAAAAACCACTTGATGATGATGTCCGAAGAGATTTGAGGAGGAGGAAGCTTTTCTTCACATGTCAAGAATCATGGGCACCCAGACATATATGTGTAGCAAGAAAGTCACACTATATATAGGTCTTCTCAGATGATGAGGAGGAAGAAGAATAAGAAACAACAAGGGATTACAGTGTTGGAATAGCAAGAGATGATCCACCACCACCAGGAGGTGAGGATGGAGAAATTACTCCAATTAGAGGTACTCTTGCATCAATGAGAATGATACCCAATCATCAAGAGACATCCACACAAAAAATGGAGTTGAATTTTCACAGTGGAAGCAAGGGCATGGTAGTCCCATCTATTATGCATATGAGGATGAACCATGAGACATCACTATTTTATGGCAAACCACCTGGGAGGCCACCTGATCCGAAGTTGGTGAGATTTGTCTCACAATATGTTGCACCCCTCCTAGATCTAGGAGGAGTGGGAACATTGGAGGGTCATGGTACAACGTTGAGAGTCTTGGGTAGACTCAAGGAGGAGGGAGACATTCTCCCAACATCATCATTACCCACTCTCATGCCATATTATACGTTGTGGAAGGAGAAACATGGGGAGGATAGCAACCTTCCAACATGTGCCTTTGGAATGGGAGATGTAAAAGAGAAGGGAAGCCATATGACAGATGTTCTTTGTGATAGAGAATCAGCGCTATCACTATGGAGGATAGATCCATATTGGAAATCCCAGTTGTTGGTGGATTATTCCAAGGATATTTTTACATGCCTGATACTTGATGGCCAACTTCAAGAGGAGGGCTATTAATTACAAGATGAAGTCATCTACTATCATGGTATGATATTCTTATCTAGAGATTCCAAGCTCAAGGAGAAGTTACTACATGCAGCACATGAGGATTTTCTCTTCAGCCACACTTATTCCATGAGGTTATATCACACAATCATGGAGGGGTTTACTTGGGAAAACTTTGAAGAGGATATATATCAGCATTTGAGGAGACGCATGGACCATGTGGAGATGGAGGAGATACATAACTCTTTGGGGGAGTTATCACAGCCACCTCTTTCCTCTTTGGGAATGAGAGGGGATCTATCTATGGGCCACTCCATTTGTACGAGTAGAGATTATGGTAAGGAAAATGTTTATGTGCATAATGTTTTATTTGATGATTGTTTGCACTCCTTTACCATATATCTCCAGACCATTGCTCCAAGAAGGATAATTCTTCCATATAAACTCCATGGCCAACTTTGGGCCATAAAAATTGTTGAGCATGACCACTCCCTAGGAGGGTATGGGGAGATGTTGTATCATCCAGGGTGCACTCCAAAGGCACCAAACATTTCTCACCTTTCCAGAACTTGTGAGAAAACTATGGTAGCAAGTAAGTGGTGGGGAAAACACTTACCATATCATTATCTGATGCATTCATGAGATATATTGCGTTGGTTCCACATGTGGGACTATCACCCACATCCATTTTTTCATATTTATGTTTATGTGTACTTGGTTTTGATCCCATACAGTGATGATGTTCTTATTCTTATTATGGGAGTGAATGGACGAAGGATGGGAGGATTGGGTGTGCCCTTTGGGAGAGAGATTCTCCATGTTCATTATGCTACATGTTTCAGGGAGGACATTGGGAAAACCATGATTGTTTCATTGGATCTATTTCTTCCTTATGGGATGAGTTATTTGCATCTCATAAAAACTTTAGAGGAGCATGTCATGGAGGGATGGATTTGGAGACACTTGGTTTATGAGGGAAGCTTATCACATGGAGGTGTCACTAATGGTGGAGGAGAAGAGTTGCAGCACTCACCTTGTCAGTTTCTTAAGGACAAGAAACATTTGGGAGGGGAGGAATGTAATATTTCCAATTAGCCATGAGCTATTTGGAATATTAAATTTTATTTTTTCTTTCTTTCTTAATGAATAAGAGGATAATGGAGATCCATAAATATCCTTAATATGAATAAAATCAATTCCAATGTGAAAGGATGACATCCTTGCAGCTTAATTGAGCACCCTTAGGTGTGAAAAGGGGTTGGAACACCTTGACTGGGTCAGCTTTGACCAAATCAATAGCGCTATCATGGAGTAGTGGAATTCAATGAGGGACAGCGCAGTTTTAGATGGAGACACATTGCACGGAAGTAGTGTCACAAATGAATAGGGCGTAGGGTTAGAAAGCTCATTTCTTATATAAGGAAGAGGATGGAAACAATATTTCATTATGAATTGGTATTTGATATTTTTGAATATATGATTTATTTATACATATAGCTTTCTTTTGGATTTTTAGCTAAGATTGCAGTGTTGTTAACACAGGGTGTTCCTGATCGGGAATCCCACCTCTTTCCTTGAGAGGCCTCTTGGAAGAGTTTGCACTACATTACACTATCAAGCATTTGGCCAAGGTTTAAGTCTTAATGTACAACACAGTTCTTGTTGAGGATTTTGTGCTGTGTTGCAAGGCAGAAATTGTTGAGGTTGATTTGGGAGATTTATGAGATATATCTCATTCGAGGGAGGTTCCATTCTCTTTGGAGGCTATTAAAGAAGGCCCCATAGCATCATTGATACATTTGGCATCATGCCATAGTGTTTCTATACCCTACAGTGCAGTATCTATCTGGATCTACATTATTTTAGGGAGGAGTTGTAGGGGTGTTTGCAGTAGGTGATTTGGGAGGTGATTTCTTCAGTGAAAGGGCTAGCATTTCATTCAGAAGATTCATTGGAGGAGAGCACATACATTCTTATATCAGCTTCAGCCATTTTTTCTTCAGTCATTTGTTGCAGCATACTTTCAGCCATAGGGCTGCAGCTCACAATGTATTATTGGGTATTTTTCTCGGAGACCCTTGGGGGTTCTTTTCTGGAGGTTGTATAGAGCCTAGATCTTTATTTTTGCATCTATTATGGCATATATCAGCACCATATATTTTGTGTACTAATTTTTTGTAAAATTTCTTTTAAAACTACGTTGTAGCAGTTTCTCCAGCATTTTGATATAGTAGCAGCACCTCTTAGTGAGGGTTTTGTCTATCGGAGGCTTCTTCTATCTTGTAATATGTTTTGTGGCCCATTATTTTAAACATATGTGATGTTGTTATGATGAATAGAAAGGCTCCATATTGGCCTCTTTCTTTTATATAATGTTTTACACTGCTATTCTAGTATTTTTCACTATATTTTTGCATTTCCCATTTGGGAATATTACAAATAGTATGAAGCACTACCCTCAATGCCAAGTCAGGCACTGTCTGAATGTCTACTTTACCACTCTTAGATGCTTTATTTTCTCCGGGACAAACTCTATCTATCAACATACCCATGCTCTCTCCAAGAGCCCGAGTACTATCAGTAGTGGTTTCTCTCCCCTCCGTGACAATATAGTTATGAAGTAAATGTCGGAAACTTCTATCTCCAGTTCTTGGTCATGAATCATGAATCTCTCTCGACCATTGTCCCACACACTAAGCAAGTATTGCAGTAGCTCTAGCTGAGCTCTCAAACATGGGGCCATGAAGAATTTCAAGAGCCCACAGTTTATCAGGGCATCCATAAATGCATCACATTCCATGGCTTGTTCATCCTCATCCCCATGCGCTCGTTCTTTCCACTCTATGACCATTTTAGCTACTGATTTTCCTGCAAAACTGACACATGGGATTCTCTTAGCCTCTCGTTTAAATTTCAATCATTTTAGTTCATCCATTTTGGAAGAAAAACTTGAAAACACTGGGCACGACATTCGGCGTTGTTGCTTTGCAAACAACAACTCCGAACGATGCCACCGTGTTCAAAAATTTCAGAGTTGGGCGCGAATCCATGCCTGGAATTGGCGTCGACCACTACGGCCTTAATTTTTCAAACTCTTCCACAAACTCATTAAAACCATGAAATCAAGTAAAAATGGTTTAAATTGCAGATGAAGTATAGAGCTCCTACCTGGAAAAAACGGATTCGTGAATGACCACCTAGATTGCCTGTTGTCAGCTCTGCAAATTCATAGTGGAAAATGGTAAAAATTCTCACAAGAAGGTGAAAAGGTAAAAAGTGAATTGTTTTTACTATTTTCATTATTTATAACCTTTTCTAAACCCTAATTAGGTTTTTGGACACCTTTTTTCGATCAATTTATAATTTTTTCTCGAAAAATGGGTTTTACATTTGTTTCTTGTGTAGAAACAGGTCTTAAAAATGATGATGATGAGGAAACGAGTTGTATTTTATTACTTTTTTGGACTTGGTAAACACACAAAAGTGTGAGCCCCTGGAGTCATATTTCAACTCTTTTCTGACTCTCAAAAATTGAAAAGATTGTCGAGACTCTTATCATTTTGAACCGTTAAAGGCTGCGAAATGTCATCTACCCAATATACGTTTACCCCTTTTTCAAGCTAGGACATATTATTTACGAAAAAGGAATACCTTAGTCGAACATGGCTAAGAGGTTCTCTCAGATATTGTTTTCTACCTTTTGAGATCTGTGAGACTACCTACGAAGAGGTAGCTACTGGAGTTTTCTTTTTCACTTCTTTTCAAACTCTCTAAATATGAAAAGACGTCGAGTTCTTCCTTTGTTAGACTCGTTAAAACTAAATGACATCGGATACCGTCACCATGTCATTACCTAGTTCCTCCTTCCTAGGGCTTGTACAATGTACTAGGATGGACTTTTCCGAAGGAAAAAATTACATGAAAAGCATATGCTATCCCCTTCAAGCTTATTTCCAAAAATAATTGGGGTACACGCCATAAATGGTGGGGGGAAATGGAACTAGTTCTCAGTTGTGTCAGAAATATGTCGCTCTTGAACATGACACTCATCTGCAGTTCGTGTCGGGTTGGGGACATCCCACATTCGTCATTTTTCCTCCATGGGTTTATGTTATCTCTTTTTACCTCTCATCTTCTCTTTACCTTTTCACCATGACCTTAGATCCCTTGATGTCAAATACTGCCAAATTCCGGAGTCGTGTCACCACTATTTTCAAGATAAGTTCCTTCTACAGTTTTCAACCCCTGATCCTTTTTTTAGTCCTGATTCACTATGATCTTATTCCTCTATCTCATGTCGATGATGTGGGAAAAACTATGGCCCTCCTTTGACCGGTCACTTCCTATCGACTTCCGTTCATTATCCAAGAAGTTGATCCAAAGACTCCCTTCTAGTACCTTAGATCTTGCATGCCTCAATGGAAAGTTCTTCGTATTTGATGATGGGTTCTCATCATTGGCATTCTATCGGGTGATTTCGCAAGTGTTCAACTCCAGCTCATTGTTCACATTCCGTGGATTGTACTAGTAGTACCTTGAGAACCATTGTCATTATTTCCGGTCTCTCTCATGCCTATTAAACGCTTTCATCATTGGTTGGTAATCAGGTGACTTTCTTGCATGTTCGACCTCACTTCATTCATTCACATGCTTGAATTTGTACTTGTTTGGGTTGGGATGGAGCGCAAGACCCTGGGTTTTGTCTGATAAAATCTAGGTTGCGAGACGATTTATTTTATCATGACTGTATGCATGACTCTTTTGATTGGATGGTTGCAACCATACCTGAGTCTATGTGATGATCCTTCTCACTGGATGGTTGTGTCCATCCCTTGGATCTTATTTCATGTTCTCTATTATGGAAGGCTGCGCCCATGCCACATATTCATGTATCAGAGATATCAGTCGTTCTTGATCTTTTAGATCTTCTGACAGCAGCGTTTTGGTTTGGGCATGTTCTCATAAAGCAGTTCACCCCTCCCTCTCTCTTGGACTTCATACTTTAGGGGGAATCTTTTAAACAATACTTTGTCACCGTCCCTGCAATCCCCATTCTGAACATTGGAGGACCATTTCAGTGATCCTTGTGTACTGTCATACATTGTCATGAAGGTCATTGCATCCCTTGACATGTCAAGAACACAATCTCTATTGATCATTCCTCAAGTAGACCCTCAAAAACCTATGATTTTGGGTTGGCGCTAGTAGGTAGTTATGGCCTCACGCCCATGGTCAAATTTACATTGAGCTTAGCACCATGGTTACTCTGTCTCTAAAGAGCACCCGCGTCGAACTATTTTTGGAAAGTTTTTTAAAATAGAAATGAAGCTTCTATGATCTAACAGCTTCGTGGGTGGAGTCATGGTTGTTTGTTCGACTGGATCAAGTTTGGTTTCTCCCTTTTGCCTATTAGTTCCTACAAATGTGCCACTAGCCCAAAGGGATAAACCTCTCCTCCACCTTATGTGGATCCAAAACCTCCTCCTCCTTTCCTATATATATTTCTTCCTCACACTGATTCAGCTAGGGGAGTAGTCAATAGTTATAGCTAGTGTGTTGAAGCGAGAAGAGAAGAGTCCATTATTGTGAGAGAGTTTAAGCCCACCACCTCATTGAGCCGAACGAAGAATGAATGCTTGGAGATGTGCACGACTGAACCCGTCGAAGGAGGTCTACAACGTCAAGGCGAAGGTTGTAAACTTCTTTTTCATATATCAATATTACATGAATCGTTTTTGGTTCCAACTTTGTTTCCATTTATATTTGAAGTGTCTAAATCTCCTTGGCTAGTTGGATAGTTATAGACGAATATATATGTTTATATGTTTCCAACGTTTGTTTGATCTTTGTCCAGGTACATGAACACCATCACCCACAGAGCGCAAGGCGTGAAGACAAAGACCGAAGGATTGCTGCAATGTGCCATGACAAAAGCATTGGACTGAGGTAGGATATCGTTCCAGTCCATATTTCATTTACAAACTAGGAATTTGAGAAGTCAGTGTGTTCCCTTGTTGCTAGACCCACCCTAGGTCTAGAGGGATCGTCTCTTTCCGTAGAGGGTATTTGCCTGCACAACAAGAGGCCCAACTACACGCAGTGGAAGAACTTACAGAGTAGATCTAGAAGACAATTTTTTTTATAACCCTCTCAAAGATAAATCTGACAATGAAGAAGAGTCTGAAATCAATAGCTCAAGTGAATTTACGCACTCTGAAGAAGAGGAATTGAAAGATCACGCTAGTCTTGGGTTTTTTTCCATAGTTCAGATCCCATCCACTCCACTCCCAAACTCATCTCATTCTAACAAGCCATCCACTCCACCTCCACCTCCACCACCAGACATTGGGATGGTCGCCTCCATGAAGCTACCTACTTTCTGCGGTATCGGGAACAAAGACCCGGATCAATTATGGTTTTTTACTGACGTTGTATGGACAACGCAAAAGTTTAATAATGAGGATGTTAAGAAAGCCCATCTGGCCACTGCTTTTCAATATCGCGCATTGGATTGGTACATCAGGTATGTGGTGACAAACCCTAATGAAAATATTGATAATCTGAAGGCTGAATTAAAGGAACAATTCAAGAAGCCAAAATCGTTCACTCAATGTGTAACTAAGTTGAAGGAGATTCGCTAATAATTGAATGAATCTGTATGGGACACAGATCAACGGCTGAAGTGCACAATCAGAGATGGAGGATTTACTATTGATGACACGCAACAAAAAGAGTGGTTTATTTCCATGTTGCTACCGCATTTTCCCCAGCCCCTAATTCAATAGAAGATTTCCACGCAGGCTGAAGCCGTAGAGATTGCAATGAAGCTAGAAGCTTCACTAGTACCAATTTTGCAGATTGGGATCCAACAAATCCAAAGCCATATGGAGGCAATGCGCTTAGAAATATATATTATGTGCAAGGATAAGGGAAAGGAAACATGCGTAGATGTATGCTGTATACGCTGCAAAGTTGTTGGGAATCACAAGGATCAATACCATGTATTCAATGAAAATCTATCAGTTGGAGGACCAATCCCACCGAAGAGCGTGGTTGGACCGAGTGGAACTCCTATGTTATGGTGCGTGATTTGTCAAGCAATGGGTATGCATATGACAAAATTTTTCCTGATGATTAGTAAATATATCCCTGAGCTTAAGCAACCATTCTGCAAGTTTTTCTCATCGGTGGGACATGATGAGCAACAATGTCGCAGCTTCGATTTAATGATTGAACGAGTTGACATATATAGGATGCACGCTGAACGAACCTCACTAGCATCCCCTTCTGGGCGTAGTGGATTCCAAATTAGAGGACAAGGAAGAGGAGGAGGATCTGGTCGAGGAAGTGGGCAACTCATCTACTATAATTGTGGAGATGTGGGTCATTATGTGCATGACTGTACAAACCTAGCACGACAGTTTTGTAGGTACTGTAGACAATGTTATCATGTTATTGAAGATTTCCCTATTTTGATTGCAAAAATGCAGGAAAAGAAAACATAGGCTCCCACTCAAAATATTCAGATGTTAAGAGTTGAGCTACGCAAAGAAGAACCAAGTGTGAATATCATCACTAGGAGTGGTGCAGTCACTAGTGAAGATAAAGGGACTGTTATCACTCTCCCCCTACTTCCCAAGGTTACGAATGGAGCTGAAGAAAGACAACCACAAACCAGGCTTTAGGTCAGGTAGCTAGCCCTACCAGGACCAGAGAGGGTTCTCTCGTTGTCACTTTTGTAGTCAAAGGAATGATTGAGTATCTAATGATCTTAGGCTAGGTATGTAAGCTCATTAAACATTATTTTGTTTGATGTTTTAAGTGCTAGATAGGAATGTCAGTAAGAAGGCTAGGTCTAGGGTTTTTAGGTTCGAATTTCAAGTTCAACTTGCAGAGAATGTGTGAGTCTAGATAGGTAGTTTGAAAGAATTTTTAATTTTTCATTGAGTATAGGATGAAGTAAGAGATATTTTGAATGAGCAATGAGGTGAATTCATTCATTTATAAGTGAATAGACATATCATGTAAACCTTGCCTAAAACAGAGCTTATAAACTTACAAGATAAAAATATGGAAAGATGTATCTAAAAGAATAAGATATATCATTTAGCATGAATAGATAAACATACATAATAATTACAAATGCTACAATGCATACCAAAAGATTCTCAACACAAGTTCTTCAAATCTGTCTTTGATTTCATTCCAAAATGTTGATTACAAAATCTCCACTACAAAATAAGACTTTCCAACCCAAAAAAAGACTAAAGAGAGTCTACTTATAGAAAATATGGACTATGACACCTCATCAAGTTGAAATGCCATCCAAAATGGATCATAAATACACAATATGAGTCATTTCCTAGATTCTAGGGAGGTTAGAAACCATTCCCTAAATTTCAGCTATGAACTAGGAGTGTTTGTCCCTTACATTAAATTACATATTGCCTCATTATAGGAGGCAAAAACCAACTCAATAAATCTAGTTCCAACTCATAGGACAACAAAACCTCGAATTTGTGACATTTTCTAAGCTTGACAAGTGTCGTGAGGAATCCAATGCTGATTTGTAACATTTCTGACATAAGGGTAGCAGAATTTAACAGAAACGTAACAGAAGTTTGCAGGAACTTTCGAGGCACTTTTAGGAGTCTAAATCCACTTTTGAAAGAAAAATAAACTAGCTATGTGTGTCTAGTTTCCATAACATCTTGAATTTTTCAAAATGACCCAAGGGAAGGCCTCAAATAACTCATTCTCCCAAGGTTACTCTAAAAGCATAGCAGAGGCTCCAAAAAGGTGGCAGAAACATGAAAAATAAGTGGTTTTTTGGCATTTTCTTCAAAACTAAAGCTTGTCATGCCAAGGGGGTTACCGATCTGTAGTATACTCATCAAAATGCATCCAACCATGTAAGGAAATCATCATTTGGGTGCCCCCAAAATAAGCGTAACAAAAGTTTGCTATACTTCTCTGAGGAGGAATTTCCAGAATTGTGCAAAAATCACAAAAATTACCAAAATTCTTCAAAACTTCTCAAAATTGGTTATGTAGCACCTGTGAATGATGGGCTAAATAGCCACAGAAGCTTCATCCAACAAATCTAAGCTATCCTTCTCTTTAAACTTCGTTTGAGCTTCTCACAGAACCTCAAATATCCAATCCTCTCAATACATCTTTTGGCCAAGGGTGAAGCATTGATTTCATGCATAGTGAAAGGTTCTAACCTGAGGTGGTGCCCTCACTTGAAGCTCCTATTCTCACTCTCCATTTTTTTTATCAGTGAAAGGATAACAACCATATTATGTTGATGGGATGGGTATATGTAGTGAAATCTGGAAAAATAGAGTGTAGGAATAGTGTAGGTTTAGAGGGTGGTATGGAGGGTTATGGAGCTAGGGAAAATTCTACAAAAAATACAGTAGATAAGGTGGCATGTTATCTCCATATTGTGGGTGGAATGAATGGAAATGGATGTGAGGAGGGTGATGAAATCAAGAAATCACAAGAAATTCTCAAATTTTTACTGTGAAAATTAACTAGAATTTAGGGTTTGATGAAAAGGACATGTTAGGGATGATATGGATGGTGAGAGATGTGAGGATGAGGTATATGAGAGGTGTAGGATAGTGTTCAGGTACTAGGGTTAAGGTTTATTTAGCTGGAGTAGGTTATGTTTTATCAAATGGAGTCTTTCTATGTCATGTAGAAGTGATGATATAGAGAAATATAGAGTAAGCATGAAAATGATTTGAAAACTCAATAACTTAACCAAGGGAGGGTATGACAGTAGTGAATTATTTTTTGTGAGAGGTCTAAGGAGTAGTGGTCACAAGTCTTGACCTTTTTTGAAGAGATTTCAAGCCAAAAACCTAATTCTGAACCCTTTCTGGAGGTATAATACCAAATTACAGAAGCATAACAACACTTCCCAGAAGCTTAACAACTGGCTCAGAAACGTAATAAAGGAATTGCCAAAAATATGCAAACATGGGTCTTAAAGATGGATCAATATCTCTATAAATATAATGGGGTTTGAAAAACTGAGAGAGTTTTTTGTTCTTTGGCATGTTATGAACAAAAATATCCTCCATTTTTCCAAAATGCTTTCCCATTTTCTCAGAATCCAAGTTTTAAGTTGATCACTCAAAATTTTCAGAAGCGTAGCACCTACTTTGAGAGGGAGTTTGGAGGCCTTCCTAGAGGATTTTGGGGATGAAATTGGTATGGTTGGAAATTTTTGTATGTATGTTATAGAAGGGAGTCATAAAAAACTGCAAACCCCTGCTCCAAACCCCTGAAACATTGATTTGAAAACAACATGTCCAAAAGAGCTAAAAATGACCTAGAGCAACTGTATTTTGAACATTTCTCTCAAACCATAACACCTGTGCACAAAATGAAGGAGGATTTTTTTTCTTTGGCCTATGATTGACAAAAACCTCTTTCACTTTTATAAAATTCATCTCCGTTACTTCAGAAACTGATTTTGAAGCCAAAATGTCCATGTATGCAATGTAAACCCTGGCTTGATCACGAAGCTTTAAAAATGATGCCATGGGTTTGAGTTGGCTCAAACCTAGAATTTTGAACTCCCTTATGGACCTTAGTCTCACGCTCCACAATTTTTTTCAACAAGGAAAGCCCTAGCTTGATGTAGTGGATAGGGAATGTGGAAAATTAGGAAAACAGGGGATAGTCGTAGAGTGGTTTTAGGGACAGAAACGAAGTGGAAGAATGTTAGGGAAAAATCCCTAAAACATTTGGGAGGTATTTTGATGATTTGGCTACAATATTTAAGTGGAATGTTTTTGAATGGGCATGTGAAAGGTACCCAAAAAGTCAAAACACAGGGTTTCACTAGTTTTTCTGCCAAAATGTAGTGAAAATTAGGGTTTTTATGAAATTGATGGAAAAGAGGGTTGTGAGTGATAGGATATGTTAGGGTATCATGTATGAAGGTTATTTTAAGGTTTTATATGGTTATATTATGGTTTTATCATCCGAAACAAACAAAATATAAAGAACACCAAAAATGTAATGGAGGTAACCTAATGAAGGAAACCACTCATTTTCTGATGAAGTTTGACTTGAGAGGGGCATGGAGGGTGTCCAATTACTATTTAGGAAGTTTATGAGCATTTTTACAATGTTTTTTAACCTTATAGAACTGATTTGGATCTCAAACACCAAAAGCGCAGCACTTGCACAGCACACCCAAAAGCGTAGCGCAGGTTGTGCTGGCACAAATTTGCTTATTTTTCCTCAACCCATGGCAGTTGTGGAGTATGATGGTGAGAAGACAGGAGCTCTTTACTTATTTACCTATATTTTCTAACTCCCAGTGCAAATGAATTGTATGGTGAAAATGAGATTTGTTCGCTTTCTTTTATGACATAATTGACTCTTATGGTGGCGAGACAAATGAGAGCGATACTCTGACCTAAATGAAGGTGTGGTGAATGAACTTGGACCCTAAATTATTGATGGATTAAATGACCTATTAAATAATTATGACCATAAATGGAGTGAAGGGATTAGCATTTCAGACCTAGACATATTCAGTGAACAAAATTTTATTTGAAAACTGACTTGAAACATGAAATTTTGACCTAGGACCACTACTAAGAAAACCTGAAAGAGTAAATTTCATCACTGAAAATTGGCTCTAGTTGGGGATGGTAGCACCTTCAGGAGGTTTCAAGGACACCGTAGAAAAAGTAGCCTCATCCATTGGGAAATGAAGTCACTGTAGCTACAATCTTGAAACTGATCCAAATCAAACTGAAAACTGAACTATACATCATCAATTGAAAACTCTACTAGAAACCGACACTAACAAATATGCTCAAAATTTTGATCTTATTCATTACACCTTACCTACTCTAACTGGTCCATAAATCACTTGATCAAGTGAAGTTGAAGATCCATTGCAACCATGAAAGAAAATGGCTATTAGATTTCTTGCTCCTCCTACTTTCCTCAAAAGAAAATAATTGTGGTAATGACAACCCCAATTGAAAAATGAATGCAATATATGTGTTGACGAAGAAAAAAACTCCATATTTTCTAATACTTCCAAAAGACTTTCCAAGGGGTCTTTAAAATCATGAAAGATTACCTCTTTTTGATCAACAAAAATAAGGGAAATGCTTTCAAATATAATGGTTGATTGTTCTTCTTCATTTGGTTGATCCCTCTTAAATAGAAATGCAGTAATGTGATCTTTCATATCATCTATATCAGAGACAAGATTTGTATGTTCTTGCAAATATTCAATTGAGGTAGCCAAATCAGCATCAACACAAATATCTACAAGTGGCTTTTCATGTATCAAAAAGAGAATTGTCTTGGCTCTGAAAAAATTCTACATCTTGGTCCTTTGAAGGCTGTTGAACATGTTCATAAAACTCAAGATAGCAAACCTGTTGTACATTTTTTTGACCTCAATGGATAAATCATTACTCTTTAGAGTTTCTTTACAAGCAAACTCAAAATTCTGATATGCACATATTTCTTCCTGAAATAAAAAATCAGAAGAGTTTAGGGATGAAGGGTAGCCAGACAGAACATCTTTATATATATCTTGATCACTTGAATATTGGCAAGGCTGCTACAAATTATCATCAACTTTGAAATATGGAAGATGAATGTCAGCCTTTGAATAATTCTGCTCAAGTTTGTTGTCATCCATGGAAGAATTCATGATCTTCTCATGGTGGTGAAAAGGGTTTTCATTCAAAGCATCCAAAATTTCATCATCCATAAACTCTTCATCGTCATAAGCACTTTCTAGGTCTGGAATAAAATTCTCAAATTGATCATAACAATCCTCAATCAAAAGCAAAGAAGGATAGGGTTCTCTATACTTCTCAAAAAATACTGAGTGAAAATCCTTGAGAGAATACATACAAGCAGGATGAAAGATTTCATACGAAAACCGTGTTTTTTCTAATGTGATCATGAACATCTTCATTAAAAAATATTCATGAAAATTTATCTTCAACTTACTCACATGCATATGAAATCTTATTAAATGAAGTGTAGCATCATCACCTTTTCCATCTCTGAATTTTGGCAAGTATGTTTGCCAATCTACCTGAGGCATATGATTTGGAAAGCATGGAATATGATCTTGATGCATAGGAGTGTACCTAGCATTCCTTCTTGCAGCTGAATCCATCTTGAAAATAGTGAAGTCACCAATAGTTCTTAAAGCAACCAATTTTTTAACAATGGAGTCGCCATGAAAACTTTGAAATTTTTAGATTCCTCGCCACTGGAGTCGCCAAGTGAAAGATGAACAACCTTATTTTTCCTAACAACTATTCACCATCAGCAATCAGAGCTAATATTTTTTGTTCTTTACAACCTCCTCCATTTTTCCAAAATAATTTCCCATTTTCTTATAATCAAAGTTTGAAGTCGATCACTTAAATTTTTTAGAAGCGTAGTGCACTCTGAGCAAAAGCGTAGTGCCTACTTTGAGAGGGATTTTGGAGGCCTTCACAGAGGATTTTTGGGCTGAAAGTAGTATGGTTGGAAAGCTTAGTATGTCTTCTATATAATTAAGTCATCACAAACTACAAACCCCTGCTCCAAACCCCTTAAAAATGGATTTGAAAACAACCTGTCCAAAAGTGTTGAAAATGACCTAGAGCAACTATATTTTGAGAATTTCTCTCAAACCATAACACCTATGCATAAACTGAAAGAGGTTTTTTTTCTTTGGCCTATTATTGACAAAACCCTCTTTTAGTGTTGTGAAATTCATCTCCATTACTTCAGAAACGAATTTTTAATCCAAATTGTCCCTCTATGCAATGTAAACCTTGGCTTGATCACAGAGCTCTAAAAATGATGCTATGGGTCTGAGTTGGTTCAAACCTGGAATGGTGACCTCCCTTATGGACCTTATTCTCACCCTCCATGATTTTTTTCAACAAGGAAATCCCTAGCTTGATGCAGTGGATAGGGAAGGTTGAAAATTAGGAAAATAGGGGATAGTGGTAGAGTGGTTTTAGGGACAGAAATGAAGTGGAAGGAAGTTCGGGAAAAATACCTAAAAATTTGGAGAGATAGGGTGATGAGTTGGCTACAGGATGCAAGTGGAATTTTTTTGAATGGGCATGTGAAATGTGCCCAAAAGGTCAAAACACAAGGTTTCACCAGTTTTTCTGCCAAAATGTAGTGAAAATAAGGATTTTAATGAAATTGATGGAAAAGAGGGTTGTGAGTGATAGGATATGTTAGGGTATGGTGTATGAAGGTTATATTAAGGTTTTAGATGGTTTTATTATGGTTTTATCTGCTGACACAAACAAAATATGAAAAACACCAAAAACATAGTGGAGGTAACCTAATTAAGGAAACCACTCATTTCCTGGTGAATTTTGACTTGAGAGAGGTATGGAGGGTGTCCAATTACTGTTTAGGAAGTGTATGAACCTTTTTGAAGTGGTTTTGAACCTTTGAGAATTGATTTGGAACTCAAACAACAAAAGCGCAGCACCTCTGCAGCACACCCAGAAGCGTAGGATAAGTAGTTTTGGCACAAATTTGCTTATTTTTTCTCAACCCATGGCAGCTATGGAGTATGATGGTGAGAAGAGAGGAGCTCTTTACTTATTTCCCTATTTTTTCTAATTCCCTATGCAAATGACTTGTATGCTGAAAATGAGATTTGTTCGCTTTATTTTATGACATAATTGAATCTTATGGTGGCGAAACTAATGAGACCTAGACTCTGACCTAAATGAAGGTGTGGTGAATGACCTTGGACCCTAGATGATTGATGGATGACATGACCTATGAAATAATGATGACCATGAATGGAGTGAATGGAATAGCATTTCAGACCTAGACATATTCAGTGAACAAAATTTTATTTGAAAACTAACTTGAAACATGAAATTTTGACCTAGGACCACTACTAAGAAAACCTAAAAGAGTACATTTGATCACTTAACATTTGGACACTAACGAGGCCAAATATTGAGACTGATATCTAGATCTGAAAAGCACCTGAAAAGAAGGAAGGATTCAACTGATAGAGAGAAAATGAAACATTTGTAGAAGCGAAGAAGGGCTTTGCCGAAATGGGCACCTCAACATCAAGCAAGCCTATGGATGTGGTCGTTGAGGAGATAAAGCCCTTATTGCAGCCTTGTATTAAATTTTGTCACAATAAGAAGGCAGTCGAGAACCTCCAAGCGTTAATAGAAAAATGTGCAGAGAAAGAACAACCATGGATGGAGCAGAAGGTTGTTAATAAGATCTATAAGAATAAAATAAGAACTGGACGAGAGATGCGCTTGACTGCTCAGATTGGTGTATATGAGATGGATAAGCTCATTCTAGATCTATGATCTGATGCGGATGTTTTACCAAAGTAGACTTAGAAACGAATGGGAGAACCTAAGTTGAAAGGATCTACGATCCAGCTGCGCATGGAGAATCAGCAAAATATTATTCCATCAGGAAGGATCTCGCAAGTAGTAGTGGATATCAGCCCATGGGGCTTTGGTTCGATGGTGAAGGGTGCTTTGTTAAGGCACTCCATGCGATAGGTCACCGGTTCCAATCCCCCGTGGGTGCTGACTTATAGAAAAAAAAGAAGAAGGTAGTAGTGGATATCGAAGGAGTAAGGGTACTCACAAACTTTGATGTTATACAAATTTTTTATGATACTGACCCCTATCCTGCACTGTTGGTTCTATATTAGGCTATCAATATGGGTGGAATCATCAATATTAAGTGCAGAAGTATGGTGTTTGATAATAATGGAACCAGGGTTGTGGTCCCCCTAGATCCTGTAGAAGTTGAAAGATATACAGATCCAGTGTGCACAGATGATAATGTCGATCATATCTAGAAGTTGATTGCGCGGGATGAATATTGGATCAACCCTATAACCGATGGAAGACTGAAATGGGAAAAGGATAGCTCCTTCTTTTCAGATTCAGATGAGGAACTGGAGAACTAGTAGAATTGGTTGCATAAAGTATCTGCATTGTGTTGCAATCTGGTGACAAAATCTCTTAGGTGCATATCCTTCGTGGTACGAGATTTAACTTACTATGATGGTATGACTAATGTTAATATATTTTTAGAGGAACTTGAAATTTTTTTCCCAAAAGCACATAGGTTTCATGCACTCAATATAGTGTTGCACTCAACCCCAACACACTCATGGAAGACGCACAAGGGAAACTTAGCTAATTGGGGCACTTGAAAAATTAAAATGACATTGCAAGCCACACATGCCAGAATGAAGATAGCAAGAAAATGACACTATTACTGTGAAAACAAGAAAAAGAAATAGTATTAAACATGAAAGTGAAATTTGCGAAAGAGAATGTGTGAAAAACCAAAAGTTGGAAAAACCCACCTAAATAGAAGAAAAATCGCAACCAAAAGTGAGATACTATCAGTGAAAGTGTGCCCTAATTATTGACACATTTTGAACATTGCATAGAGGAACTATCTTGTTGAATTTTTTCTATGCCTTTTCAAGCTTGCATAAGAGGGTATGCTCATGAACTTGTTGTGGACTGAGCATGCATGAGTAGGTGACTTAGACACTTACAAACTAAGAAAAATATTAAAATTCTTAACAAATATTCGATCAACCATAAAGTGACTATGGAACAAATGATTTCAAGATCCACAATAGGCTCCAAAAATCAATTGTAGACAAAATTTTGGAGTTTGTTTGTCAGAGCGATAACACTTGGTGACACATTAGTAGAGCTCCAACTTCTCTTCCTTGGTATAATATTTAATGAAGGGTATAGTTCCTCGGGGAGTATTGATTCATCATCCATATTTGATCTGAAAATGGAACTATTTGTAATGCTATGCAAAGTATCCATTTCCATATAATTAAGTGTGCAAATTATTCTCCATGTCTTGCAGGTTAAACAAAATGTTTTTGGTAATTGTTTCTGAGTTTTTGTATGAGGAAATGTTAATTAAATTTACTATTTAACATATTATATCAAACATACATAGCAAGATAAATTCACCATAGCATAACACAAGAAACTGATGAGGCAGTTCACCCCTCCTGGGCTACATCTGTTGGGTCCAAGGCTCCCAATGGGCATGTCCTTGCTCTATTAAGTTGCTCAAAATGGTTATACAGTGAAATATATTCCTAAATAGGAAAAAAAAGCTGTGAATTTGACTTCAGAAGACAGAAATAAGCTAGAAATGGCTTTTGTTTCACCTCAAACAGTGAATTACAACCCAATACAGCTCCATCTTCCTGATGGCCCTTTCCTCTTTCTTGAAGAAAAAATGGCTGAAGAAAATCTCTATTCGCTCTAAAACCTTTCCCAAACTCTCGAGAATGCTCAACAAACCCAAAATTGACCAAAATTTCGTCCAAATTGGTTCAATATTGAGGAAGTGATGGCCAAAACTAATTTTTCCCAATATTCCCTAAACAAACTCCACCAAATGTGGAGCAACTGCAGATAGGAGTGCCAAAATGGCAATACCCTGAAAATGGCAGAGGCGCTCCAAATAGGGCGGAAACTGCTAACAGTCAGATTAAATGTTGGAGGAGTGGTTCACATGTGGACTGTGTCGGAACTGCCGGCTTAATTGTTTTAATAAACCTCCGCATTTAATTTGTATGTGCTGGCCACATGTGGCATTTAACTGTCGTCGTCTAACTGTCACTAAACCGCAACCTTAACCATATAATGTTTGAACCTTAACCATTTAAATGTGGCCACATTAACGGTCTTCAAAACCATTTCCGCCGTGGTTTGGAGCGTTAAGCCCTCGGTTATGGGCTTCGAACCTATGGGGAGGGGTTGGCTCCTCCGCTCTGCCATATACAGAACTGAACCAAATTAAATAGAAGTGTCACTGCTTATATGTTAAGTAACAAAGTTGTGGCCTAACAGTAGGGACATGTGATGTTAGCAAGGAGACAAGGGTTTGATTCTTGTAAGCCCCAAAAACTTTTACATAGCCACAATTTCACCTCGGCCTAGGGCCATGTGGCGGCCTCCGGGCCTGCCACGTGGCAGCTCTTGATTGGTTCGCCCCAAAACAAGTCAACCAATCCTTGAATCATAGACTGTCATTTGTCAAATGCCCATTCGCTCCTATGGAATATTCTAGGGGAATATTCTTTGGAATATTCTCTTTTTAATTTTTCCAAATTTGAAAAGTCAAACTTGGTCAACTGTTTTTGGAGTTTACTGGAGACTTCAAACCTTCATAACTTTCACATACGGCATCAGATTTGAGTCTCGTTTATGGTGCCAGAATCAAAGTGATGAGTCCTTTTTGGTCATTCAAACTATAACCAATTCTGATCATTTCCATTTTTGAGCATTTTTTTTCCACTTGGACATGATCACTTGATCACACCTCCCAAATGGGAAGATTTTGGACCCCAAAAGCTCTCTAAATTACAAAAATTTAAGATGAGGAGATTGATTCTCCACTCTTCCCACCTTGAACCATTGAAATCTTCCTTATTTCATCAAATTTAGCTTCTCATAAAAAGATAAATTCTTCCTTGAATCTGCTGACTAACTGTTGCTAACCTTGACTGAGTCATGATGAATTTTTTTTAAATTTGCAGAACAACAACTATAATTTGCAGAAACCATATTTTTCCTACAATGGTCTACCTTCCAAGGCAACTGCAAATAAGATTCACCTTGCCAACTGTCCTTATGGAGAATTTTTGCCGAATGAGCCAAGTGCTTGTGTTGATTCCCGACCAAGTTTTATCGCCATACTACCCTGCCATTCTGAAACCAGCAATGACCCTTGCTTAACTCTGTCCCTTATTTTCTTGCATGCTTTACCCTCTCTTGGATTTTTTCGCCACCTTGCACCGACACTTTATTCTCTGCACCAATCAACACTAAAGACACTTTCTGCAACATCTTGTCATCTTCTTCCAAAGATGACTTGCTTTCAGACTGAAACATTTCATCATTTACATTAGAAATAACATGAAAAGGATTATGTACAAAATATTTTTTCTTAATCATCAAAAAAGTCATGTTTTGACTTGCATTGACAAGCCTTTTCAATTGCCCTACATTCACTAAAGACGATTCTAGCTTCTTTCGATGTGCTCTCACAATAAACTCCTTGCCATCCTTGAATAGATGATACTTGTTCTCATGGCGATGGAAGATCGCTTTTCTGTCATATAAATACGGACTTCCCAACAACACACATGTAATTTCAAGTAGTACTACATATAGTTCAACCAAATCAACATAATGAGTTGTTATGGCGAAGCGCAACATACACTTTCTTGAGACATGCAAATTAGCATCCTTGCAAATCCATCCAAGTGGATATGGCTTTGGATGTGGAATGGTCTCAAGTTTTAGCTTCTTGACTAAGTCTTCTGAGATGAGATTCTCTTGTGACCCACTATCAAATAGTGTGTCTATCTTTTTGTGTTTTGAAATTATCCTCACATGAAATAGCTATGTCCTCCTCTCTTCATTTGAAGCTTCTATGTGACAGTTTAAAGTGCTAGAACTGGGATTTGTTTCTTTTACAATCTCTTTCCCCTTTATGTTCTTTAGTACCATGGCTATGCTTTTAGTTTCATCACCTGATTCAGACCCTAAGTCTTGTTCAGTTTTTTCTATTGTTTTTCCTTTTTCTTCGGCGTTATCTTTGGTTTTAAATTTTTCTGGCTTCAACTCCAGATGAAGTTTCTAGCAATGGTCTTCATCGTGGCTTGTTTTGGAATAGTTTTTACAAAAGAAAATTCCTTTTTCTTTCCTAGAGTTTGCATTTCTTTTTCTACCTTTGCCTTTAAATTCACTACCCTCATTCCCATAAAAATATTGTTTACCTCTAGCCTCTAAATGTGTGGCTTGTACACAAACCTCGTCTAGACTAGTAGGATTGAACATAAGGATAGTATGTATAAGATAGTTGTGTAAACCACCTATATATTTCAGCAAATTCTCTTGCATATGCAAATCAATTCCAAGTAAAAAAGCCCTTAGTCTAAACTCTTGAGTGTAACCTTGAACAGTTTGTCCCTTAAGTTGTCTAAAACTTTGCTAATTCATAATAGCCTTTTGTAAATGAGCTAATGGAACAAATTGTTGCTTAATTGCATAGATAAATTCAACCCATGATAAAGAGATCTTACCATGTTTTTTAATTTCATCCTTGGTTTTGGCTTCCCACCATACCAATGCTGCTCCTTCCATTCTCAAAGAGGCTAACTGAATCTTGGTGTAGTCTTCATGAAGGTTTTGTATCCTCAAGTAAACTTCCAACTATCTTATCCAATTGTCAAGTTTCTCTGCATTGACCTCACCATTAAACATAGGCAACTCAAATTTAACATCAAGCTTTCGAAATGGACTTTTACCAGTAGTTTTAGACTTGTGAGATTGATTCACCGAAGTAGAGGATGACGATGTAGAGGAAGAGGATGAAGATGGGGATGGTGGATCACCATTTCCTCCATGTCCTTTCTTTTACTTTTCATCACTTTTTTTTCCTCCTGAATAACCCTCTCCTTCTTTCTGGTGTCTAGACCCTTCTCCAACAATCCTATCATTCCTTTCTTGGTAGAGTATCCTCACCATATCTGTCATGTCCAAGAAAGCCTTTCGGAACACCCGTTCCTCTTCTTTGGGATCAATGTCTTCAAGAGCTTCTTCTTCTCTTGAATACATTCTTGAGGCTTCTTCAATGGCTCTTGGAGGTGGCTCGCTAGCCCTTCTTGGTTGTGTATTACTTTGAGCACTAACCAAGTGTCCTTCACCTCTCTTTAGTTTAAGCCTAGTAAGCATCAAAACTTGCAAACAATCAACTATATCTTTGCAAAAGAACAAATGCAGGGTAAAACTATAGCTCCTAAGTCTCAAATCCTGAGCTCTGATACCATCTGATCTTAAAATGGAACTATTTTTAATGCTATGCAAAGTATTCTCCATGTATTGCACGTTAAACAAAATGTTTTTGGTAATTTTTTCTGAGTTTTTGTGTGAGGAAATGTTAATTAAATTTACTGTTTAACATATTATATTAGAAATACACAGCAAGATAAATTCACCATAGCATAACACAACAAATTGATGAGGCAGTTCACCCCTCCTGGGCTACATCTGTCGGGTACAAGGCTCCCAATGGGCATGTCCTTACTCTATTAAGTTGCTCCAAAGGGTTATACAGTGAAATATATGCCTAAACAGGAAAAAAAGCTATTAATTTGACTTCAGAAAACATAAATAAGTTAAAAATGGCTTTTGTTTCACATCAAACAGTGAAGTAAAACCCAATACAACTCCATCTTCCTGATGGCCCTGGTGGCCCTTTCCTCTTTCATGAAGAAAAAATGGTTGAAGAACACTTATGTTCACTCTGAAACATGTCCCAAACTCTCCAAAATGCTCAAGAAACCCAAAATTGACTAAAATTTCATCCAAATTGGTTCAATATTGAGGAAGTTATGGCCAAAACTAATTTTGCCCAATATTCCCTAAACAAACTCCACCAAATGTGGAGCAACTGCAGATAGGAGCGCCAAAATGGCAATACCTCGAAAATGACGAAGGTGCTCCAAACAGAGCGAAAACTGCTAACAATCAGATTAAATGCTAGAGGATTGGTTCACATGTGGACTAAGTCGGAACCACTGGCTTAACTATTTTAATAAACCTCTGCATTTAATTTGTATGTGCTGGCCACATGTGGCATTTAACCATCATCGTCCAACTGTCACTAAACCGCAACCTTAACCATATAATGTTTGAACCTTAACCATTTAAATGTGGCCACATTAACGGTCTTCAAAATCGTTTTTGCCACAGTTTGGAGCGTTAAGCCCTCGATTATGGGCTTCGGGCCTATGGGGAGGGGTTGGCCCCTCCGCTCCGCCATATACAAAACTGAACCAAATTAAATATAAGTGTCGCCGCTTATATGTTAAGTAACATAGTTGTGGCCTAACTGTAGGCACGTGTGCTGTCAGTGGGGAGACAAGGGTTCGATTCCTGTAATCCCCAAAAACTTTTACATAGCCACAATTTCACCTCAGCCTGGGGCCACGTGGCAGCTCCTGATTGGTCCATCCCAAAACAAGTCAACTAATCCTCAAATCATAGACTGCCATTTGTCGAATGCCCATTCGCTCTTTTGGAATATTCTAGGAGAATATTCTTTGAAATATTCTATTTTTAATTTTTCCAAATTTGAAAAGTCAAACTTAGTCAACTATTTTTGGAATTTATTGGAGACTTCAAACCTTCATAACTTTCACATATGACGTTGTATTTGAGTCTCATTCACGGCACTAGAATCACAGCAAGGAGGCCTTTCCGATCGTTCAGACTGCAACCAATTCTGAGCATTTTTTTTCCACTTGGACATGATCACTTGATCAATATTAATCTAGTTTCCCCACTTATCCCATGTATAAACATAGTATGCTTCATCCTTTCTCGTTTGAACACAATCATAAATCCAACTATATCGTAATGTTTCGAATCAAAAGAAGAATAATATTATTTGCGAGATTAAGATACTCAAACTATATTTTTTCATCTCTGGTGTTTCTCTGCTGCCATTAGGCCTAGACATTACCCTAGCGGATTCACTTCGGGAACACAAACATTGCTCCACTTCTAGTGAGCCTGGACAATACCCTGACAGAGTTTCTTGCTTCACCTCCCTGTGCAGGAAGCCTTTCTATTCTTTCACCCTTTATTTATTTATTTTATATAGTATTGTGCATTAGCACTTATTTATTTCGTGGGGTAGAAGAGGGATCCTGACTTATTGAGAGCAAAGGAGTTTGTTCCTTCAGAGTATCATATATAAAACCTCTGATATTGGTTTTCTCGTTTAGATTTTCCATTCGTCCTTCTCTACTTGATCGGATCAGCATGGAAAACACTAAAACATAAAGAACTAATTGTAGGCATGAGGTTTCCTGAATAAACATGGATATCGTGGTTCAACACAAATATTTCCTTATGCAAGGATCATATTTTCCATCAGAACATCATTGAATAAAAGGTGTAACAAAGACGAAGAATAAGGATTAAAGTTCAACCAAATGTTTCAGATTCACAAGAACCTTTTCTATTTTTCCACATTGTCTTTTGAGCCAAAAGGAACATCATTCATGTGAAGTCTTATTAAACAAAACACAAAAGAAGAGACTAGACACAAAAGGAAACAAAATAGAAAATACAAATAAAATGGAGGCTAAACCAAAAATTGAATGTGAGATAAAAGGAATAAAACACAAGAAAGGCTACAAAGAGCAAGAGAAGGATGAATGTGTAAGGGGATATTAGTATGCAGCTAGACCTACTCCTAACCTAACTAGCTAGAAGGTCAGGTTCAAGTGTAATGAAATTTCCAATGTAGCCACAGTAACTAATCCTGACTTGCATACACAAAAATATAAGTGATTAAAACATATATAAAACAATGTGTAATAGGAAATATAAGCACTTGAATACCTTGCACAACAAATTGAAGTTATTTCCTGTCGACGGAAAGATTTGTCATAGCCACTACTTCTAATCATCTCACATTATTGCCTTTTTTATGAGAACTATAATTAAACAAACCTCATAAGCTTCTAGTGAATGTATCTTCATTTTTACTTCTCACCTTAGCAAGCATGAGAAAACATCAAAACTTGTTATTTGCGACAAAGCTTTCCATGTAAGATTTCTCCAACCATTCAAAATTTGGATCATTAAATTCAAGACAATCCTATTGAGAATTCTATGATCCTCAAATATATGAATTTTCAATTAAAATCCCAGGATCAAGATTATAATATCGTAAGGGGAAATGAAATTGATCATGTTTAGAAGGATTATCAAGACAGTGAGGGCCTGACATAACCATTGGCGAAGGTGGAAGTTCCTTAACTGCTTGAAAAGTATCTAAATAGTGAGATAAAGCATAATATTAATCAATGTGAAACAACTGTCAACATATATACTTGTGATAAAATGATAAATAGAATGACCATTAACATTATAATTAGATGGGCTGCTTCTGGCATGAGATTCTTGAATAGATGACAACAAAAATAGGTTAGTCTAAATAGTTTTGCAAATGCCTTGAACAAAAAAATCATCTCCCTCACATGATAAATATACACTAGTACAAAATGGATAATCAGTTACTAAAAAAATGACTAAAAGTTCTATATAAACGAATATTTTTCGGTCAGTGACCAATAGTAGCTAATTTACAATATCCTATAACGCGACCAAATTTTAGTCATTTTTAGCTCAGTCATTAATTAGTTGTCTCAAATTTATGTCTAGTAGTATATTTAGTCATAGAGTTGCTCATTAATTTATTCATTGATTTAGTCATTAATTGTCACAATTAATGGCCAAATATACAAAAAAATATATTACTAAATGATCACCCGAGAAAACCAATTAATGACCAAGGAAATACGACCAAAATGTTGGTCGTGTTATAAGATACTGTAAATTGCCTACTAATAGTCATATATATGCAAATTTTAGTCATCGTTTGAAACCAATTAATGACCAAAGAAATATGACTAAATTTTGGTCGTGTTATATGATACTATAAATTATCTACTAATATTCATATATATGCAAATTTTAGTCATCGTTTGAAACCAATTAATGACCAAAGAAATATGAATAAATTTTGTTCGTGTTATAAGATACAATAAATTAGCTACTAATAGTCATATATATGAAAAATTTAGTCGTCATGTTTAATCACAAATTTATCATTTATAGTAGTTATTTATCTTTTTTTGGTAGTTTCATATTCATTATATTAATGACTACTTTAGTAGTTTATATTCATTTCATTTATTTTCATTAACAATTATTATAAGCAACTAATTTAGTCATATATTTATTTTATTTGTATTCATTAATAAACATAATCTACTAATTTAGTAGTTTTAGATTGATTTTATTTGTTCATTACTAAGAAATATAAATTAATTAGTATCATTTTGCAACTAAATTTAAAAAAATTGGGATACAACGTACATGTTCATCTAATATGAAAACAAAAAGTTACATATGTTAATTACAATACTAAATAATATCAAGTGCAACTATAAATAGTTTCAACCAAATAAATTACATTATATAAAATATCAAGTATTACAATATGAATTTCCAACTTAATATTGGTTGGAGTACAATTTACACATGAAATATTGTTTCATCACTTCAAAACATTATCATTGTGTTGCCAAGGCATTGCAGGTGAATTCACCAACCCTGAAGACTTGAGTATCAATCTCTATGTGTGTCTCTTATGCGGGATATTGACTCTACAGGTACCACTATACAAATTCTCTTCTCTCTTTCTTTAATTTTCATTTTGTCGCTTCATTGTTATTATTCTCCTCTTTCTTCAATTTCCTCTTCTTACCATAAATATTGAGTTCCTCTTCTAAAAAAGAGATAAGATAAAATGCAGAGTATAATACATGAATGATGATGAACATTGGAATATAAACTAAATTAGACTATAAAGGATTTATACGATATATACCTCAACATCAAAAATATTGTCAATAACATTTTCCCCCATGAAAGCAAGAAACTCAAACTAGTTTTCTTCAGTTGGGAAATAATGGATTCTATGTGGCCAAATGACCTGTATAAACAAAGCAAATAAAACGTCACCATATAAAATAACACCTTAGTAAAATTAGTATTCAAAATTAAAGGAAATATTAGTCACAATCATTCCAAATAAGTTACATGCTAAAAATATCAAGTTGTAGATTACTTATGCAATGTGGGAGTGCAAAAACAAATCCTATAAAATGCCAAAAATAAGTCTAGAATAAAATGAAATGAAGTAAAAAGTATACAATAGTAGGATAGCCTCATATACATGTATATAAATGAATAATGTATAACTCTAAGTGAATAACTCCAGGGCTAGAGGTCGATGATGTCAAGAATGTCGAAGTATGATGAGAATTTCTTCAAATAAGAATTACTATTTGGGTCCATTATCACATATGAATACACCAACTAGTCTATATCAGATTATCAATGTTTTTCTTATATTTATGGATCACTACAATATAAATGGATAAAATACGAAGAAAATTCCCTTCCCATTGTGTTCCTCACTTGTGGTACAATATATTAGCTATGATTTGGAGAAAATTTACAACATCGAAATATGTAGAAATCGCCACTAGCAATCCCCCAAAAAGGTTTAGTTTGGAATGTAAATTTCATATTCTAGTTGCTATATGATTCTTGAATGGAAAATCCACACTGAATTCCAACACCAAACTTTCAATTTGAGGGAACACCTGTGCCCATCCTCAATCACTCAAACTCAAATCATCATTGATTATTATAATGAAAGGATAAAATAAGAGTAGTTTTGATATATATTTTAGATTTACATGCAAAGCACCAATAGTTTTCCCATATTTACCATACTTGTAATTTCCAATATATAACACATTGATTGATATTTTACAGCAAATATTTGATTCAATACAAACAAGAATTTAACATTTGATCCTTAATTACACTACAAGAAAAAAACACATTTGTGAGGGTCGAAAATTTTCACCATAAGCTCATTGGTGACAGTCAAAAGAGCCTCTGTCACCAAAAATTGAACGTCACCAAAGGTGGCATCACCAAAAGTATAGGTGTTAAGTTGACATTTAAGGTATGTCACCAATAATGGTTTATAATGACGGTTAGTGACCATCACCATTTCATATGATAAATGGTGATCGAACTTAACCTCCGTCACCAAAAAAGTGAATGTCATCAAATGTGGCGTCACCAAAAGTATAGTGTTGTGGTGACATTCAAGGTCTGCCATGAATAATGACTATAATGACGGATAGTGATTGTCACTATTTCATATGAACAACATCGATTTGTGGTGATGGACCTTTCATGGTCATCACTATTGATGCATATATATGGTGGCATTCATTTACTATCACCATTTCATATTTTGGTGAGGGTCAAAAAATGTCACCATCGGCTCAATGGGGATGGTCAAAAGAGTCTATGTCACTAAAAATTGATCATATCCATTCCATATAAATATAAAGGCACAATGGAATCAAACCACTAACCTTTTGCTTGTAAAGAAGGTGTTGTTCCATTGAGCTATCACCCTTTAAAGAATTAGACTTAAAAAAATAGATATTGAAAATTGTAAATTCTACAACTTTGAATAAATTAAAAAATTTGTAAAGTCTTGGAAAATATTTTACTAAACAAGTGAAATAGGATCGAAGTTTTTACCTAATGGTTATGGAAGTTATGAAAAGTGGGTGGAGGGAAAGATAGTCATGTATAAGATACTCAATATGTTTAGTTAAATACTAAATTAGAAGTGAAACTTTAAAGAAATTGATAGCCTATAAATGACCTACAATTATCAAATCTAAAATCTACAATTACAACAAAGATTGATTTCTCACCTTGTGAATCATGTAAAAATGTTGTGATGGCATAAAAATCTCCCTCTAAAAGATTGATTTGCATGCCAAAAAAAAAAACAATGAGTATATATGATGCAATTATGAATAATGAGAAAAATTCTTGAATCCATGAGATACTGGCTATGGGGTCTATAAAACTAACTAGGAATGGTTCTTTTTATTAATTAATTAAATATGTAAAAATACAACAATTAATAATAATGATCCTGAAACATAATCACTAAACAGATCTTAAAAAATTTAAGTACAAAGTTTTCCTAATATATATTACACCAACAAAATATCAAAGGGGCATTCAAACACTTCCAAATCCACACCAAGCATGAGTATCCAAAGATGTAAATGTATGGATACAAGGAGACACTCTCTACCTCTCATTGATAACTATGTCCTCCCACAAGTACTTCAACTAGAAAAGGGGTCTGAAGACAAGCACCTCAGAGCAAAAAAAGCTACACATTACAAAAACACACTTCATCCCCCCTCTACCTTTATAGAATAAATCCAGGGGAATAAAAAAGATCCATAGAGAATAGGATTAGAGTGGGAAAAATAAAGATGATAAGTAAAAAAAACCAACAACGAAAGTCTACTAATTTGAACATGTTTAAAGTACATTAAACAAAGATGGCATCCATAGTACATTAATGTGACATTGGTCAATTTTGGGATTGGTTAATTGTCAACTATCCATAGTGCCAACAATATAATGAATTGTGATAGGATATTTTCACATTAATAGAGCATCATGTTTAAATATCACATTGTTTCTTCATAACCATTGTCTTTAACTCACAACCATTCATAGTTCTAAAGCATAACTGAAAAACATGGACAAAAAAGTGAGCATAAAATCGAGAATCCCAATCTACCTTAATGGAGAAAAACAAGAAATCAAAACTTACTTAAAATGTACCAACCATTGAAATGATAGAAACATGAAAGAAAATGTCATGATACTTCTAATCAAGGACAAAAAAATCATACCACCTGCAACGATGAATTTATAAACCTTTTTCAGAAAATGGTGTTAATACACTAACTATAGTTGGTTGGCAAAAATAAGTCAAGGATATATATATAGTTGGTTGGAAAGAATTCATCTTTGAAGAAACCAATCCTATACTCAAAAACTTAACCATTAGAGAGTACCATTTATAGATGGGCTTTTTCATGTGGTGGGTCACTTGCACTTAGTCCAATATTTGAGTAAATAAGCAACCAATTGAGGGTACACAATTTTTTTTTATTTAACGATATTAAATAGATCATCTAGTAAATTATAGAATTTCCTACATCGAACCTGTGTATCTTTTCTAATATTTCTTGAACCTTAAAAACATCAAGAAAATAAGTCAATATTATCATACATGATTTTTTTTAAGAACCTACCTCATTGGGGGTATAAAGGGGAAACAAATGCTGCATAAAAATACCATTATTATTGAAGAACCATGGAACCCCCATTGTACTCATTTAAGATACTCCTATAATTGAAATTCCAAGTTGAAAAATTCGTTCCCTTTATGTTCAAAGAGAAATCTTCCCTTTACAACTATTTTTTGAGGTAGATGTGCATCTCATCATTCCATCACATAAGGCAGAAAGGCCACTCCCTTGAACTTTCCAATTAATGTTCTTGCATGTGAATACATGCAAAGAGTATCTCCTCAACTGAGACCTCCAACATGATTAACACACTAAGGTCATATATTTTCATAGGGAGACTTGATAGCTTATCCAAGTTGATACAAGATTGGTTTAGAGGGGTCATAGGAGACCGAACTAGATCTTTTATTAGAAACTTTCTAGAAGAAAATAATTCCTTGAGGACTTAGGGAATATTGACCTCTCTTTTTTAAGTAATCCCAATTCCTATTGTCTATTACAAATCTACACCTTCTAGCAAGCACCTACCTCCTAAATAGATCCATTAGTATGATGATCTTATTAGACAAAGAAAACTGAGTTGGAAATAAATAATTATAGATTACTCGAATTCTAGATATTTATATTCATCATGGAGCCATGCTAAAGCCAAAACTAAAGGCTTCCTTTTGCAACAATTTGGTTGAAAGGATGATAATAGAGTTTTCCTCAGAAGGACAAAACCAAATCAATTATTTATTCATGGCAAATAAGAAGAATTAGGTTTTACTAAAGTAAACAAAGCAAAATTAAGATTTCTATGAGGACAAACTGAGGCAAAAAGGAATTAGGTTTTTTTTGCTAACCACAAAATAATTATTTTACAGAAACTATGTAATAAAATTATTTGCAAGTAAGAAAATATGAGATGTAGGGTTCGTGTACAGAACCTCAATGGGGATATCAACTTGAAATCTGAGATATAGGGTTTGTGCACAGAACCTCAATATGGATATCAACTTGCAAAAGGTTCTCTGGATCAAAATGTCCCCTCGCCATTGTAGAAGCCTTGATGTCTCATTTCTTTCAAGCTTTCTACTTAAAATCAATTATTTAATCTCTGTCATTTCAAAAAATACAACAATAAAACCTTATGGCATCGATCATTCTCTTTTTGAAATCCTCATGAAGAAACGAATTATCATCTCTTGTTCTACGTAAAGTATTGGGGGTTCGAATTATCATCTTTTGTTCTACGTAAAATATTGGGGGTTTGAAGTAGAGACGAATTAAAATAGAAGTTTAGATACATAAACATACCAAAATAATATTACCTATATATGGAGAAACGTAAGAAAATGTTTATTATGTTGAGCTCGTGAGGGAGAAAAACTATATTAATGTGAAAACCTTTTAGCGGACTTCAAAGTTGCCAACATCCAATGGATCTGGAATTCAGAAATAAATTCATTGTCCACAGAACAATGAAGAATCTTAGTAATAGCATGAAGAGGTTTTAGTGTTTTGATAGCTCCCCCAAATTTTTATGAGGGAAAATGAAAAAGACAATATTTATCAATTTTTTAAATAATAAAAAATAAGGATTTTAAAATTGGAAGTACATTCATAAAATGTGTAAGGGTTTGCATTAAACATTTCACTAAACAAGCATGGTTATGAGTTTTTAGCCCACTATGGGGTAGATATCAAGTAAAAACTTAAACAAGTAAATATTTAACATTTTTAATCTAATGTCACCCTATTTAAAAATCAATATAATTATTATTATGTATAAACACTATACATTTTAAATATAAATAGGGTTACGAACACTCAAACAAGAGATATGGTAAATAAATAAAAATATAAATAAACTATGATTATGAGTTTCTAGCCCACTATGAGGTAGATATCAAGTAAAAAATTAAACAAGTAAATATTTAACATTTTTAATTTAATGTCGCCCTATTTAAAAATCAATCTAATTATTATTATGTATAAACCCACTATACATTTAAAATATAAAGCGGGTTACGCACACTCAAACAAGAGATATGGTAAATAAATAAAAATATAAATAAACCAGAGGTATGGTAAATAAATAAAACCTATTTTAATACTTAATGCAAAAGTATGGAAAATAAATAAATATATAAATAAACTAAAGGTATGGTAAATAAATAAAACCTATTTTTATATTTACTCCATAAGCCTCTTTATATTTAAGGAAACTCAAACAAGAGGTTTTATTTAGGTGAAGCCTATGGAAAATTACCATTTTAATACCATGGGCCAAATACCATATTTATAAAAGATGTATGGTAAATAAATAAATATAAAATGGGTATAAAGAAGTATGCTAAATAAATAAAAATATATCAAATAGGATTAGAAATCAACATCTAATTATATACCAAGCCTATGGACCAAATACCATGGTAAATAAATAAAATATAAATAAACGAGAAGTATGGAAAATAAATAAAACATCTTTTTATATTTACATCATAATCCTCTTTATATTTATGAACACTCAAAAAAGAGGTTTTATTTAGGTGAATCCTATGAACCAAATACCATGGGCCAAATTATTATTAATACCTTGCAAAAAAAACATTTTTAACCCTAATATCAATATTAAAAGATTATTATTATTATTATTATTATTAATTCTAATATTCATATTAATATATTATAATATTAATATTATTAAATTTAGTAAATTTGGATTGATACAATATTAAATTTGTTATATTATACTATATATTAATATATCAAAATATGTATATACTCTAGATATATATGAGAATGAATAATAAAGACATAGAGTGATAGAGGTGGAGAGATAAGGGAAGTCACAAGGGATAGATGGAGATAAATTGAAGGAGAGGGGAGAGAAGGAATGGAGAGAGAGAGAGAGAGAGAGAGAGAGTGAGAGAGGGATATTGAGTGACACAAGATGGAAGGGGGATAGAAAGAAGAAGGAGAGAGGGAGGGATATAGTGGGAAAGGAAGGATTAGAGGATGGGGGAGGAGGAGGTAGGAGAGAAAGGGATATAGAGGAAGGATGAGAGAGAGGACTTAAGAGAGAGGAACCAGTATCATACAAGAAAGAAGATGTGACTAGATTACTCTATAGGGATATGGGAGATAGGGGCACCCTACCTACCTAAGTAAATGTCTAAAAAAATGTGGTTTAATTGTCCATAATGGTGGTCAATTATATGAGGAGAGGATTTTATAAGGAGGCACTGGATTTTTAATGTGATATGAAAAAAACAAGTACCGAACCTAACCATTTCACATTCACCAATTTTCTCTCTACATGTGCTAATTTGGTAGATTTGGAACATGGAAAAGGAGTCTTGTTTTGTGATCACCTCCCACGAGGATTAAATAATTGTGAGAACACAATGCTTGTGGCTTCATATTCTAAATCATCATCACTTCCACCAACACCTCATCCAATAATGCTAGTATAAAAATACTTAGTGGTGAAATTTGCAACAAGAAACAGTGAAATTGGCATCCATAAACAACATGAAAATGCACACACACTGGTGTGGGATCACAGGTCACACAGTGATGGATCCTAGCAACACATTAGTGTGCAAACTAATTTTTAAATAAATTGGAAAATTAATTGTAATCTTATCTCATAACAACTTGTAATAGTTAACTAAGAGTGATAGACTTTGTTAGCTCAATAATTTCGAGTTGAGGGTCAAAGGATAGGCATGTAAAGTGATTCTATTATTTACAGGGTCCAGTTGTAGTAGTAGCACTAGTGTAGTGTGAGTGGGATCAGTTAACTCACATTAATTGAGTTAAAATCAGTTTAACTAGTTCTAATTGTTTTATGAGCTAGTGGAAGATCAAGTGAATTGAAATAGATTTAATTCACCAGTAGTGATATACCAAGTAACTGATTATTCACTATTTATAGCTGCATGAATGCTAGTTTTGGTGGATACCCAGTTGAGACAAAGGTTCAAGGCTAGTAAACTAGTAGATGTATTTTAGGCAAACTGTCCAGATGCAGTTATAAAACCATGGGAATCCCATGATGGATTGTGCAATCAAGGAAGGTTGAATTTCCTATTTAATAGGGGTTTAATTCTCTTAGGATTGCATAAGCAGGGTATGCTAAGGGTAGGCTAATTATTGGATATGTTTTTGCCCAATTTTTCCTAGATCAGTGTGAAGCAATTGGTAGAGTGTATGAGGTTGTGGTGATCACAAATACATTGTATTGTTTCATTATTCCTTGGTTGATTATACAATAAATATGGAGGGGTTTCGAGCAATTTCTTTCCCTAGGAATATCTGGTGTTGTGTATTGATTTAATTCTTTCTCTTACTTGCATGTGATTGAGCGATCGTGTTTTATATTTCGCAAATGTTGTAGAAGAATTCAGTATCTTGCTTTAGTACATTGCATGATCGGATTGAGTCCATTGATATAATTTCTACATGGTATTATAGCTGTGTTAGAGATTTTCTACATGGTATCAGAGCACCAGGAATCACAATAATGGAGAAGAAATTGAGTTTGTGTTGAACAATATTCAAATTTGCAGGTACTTTCTTTGGAGCTATAAGCGGATCAAGTTGTCTTTCAATAGCTTGAGACTCGAATATGAACTCGAGGGTAGTTCAAATTATATTGCATGGAAGGACATGATGGAGGAAGTGTTTGAGGACAATGGGTTGAAGGAATTCATAGATAACGATATTCCCAAGCCCACAGCAACAGATGCCCAACTTCTTGATGCATGGAAGAAGAAGGTAGCAAAGGCAAGGAGGATCTTGTTAGACGGAGTTTGAGATCACATTGTCTCGAGTATCCATGGAAAGGAAACTCCATATGTAATGTGGAAGGCCTTTAAAGATCTATTTCAAAGCAGCAGTGACCACAGAAAATTGGCACTCAAGGACAAGCTCAAGAAAATCAAAATGGAGAGTACACAATCTCTCATCGCATGCATGGTGTCAACTATGATGGGATCTATGTGGTACTTGGATAGTGGAGAATATTTCGACATGATGGGAAAAAAAGAAATATTTAGTAGCTTGGAGGAGAAGGATCTTCAAATGCACATCGAGATGGGTGATGACTGGAATTATAGCGCTACCGGGATCGGTATAGTTACTTTCCAGAGACAGTCAGGTAAAAATTTCTTATTAAAATATGGCATGCATGTACCAGGCTTGAAAAAGAATTTAGTTTCAGTTGCTATGTTGGAGGATCTTGGATATGATGTGATTTTCAATGAAAGAAAGGCATTCCTTCGTCACAAAGCCACAACACAGGTAAAGAAGGTTGGGGTTTTTGTGAAGAACCTCTACAAACTTGATGTATATGAATGCGCAACATTGAATAGTAAAGCAGGGAAGGTTGTGAGCCGAGATACAGGTGAGTTATGGCACAGGAGATTGGGCCATCTACACCACAGTTCTTTGAGGATCATGCAGCAGATTTCTACAGGTATTCCAAAGGTTACTCTTGTGCAGATAGACACATGCAAGGAATGTACCATGGGGAAGTATGAGAAATCGATGCGATTTTCCCTTGAGAGGGAGCTTGAAATGCATGCAGATGAGGAACTCTTAGTTCCAAAGGATGAACCTTGGGATGTGGAGCATCCACAAGCAGAGGATCATGGAGTGGTAGAAATCACTCATAAAGAGCCATCCACCAAAAATGGTAGGAAGCACACCAGAGAAGCTGACAGATTGATGCTAGATATGACAGAGCATGTAGGTTCACCTACATCACAGCACAGGCATAGAAGGTCCCCAGACGGTTACACTGGATACATGGCTCTTATGAGAAAATGTATTATGACAAAACCATCCTATTTTGAGGAAGCAGTGCAGCAGCCAACATGGGTTGATGCCATGGTTAAGGAGTATGATTCCATTATCATAAACAATGCATGAGAAGTGGTCCCAAGACTAATGGGGAAGTCAAAGGTTGGATCCGGGTGGATATACAAGGTGACTCAATCATAGACCTCCAAGAGGGGGGAATTTCGAGCCAGATGGGCAGAGGGAGTACATGTAGTTATACCTCTAGGTGTGAGGTGGGGCGATGTGAAGATATAATCCTAAGAATAAATTTGGGCAGGGTCCATTGAGATGGTGTGTCTCATGGATCAAACCTGGCTACGAGGAGCCTAGAGTACATTAGTAGAAGGAAGGATCGGTTAGATTGATACAATCAAATTTCAGGAGGACATAAATCAGAGTGACATATGTGAGATAATGGAGCACAGATCAGAGTTGGCAGCAGTGCAGAGAGCACAGATGTAGATGTCAATAGCAACGCAGAGAGTCCAATAGACATGTGCAGTAGCTAGCAGTAGTCATAAGACTCTGATGATAGATGCATTATAATGATTCAGTTGTTTGGAGGCTATTCTGTTTCAGGAGAGTTGCATGTGCGAACAACATTAGAGCAGTGTTGCATGCAGAACATTCAAAAGGTACTGGATCAGGATAGATTGATTCCTTTATTTTTGAGAGGGAGTGTTGAAATTTGCAACAAGAAATAGTGAAATTTGCATCTAGAAACAACATGAAAATGCACACGCATTGGTGTGGTATCATAGGTCACACAGTGATGGATCCTAGTGACACATTAGTGTGCAAACCAATTTTTAAATAAATTGTAATCTTATCTCATAGCAACTTGTAATAGTTAACTAAGTGTGATAGATTTAGTTAGCTCAAGAATTCTAATTTGAGGGGAAAAGGATAGGCATGTAGAGTGATTATATTATTTACAAGGTCCAGTTACAATCGTAGCACTAGTGTAGTGTGAGTGGGATCAGTTAACTCACATTAATTGAGTTAAAATCAGTTTAACTAGTTCTAACTATTTGATGAGTTGGAGGAAGATCAAGTGAATTAAAATAGATTTAATTAACCAGTAGTTATCTACCAAGTACTAATGATTCATTATTTATAGTTGCATGCATGCTAATTCTGGTGGATACCCTATTGATACAAAGGTTCAAGGCTAGTAAACTAGCAGTTGTATTTTAGGCAAACTGCTCAGGTGCAGGTATAAAACCATGGGAAGCCCATGATGAATTGCGCAATCAAGGAAGGTTTAATTTCCTATTTAATAGGGGTTTAATTCTCTAGGGATTTCATAAGAAGGGTAAGCTGATAATGGGCTATGTGTTTGTCCAATTTTGCCTAGATCAGTGTGAAGTAATTGGTAGAGTGTATGAGGTTGTGGTGATCACAAATACATTGTATTGTTTCATGATTCCTTGGTTGATTACACAATTAAGATGGAGGGATTTTGAGAAGTTTATTTCCCCAGGAATATCTGGTGTTGTGTATTGATTTACTTATTTCTCTTACTTACATGTGATTGAGCAATCATGTTTTATATTCCGCAAATATTGTAGAAGGATTCAGTATCTTGCTTTAGTACATTGCATGATCGGATTGAGTCCATTGATATAATTTGTACATGGTATTATATTTGTGTTATATATTTTATACACTCAGGCTCTGGGTAGCGAAAAGGAACATAATGCATGCCCCCTCAATCTCTTCTACATACTTGTAGCTCTTCTCCCAAACCAAAGCAACTAGTGTTGTGTGTTCACTTTTCCTTGAATCTTGTGAAAACATCCCGAGGTAAGGAACTTTTACACCAAGGTATGGATCCACTATATGTCATATCCACTGAAGCAGAACACGTTCCAAAAAATAGGTAAATTATCACAACTATCCCTCCGTGGGATGTTGAGAACTCCAAAATTCCACATGTTCATTAATGAAATATATAAATTGAGAAATTTCGTACAAGACTTGAAAATATACTGAACTTGGACCAAAAGGCTTGGGATCTTGGTACCGCAAAGTAACATCTGCAATATGATTTTTACTATTCTCATCTAGATAATTTTTCATGGATATATCCTAGAGTTGAAATTCATATTCCAGGTTCCATAGAACATCTCCCATGGATGGCTTGTCAAAGCCCATCTCTTCCAAGAACTTTTTGGTATTCTCCCTAAACATTTTCAGAGAACCAGAGTTGATGGTCCCAACAAGGTGAGGGTCAATGATTTTTTCAAGCTTTCCCTTTTTCCGCCAGTGCATTTTCCACTCTTATGTATTGAATTTTTCTCTGGGAAAAACAAGATTAAGAGTTTGCCTTGCACACAAGAAATCCAGTAACACTACTCAAAAAGAATACATGTCATATTTCTCTCTCAATTGTTGCCTTCTGAAGTATTCAAGATCAAGGTACCCAAGGGCCAAAACTACCTTTGTATCCAGTCTTTGAATGTCCAAAGTCTACCACCTTTTCCCATGATCCTGTTATCGTGGAGATCTTTGACATTTAGATAAGAACAGAGGATTCACGACAAGGGAATTAGATTGCATTGACCATATATTGGAGCTTCATTGGTATCTTGCCAGTCAAACAGTTTGCCAACAAGTCGAGGGAGTCTAAATTGGTGCAGTTGAAAATGAAAAAATAAGATTACATTGTAAGGCCAATTGTAACTAAGCAAAACCTCATGTTAGGGGATATCTTCACCTTCAAAACCTCTTGAGATGGTGATGGTGCGGGGGTTTTGATCTTGTCTCCAATCCACGGTCACACCTTTGAGCTCTAAGATGGTGATATTGTAGGGTTTTTTATCTTGTATTTGGTCCACTACATGAGCTTGGGTACATAAACCTGGCATCATGTCGGGTTAAGGGGCATTATCAGTATTGTTATCGCGAGGGGTCCTAACCCAGGTTCGAAGTTTAAGGTTTGCCAACAAACCCCTATACTACTGGCCCTTTCGGCAATGACCTACTTGCGCAGGTCAAAGTCTCACCCGAAGTAGTATGGGTGGGTGCTGGAACCAGGTTTCCACACCCTGAGAAAGGATCGGTAGGGCAAGCAGAGCTGCGTTTGGCCCTATGATACCCAGTTCGCCTTGTTCTGTGCAGGTCCAAGTAGGTCTTTATTCGCATCCACGTGCGATAGATCTATAATTATATAATTTTATGATAGTAGCACAGTATTGCATAAACAGAACAGAATAGATCCGTATACAAAAAACACACTTACACAGATCTTTCGCAGCTTAAATACAGAAAGCGCACAATGCAGGAATTACCAATGATTCACACAAATAGTACTCATAGATTCAGTTCTCTATCAACCTTTCTTATTCATCAATTCATCAATCCCCTTCCCAGCCTGCGCACACAGTAGCAGCATCTGCACACAGCTGGACTCTGGATCTCCGCACACACAACCAGCAGGAGTCTCTTCCCCAAAAACCCAAACAGACAACTTAAAACCATAATTCGCATCAATATCTCTTCATTGCCTACCTTACAATACAAAATGTTCCTCTATTTATAATAATATAGACTAGACTTTCCTATGGTCTGCAAACCATGGTTTCAGACCCCTAGTTTACCCTTTTACCCATTACAACGCTTTCAAGGCTTTGACCCACCCCAAAACCCCTGCGCTAGACTAAATCTAATCAAAAGTATTCAAAAATGGACCAGTTTTGCAGCTCGTAGGAGACCCTGTTCCAAAAATCCCCCAACACAATCTTGTGACTCGTCCCAAGTCACTGTGGTCGCCATATAGTCATTTAGCCCTGTATGGCTTGAGTCGACTACCATTGACAAAGCCAGGTAAGATGTCACCGCGTAGGGTAGCTAGCCAAACTGCTCCACCATTCGTGATCTCCTTAACGGTGTAGGGACCAAGCCAGTGCTACTGGAATTTCCCTAGGTGTTTCGCAAATTGGCTATCGTATAAAAGGACGAGATCGCTTGCTACGAATGTCTTTTGGCGAATATGTCGATCATGCCAGGCTTTATCACGGGACTTCTGAACCTGTTGATGAAAGTTAGAAATAAACCGATCTTCCTCCAATGCCAAAAGCTATGTAAGGCGTTCCTCTATGATATTTGGTTCTGCCATATTCGTAAATGCTGCGATGCGTAGGCTAGGAAAAATGTATTCTAGGGGCATAATGGCCTCCTTGCCATAGACCATTCGGAAGGGGGTCTTGCCTATCAGCTTCTTGCAGGTCATTCGATAGGCCCATAGAACAGAGGGAAGCGAACATCCCAATCACTATGATCGGCATTGCAAACCTTGGTTAATGCCTATTCCAAAATTTTGTTAAAAGCTTCAACCGCTCCATTTGCCTGTGGAGGGGTATGGTGTACTCTTCACATGGTGGATCTGGAATTCATCATTCAGGGCTTGAATTTTTTGGTTAACGAAGTGCGTACCTCTGTCACTCATTAGGATCTTTGGGCATCCAAACCTGGTCAGAATCTGCTCAAAGATGAAGTATGCAGTAGTATCCACAGTACAATACTTCACCGCTTGTGCCTCAGCCCATCGAGTGACGTATTCAGTGGCGGTAATAATGTATCGCACACCTGTTTTCTTGCCTGGCGGATTGATGGGTCCTATAAAATCAATGGCCCATTTGTCAAAAGACTGTAAATCCATCTGAGGCTGTAATGGCATCTCATCTCGGCATGAGGGTCATCCGGTTCACTAGCACGTGTCACATGATTTACAATAGGTGTAAGAATCCTAATGTAGGGTAGGCCACCTTAACCCAGCCCTAAAAATATTTTGTGCCATTTCTCTCCCTGCACAGTGGCCTCTTGTGACAACTTCGTGTGCTTCTGCAAAAATGGCCTGCCGTTCATGTTCCAGGACATATCTGCTTAGTATTTCATCCGCGCTTAGCTTGTATAACTTACCGGCGATGATAGTAAGGTCCGTTGCCCGAGTAACCAACTCCTTCTTCTGCTACACCGAATATTCTACGGGGGCTACGCCTGTAGTGGGGAACTCAATGATATTAGCAAAGTGGGTGTCAAAAACCTTAATGGTGAACAGTTGCGCATATGGTAAGCCTTCCTCCAAGTTAGTAGGTTCTTCCCCTGTCTCGATGCGAGACAGATGATCCAGGCCCGAATTCAACCTTTCGGGCTTGACAATGATCTCAAAATCATATTCCTGAAATAGCAACAACCAACAGCAAATCTTCCCCCCCAACACAAGCTTGTTGACCAGGTATTTCAAAGCCGAATGATCAGTGAACATTTTAAAGTTTCCACCCAGTAGATAGTGCTGATATTTCTATAACGCGTATACCATAGCCAATCCCTCTCGCTCAGTTCTATAGTATTTACGTTCTGCACCCAAGAGTTTCTGACTCGTAAAGGCAACCGGGTGATCAATATCTCCCTCTCTAGGTTGAGTGAGGATAGTGCCCAAGGCGATGCCTGACGCATCCACATGTACATGAAATTCCTTCGACCAATCAGGAAATATTAGTATGGGTGCAGAGATCATCTTCTCCTTGAGCAGTTCAAAGCTCTTCTGACATTCATCGTTCCAAAAAAAGGAAACATCTTTTTTTTAGCAGTTTTTCCATGGGTGTTGTGATCAGTGCGTACCCCTAAATGAATTTCCTGTAATAGCCCGTGTGTCGAAGAATAGAACGCAGTTGTTTCTTCGTTATTTGGACTGTAAGGTTTATAATTACAGTTACCTTCGCAGGATCAACCATCAACCCTTGCCAACATACTATGTGTCCGAGCAAGATTCTGAATGGCACACAGAAGATGCACTTCTTAATATTCAAGGAAATCTAGTGCTTCTTCCATGCGTCCAACATTAATCGCAGGTTAGAGACATGCTCCTTTACCAAGCAGAAGACCTTCTAGTCATTGAAATAAACTTCTAGGAACTTATGAATAAACTTCTTGAATGCAGCAACTACGACCCTTGAGAAAATAGCGGGTGTGTTCTTGAGACCAAAGGGCATGACCATATACTAAAAGGACCCCCATTCGGTCGCAAATGTAGTCTTACTACGATATTCAGGTGCAATTCGGATCTAGTGGTACCCTGAGAACCCATCAGTGAAGGAATAGGTCTCCTGTCCACCCACGCTATCAAGGTTTTCGTTGGAGAAGGGCGTAGGGAAGGGGTCATGGATGCAGGCGTCGTTTAACTTGCGTAGATCTATGCAAATGCATATTTTCCCCTTTGTCTTCTTCTCCTGGATGACCATTAGACTTACCCAATCTGATTGCTCAACTGGTTCAATGATACCTGCGACAAGCATTTTGTACAGTTCTTCTTTGAACTTTTTCTTATATTTAGGATTCAGTCGGTAAGGCCACTACTTGACAGGGTGTGCCTCAGGTTTTAGAGTGATGTGCATAATGCCTAGGTCCCCTGTAATTCCTTTGAGCTCAGAAAACATTGTCGGAAATAATTCATGATACTCTGTAAGTAGCTCTACAATTTTTCCTACGGTTCCTTCATCCCAATAGTCCCTAATTTTATCTAGCTTAGGGTGTTATTTCATCCCAATATTAACTTCGCACAGCTTGAGAGGTTGCGTCACATCAATATTCTGTAGCGGAGGTCCAATAACGGTGTGTTCCCCTTCAGATTTTGGAACAGAGACGTTTCGAGGATTATCTTCTTCTTCGTCTATCACCAAGCTCTGGCAGTTGACTATGTCTTGCATCTGTGCTTCCCATGTCAGGACCACTGATGCGACATGGTGGTGCGAGTTCTTAAATACAAACGCATCGATGTCCTGCAGAGCTTCGTCGAGCATCTTCGTCCCCCCAATTAGTCCGAACGTTCCTATAAAGTCCTCTTTTAAGATTTCCCAGTGGCGGGTGCACTGATGTAACTTCGCATCTAAATACCAAGCGGTGGGGATAGGGCCCAAGGCATGAAAAAATATATGGACCCATTCTTCCGTAGTCCAGTCAGACCATTTGGTCATCCAGGTACATAGATGTGCGCAGGGATCCCCGGGGCCGAGAAATATCCTGGTGCGTATGTCAGCTGGAGGGGTGAACCGCAGAATCATCCTATCCTGATATGTCTCCTAGTCTGGGAATGCTTTCTTGTGGGTATCCCACCATCGTGCAGGTGTCCCATGCATAGCTAGATTAAGGGCCTAGAGTCGTCATTCTCTTGGAACCCTAGCTTCCAGTGTTCTCAGGAATTCATGGATGCTACCAGACTCATCAAAGTGGGGTAGATCTCTTACCTCCGAAGAAATGCAGCAGAGGGCCCTTGCGACCCGAGGACATCACGGCGCCGAGACATCGTGCAACCGGTTTTTCCAATTCTTCAGTTCCCCATCAAAGTCAGAAAATCATTCATTGTCCTTATCCCAACAAATTATTCCTTCTGTTGTGGGGTTAACCTGGTCTTCATCCTATGTAGTTAATTTCTAAATGTGATCTATTTCCTCCTCCTCACATGTTGGCTTTGTATACCGCGCACCTTTTGCGGGATCTAGTGGTACTATTACGCGCGTACTGTTATTATCGAACACCATGTTGCGCATTTTGAGATTGATGACACCCCCCATGTCTATAGTCCAGTCCAATCCTAGGAGCACAGGGTAGGGATCTGCATATTCCACAATTTCTATTACTTCAAAGTCAGCTAGGAATTTTACCCCTGCGATATCTACCATGACTTTCGGCAATCTTCCTAGAGGGATGATCTTTTGTTGATTTTCCATTCGCAGCTGGATGGTGGACCATTCCAATTTAGGCTCTCCCATTCGTTGCCATGTTTTCTTTGGTAATATGTTCGCATCTGATCCCATATCTAAAATAACTTGATCCATCTCATAATCACCACTTTGCACATTCAACCGCATTTCTCTTCCAGTGCATTTCTTAAACCTATATAGTTTTTGTATATCCTTGGTCCCGGGAATCAGAGTGGATCGAGCTACGCAGCTATGCATTAATGCTTGAAGTTTCTCTACAGCCTATGGGTTGCGTAGCAGCTTCAGACATGCCTGGCTCAACCCCCTCCTCTACCTTGAGGTGTGTCGGCATTTGTGCAATAGTTGCTACTGCTTCTTGTCTCCATCTGACGTTCGATCCTTCCTCAGAGGTCGTAGATCCTTGGCAGGTGCTTCCCTTTCTCCCTAGGTGATCATCCTGTTGTGTGTTATAACTTTCACATTTGGGTCTAGGTTTCTTAGCTCATCTTTAACTCTCTGCACATTCTGCATAAGAGTGGGTTGTTTTTCCTGCATTTTTGCTATCAGGATCGGGCAGTCTTTAATCTCATGGTCCAGCTGTCGGCAATATTTGTAGGATTTCTTGGTGGTATTTGGGAAGTCCCTCACAAATTTCCCTACCTCTCTGCAGTTATAGCATATCAGCTGCCCCCATCCCCGTCCTACGCTTCCTCCCCGACCTCCCCTGCCCCTTGCTGGGGAGCCACCAAAATTTGCGGGGGATCTTGGTGACGCAGGGTCTGATTGTACCTTATATAAGTTCCCTCGATCTAAAATCGTACATGCGACAATTCTGCTCATCGTGTCCTACCGATTGGCAGAACCTACACCACTATTGCTTCAGTTCGCCCATACTTAGCCGAGGGCACTAGGCCGTATCATGTAGTCTCGCTACTCAACAATCATCACACCATAACGCAGACCCATTGGAGCCTGGATGTAGTGGACTAGGTCCTCCTGACTGCATGTAATCCGTCTGGTCCTTTGTATGGCCAGATACCCGACATCATATGCACCAGAGGTCTGCGTTATCTCCTTTTCTTCGTTCCGTCCGTAGGCTCTGAATCTCCATGTGTATGGCTCTGAGCTGCTCTTGAATTTGATATACTCCTCCCAAAGTGTCATATTTGGGTGCGGCTTTGAGTTTCATGGTAGCTTCCAAGGCTTTTTCCTGCGACTCGAAGGTCTGGTGGCCCATTAGTATACACAAGTGGGGTAGCAACATAGCAATGAACCATTCGGTGTGTTTTCTGTCGTCGTACTTGAACCCTCCTTCCCTGATTGCTTTCTTCAATCACTGATCAGCCTCCCACACCAATTCAGACGCACCTTGCTTGAATTCCTTTACTTCTACTTTGGCTTCCGGAACTGTTGTTTTAAGGTGTCCTTAATATCTTGAAGAGATGCGCTCCCGTTTTGAGATATGTACCGCATATACTAGTCCAGAGCTCTCTCTTCGAAGGCTAGGGACAGATGCGCTCTCTTCACATTATCGCTTACCACCTCCTGTGCAGTCCATACCAAGTCGACCACGAACCAAAAATGATCCATGTCCTCATCGGTCGCGCCTTTAAAGGTAGGTAATTTCAAGTGTACTTCCATGTCTCCTTCTAGCGGGGTTTTGGTTGAGGGCTTGTTCTCCCGTGAGTCGGAAGTTGGGGTAACTGACGAACCTTCCGTAGCTGCTCTTTTCAGCGGGCTATGGACAGAGTGATCCCTTTCTTGATTGGTTCGATAGTACTTACCGCTTCGTGTTTTACTTTCATCCAGAATGACACTCATTCACTTCCATGTTAGATTTCTAGTATTCACTTGTCAGTACCCGATCCCTTTCTCAAAATTCTTAGGTCCTAGCAACGGAACCATTTTTTGGCGCGAAGGGTCCTGACCCAGGTTTGGAGTACAAGGTTTGCCAACAAACCCCTATACTACTGGCCCTTTCGGAAATGACCTACTTGCGTAAGTCAAAGTCTCACCCGAAGTAGTATGGGTGGGTGCTGGAACCAGGTTTCCGCACCCTGAGAAAGGATAGGTAAGGCAAGCAGAGCTACGTTCAGCCCTGTGATACCCAGGTTGCCTTGTTCTTTGCAGGGCCAAGTAGGTCTCTATTCGCATCCACATGTGCTAGATCTATAATTATATACTTTTATGATAGTAGCACAGTATTGCATAAACAGAACAGAACAGATCCATATATAGAAAACACACTTACACAGATCTTTCGCAGCTTAAATACAGAAAGCACATAATTCAGGAATTACCAATGATTCACAAAGAGTACTCACAGATTCAGTTCTCTATCAACCTTTCTTATTCATCAATTCATCAATCCCCTTCCCAGCCTGCACACATAGCATCAGGGTCCGCACACAGCAGGACTCTGGATCTCCACGCACACAACCAGTAGGAGTCCCTTCCCCCAAAACCCAAACAGACAACTTAAACCACAATTTGCATTAATATCTCTTCATTGCCTACCTTACAATAAAAAATGTTCCTCTATTTATAATAATCTAGCCTAGACTTTCCTATGGTCCGCAAACCGTGGTTTTTGAACCCCTGGTTTACCCTTTTACCCATTACAATGCTTTCGAGGCTTTGACCCACCCCAAAACCCCTGTGCTAGACTAAATCTAATCAAAAGTATTAAGAAATGGACCGATTTCACAACTCGTAGGAGACCCTGTTCCAACAAGTATTCGATGAATATATCTCGATAGAGAAATGGAATTCTGGAGACATTGGCTATCATACATCTTTGGTTTAATGTGTCAATGTACCAAAGTCATCGGTCCTCCAAAAGGAGCCTTCTTCCCATTCATTCCTCCAAAACCATGGTTTTCTAGTGCCGCCATATATGCTAATAAACCCCCTTCACTGTCTCCCCCATCAGGAAATACAAGTTTTCAAACAAAAATGGAAAGGTTAAGCTCTCCATCATCAAGGGTTATATGGCATGTCTTGTAACTATGCAAAGAATCTTTCTTTCAATACATTTCTAGATGGTGGTATCATGTAGATATCCCATTTAATGTTGCTCGCTCACCTTATTACGAAGCTATGTGGGACTCTATTATAGCTACAGGAAAGGGCTTCAAATTCCCTACTATGCATGACTTGAGGGGAGCTCTTTTGCAAAAAGAGATTTGCTACTTTGATTATTAATCAAATATAAAACCAATAATATTGTTTTATTTAAATATTTATTTGATATAATTATGTAAATTATGTATTAAATTATATATTCATTGGTACAATTATCATAGAAATTGATAAAACTAAACCCATTTATCCATTATTATACAATAAACCATACTTAAATATTTTGAATTACATATTTATAACCATTAATAAAGTTTTATATATTATTAAATAAATTAAACAAATTTCATACCTAAAATATTAACAAAAGTTCATAATACCATTAAAAATTAACCAAGGTTCATATCAAACAATTAATAAAAGTTCATACACCGTTAAAAAATTAATTAAGGTTCATAACCAAATTAACAAAGGTTCATACAATACTCCCCGATGGGGGTGAGGTCTGATCAACATGTGGAAGGCATCTCGCATGAGTAAATATAAGTGGAGGGAGGGTGAGGGATAGTACTCCTGGTCCCTTCACCATAATGCATGCATCGGGAGAGTTACTAGTTTCACATTGGCAATTCATGTGAAAAATAACTACGCATTGGAGTTCAGAGGTGGTGAAAGGATAAGGTGAGAGAATATGAGGGAGCTTGACATTAGACTCCTCACTTTGGTTTGGTGTTGGTCCTTATGGTGGCAACCAGAGAGGAAGCGTAAACGTTACAGGAAAGTTTACGGAGGGAGTGGCTTGTGTGTGCTTGTCATGGTCATTTGCTAGTGCGGTGTGTTCAATCAGTCCCTACTGCTCAGTTTCTTAGCCATTTTCTATGTCTGGGTTAAGGATAGGAAGTTGAAGGGAAGTGAGCTCACTCATTTCCAATTTTCTTGGCTTTCGATGAGCTTGTTTTTTCATGCTAAGAGAGGAAGATAGAATCTATAGTCCAGGAAACCTCAAGGGTGGTGGCAGAAAAATTATTTCTTTTCCAAATTTTGTGCCCTCCGGCATGGGTGCGACGGTGTTTAGTGGATTGGTGTGTCGTCTTTATGTGGATAATTTCAAGGCTAGTCGCTGCCCTGGGGGAAGTTACGCTCAAGCGTTGGCTACTTTGTCATCTTTTGTTGTTCAATTTCCTGTGTTGGTTTGGTGGGTGATGGTATTTGGTTTTCCTGGTGGTGGCAGTCTTTATCTGGTAGTGGGAGGTGTCTCTGTGCTTCCATATGGTGGTGGGTGATGACATTTGGCTCCTTTGTTGGTGGTGTTTGTTCTCTATGGTGGGGTTTCTGGTCTCTGGACTCTGCACACGGCGGGGTTCCTCGACCTTGGAAAATTATGAAGCCCTCGGTGTGGCATGGGTTTATCCCTCCCCTATCATCCATGGCCCTGTGGAGGTGGCAGACTCAGAAATAATCACGGTGGCTCCACGCCAGGGTGGAAATACTATGGGGCATGCGTGGCTCGCTAGTGTGGATGTGGATGGGGGCCGTGGAGGAGGTAAGCGAGGGGATAGCAGAGGTGGGGGTTTGAGGGTTCAAAATTAGATTCATCAAGGTAGAGGAGGTTGTGGTGGCAAGGGGAATCATGGGTTTGATTTATCTGAAGTAAATGACGGGAAGGTTATCCAACATTTCTACCTAGAGAATTGTTGTTCACTTATCAACAACTTCATGGAAAGAGTGGACACAACTGATAGAGTCCGCTGTGAGGAGCATGCGGAGTAGATGGCAACATTGGTGCCAAGTTTGGGAGATACTGGTAGTGGTTTGGCGAGGCCAAAATCAACTCATTGAGAAAGTAGAAAAGTTGGAGACTTGGTTTATACACTTTTAAGGACAAAGTCAATGTGACTTTTGTCCTCCACTGCATCTTGGAACAACTGCAGACAACCCTGCATCCATCACATTGAATGAATAGTATGATATTTGATGTTATTTATGTTTTAATATATGTGTTTTGGTGCCTCTGTCCCAACCGTTTATGGACAATGTCCCTAGTCTCTCTTTTGTATTTGTTTGCATCTAGTGAAAATTTTTGTCAACAAACCAAGTCGCAGTGAGACCACCTTTTTTGTAAGTGGCTATATGTACTCCTTTTTTCATACATGAATAGAACATTGACTTACAAAAAAAAAAGTTTCATACATCATTAAAAAATTAATTAAGGTTTATACTTAAATCAATAAAGTTTCATACCTATTTACTAAATAGGTCTATAAATATATATTTTAGGTTTATCTATTTAGTATTTATCAAATGTAAATATGACGATTTAATACTAGATTTAAATGAACTCACACGTTTAACATAAGAAATGTTATATTTATCTATTTATTAAATGCAAATATGAAGATTTAACCTTAGATTTAAAACAAATCACACTTTTAACATAAATCAATGAAGTTTAAAAATTAAACTTTATGGCCAAATAACAAATATTAATATTATTATTAATTTGACTATCTAAATATTACCTTTACTAAAATTATAATGAAGGCATTAGTGTAAAGTTGATAGATGACACATGCAATTATGTTAATTGTAGATGAATCCATATGTAGTGTTAAACTTTAGAGACAAAAGGGTATTCATAACACTGTAAATTCAAAGACCCCTTTGTCTCTAAATTTTAACACTGCAAATGGATTCAGAGACACCTATAGTGAAATGTAACACTTCGGTATTGAAATTGAAATTTTCCATTTATGGAGTGACACAATTAAAAATTACTGACATAAATGACTAATTCGTATACTTTTTTGACTTGTTATTGGGCCATATTTTAATTCTTGGACTATAATATTCATTTACATTCATCATTATTAATTTTGTCACTTATTATCTAGTCATATATTTTAATCCTAGACCAAATTAGTCATTTAAGTTACTCGCTTTTAGTTTAGTCACTTATTATCTAGTCATATATTTTATCCCTAAATTAAATTATTCATTTAAGTTAGTCGCTTTTAGTTTAGTCACTTATTATCTAGTCATATATCTTATTCCAAGAATAAATTAGTCATTTAAGTTAGTAATTTTTAGTTCGGTTGCTTAAATTGCTCAAATTTAGTAGTAATTCACTTGAAATAATTGCGTTTACTAAAAAATTTAGTCACCTAATCATTAATTTCATCATTTTTTACTAGTGATAACAAACCATTTCCTTGTAATTGGTTACACGTTGCTGCCTAGCATCATAATCATCGAATGAAGTGAAAAAGGAGGTTATTATAGAAAACACATGAAACCAGTCAGGATACAATGAATGAAGAAGAATTTGATTCACCAAATGAATCATGCATTCATTAGTACTCAAGAGGATTTCAAGTGTGATGAAGAAAAATATTAGTCATATAAAATTCAAAAGAAAAACTAGGAGCTGACTATTCTGAAATGGATCTGATAGACATGATTCCTTCGGCCAAAGGTAAATTTTGAAATGATCAACTTCACAGTTCCATGATTTTATGAGAGATAAAAATTCCAAGCCTAAGTTAAGTATAATAGCCTTGCATGGAGATGAATCATCTGAAATAGAATCTTGAATCCAATCAGAAACTAAATCTTGAAATTTCGAAATACTATATCTGAAATACCAAAAAACTTTCAAGAAGGAATTTACATCCTATGAAACCATGCAAAGAAAAAAAATTTACAAGAAAAACTAGATCTGACTTAGTTCGGGGTCGATCTTACCAGAGTCACGAGATCCTGACATAACCATCAACAAAATTTGAAGTTCCTCGACTTCCTGAAAATTTCTAGAACATTCAAGGATTGTAAAATCGCATTTTGAAGATTGAATAAGTCATGCATGTTGTGTAGATAGCTACTCCCAGTAATTTCAATAAGACCACTATTAGTCAAATGGTAGTCATCTCTGTCACTAATTTGACCGAATTTTAAAACTTCAACAACTAGATTACCCATGTCTAAAGATTCTTCTAATCACACGTCTAGAGATGTATGAATCAGATAAATTTTATGAGCAAGTTGATTTGAAGAGTTGTATCCATGAAAAATAAGAGTTGATGAGGGATGGAAAGTATACTCAATGATTTGACTGTTTTCCTTGTGCATCATGGATAACGTCACTAACTTGTGTCAACTAAGAAGTCAACACATCATATGAAGAACTTGAAGAGAATAGAGTATCTTCATCGCATATAGATGCATCACAAATGGTATAACACAAGAGATAGTAAGATGGAGAGAAATTTTCCATAAGAACATATTCTTTAACTAAATTTGATTCTAGATCTAAATCTTTCAAATAAAAATATCAAGTGGTGCACTTGGGCATTCATCATCGCATATGGCGACAAATTCATCATAATCAGAATGATTGTTTCCCAAGACTATGGATCTAAACAAATTCATTTCATTTAATTCACTACCAGGATTAGTAGATTTAAAATCATCCAAGAATGAGGGAACAACATCTTAACATAGAGGGTTTTGAAAGAGGGAAGAGAGGTCAAAAGTCTCTTCAAATTTCTGCTCCTTTTCCTGTGTAATGTGATTGTCTTTTACCTAATCACAATTTTAACAAACAACTTTAAAATCAAGAGAGTGTGAAGAGAGAGTTAGTGGAATAGGTTAATTAAGTGGGTCATGGTACAAATATTTAGAAGTAACACTTTCAGTGTAACCAGATTCACAATTGAGGTTAAGAGTGCTAATACCATCTTAAGGAATGAAAGGATTAGCCTTCACTGTAGACTCCATGAACCATTCCAAGGTTTCCTCCATCGAATCTAGATCATGAGAAATGGACTAAGATTGAAGAGATGGATAGGTGATCTGATTTACAAATTTCCAAACTTCACCATCATTGCAAGGAGGAACCCATATCTAAACTAAAAAAGGAGGAGGACAAGGAACAAAAGGAATAGTAGATTCCTCCTCTGAAATTAGAGGTGTCCCATGATTTACAAGATTTGGGGAAGCGAAAAAATTAGGGGTTTCAGATTCACGATGAAAATATATATGAACCAAACACTCAAACTTTAGTTTTGAGAAATCCTAATTTGTATCTTATTCTAGAAATTCATAACAGAGGTGAAATAATCAATTACAAAACTCCTCAATTGATTCATTGTATTTCATTCTTAGTTGAGTGATCCTTTTAAGTACATCCCAGTAATCATACCTATCCAATGGTAAATGAATCTCCTTGATGAGGTGTTCAAAAGTGTTGGCGAGAGAGCAGGTCTCGCAGAGAAGACCCGGGTTCAGGTTAAGGGCCAACAAGGGTTTCAGCCGTAGTCTAGTTTCACGTCGGCTTTTGCACCCATCTCCGAAGAGCCGAGAGTCTCACTCGAGGCATGCCACGACCTTACTATGGTATGGAGTCGATCAGTATCACAACAACAACAACATTGATAAGGTTGAATCAAAGTTACGTTGAAAGTATAAAACAACTGTAATATAATGTTCCATAACATATATCTCTCAGAAATGCATACATACTTGCAACAAATAAAATTTTAAAAGTGCTTGAAAAACCATTCATTCAAAACCATAACAGATACTCGAAATAGCACTTCTGATTGTGTTAAGCATCGGCTATCAATGACAAACTATTACCAGGCTCAACTGCGTGAGCATGAACAGAGCATAATACAAGAAGTCCTATTGGACAGAGAGAAATAGAGAAACACAGAGGAATGGAGAATAGTACAACACAAACAGAGCTCTCCTACGACTCCCTGTTTCCTATTCCCATATGCACCAACCTTCCTATCCACTGGTTGGCTGCCTATTTGTTCTGCTACAAGCGCTACTGATAGTTCCTCCTTTCTTCTCACTCGGCTATCTTTTGTTTCTTTCTGTTCCTCGGAAGTTCCACTGCTTATTTCCTTTCGCACTCTTCCGCCATCTATGCTTGCTCCCACAACATCCACGACACCTATCCTTTGCTCCTTCGCAACCTTGACATATTTCTTCCTACCGAGGTTGCGTTCTGCCATGTACTCGCCGCAACTCAAAATATGTTGAATTTTAAAACAAGGGCATCAATAGGCCCTGACCACATCCTATTGACTCGCCCCGAGTCAACTGATCTGCATTGTCTCTACTTCCATGGGTCTGCTCGGTCCTGCGCCCTGCTCTGCCTACCTCCCTTCTCTTGGTTTTCCAAACAAGGGCCCCAACTCTGGGACTTTTTTTAGCGTTGATGCCTTGAGTTCTTGGAAGCTTGCCATGGCCTGCTGCCACCCTTACATTAGCTCTTCAGTTTTGACCGTGATTTTTGTGACAACTTCTTCCCCTACATTCGGCGGTAGGGCACCAAACATAGTGTTGATTTGAGTGCTGGTCTAAGAGGCCAATTGTTGCATTGTCTATGCACTGAGTTTTACAGGCTGCCGAAGCTCCCAGATGGCTTGCTTGGCCGCTATTGAGGTCTCCTATATTTGTTGTATCTGGACCTCTAACACATCTGCCTAGGCGTACAGTTCGTCCAGTCCATTCGGGTCCATGGCTTCTTGGATTTCTCTTGATATTTGTTGAAGTTGTAGCGAGATCGGCTGTGCCTTCAGAGTAAGGGTTGTCGAGCATTCCTGTAGACCCTTTAGTAGGTCATATGCTTCTCTTGATGCAGTACTCAGAACTTCTTGCATTTTTGTTACTTGGCCCTGTCTTTCTGATATCTGTGCCGATTACACAACCGCTGGGTCAGGTAAAGCGGGTCGAGCGGCCAATGCCGCCTTGAGTTCCACATTTTCCCGCTGGAGTTTTGAATATGCCACCCTGAGGTGGGTTTCCCGCTCGACTACATTAGTCTCCTGCATTTCTTCTAGTATTTGGCTACTGCTGGCCGTTACTGTAGGCCACACTTCCTTGGATACTCTGGTTACTGTCTCCAGCTATTCCTGCAACTACTCCCTTTCCGTCGTCAGCTATTCACATTGTTCAGTAAGCATGCTTATCTGTTGTTGCTGCTGCTCGCATTTCTGCTGGAGCTCCAAGTGGAGCCTCTCGGCTTACTGTGCTACTCTCTAAATGAAATGGTATAGTTGAGCTGTCCCCCAAGTTTCCATGCTTTCGGTACCAGAGGTACCCTAATATGGCATTCATGCACGGAGTGCCTGTCCGTTGGCGACAGATCTAGATGACTGGTCCTGTGGTGATTGTGGTGGTGTTTGGTACTGTAGCCAATTGCTGGAGTCCACCATCTATTGATCTTGTTGCCCTTGTTGACCTGTTAGTTCAGTTGTGTGGAGCGGAGTCTGCTCGGGGAGTGACCCAGCTACTTCTTCTATCGATTTCTCTAACTGATTATGAGGTCGGTAAAATTATTTTGTGGGATCATGGTTGGGTTAACTGGGGGTACCACTTCTATACCCGAGTTAACCTCCATTTTTTGGTCCCCATTGTTTATTCTTATGACGACTGGATCGGACACGGTGGCTGATGAAGTGGATGGTGCGGAGTTGTGGGGTTCCCGAGAGATGGATGAGGTGGTGGGTGGTAGTTGGTGGGTGCAGGGTGGCGATATGATAATGTTTAAGAAATCAAGGGGGGATACGGGATTGTTGGGTGGTACTCCCCTGGCCTCTTTGGGCTCAACTATCATTCTTCTCGGATTGGTACCCCTACACTCAACTATTGAGGTGGATCCTCCTTTGTGAGGTCGTCCACCGGGCTAGATTCTGCAACCTTGGCCCTTTTTTCCTTTGGTGCCGCTGCTGGTTTCGAAGCTTTACTCTTTCCCACCAATGTTGTAGTTGCCAAGGGAGGGGAATTAAACAAAACATTGGGTATGGGCGTAAATATGGAGGCCGTGTTGAAAGATGGATTAGGCTGGGATGCCTGAAATTCTGAAAAAGTTGGAAATGTAGTAGCATCACTTGCTAGGACTTGAACTACTCTGTTAAAGATTTTTACCTTGGTGTTCAACTACTGAATAATCGGGAAGAGTTGTAGGTTTGACATCCTTGTTGCTGCTTCCTCCGAAGTTTCTCCCAGTAGCAGGTTTGGCAGCATCCCGTCAAAGAAGTACATGTACACTCCATCCCTGATCTCCATCGCCACTCCTGGCCATGAACAGACCTCCGTGTGGAAGGTTGCTTCATCAATCTAGAATTTCAAAGGCCTCATCTGGAATGTTGTTTCTGGTACACATGTAGGCCTGAGAAAATTATGTTTATGTGTGACTCCGAACCAGACCTGCTCACTATATCCATCTAGTAGATTTCTTGGAATCCTTTGTTGACTCATTACGACATCAACCATTTGACCACACCAAACTTTGAAGGGTTCTGCATTCACTTCCTTTGTGCTTGGGTCTCCAGACACTTTCCATGGCATAAACTTCATAGCCATAGGTTGGTCTTCTACTATCTCCACCGGTATCCTAATTCTAGTGAAGGTCCACTTCCACATGGCCAGCACCATGATCAAATATCCATAGATAAACTCAGTCGCTCTCTTGTAATTGTCCTCGCAAGATTCGAACAATTATTTTAGTAGGAAGGAGCACCAATTGAGCCTTGTCCCTTGGACACAGTGCTCCGCAACCGAAATTTTATCTAATGTGCACTCCCCTTTTGTATAGTTCCTCATTGTCTTGCTAGAAATTGGGTAGGAAGTGAACTTGACCTCCGATCTATTAATCAACTAAATCTGTGCCCCCTTCCCTCCTCTTTGTGTGCCATACTTGGCATAGTAGTCTGTGTCTTCAGACTTCTTCACCCTCTTAGACACAGTTTGGAACGCTGATGACACGTCCCTTCCTTCCTGCGTCAATCCAGTTAATATATGGATGTCTTTGGAATGAATTGGGATTTCCTTTCCTAGCCATAGAGAACCGTTCTAAATCCTGCTTAACAGAAATTTCGTGCACTGCATCGCAGCACTTGTAATCTCGTATACTAGTAAGTTCCTTAAATTCATTATCATGGATTGTTGAATACCCCTGAACTCAGGCAAGACTCTTGCTGCTGCCCACCCTGCTTCTGTCGCATAATTCTCGATGTACACCTGCATTTTTAGTGCAGGGAACTCAAAATAATCCGTAAGATCAGTGTCGATCAGGGTCGCACTATCATATTTTCCCACCAGGGACTCCATTTTCTGAATTCTACTATCCATCTCCTGTTCCACAACTGTCGGGCTTACTCTTGTCATTCTGGCTTGTCCCTGGTATACTTGTAGAACAGTTCCCTCTCTTTTCTCTTGAATTCCTTCTTCTGGACGCCTCCTCTGTTTTGGGTCTGATTCAGCTTCCCTTTCTCTCTTGGAGGTTTCTAACTCTCACTCGGATTTTTCCGGAATTCTCGCTCTTCATTGCATGCAGGTTATGTAAGTAACCGGCATAGGTGAGGTTGATGATACCCCATAACTAATTAATTTTTTCCTGGCTTCTCTCATGGATACAATTGTGCAATTAGTTAGCTGCTGAGGTGGGTTCTGACATTGCTAACTGTGGTTTTGGGATTTGGGTAGACGTGATGGTTGGTGGTTATGTCTAACTATGGAAAATTTATTGAAGTATGGGTAATGCTAATTATGGAAATTATTTCCAAATCTTGGTAATCCTACGGACTGACACTGGTACTACGCTTAATGATGATGGGCTAATGTTCGGAACGCTTTCCTGTCTGACGTGGATGACACACTAGACACTACCCTTCCCCGGACACTATTGGTTGCATTACGGTCCCCGCAACACAACTGTATTTTGTTTTTTTTATGTTGAATCATATCTATGTTCATCTCGGGTGCGAGAGAGTTATTGACTCTAATCTACCCTACTGACTCCTCTCAGTTGTGAGAGTTATTGGAATTGAAATGGTGAACTTACTCATGGTAGGGCTTCAGGCATGCGTCGTTGACCCATCCATATAGAACTTGGTCATTCAGTTGTGCCAACTGAACTGCTCCTATCTCTTTGATTTCTATAACATGAAATGGTCCTAGCCAATGCATTTGCAGTTTTCCTAGGAAATTCTGGTATTTACTGTCATAGAGTAGAACTTTCTCCCCGACCTGAAAAGTCTTATGCTTAATATGGCGGTCGTGCCAAGCTTTCTGCCTCTCCTTCTGTACCGTCTGGTGAAATTCCGCAAGAAATTTTCCTTCTTCCAGTTCTTGCGGCTCCTGCAATCGCTCCTTTATGGATTCTTCTTCAGACAACTGTAGGGTTGTTGCAATTAGAAGGCTTGGTACGATGAATTCTAGTGGGACTACCGCTTCTCTTCCGTAAACTAGCTGCAATGGCATATGTTTGTTTAATCTTTTTACTGTTGTTCGATATGCCCACAGTGTTGCCAGTATCCGTTCATCCCAGTCATCACGCTGCGCATTGCATATCTTCGTCAAGCCTTTCTCTAGTATTTTTTTGAATGCTTCCACTATACCGTTCTCTTGCGGATGATACAAACTGCTCTCATGGTGTTGTATCATGAAGCTCTCCAAGAGGGACTTAATGGTTTCATTGATGAAGTGGGTACCTTGGTCGTTGGTTAAGCTTTTTGGGCATCCAAATCGGCTGATTATATTTTCAAATATGAACCTAGCAGTAGTCTCTGTCGTGCAATTCCTCACTGGTGTTGCTTCTGCCCAGCGTGTCAGGTAGTCGGTCACCATTATTATGTACCTTGCCTTTGAGTATCTTGCAGCCAGTGTAATTGGTCCTACAAAATTGACTGCCCACTTTTCAAATGGCTGCAGTACTTTTATCGGATGAAGGGGAATCTCATCTCTGTGAGATCGTCATCTTGTCAACTGAAAAACGTCACATTTCTAAACAAATGCTTTTCTATCCTTGTGTATTATTGGCCACCATAAGCCTGCTTGTAGTACCTTGCGTGTCATCGGTTTAGCTCCCACATGCCCTCCCACAACACCACTGTGGCTTTCCCATAGTACAACTTCTCTTTCGTGGTCCAGGACACATCTTTGAATAACGTGGTCTAGCCCCATCTTGTATAGATGTCCCATTATCAGTTGATACTCCGCGACTTGAACTACCAAGTGCCTCTTCTGTGTTGAAGTATATTCTTGTGGACACTGCCCTATCGTGAGGTAGGATGCTATCTCATTCAGGTAGCCTGGGATGGCTTCTACTTTGAAAAGATCAACATCTGGTAACTTATCATCTAGAGATCCTCCATTTTCTCCATTATCTAGTCGGGATAGGTGATCAGGCCCTACGTTAAGTCTTTTGGGATTTACAATTACTTCAAAGGTGAACAACTAAAAAATTAGGAAGCATATGTAGATTCTTCATTCTAAGATTGGCTTGTTTACTAAGCATTTCAATTTTGAGTGATCTTTGAAAATTTTGAACTTACCTCCCAACAGGTAATGGCAGAATTTCTGAAGAGAGTACACCATTGGAACATTGTCGAGGACTTCGTCACTGAACGGAGTCGGAAATGGATCATGGATACAAGCATTATTTAAGCTTTTGTAATCTACCCAAACTCGTATCTCCGATTTCTCCTTTTTCCTCTGTATAGCTATGGGACTTACCCATTTTGCTTCTTCTACTGGGAATATTAATCCGAATTTCAACATTTTGTCGATCTCTTCTTTCACCTTTTCCTTTACTCTTGGGTTCAGACGATATGGTCTATGTTTGACAGGCCTTGCATCGGGCTTTAGTATTATCCTCATTTCCCCCATCTCCCCTTTTATGCCCTTTAGATATGCTACTGATGAAGGAAACAAGTCCTCATATTCCTTGAGTAGACTGAATATTTCCTTATTTTTTTTTCATCCCAGTAGTCTCCAATTTTCGCCAACTTAGGTTTGTCTTCTATTCCAATATTTACCTTCTTGGTTCTGAGAGGTAACAGATGGATCCCTTCTGTCGTCGGTTCTTCTTCGATGTCCCTCTCCCCTTCTGTTTCTTCAAAATACAGGTGCCTGAGATCCTCCAGATTGTCATCGTCCATCTCACTATTAATTTTTTGACATGCCACCTTTTGTTGGATACCTTGGTATTTGAACGACTACTCGTACGTCTGTTCAATATAGGGGAAGAACAATACCTTCTTGATAGCCTGCAATGCTTATGTAATCGTCTCTATCTTTCCTTCAAACGAGAAGCACTATGTGAAGTTTTCCGCAACTTCCTGCCATTTGTGGGTCCCTCTCCTTTTTTCCTCCGTCAGGTACCAGGCCTTTGGAATTACGTCCAGAGAGTGGATAAACTGGTGGACCCATAGTTCTTCTGGATATCCATCGGTTCTCCATTGGGCTTCACATTTCTCTAGATGGTTCCTAGGGTCTGAGTCCCCTTGGTACTTGTCCTTACTTCCGGGTCCTTCATCCTCCTTAAATCTGGTTTTCAGTGCTGCCGCAACTTCGTCCCATTGTGTCAATGAGTTGCGATGATTACTCCACCATCCTGCGGATGTAGATTGTAATGCCATGTCCATCAATGGTACTCTATGGCTTTCCGGTACCATAGTTTCTATCTTGGCTATGAAAATACTTACAGCCTTCACATCAGATAAGATTGGGTATTCCTGAATCTCGGCCCCGATCCAATTGATTCTTCCAATATTGGTGCATCTCCTTGTATTTGTTTCATACCCTCCTTGCTTCCAATCATCCCAAGCTATTTCTGATCCCAATTCTCAGCTTTGGATGCTTCTCCAGCTTACCGAGCCTTCTGCTCTCAGGTTAATGTAATCTTCTTTTTTTCCTGCGGTCATCTGATAGAGATGGTCCAGAAGCTGAGCATCTTCTCTGTTATCCACAGTCTTTGTATATCTCGATCCTTGGTATGGGTCAAGTGGCTGAGTGACTCTAATCTCCCCATCCTCTAAAATCATCAGTTCCTTCTTTAGATTGATTATTGCATAATTTTCAAAGGCCCAATCAATTCCTAACATTGCAGGGTACGGATCTTTATCTCCCATGATGTCGATGACTTCAAAGTCTGTAAATGTCTTTATTCCTACAATGTCAACCTCAACCTCCTCCAGTCGGCCAATGGGAACAATGCAATACTGGTTCGTCATCCAAAGTTGAATCGGTGAATATGTCAATCTTGGCTTCCCTAATGCCTCCCAATTTTTTCTTGGTAGGATGTTGACATCAGATCCCAAATCAAGCATGGTGTCTTTAATCTGGAACCCTGCAACTTGTGTGTTCATTTGGAATTCCTTTATCATCCTTCATTTATTTCTCTTTATTCTCTGTACATACTTTTGGTCTGCTTCTGTTGATTCACTTGCTCCTGTGTTCTTGTTCAGCACCCCTTCTAGGTTCTGTTTTAGTCGTTCCAGCATTGGTGCGTTGTTAACAATTTTAAGGGATAGATGGAACCATTCATGGATCGAAGCATCAGAATTACTTTGGGTTTCATTTTCTTCCTAAGTTTTCTGTAACTCAATTCCTTTGTTCCCCCCCAATTGGGAAATTTTTTTTGCTGCTTCCTGAAAAAATTATTTCTGTCATTCTGGTTTGATTAGGAGCTTTGGCAATGCTGGCCTGGTCAATTTTATTGGGTCCATAGTACGCGCATATTCTCCTATTATTTTGCCTCCTCGTGTTACTATGGCCACATTTTTCATTGTCTAAGTTCCCATTAACCTGGGTTTTGCATTTACTAAATTTGTCCCCCTCTGTCTAGCTCTTTCCTCCCATCTTTTTATAAGCTCTGGGAAATATTCTGTTGCATTTGTATTAACCCAGCATTGAGAACACCGGGGTATTCTAGGGAGTGGACATTCCCTAGCTACATATCCTTCCTAGTCGCAGTTGTAGCATCTTACTGGACCTCTACCTCCTGCTCAGCCTCCCCTCATGCCTCCTCCTCTTCCTCGGGGAGCTTCATTTACTCTGTATGAAGGTCAGTCCAGCCGCTCCGCTAGTGCATCTAGTGCTCGGCACTACTCTATGTCGCGTGTTGTTGAGGCACAAAACTCACATTATATATTATTTGGAACATTTGAATATTTCTGTAAGATTGGACACAGGCGAGGTTGATGGCCCATATTTTTGCATATTTCACAGTACTCATTGGTGGCTAGACTTTGTTTTGTAGGGAACCCTGTGTATTTTTGTTGTGGTGGATATATCCCTTGGGTGTTTATTTGCGCAACCCCTCCTAGTGGTGGATCCCCCTGTGCCCCTGCGGCCGATGTCCCCACATTTTGGCCACGCAACCGGGGACATTCAGTTGCCACATGTCCCTCCATGAGACAATGCGTGCACCATACATTTGGTCTCACCCATTGCATTGGTTGCATTTCCTTGAGTTTTTCTGTCATATTGGCTATTTGATGTTACAGACCCATTATAGAGGGGTCCTGTACCGCTGCTCCTCCTTTAAACTCTTGCGGGTAACCCGCCATAGCTTCTATCTTCATTGCCTGCTCTAGTGCGTCCTACAATGTATCGATCCTTTGTTGAGTCAATGGAGTTCGGGTCAAAGGTAGTAGAGATTTAATGAACCAGTCCCTCTGATGGTTTGGATCAATTGGATAGCTGAGTTTCCCGATTGCATCCTTGAATCTCCGCATCAAATCCAAAGCAGTTTCTTTTTATTGCTGCTTGATTTCCCACATCTCTGACATGCCCTGTTGTTCTGTCTGAGGCATTTTGAATTCCTTAATGAAATCTCTCTTTACATCTGCCATCGCTGGATTCGAGTGAGCTTCCGACCATTTCATAAACTAGCATAGGGCTCTCTCCCTAAGGGTGGTCTGAAATTCTATCAACTTCCCAACATCTGGTGTCTGTCGTGCCCTCCATATGGCCTCGTAGAGGTACCAGTTTTGTTCGACGTCTTCGTTACCATTTCCAGAGAATTTTGGGTACCGGGTAAGTGATCCCGCCATGTTCACTTAAATAGGCGTTACTAAAATGAAACCGTTGGATCCTAGTTGTGAGATCGTGCCACTAGCAATCCTACTACTATTATGTGTTACTGTTGGAGACTGAATGCTATGCAACTTACTTAATTCACGCAACTTAAAAAAAAATTCACTTATGGGCTTATAGAGCACCAAGGGAAGGTTGGGACTAGAGCTACTTGAACTGTGGGGACTAGGAATACCTTGAGATATGGACACTGGCCTTTCTCGAAATATTTTATCCATTGCAACATGCATCTCCACATCGGACACCTCCTCCAGGCGCGCGTATGTACCTTCTCCGTCAGACTTCTTTCCTTTCTCCTTCTGGGTTGGACTTCTATATACCTACCGCACTTCTTTAACGGCCCCGCCTATATCATGGGGACCCACTTGACCTTCCATTCCCTTTGACATCTGAGGCACCTCCTCTTTGTTCTTTCGACCGCTTTCCTGTCTTTTCAACTCCTTCATCACCCTCTCTTGCCACCTTTCTCCAATCTGCGCCCTCCGATGTGATCGTCGCTCCCTGAGCTTGTTGGCGATCTCGACATCCATATTCCTACTCCCCCTTTTCACGGTTCTTGTAGCATCTCTTCCTTAATCCCTTCCCCTGGCACCGGAGGGTTTACGCTTCCATCTCTGCATTTTGGAATCCCTTCAGCACTTCATCTACCATCAATGCCTTAATCCACAAAGGAATCTCCTTCAGCAGCTTCCCTCTTAACTCGGATCTGAAGGTATCCTCTGCTGTTGAGAAAGACTGGTAGCACTCTGCTGCTCCACTATATATCAGTCCAAGGTAGATTCCACCCAAAAATCTACAGCTCGGGTTAAATCATTGTTCAACCGATGAAGGGCCACCAAATCCTCGTGCACCCACTTGCAATTGATCTTCCGCAAATTTTCCTTGAAAACCTTGGTCTGAAGCTTCCGCAACCAGTTATAAAGTTCTTCTGGGAACTTTCCCCAAAAGATTTCGTAAGTATCACTAGCAGAGTCCGAGAATAGAACCAGGTTTTTTATCATTTTCTCCTTCTGTCATATCAACTCAACTTGCTAAGTAATGAACTGATCTAGGTGGTTATCCCACCAGCTTCGTATTTCTCTTTCGAAGATCCGAGATACCATGATCTAGCTCCTAAATGAATTTTTGGGTCCCGGCAACGGAACCATTTGTTGGCGAGAGAGCAGGTCTCACAGAGAAGACCCGGGTTTAGGTTAAGGGCCAACAAGGGTTTCCGCCGTAGTCTAGTTTCACGCCGGCCTTTGCACCCAGCTCCGAAGAGCCGAGAGTCTCACCCGAGGCATGCTGCAACCTTACTATGGTAGGGAGTCGATCGATAACACAAAAACAACAACATTGATAAGGTTGAATCAAAGTTACGTTGAAAGTCTAAAACAACCGTAATACAATGTTCCATACATATATCTCTCAGAAATGCATATAGACTTACAACAAATAAAATTTTAAAAGTGCTTGCAAAACCATTCATTCAAAACCATAACAGATACTCGAAACAACACTTCTGATTGTATTAAGCATCGGCTATCAGTGACAAACTATTACCAAGCTCAACTGCGTGAGCATGAACAGAGTAGAATACAAGAAGTCCTATTGGACAGAGAGAAATAGAGAAACACAGAGGAATGGAGAATAGTACAACACAGACAGAGCTCTCTTGTGGCTCCCTGTTGCCTATTCCCATCTACACCAACCTTCCTATCCACTGGCTGGCTGCCTATTTTTTCTGCTGCCAGTGTGACTGACAGTTCCTCCTTTCTTCTCACTCGATTGTCTTCTATTTCTTTATGTTCCTAAAGAGTTCCACTACTCGTTTCCTTCCGCACCCTTCCGCCATCTGTGCTTTCTCCCGCAACAGCTGCGACACCTGTCCTTTGCTCCTTCGCAACCTTGACATATTTCTGCCTACCGAGGTTTCGTTCCACCACGTACTCACCGCAACTCAAAATCTGTTGAATTTCAAAACAAGGGCCCCAAAAAAAAGAATGAATGGAAGTGGGTGGTAGAGTATGACACCATCTGTTATCACCATTAAAAAAATTTCTAAACTTGGACAGTTTACATCGTTCCTAGTCATGGTCTTAGATAGGTGTTAGGTCATTTCATGCTTTAAAGGGTAGGTGATATGCTAAGAGTTTCAAAAGCCTTATTTTCACATCCAAATAAAGTTAAACAACCTTATTCCATGTCTTAAAGGTCTCACATCCTTTTTAGAAATCATATTTTAAACCATTTGAAAAAAAAATTGGAATTAGCCATGAAACCACGTTTTCGTGGCGCAGGCAATGTAAAAACTTGTTTTGCGCTACGAAAACACTGCCATTTCGTAACGCAAATCCCTAAAAATGAACTAAGTGCACTACGAAAGCGCAGATTCGTAGGCAGTCTTGTCAAATCATCATTTCAATCAAATTCCGTTAATGTTTCATCATTAGGTGTCATCTAGGAGTCATTTCTAAGGCATGCAACCATTCAAATCCATCATTTCGAATATATGGGTCACCATGATAGGTAATTTCAAATTCGAAAGGATTAGTCAGTTTATTATTGCAGTTTGCATTCAAACAATCAAATAGATTGTTTTTGAATGCTAAGCTTATGGTAATATCTTACCAAAGCTTCTCTCATCTATTTTTCAAGAGAGGTTGATCACCATTAACAAGTGAGGCTGACAAACAGAAATTCAAGCGAGGCTGATTTGTTATAGGAATTTAGAGGCAAAGATGACAGAAGAAAGGAAAAATCATAGGTCTGGTTGTTTTTTAAGAACAGAGCCTGAAAGCACTGAGGCCCTAGCTAAGATAAATCAATGATGGAGGCTTTCAAGAAAACAAGGTGTTGGAGATTTTGTGAAAAATTGCAGGGAGGACATAGTCAAGTGTCAAAGGAGTTTTCTCTACATTTCACTGGCTCAAATACAAAAATTGGAATCTTAAATTTGTCAGTAACCCCCGAGATCATAGCTTTGGTGACAGATATTCCTAAGGGGCAAGATAGATGGTTCAAAAACTTCAAATTTGATATGGAACCATGTAAACTGTTTTTGAAGCCAGAGTTCACAGAAACAGACTTAACCAAGGCAACTCCAAGGAGCTACATCAAAGACATCTATGCCAACTTTCTCTTCAACATTCAAAGGTATTTTACCTGTGAGGGAAGATATCATAAAGTATATTCATATCATTTTAAACTCCTGTTGCATTTTACTGGCATGATTTCTTTATATTTGCCTTTCTTCCTGTATCGAAGTATAGTTAAGATGGCAGATAAAGTGCAAATGAAAACTCAAGGATGTGAAACTTCCCTCTTTCATCATGGTCTAATTAAATAGATATTTTTACATGAACTTCAAAGGATCAAAAGAGAATGGTATTAATTTTTTTTTTATGTGGTTTTGGAGTGGAAAACCAAGGTACAGGCATTAGCCCTAAGGCTAAAGAAACCCCACCAGCAGAAACTAGTAAGCCTGTAATGACCAGGTCAAAAATATTTGTCAAGTTGAAACCTAGAAAGCAAGTGAAAGAGAAAGTAAGTAAAGCATCAATGGTTATTCTTGAGACTCCTCAACCTACAAAAGAAAATATAGTTGAGGTTAGAGAAATGACACAAGAACAGTCAGCTAATAAACTAGTTCAAAGGAGATTGACTAGAAGTCAAATTGCAAAAGAAAAGTGTAAATCAGTGATTTCAGTAGAGAGTCCAGGCTTAAAGGGTAACTTAAATGATATTTTACAAGCCATTGATATTGAAGAATCCCCTTTGGTACAGGCATATTTCATAAAATTTGATGAAGGAAAACCTAAGAAGATGAAATCTTCTAAGAAACTGGAATTCGAGGATGAGGTTGCAGCGTTTGTGTTCAAGCCCAGAAAGCCTTTAACCAAGCAATCTAAAAATATGCAAGAGTTAAATATTGAGTTAGGAGAAACAGAGGAAGCTTCCACTGTTCAGGGAGAGTTTGTAGATATTTCATCACCAATACCTGAAGGTGACAAAAGCAGAGTATTTTCCACTCAAACAAAAAAAACCAGCTATGAAGAATTGGAACATAGGTTGAAATCAGCTAATTATGAAATTGCTAGACCAAGGAAGAGAGCAAGAAGGCATGCTGCTGAAAAGATAAATTTCAAGAGGATAAAGGCTCTATGGGAACTTGAAAAGGTTTCCAAACCATAAACAATAAGCAGTGAAGCTCAGTACTTTACTTGGAATTTTCCTACAATTAAAGAGGATAGGTATGTGAGAATGATGAATGTTTAGTTAAGGGCTACCAACAGGAAACTGAGGAAGCAGATTGAAGACCTAGAAACACAGTTGCAGCAATAATGAAACAGGGCAAAAAATGATAAATCCTTGAAACAGTTTTGCCATGAAGAAAAGGATCATTTTTGAAAGAGAACATATTTTAAAGCTATTTGATGTTGATATCAGTCCTTGAAAAATCTTAAATATCCTCAAAACTGTAAATTTTGGAAAAACTGTGTTAAAAGGACCATACATAGTAGTTTCATAGCGCTTTATGAAACTGCTGAAGGTGGATTTTTTGGCATGTTTTGTATGTATTTGGGAGGTAAGGTTTGTTGGTTTTCAAATTTTGGTATTGCTGGTGGAAATATCAAGATCAAAAATGAAGTTTCAGATTGAAAAGAAGGAGAAAGAATGGTCAAAGGAAGTGTTTTTACAGTGGTATAAAAACTGCACTACGAAAAAAGGCTATTTTCGTAGTGCAGTCATATCTCATCTCCTTTTCATTTTTTTCGAGGATTTATTTGTTCACAGGTGGAAGGTTCAAGTGTTAATAGAATGTTAGCACATGTCACATATACAAAACAGTCATCAAGGCCAGAAAATTTGTTCGAACATAAGCATGGAAATTAAGGGCTAAAAATTAGGAAACTCTGTCTCCTGGTTTTTAGGACAGTTAGGTCATGAATCAGCAGGGTTTACCACAAATATAGAAGCATCATAAAGGTCAAAAACATGGATCAGTAGCTTTCAAAGAAAGTATTTAAGTTTTAGATAAGGTTGTTTGAGACATTTTTAGGAGTTTCACTCCTATTTGTATTAGAACTCCTAGAAGACAGTTAACTGTCAGTTTGTAATTAAGAGTTTGTTTTATGACTAGATAGGTGTCAATTTTAGAAATTTGAATTCTCCTAATGATGGATCATGGAATCCAAGAAATTTAAAGACTCTATATGAAGCATGAGGTCGAATTCCTCAAGGTTGGTATTTTCATTAGCAAAAGAAGATGTGTTATTGAGCAGACTATGTGTTGTTTCAACTTAATACAGAGATTGGTTTTACTAATCAAGATTCACAAGGGGTTTATGTGTTTGATATTTCTATGGAATTTTTAAATTACCTATTTGCAATGGTATGAGCATGTGTTACTTAGAATTCATTGGAAAATGCTCTAACTTCCTTCACATGTTTGTAGACTGTGTTTATTCATTGTGTTACTGTTTCACTTATAAACCTAAACTCCAAGTGCCTTGACTTCCATGTTTAGTTGATTATGATGTTTTGTTGAAGACTACTTTGACTCCATGGCCCAATAGAAGTTTTCTAATCTGTAATTTAACCAGTTATACATTTTTTTCCATTTTTATTTCTAGAGTTAGCCATCTAATCATCAATTAAAAATCTTAAACCCATTGAGAGAGCCCTCTCAGTTTGAGGGGGCTAAGCCAAAGCCAAAAGTTTGGTTTGAAAGAGTTACTCAGAGTCTACTTGATCAGCAACCTATCAGGGTCAGATTTTGTGATAAAATTTTGGTGCGTCTGCCGAGAGTCTGAAGATTATTCATTCCTGAAATCAAGAAGCTGAACTTCTGAAGGTAGCAGGAGCTTAGAATCTATTAGAGGCTGCAACACTACCTTGGCGACTCCACACATCAAATAACAAATCGGAAGGTGACTCCACTACTAGAAGATCAGTAGCTTGATGAAGTTTCAAGATGATTTCCATTGCAAGAATGAATGCCAGGTATGCCCCTATGAATCGGTCTCATATCCCTGGTTTTCCAAATCCTATGCCAAAGGTTGAATGGTTAGATGATCTTCCAATATTCAAAGATGAAAAGAAAGACAATGATGCTCTTCATTTGGTTAGGTTCCACATGCATGTACACAGTCTTAAGGTTCAGTTCCCTGAAGATTGTCTCATGAAGATGTTTATGACCACTTTAGAAGGAAAAGCATGATCTTGGTATAAAGGTTTGGAAAATGGTTCATTATATTCTCTTGCTAATTTCCATGATGTATTCTATAAGATGTATAAAGAGTGTCATCCATCCTTATTGCTGGTTAAATATTGTTGTAAACATTCTATGAGTTTTATTCAATATTTGGAGGATTGTTATGACGATGATGAATTCATGGATGAAGAAATTTTAGAGGCTCTTCATAACAATACATTTCAACATCAAGAATAAAGGATAATATCCCATAAAATGCAACATGAAAATCAGCGAGGGTTTACTTATGAAAACTATGTTACATCCTCTGAGATTGATGTAAAGATGCAGGAAACTTGCCAGTGTTTTAATCATAAAGCGTATTAAAATAATTGCAAACACCAAGAAGAAATACTGGAAGATAGATTTTATAACCCTCAAGCAGAGGAAAAGGCCAATTTTTTATGTCATACTTTGCAGCAGCTTACATCAAAAAATGATCATAATAATGAGAAAAATTACATTATTTATGGGAATCATTCAGAAAAGCAATTTAATAGCATATCAAAGGAATCTTGTTTGGCTGACAATCAGTTGTCTGAAGATTTAGAATGTTATGATGATCATCAAACTAACCATGTCTTCTTTGACCCTATAGCTGAATACATGGCAAAGATTTGCACACCAATAGTTCATTTTCATTTGCATTATGAATATCAGATACATTATAAGTTGCTTTGGTCATCTCACTATCATGGTTATTTTGAGGTTGAATGCAGTCAAGAGCCTCATATATCAGAAAAGAAAATTGATTGGCTTCATTGGAAGTTTCATGTTCCTTGAGCTACAAATGGAGATTGCAGCTGCTAGGGTAGGTAGGAGTATGTGCAAATAAGCTCAAGGTTGACTAAGAAATTTTTTTTAGTAGGTACAATTTGAGTGCTTCTTGCAGAGATCATAAAACTTGAGCCCGAGGTGAATGCCATAAAAGTTTGAAGCAGATTGGACAGAATTTCAGAGTTTTATTTTAAAGGATTGATAGTAGCACTGGAGCTACCATTTTTTAGTGTACCACAGGGGCACACTATCCCAAGTGGAGCCACTGTTATCACCATTAAAAAAATTTCTAAACTTGGAAAGTTTACATCGTTCCTAGTCATGGTATTAGATAGGTGTTAGGTCATTTCATGCTTTAAAGGGTAGGTGATAGGGTAAGAGTCTCAAAAGTCTTATTTTCACATACAAATAAAGTTAAACAACCTTATTCCATGTCTTAAAGGTCTCACATCCTCTTTAGAAATCATATTTTAAACCATTTGAAAAAAGTTTTGGAATTAGCCACAAAACCATGTTTTTGTAGCGCAGACAGTGTAAAAAACATGTTTTGCGCTATGAAAACGTTGTTATTTTCGTAACGCAAATCCCTGAAAATGAACTAAGCATGCTACGAAAGCGCAGATTTGTAGGCAATCTTGTCAAATCATCATTTCAATCAAATTCTGTTAATTTTTCATCATTAGGTGTCAGCTAGGAGTCATTTCTAAGGCATGCAACCATTCAAATCCATCATTTCAAATATAGGGGTCATCATGACAGGTAATTTCAAATTCGAAAGGATTGGTGGGTTTCTTATTGCAGTTTGCATTCAAACACTCAAACAGATTGTTTTTGAATGCTAATATTATGGTAATCTCTTACCAAAGCTTCTCTCATCTATTTTTCAAGCGAGGCTGATCACCATTAACAAGCGAGACTGACAAACAAAAATTCAAGCGAGGCTGATTTGTTACAAGAATTCAGAGGCAAAGATGACAGAAGAAAGGAAAAATCATAGGTTTGGCCATTGTTTAAGTACAGAGCCTGAAAGCACCGAGGCCCTAGCCAAAGATAAATCAATGATTGAGGCTTTCAAGAAAACAGGGTGTTGGAGATTTTGTGAAAAATTGCAGGGAGGACATAGTCAAGTGTCAAAGGAGTTTGCTCTACATTTCATTGTCTCAAATACAAAAATTGGAATCTTAAACTTGTTAGTAACCCCTGAGATCATAGCTTTGGTGATAGAGATTCCTAGGGGGCAAGATAGATGGTTCAAAAACTTCAAATTTGATATGGAACCATGTAAACTATTTTTGAAGCCAGAGTTTGCAAAAACAGACTTAACCAAGGCAACTCCAAGGAGCTACATCAAAGACATCTATGCCAACTTGCTCTTCAACATTCAAAGGTATTTTACCTGTGAGGGAAGATATCATAAACTATATTCATATCATTTTAAACTCCCGTTGCATTTTACTGGCATGATTTCTTTAGATTTTCCTTTCTTCCTGTATCGAAGTATAGCTAAGATGGCAGATAAAGTGCAAATGAAAACTCAAGGATTTGAAACTTCCCTCTTTCATCATGGTCTAATTAAACTGATATTTTTACATGAACTTCAAAGGATTAACAGAGAATGGTCTTCATTTTTTTTTTATGTGGTTGTGGAGTGGAAAACCAAGGTACATGCATTAGCCCTAAGGGTAAAGAAAACCCACCAGCAGAAACCAATAAGCCTGTAATGACCATGTTAAAAATATTTGTCAAGTTGAAACCTAGAAAGCAAGTGAGTAAAGCATCATTGGTTATTCTTGAGATTCTTCAACCTACAGAAGAAAATATAGTTGAGGTTAGGGAAATGACACAAGAACAGTCAGCTAATAAACTAGTTCAAAGGAGATTGACTAGAAGTCAAATTGCAAAAGAAAAGGGTAAATCAGTGATTTCAGCAGAGAGTCCAGGCTTAAAGGGTAACTTAAATGATAGTTTACAAGCCATTGATATTGAAGAATCCCCTTTAGTACAGGCAGATTTCATAAAATTTGATGAAGGAAAACCTAATAAGATGAAATCTTCTAAGAAACTAGAATTCGAGGATGAGGTTGTAGCATTTGTGTTCAAGCCTAGAAAGCCTTTAACCAGGCAATCTAAAAAGATGCAAGAGTTAAATATTGAGTTAGGAAAAACATAGGAAGCTTCCACTATTCAGGAAGAGTTTGTAGATCTTTCATCACCAATACCTGAAGGTGACAAAAACATAGTATTTTCCACTCAGACAGAAAAAACCAGCTATGAAGAATTGGAACAAAGGTTGAAATCATCTAATTATGAAATTTCTAGACTAAGGAAGAGATCAAGAAGGCATGCTACTGAAAAGATAAATTTCAAGAGGATAAAGGCTCTATGGGAACTTGAAAAGGTTTCCAAACCAGAAACAATAAGCAGTGAAGCTCGGTGCTTTACTTGGACTGTTCCTGCAATTAAAGAGGCTAGGTATGTGAGAATGATGAATGTTTAGTAAAGGGCTACCAATAGGAAATTGAGGAGGCAGATTGAAGACCTAGAAATATAGTTGCAGCAACAATGAAATAGGGAAAAAATTATAAATCCTTGAAACAGTTTTGTCATGAAGAAAAGGATCATTTTTGAAGGAGAACATCTTTTAAAGTTATTTGATGTTGATATCAATCCTTGAAAAATCTTAAATATCCTAAAAACTATAGATTTTGGAAAAATTGTGTTAAAAGGAGCATACACAGCAGTTTCCTTGCGCGCTACGAAACTGCTGAAGGTGGATTTTTTGGCATGTTTTGTATGTATTTGGGTGGTAAGGACTACTGGTTTTCAAATTTTGGTATTTCTGGTGGAAATATCAAGATCACAAATGAAGTTTCAGATTGAAAAGCAGGAGAAAGAATGGTCAAAGGAAGTGTTTTTACAGTGGTATAAAAACTGCACTACGAAAACAGGTTATTTTCGTAGCGATGTCATATCTCATCTCCTTTTCATTTTTTTCTATGATTTATTTTTTCACAGGTGGAAGGTTCAAGTGTTAATAGAATGTTAGCACATGTCACATATACAAAATAGTCATCAAGGCCAACAATTTTGTTCGAAGATAAGCATGGAAATTAAGGGCTAAAAATCAGGAAACTCTGTCTCCTGGTTTTTAGGACAGTTAGGTCATGAATCATCGGGGTTTACCACAAAGCTAGAAGCATCATAAAGGTTGAAGGCATGGTTTAGCAGCTGTCAAAGAAATTATTAAAGGTTTAAATAAGGTTATTTGAGACATGTTTAGGATTTTCACTCCTATTTGTATTAAAACTCCTAGAAGACAGTTAGCTGTCAGTTTGTAATTAAGAGTTTGTTTTATGAGTAGATAGGTGTCAATTTTGGAAATTCGAATTCTCCTAAGGATGGATCATGGAATCCAAGAAATGTAAAGACTCTTTATGAAGCATGAGGTCGAATTCCTCAAGGTTGGAATTTTCATTAGCAAAATAAGCTAAGTTATTGAGCAGATTGTGTGTTGTTTCAACTTAATATAGAGATTGGTTTTACTACTCAAGATTCACAAGGGGTTTATGTGTTTGATATTTCTATGGCCTTTTTCAATTACCTATTTGTAGTGGTATAAGCATGTGTTACTTAGAATTCATTGGATAATGCTCTAAATTCCTTCACATGCTTGTAGACTGTGTTTATTCACTGTGTTATTGTTTCACTTATAAACATAAACTCCAAGTGCCTTGACTTCCATGTTTAGCTGATTATGATGTTTTGTTGAAGACTACTTTGACTCCATGGCCCAATAGATGTTTGCTAATCTGTAATTCAACCAGTTATACATTTTTGTCCATTTTTATTTATAGAGTTAACCATCTAATCATCAATTAAAAATCTTAAACCCATTGAGAGAGCCCTCTCAGGTTGAGGAGGCTAAGCCTCAGCCAAAAATTTGGTTTGAAAGAGTTACTGAGAGTCTACTTGATCAGCAGCCTATCACGGTCAGATTTTGTGATAACACCATCGTTTAAATCAACCTTCAACTGTGAGGAAAAAAATAATACAAGTCACATATTCACAATCAATTTCGTAGTATTGATAGAACTCAAGAAAAGAAAATGCATGCTCGGTAATGGATGTATCACCCTCACTATAAAACTTAAATTGAGATAATTAATCAAGTTGTTTGATGGAGATGAAAAGTTGACTAGGGAATAGGTTGGAGAAACATTTCGAGATTATGATTTGGGGATAGGCCATTTAAGATAAGAGATTCAAAATAGACTCGATGGGAAAAAAAATTCATATGTCCCTCCTTATAATTCCATTTGTTGATGGTGCTGGAAATTTTTCAACCAAGGGGGTCTCCATGATGAAAAATACCAATCAGACTTTGCACCGTCTAGTGTGGGAGCCCTTTCATAAATAAGGCCCGGCTATCATATATTCCCAGTTATTTTCCTTGGTTACAATCTTCAACAGAAGAGACTGGCTCACAGGTACTTTGAATGAACAAATGAGTGTGCCTTGTGGAATGTTAAGTTGCAGAATGTATCGATCTTCTTCTATCGAAAGGGGAGAGAAACATGAGCCTTTAAAAGACAAGTAATAGTAATAATCTAGTAAAGACACACAATCACATACATATGGAAGAATAATTGAAAAACTAGTGAAATAAGTCACATAGAAGCAACAATTGTTAAAACACATACAACACACCTTCAACAAGATAAGTACCAAAGCCACCAAAATGTAGAAATTATGGTGTAGAATTGCAATTACTCATGGAATTTTAATCTAAATAAAGAGACACAATCCTACTCTATTTCATAGTAGAATTCAATTCACAATTTAAAACAACGATCGGAAACATGCAATAAGAAATAACACACATGCACAATATTTTTTCCAGGGGAAAGAAACTACTAAAAAACTCTTATGTTTTCATGCATTAATCTGATGAATAGAGATGTATTACAATTGCTTGTTCACTATGAGAAAAACCTGCAAGTGAATAACCTATCTCTCTGCTCACTGAGAAGCTATGACCCAGACTTAGTCAATTTCTTCCTCTTCTTGAGGCCCTATTTCCTTGTGAAAATCTAGAGTAATTAGGCCCCTATTTTTAGTAATTTCTCTCCAATTGATTACGCAATTCCCAAGGTTGGTCATTTGACAACATGCAACACTTGTACACTCAAGACTAGTTTAAAACTGATGTTAAACTGCCTTGGAATCTCCACCACAGCTGGGGAACTTGAATTATCTGCATGCATTAGTTATTTTGGGTTGATTGATAAGTTAATTGGATTATCACTAAGTGAGAATGTTGTCTCACTATGCAACTAACCTTCCACTAGTTTCTCCAACTATTAGAACTAGTTTAACTAAAAACAACTTGAAATAACTGACCTTGATTACTACAAATTAGTATCCACACATGTTTAACTGAACTCCAAGTCTTCTAACTCGAATTTATTGAGCTAACTAAGTGACAAGATCCATGTCACACAAGTTAACTTCATCCAAGTTGTCTGCTGATGTGGAAATTTGAATTTTCTCAATTTGACCAAGGAAAAGTCAAATTGAGACTTTCTTGTTGCATTTTTCAACACTCCCTCTCAGGAAGAAATGGATTATCAACCAACCCTATCCTAAACCTATGGAACTCAAAATTTCCTCTTGAAAAATCCTTTGTCAATATATCATCATCTTGTTCCTCTGTCGAAATTTATTGTAGCAACATTATCTGCCACTACACACAGTCCCGTAAATGGTGATAGTGAATATCTATATGTTGGGATCGATCATGAAATTATGGATTATGAGAGAGCTTGATGCAACTCTGATTATCACAATAGATCATAGTTGGATCCATCATTTAACCAAACAATCCCACAAGTATCTTTCTCATCCAGATCACCTCACATGCTACTTGAATTGTAGCCATGTATTTTGCTTCTGTTGGGCTAAGTTCCACAGATATTTTCTTCCTCTTGTACCAGGAAACCACTGTGGACCAAACACAAAAAGTTCCACCTGATTTAATATTTCATTTGGATGGACTCCCTGCCTAATCTACATCTATGAATCCACACAGCTTCACTCCCTCTATCTGTTTGTACCATAATCCAAACTGGGTAGTGCCTCTAAGGTACTGTAAAAAATGCTTAGTTGACTTCCAATATAATTTGGTTGGCCTAACCATAGCTTGGATTAGCTAGTTGAATGCATAGCACATATCTGGTCATGTGTTCACAATATATAACATCAGTGAACCCACTAGTTGTTGATAAATGGTAGCACCCACTTCTTCACCTGAAGTGTCATCCTCCTTCCTCCAATTGGTCTCTAGAGGTGTCTCCATGGGTTTGAAAATATCCATGCGGAATCTTTGTAGTATCCCATTTGCATAATTTCCTTGAGACACAAAACATTCCCCATCACCTTGCCATACTTCTAACCGAAGCAAGTAGTGCATGAGACCCATGTCCTTCATTTCAAATTCCCTTGCAAGATCGTCCTTGTAAGATTTGATCAGCTTCTCATTACCAGTTAATATTAAATCATCAACATATAAAAAATGATAATAAATTTACCTTGTACCAAGATATGATATTGTTTCACGTCCGCTTCACTTTTGGTAAATCCCAAACCAGTGAGATAACTATCGATCCTGGTGTACCAAGAACGAGGTGCTTATTTGAGACCATACAATGCTCACTTGAGTCTGCACACATGAACTCGATCAAATGTATCAAAACCTTTTGGTTTCTCGATGTACACCTCCTCCTCAATAACCCCATTGAGAAATTTTTTTTTTACATCCATCTGGTGGATCTTCCACCCTATCTATGCATCCAGTGAAAGAATTGATCTACTGGATGAATACCTTGCATGGGAGAAAAGGTTTCCTCATAGTTAATTCCCTCAACTTGAGAGACTCCTTTGGCCATAAATCTGGCCTTAAATTTCTCTATTCTTCCATATGTAGCATCCTTGAAGATCTGTTTCGAACCAACAATTGATTTATTTGTTGGTCTTAGGATCACTTCCCAAACATATTTCTTTACAATGGATTGATATTCTTCCACCATTGCATCAACCCAAACAAGCTTCTCAACTTCTTCCTCAAATGAGTGGGTTGGTCTCTACAAGCTCAGTCATTAGATCCATGTAGCCAGTGTACCTCTCAAGTTAACTCCTATGTCTGTGCAAATTTGAAGGAGCTCCCACGCTCTCCCTCGCAACTTGCACAACTCTATCATATTCCCTGGTTTTTTTTCTGCATTCTTTGGATGATTCTACTTGAGTGGATGTCTCCACTCTTTGCACCTCAATTTTTGGTTGCTCCAAAAATTCCTGAGGCTACTCCTTTGGAGCTAAAATATCCTCCTTTGGTGGCATCTGAAGCTCCCTCTCAAGAGAGCACCGCATTAGTTTCTCCTCATCAATTTTTATATCCCTTCACACAACTGCCATTATGAGGGATGGTTAGTACACATGGTAGTTTTGTGGAGTTTCGGTGTAACCCACAAAAACTTCCAACAATGTTATTGACTCAAGCTTATTCCTCAAATCTTTGGAGACATGGTAGTAAACAGAGGCTCCAAAAATTCTTAAGTGAGACACATCCATCTTTCTCCCCAAGAAAGCCTCCTCTCATGTAATCATACCAAGAATCTGATGGGGACTCTATTTCTGCAAGTATAGTGGTAGGCCTTGGTCATGTAACATAACTCTCACAACACCAATAATGCTCTAGTTCTTTCTCTTAGCTACCCCATTATGCTGTGGGTTGTGGGGTGTTGTCAACGCTCTTCAAATGCCTTCTTTTGCACATAAATTCATGAATTCATTCGAAACATACTCACCTCCTTTTTTGCTCCTGAGAGCCTTCAACTTCTTGTAGAACTCTTTCTCAACTAGTGCCTTAAAATATACAAACTTGGAGAATGTATCATCCTTCTTCCGCGAGAAGAAGATCTAACACTTCCTTGAAAAGTAATCAATAAAAATAAAAAAATATTTATGTATGGTATTAGAGGTTGTTGATAAAGGTCCAAAAATATTAGAGTGGACTCTTTCCAAGATTGCATGTTCTTTTTTATCTCGATCATGGAATGTAAATTTTGCATACTTCCCCACAGTACATCCTTTGCATAAATATTGTTTCTCAAGTGCTCCTTTAGGGATGCCAGTGGTTATTTGTTACATCATCTTTAAGGTGCCATGATGCAAATGGTCAAGTATTTTGTGCCAAACCTCACTGACATCGTTGCTCTGCACTTTCTATGCCTTAGTGCTTAATGCAACACAATCTTCCACATCAATTTTATACAGGTTCCTCACATGTACCCTTATCTACTTCACCTGTCCAGTGGCTATGTGTCTCAGAAATTATTTCCCTTTGCTGAAGATCACATCATAAACACTTTCTTCCAAAACTGCTACAGAGATGAGATTTTTCTTTAGGCCTGGAATGAACATGACATCCTTGAGTCGAAGAGGGGATCCTTACTCCCTATGAAAGTTGATTTTTTTAATCCCGGTTGTGATGTACCTTTCGTCCTCCCCAAATTCGATGTGCATGTTTAGATATTTCTCCTATAGGTCACTAGAAAACTTTCTACACCCTGTCATGTGGAACGAGACACCTAAGTCCAAGTACCACACACTCCCCATCATGGTGTTGGAAATTCATGAGATAACTGGGAAGTCAAGATTGAACTTTGAAGCCAATGCTTCACCTACTTCCCCTCCTGAGTTCTTCTTGCTCGAATTTGTTTCTGGACACTTCGTGGCATAGTTCCCGAATTCATGAAAATTGGAGAATTTTGTTTTGGACAAGTTTTTCTTCTTTCCCCCTTGGCTAGATTCTGGTTTGGTTTGAGATTTCTTCCTGTTTCCATTCTTTCTCATTCCAACCAATGCAAATTTTTCTTCATCCTCACCCTTATATGAGGTTCCATCTCTGGTATTCTACATAATCTCCTCTTGTACCAAATCGGACCATAAGCATTCCCATTTCGGTAATTTTTCCCTCCCGTTCACAAAATCCTAGTAGCTATGCCAGCTTTTGGGAAGGCCTAGAAGTGCTAGGCTCACCTGGTCATCTTCTCCAATATTTACACCCTCACCAAGCTCATCAAGAAATTGTGTAAATCTACTCAAATATCACGAAATAGTGGCATTCTTCTACATCTTGATATTTCGAAGTTTATCCTTGAGTGTTAGTTTCCTATGGTCGCTGTTATTTTCAAAAAATTATGTCAGTGCCTTCCACATTGCAAAAGAGTTTATTTCCCATATATATTTTTGACAATGTGATCTCATACTCCCTCCAAGATTATTCTCCTCACCTTGGCTACATCTTTATTCCATTGAGCTAGTTTTTGGAATCTGTTGATCCTGTTTTTGCAATGTCTATCTTGACATATTCTAGTAATCCATTTTCATCCAACACCGCCTCCATGTGATCCTTCCATGTAATGAAATTAGAGCTTCCTTCCAAGGAATAATATAATCTCATCTCATTAAAGGTCATCTTCCCAACCTTAAAGAGATCTTGCTACATTGAACTGCAAATTCAAACCTCCTGAGAAACAACTTCAATTTTTTTTTTTCTAATGTGAATCCTGCTATGATACCAAGTAGAAATTATGGTGTATAATTGCAACCACTCATGAAATTTTAATCTAAATAAAGTGACACAATCCTAATCTACTGCTTTGCGGAATTCAATTCACAATTTAGAACAATAATCAGAAACATGCAATAATAAATAACACACATGCATAATATTTTTTTTCAGGGGAAAGAAACTGCTAGAAACCCCTTATTCTTGCTTGCATTAATATAATGAATAGAGATTTATTACAATTTTTTTCTCACTCTGAGCACAACCTGCAAGTGAATAACCTATCTCTCTGCTCACTGATAAGCTCTAATCCAAACTTAGTCAATTTCTGCCTTTGTTTGAGCCCCTATTTCCTTGCGCAAATCATGAGTAATTTGACCCCTATTATTTAGTAATTTACCTCCAATTGATTTCACAATTCCTAAGGTTTATAATTTGACCGCATGCAACACATGTACACTCAATAATAGTCTGCAACTGAAGTTACATTGTCTTGGAATCTCCACCATAGTTGGGGAAATAGAATTATTTGCATGCACTAGCTATTTTGGGTTGATTGATCAGTTAATTGGATTATAACTGAGTTAGACTATTGTCCCACCGAACAACTGAACTTCCATTAGTTCTTCCAACTGTTAGAACTAGTTTAACTTAAAACAACTTGAAAAAACTAACTTGATTGCTACAAATTATCAATCACACATTCTTAACTGAACTCCAAGTCCTCTAACTCAAGTTTACTAATCTTACTGAGTGACAAGATCCATGACACCTAAGTTAACTGCATCCAAGTTTTCTGTTGATGTGGAAATTTGAATTTTCTCAATTTGACCAAGGAAAAATCAAATTGAGACTTTCTTGCTGAATTTTTCAACACGAAATAGTTTAATTTCCTTAGTACAAATGAATACAACATACATTGCAAAAATTCAAAGAATAATTTTACAATATTTATGACATACACATGAAAGTGTGTTGACTCTACAAGCTTCAAAATTAAGAAAATTTTCTAAGATACATCAAGACAATGAACACCACTAGCCCCAATAGTGGAGCATTGGAGAAAACACTTGCTCCTCCAAAATAAATTTTTTTGTCTCTAATTCCTGGTAGGAGAAGCCAGGGTGAAAATTACTTTGCAAGAGTTATGAGGGTGTATATATAACAAATGGGGTGACCTTTCACCACCTTGTGACTTTTGGACTACCATCATTATTTCTTGATTTCTCTAAGACTCTTTGACACCTTAATGACTTTTTACATTATATGGATGACTATTGGACTTCCACTTTACATCACATTTCTCCAATATTGAATTTACATAATCCAAAAATGATGTGGAAAATTATGACTCGTGACATGACATGACATGACACTGATGAAATCGATTTCATTATGACATGTAAATGTCAAGGCATTCATTGTTGCTTTTTCTTTATGTCTTCTTGAAAGATGGAACATGTTATTCTTCTTCCTCCTCCATAAGGCTTGAAGATAGGGGGCCTTAAATGTGATATTTATTTCCAACTATTGTCGCAATCTGGTTTCCCATTGTCTTTATTGATTGATTAACTTGTCTTCACAGCTACAAAGGTGTCTTCTAGTAGGGTCTCCTTCTTCATCTCCTTCATCGTCATCTTGTCATAACATGACAGAATACCTCAAACTAAAATCGACTCATGACAAGATGAAATCAGTATGATAAAGCCATAGTCTAACATGCTTCATAACAGACATTGAATGAGCTGAAACCAGGTGATAGGATGGGAATTATGCTCAAATATTGCATAGTTTCACAAATCAGGAGGGCAGGGGTTAGTACTGATCGTTAATACTGAAAAGTACACAGTTTAGGCAAGCCAAGGCTAGACATCTACACAGTTGAGGAGCTCAAGAGGTCAGGCTGAAAGATTGAGGCTTGAGGTCGCGCATTATGCATTTTTGGAAGGAAATAGGCCAAGGGATTATGTAGTTGTGTAGTTCAATAGGTCAAGGTTGAGGCTTGAGCCTTAAGAGTGCACAATTCCCAGTTCATATAGGCCAAGGTAAGGCAATGCAAAATTGAGGGGCTCAAGGTGGAAGGCTTAAGGATTGAGCCTTGAGGTTTCCCATTTCATTGTTATGGAGGTACAAAGGCTTGAGGTTTGTGAAATTGTGTAGTTCAAGAGCTCAAGTTGGAGGCTTGATTTTTGAGATTGTGAAGTATGTAGAGGAGGCTGAATGAAGGTAGAGACTACATAGTTCTAGAGCTTAAGGGTCAAGAATGAGCACTGATACTACGCAGTGTACAATTCTAAAAAGCACAGACTATGCATTTCACAGTGCCAAGAGGCAAGGTCAAAGCTTGAGTATTGAGACTGTGCAGTGTGCATTTTAGGAAGGTTGAGTGAGGTCAGATTTCTATGGCAGGAAATTTTCCAGATTTTGCTTAGTATGGGATCAGTGATACCAATGTGAACAATGATAAAATTTAAATATGATAACACACTTAGAATAGTTTATGATGAAACATTAATCACTCATAACACATGAACAACATACTTCCCTTGATGTGACGACATTGCGACAACTTTCCCCAAGTGTGCCACTAAAGGTACACTTTGCGACGACAACGGTGACACTTGTGTGACAATGCTTGAAACTTTGGGAATGAGTGTGATACATTCCTATATGTTAAGAATGAATCATTAGCACCAAGGTTACCCCTTGAAACAAACAAAAAATACTACATATGTGTGAGGCATGATATGGTTGTTGAGGATAATAGGGAGGCTATTTTTCATTAGTAGGTCCTCCGACCTTTTGAAATGGTTGGTTTTGGGCCTATTAAGGTGGTTATTCCTACGAAGGCATAAGATAATTCGAAGTATTTTGTACAAGATTTGAATTATAATATTGAGGACATTGTGATGTAGGATCATGGGACATATTTATTGCTTATGATTACCAAGTTCTTGTAGGTGCAACATGGTATATAGATTTCACTGCTACATTTTTTCCTTTGTAGGATTATTTCAATTCTAGTAGCATTGGACAAGTTTCATTTGCATGGTTTTTTGCAAATATGCCACAAATTTTAATGTTATATGATGAAAAATATTTTAATGGATGTTTTTTCCTACACTTCGAAAAAAATTGAGAATAATTCATTATTTTCATCCTACCTATTCTTCACTCTTATTGTAACTATGTATGAGCCAAGTGTACTAAAGAGTTCAATTTTAAGCCTAATTCTTCCCTTGTCATACTTCTTGCAACTAGCTTAGTAATTTGGGAAAGAGCATATCTTTGACCATTTCCAGCTCTTCCCCTACAGTACTTTCCGCAGAACTTAGATATTTGTTTAAAAGGTAAATAGGAAATATCACTTGCTCCCATAAGATTAAGTACATCAATTTATTCATCCTTAATACCTTTTACCGAAATTATGTGAATTTTCTATGGATTTAGTGCATTATGTTTATATTTTTAGAGACTATAGGAGTATATTTCCAAATAGACTTCTAGCCTTTCTTTCTTTTGTTGGGACCTCCTAAAGAAATCCTCCTTAGAGTCCTTAGGCCTAAAATATGGTTTAACATAATAGTATGTTTCCCTAAACCCATAAGCCATTTTATGGAATCTCCTTTAAAGGTAGTTGGAAATAAACAAACTTTTTTTGCATCATTTGTGTCCATAAGTGTGACATAATATCAAAATAAAAAATGAAAGCATCAGGATCTGCAATCGACATACCAAAAAAAATTGGAAGTACAGATGGTGGGATATTTTCCATTTTTACCTTAGTACTAAAGGTTGATGGTGCATCCAAAATGGGAAAACCAAAAGTAACTTCATTTGGTTCTTCTGTTATATATCCTTCTCCTCTCTTAGCTCTTATTTATATACCCATATTAGATCCTCTTTCATCATGATATACTTTTACTTTTATTTATTTCTCTTTATGTTAATGTTATTCTTTCTCTTTCTGTTGATGCTACTCTTTCTCTTCTCTTGCAATTGTGGCATCCATATTGAGTTTTGGTTCCTCGTGTTCTATCATATCTTCTTCCCAAAGGACCCAAAATTCTTTAATAAAATCCAGAGGATTTTGTTCTAGTGTTCCACTAGGTAAGTTTATTTGAATTTGTCCTTCCCTTGATGTTTCTACAACCAATAATGGTTCTTGAGTGGATTTTCTTGGTTGTAATTGTTCTTCTCTCGATTCCTTTGTGTTCTTGCATTCCTTGAGTTCTTGGAGATAAATTACAAGTGGGGTTTTTTTTTCATTCATTATAAATTCTTTCCTAACTTTAATAAATGTTCATTTCTATCCCCATGCATAATTAATCTATGCATAGATATACATGACAAGGATTGTGAAAACTCACAAAAGTGAATGTGCATGATTTTACCTCTTGTCTTATTTCTTTCACTTCTCCTTATCCTAAATGTTTAGAGCAAAATAATGCAAAAATTAAAATATCTAAAACTTTATATAATTCCAATTGCACTTCCCTGAAAACAAATTCCAAAAATGTTAGCATTTACCTGCATCGATCAATACATTATTGTATCAATCTAAAATTCATAAACTAATGAAGTACACTCATTGTATTGGAAATAATTATATTATAATTTTCGTAAGGCGCCACTTAATGAATAATACAAATTATAAACAAGCTTAACTAAGAATTAAATTCAAATTAACAATTATCATAAAAGGAAATATGAATGCTAATCAAATCATTGTAGTGGAAAAGTAGAAATATTAACTTGATATCATAAGAAAAATAAGCTATCTCCACTCAAGCTATTGCAATGTAAGATAATTTTTGAAAATAATAATGTGTTTTGAAATAAAAACAAGAGTTGATCCTTCCATCTAAGGCTTCCAAAGCTTTCATAAGTAGAAAATCAGGTTGTGAGATCTCATGCTTCAAGTGGTTCCCACAACAATACTTTGTTCACTTGTGGAGTTTGTTCATTGAGAAACAATTCTAACATTCATGTGTCAAATAGAAATATTCTTTAAATTAAATCAAATGAAAGGAACTTGGTCAAGCCTAGCTAGCTCATTAACATCCAGTGGGGTATTTATGGGTAGAAAATTAGGTTGTATTGTATCTATTCAACTCTCTTGGTAGACCACTCCAATCCTTGTGACTAGTTATGCAAACCAAAATGACTAGTTATTCAAACCAAAATGAAACTAACTAACCTATCAAACCTCCTTATGACTAGTTATGCAAATAAAAATGAAACTAACTAACCTATCAAACCTCCTGAATTACTATAACCTTGATTTAAAATCTACATATATCCAATTCAATCCCTGAAACAATTAAATGCATGCCAAATCATGTGTTTTAGAAGAGGTGCATATTTCTCCCTTATTATTGCATTATTTCATTGTTAGTGTAGCATTGAACATCGTGTTGACCAGACCCTTTTGTTGGAGTTCTTGCATATCCAAAATGAAACTAACCATGTTATGAACCTAGGGATCAAAACACATGTCATTGTTTTGCCCACTACAAGTATCTCAATGAAGGACATTTTACCATATAGATTTTTTCCTATAAAAAAATCTGTATCCAATTAAAAAAATAGTGAAAATATTCTTATTTTCTAGATCACTAAAATTAAAAAAAAATAGTGAAAATATTTTTTTATGGGTTTATTTATCCTGACTGGGGTAAAACATAATCAAAATGCACGAAAGTGAGGAAAATTGAGGTGGGTATTGTTGAAATCAAGAAGGTTTATGTGGCGTTTTAATGGAAAATTGAGGACCAACACTTGGTTATGTGGGGAAAAATAGAATGTGAAATATTTCACATACAATGAGATCTTTCATGCATATAATTATGTTAATATGAACAAAACTCCTCACTAAGAGGAGTAGGGGGAGATTTAATAGTTTTAGAAGAAATCCCAAGATGCCATTAGAGTGTGATATTTGACCCTCTTTTAATGGACATGTATCACACCTCATGTTTGATAGATTATGATGGGAAGACCAAGTAGACAAGCATACTCACCCCACAACCAATCAGCCATTATGTTAGTATGAGACACCACTCCCTTGTGGTTGTCCCCATTGGCATAAGTATTATGGTTTGTTGGGATTATCACAGATCAACCCCAACCAATGTGGAGCAACACATAAGTGGAAAGGACATTTTATAGTTATTGAAGCAATTCCAAGATGCCACAAGATAGGGGGTGTCTGAGTGTTGTTTCACATAAATCTATCCACATAACACATTTCGTAGAGGAGGAGGGAAAGGTTGAAAAACCAAGTATCCTCACCCCATGACCAACCAACCGTTATATAAGTAGGATACCACTCCCTAATGATTTCCCCCACTATCATAAGGATCATGGAATGTTGATACTTCCACTTTCATTAGTAATAAATTGAAAACTAAAAATCTACCAAATACAAGAATCACAAGAAGGCCTACATACACAATGAAAAGTTAACTTCATACGAAATTCAACCATTACATCAACTAGTTAAGCGAAAATATTGGGACTATAAGTACCTTTCTATCTTAATGTATTTATTTTAAACAAAATTACATGAAAAAAATAGCTTTCATTAAGATTATGAAGTACCTCTTAACATTTCAAATGGTAGATTAGTGGGAGTTCACCACAACTAGTTCATGTTTAATTCTAATATTACTCATCCATAATTCTTGTTTAAAAAATTGTACTCATTTCATTGTCGTTTATAGGTTTAAAATCATGTTTATAATTATGATTATTTGATGCCTAAAATACTTATAAATTTTATTATTACATTGTTATATCTCTTGGTTGATATTTTTTTATGTGGTTCATGGACCCTGAAGATTGGTTACCGCTATGTTCACGAAATATTTGTACTAGGCAGGTCCACCCAAAGGGATCACTACCTGTTGGCTCAACCACAGAACCTGATCCCAAGAGTGTTGAGAGAAATGAACCTATGACTTCTTAATAGACAAGGCGCTTTAACAACAGGGACTCGACCAATTGAGCTAACCCTTTGGGCTATCCGTTGGTTGATATTTTATTATATTAATATTCTCATTTTAATTTTTTCCAAGGAAATATCTGAACATATTCACCCAAAGGAATCACATCCCTTCGACTTATTAGCAAGGCCTAACCCCGAGGGCGTTGAGGAGAATTGACCATGTAAACTCCCATTAGTGAAGTGCTTTAGTAATAGGAACTCAACCAATTACACTAACCCTCAGGAATAATATTATCATTTGAATTAAATACATGTTATGAATAATTTCTCTGTCTTACACACACATTGAGATATTAATTCCTATAAAATAATAATAATAAATTTAATATCTTCTTTCACTTTATTATTAACATTATTCTATTCTATTACACTACTTTCCTCTTCTTTATATATATAACTAAATTTTATAATTTAAAAAACAATAATGGTATAAACTTGAACTTTAAGAAGAGTAATTAGTTTTATTTCCTTCACACTTTGAAAGTGTAAAGGTTATCTATGAATATATCAACATGGAATGAATACTCAATAAGAAAATGTTAATTACATAACATTTCAAATTTAGTGTGGATAGGTGAAATCCTACTTTACTCTTTTATTAAATTTACAATAAAATAATATATTAAAAATTAATTTAATTTTGAAATTAAATCAATTTGTAATGGCCTAACCCATCACATCCCTACTAACTATCCAGCATTTGACATACCATCTCACCTAAACCAAGCACTTAAATTTTGAAATGCGTTTATATTGCTTTTATTCCTTAGCTTCATTCCATTTTTAAGATATTATATAGTTAATGATACATTGTATTGGGTACGACATTAAATTATTTAAAAAAATAAGGTTGGATTATTATTGTAATTTATGGGTTGATTTCCCCCTTTATAAAAAAGGGGCCATGAGCATAAATACATTAGAATCGTCCCTATGTGCAAATATATATAGAGGATTGGGCCACATGCATTATATACACATTGACCATTAATGATTTATGGGTGCATTTCCCACTTTATTAAAATGGGTCATATGTACCCTTTACATGTACTAACGATTCGTCCATATTTATTGGTTAAAATTTGATTTTGAAGTGTAACTCACCTCACTCTCTCTTTTATTGAAGAGAAGTTTTCTTTTAAAATTCTCTTAAAATTTTAATACATATAGTTTTGGATAATAATTTAAATTATATATAGTTTTGGATAATAATTTAAATTTGCTTTTGTTTAGTTAAGAATTTGTTTTTTTTTACATAAAGAAATATATTAATTCTACAAGATTTAGAGACATTTAACCAGAGGGGAAGTCCATCTTTTATATACCACTATTACATTATTCTGGTTGATGTAGTTTCCTTTGAATGATTTAGTTTACATTTGCATACATCAACTAGTGATGAATGACTCCACTATTTGTAAATGACAAATGAGTTATGATAGATTTTCCCATTATTAAAAAAAAATATTGTTTACATTGTTATATTAATTTGAATTCATTTAATCATTGTAAATAGATTGAATTATCATAGGTCTTAGAGAAGTATAATTTTCATACCATAGTTATGGTTCCTTTGATCTAATCATATGTAGTCATTCTTGTGCACAATCTGTTGCCTTATGTCTTTGTTTGCCTTGCAAAAGACCCAAGTGCTTTGGAAAGATAAAGCTTGAAACTAATTTATTCAACCTAACTACCAACACCTTAGAGTTTATCTTCTAAATGCAATTACAAAGTTAGATAAGACTAAATTCATCAAAGGTAATTATTTTATCAGCCTTAGGAATGAGAGCAATGAAGGTACCATTAAAATAACCAAGTACCTTACCAATTAACCTAACTTCTTCAACCACTTTGAGTAAATGCTCACCTAACAAATCAACAAAGCAAATGAAAAACTCAATAGTACAACCATCCAAATTATGACTTTTGTCCTTTTGATAGGAGGAGAGGACATGTCGTAGTTTCTCATTAGTAATCTCCTCATTCAATTATATGTTGTCATTTTATGTTATTAACCTAGGAAAACATCAAGACTCCTTTACGATCTTAGCAATAATAGTACCTACAGGTTCTTGTGAAATTTTCTAAAGTGTCTAACTTCCAAGTTAGCCAAACCCTTGAAATTCCTTACAACCTCACGTCCTTCATCCTTTATTTCTCAAATTGTGTTAGTGCTCTTTCTAAAGTTGACATAATGTTGAAAATATTTTTTGTTATCATTGCTCAACACCAACCTTCTATTCATCTGCCAATATGCCTCCCTTCCTCTAATAGCTTTCTTTTTAAGGTTTCCAAAATTTTAACCCTTAATAACTCCTCTTCACTAAATATCCCACAAGTATTGTTACTAAAAAGTATTGTTCACAAAGAGTGTTCCAATTACTCCTCAATTTCCTTTATTAATAATATGTGTTCCTATACCTTTCCCCTACCCAAATCACACCCTTTTCTTCATTTGTCTTTAAAGCACAAGAAAATTGCTCATTGACATTTATGCTACCTCCACCTCATAGTGCCACAAATTCTTTAATGCAATCTCCTTGGAGTCCTCCTCTTTAATCTAAATGGGATTGAACTTAAATGGGTCCCAATATTAGGCATGATTCCTTTTAAATTGAAGAAATATAGGGTTAATATATGAAATTCTTCCCTCCTCTATCCATGATATAAACTAGTAAACTTATTGAAAATGGGGCTAAAAAAGCAAAAAACTATTAAATCTCTTCTATATAGCATCTCCACCTACCCTATTGTTCCACCAAGTTGGACTAAGAGTATTTCATTCTACATTAACTAACCTAATCCCATTCCTAATGATTAAGCAAGAAATCGAGTATCCTATCCACCTCGGCTAAGTTCCCCCAAACCATTAATATACTCAATGTAAAATTTAAGTCATTAACAAGAATAACCCTTCCCTCCTTCAAATAATGAAGAAGAACAAAAAACCTATAAGAATCCATGCTTTTCTCCATAAGTTACATACACATTTAGTATAGTAAATATCTAACCTAGACTTTTACTATAAAACTTTATGCCTATACTTGAAATGATAGACATATAAGAATTATTTAGAAGCATATTAGAATTCCAATCAATTGTTAGTCCTCTTGACAATTCCATTGTATCAATAAATTTAAAATATTCTCCTTAAAACTTCTCCTCAACTTTACTAAAATGTTAGAGCCCTTACACATTGTCTTCCTATGATAAAATCATATTAGGATTTGAGCGCGCTTCCATAAAATAGGTAAAGATAAGTTTGTGATGATTACTACTCAAACCTTGAATGTTTGCAAATAAAATTTTCATGACAAACCAACTATAGGGGCCTAGTTTGCTTTAAGAACTGTTGTAATAGTTCATTGATGGCCTTGTTGAATCTATTTCAAAACCTTTGCATGTATGTGAAATAAATAAGATTTCTTCCACACATGTTAATTGGATGCAAAATTTTTAAGATGATCTAACCCTAGGCTACCTAAGATAGATTCGACAAACTCAATATGATGTTTTCTAGGTTTAAGTGGTAATAATATTATCCCCTAGTAACCTCACAACCATCGTTGACTTCCATTTCAAAGGAGTTTTTATTCGTTTTAGTGGATATATCCCCGCCCAAACTTAAGTAACCAAAATGGGCATGACATGAGGGCTTTTCAATTATGAGCCCTAACCCTAAACACACATCACAACCCTACCAACCTTCAAGCATTTGGTTAAACTATGTTTATTCCCTTCCATTGAAGTTGGCCACTTGGACCCCATATTTGTGATGACATCGGTGTAGGAGTAGCTAGAATAGACTTACTTGATGAGTGCCACTCTGAAAGTGCATACTCTTAAACTAGTTTTAGCATCAACTCTACAATAAGACTAGGTGGACTAGCATATGTGTCCTTCAACTCCTTAGCACTTGTGTTGCATAGGCTAATACCAATAGCCTCATATGTGTTGTACTCTTGAGAAACTAATGAAAACTTGATGACTTCATCAAACTTAATAACATATTCACTCAAGCCTTTGTTCACCACCTTCATAGGAGTTGTACCTTCAACACTCACATCACTCTTATGCCTTTAATTGTGCTTGCCGAAAAGTTTGTCATAGTCTTTCCTTACATGGCCATAATGATGACTTGAAGGTCTCTAAAAAAAAACACATTTACATATTCTAAAATCTAAGTATAAATCACATCTCCCCTATGATCTCCAACTTTTCATATAATGCTCATTTTAGTATATTGACTTCAACCAAAGTTTTTGCTATCAATAATCCACTTGAATCCCCCTTTATAACTTTCAAATCTAAAATCAAAAAAGAGTTCAAAGGCTTGATATTTAAAACCCTAAACCCTAAAATATTAAACCGCTGAAATATTGTTGCACCATCATCATTTTTAGTCCCTGTCGCAGGCACGACTTGGACTATAGTAATCAGAATGGTGGTGCTAACATTAATTTGACCTGGTTACTTTCACTAATAACGAAAATTTCTAAAAATTTTAGGCTATCGATGTATTTTCTGTAATACAGTCTGTTTCACCATCTTATTTGGCATCTTCCCATGGCGAAAAAGCTATAATCTTATGTTACATTCATTTGTTTCCTTCCAATTTTTTAAAATATTTTTTAAATCAAAACTAATGTTAAAATATTTTTTAAATCAAAACTAATGTTAATTGATTAACATATTATATATATATTTATAACATAAACGTCACGCCATGCCCCATTGCCAAGCCTACCATCTCGCCTAAGCCAAGTACTCACATTTCGAAATGCAAAAATATTGTTTTTATTAACGTTAAATTATTATTTTCATTTATGTTGAGTTTACGTGTATGAAAAGGGTCATTGACTTAATTACCTTGCAAGGGTCCCTACTTGCAACTCTTTGTACCAACGATTGGTCCACATATATTATATCCACACTGACAATCAATGATTTATGGCTTCAATTCCCTCTTTATGAAAAGGGACCGTATGTACCTTTCAACTATATGTATCCACACTAACAATCAATCAGTGGTTCATTTCCCACTTTATGAAAAGTGACCATATGTACCTTTTAGCTATATGTATTAACAATTTGTCCATGTGCATGTAGGCATAATAAACCTTTATAAAAATAATTTAGTAGTCAATATAACCATGATATTCGAATACAATGAGAGATTGATAGATATACCTAATTATATAGTACAAATACTTGTACCATATATTTAATATTTAAAAAAACTCTTTTTAATTCAAAGTGAACTAATATAAAGTTAATGCAACTTAACCATCGAATAGTATAATCCATGCTTGGCAGCAATAATAATATTGTACATATATTGGGATCTCCATAAATTCCATGCCAAGGATCTCATATCCTATAACAAATCTAATAACAAATCTAATATATGACTTTAAGGGGATTTTTGATATGAACAAATGATGGAACCCAAAAGGTTAGGAGAGTTCAACGGTGTTTCTAGAGTTACTTTTGTCACTATCAATGGTTAGATATTATTTTTATGTCACTATTCATAGTCGTGGATTGTAAGAAAAATTTACAAAATTTTTCGTAAAGGCTACTTTAGGTTTTCAGTTTTCATAAAAGATGACGTATGAGGCTATATGAAACATTGTCACATTAGGTCACAAAAATGAAGGAAGGAGAATTAGGTCAGTTTAAGGTTAAGGAAGGGTTGCCATGAACGACTTTAACGTCCTTTTGCCTTTTAACTTTGTGATTTATTAAAAAATTTAGACTAAGGTGCTTATTTTTGTTTGTTCTTTGTTGACATTGTTTCTCTAGTGACAACAATGGGGAAACTTTTAGACATTCATACTCAATAATTGCAGACAACTTGGTTTGACTTTGATGTCATGGACATAATCGTTCGTTCTCAGCAGGTGGAGATGAATGGTTCAAGTTCACATTGTTTCAACTCTCAATACCGACATTGATAGCCATTTAGGTTCAAAAGAAAAGGTTTAGGTTCATGTCGTTTTGGGAGTCATTTGTACTCAAGTGCTTGATAGCCACTTGACTTTGAATTTAAACTGATTTTAAATTTAGGCCCAATACCAACTACCTAATTTTAGATTAGGAAATCTTAAAATGTGTTAATTTGGCAACTGAAGGACAAATTCCCTCCTTTTGACAACCCTCCTCATCTAGAGTAATTTGGTCAAGGAAAAATATATTTTTAATATGAAAACCCACATGTGCACAAAAGTTCAAGTTGGCTTGAAAGAAAAATTGGGTCTCCTCCCATGCCTATAAATAGACCTCATGTCACATGATTTGGTGGCATCATGTTAATTTTAGATAAAAATGGTATGTTTTATGCTTGCAACAATTTCTTCAATGTTCTTTTATTAGCCCAATGATAATTTCCACTTTAATTTCCAATAGCAATCACATTAACCATTAATCACATTGCCAATAATTATAGATAGAACATAAACAATAAAATGCAAAAGACAAGCCAAGACAAGAGAACACAAAAATTTCGTTCAAGCCATGGAAAAACCCCAAGATGGGGAAAACCCTTAATCAATCCTTCTTATTATCAAATATCAAATGTTCAACAGAGAGAGAATATCCAATAGAGTACAATGATGACAGACAAAGTCAATGTGACTTGACTTTCTGATTAGATGATCCAATACTATTGCACTTAGTCAAATAGATGGCCCAATCAAAGTTTGTAATCCTGCTCTTGGTCAACAATAATCAAACAACCTTAAGCATAAAGTCAACAGTGGTCAACACAGCAGAAAAAGAGCCCTTCTTGAGCTCAGTCAAGGTCAAAGCAATTTTTCCTTCCTTGAAGGTCAACCAGCAGCAAAAACAATCAACAAAGGAGTATTCAAACTCGGTCAACCAGGATGTCAACTTTGTAGTCAAATCAGTCAACACAAGCCTACATAGGTCAACATGACCAAAATGCCTCATAATTTGTGCCAATAAATGTGGTATGTTGAAATAGAGGTAAACCCTTCAAGAACATAGTCAAATGAATTCAAAGGATCCTTGGTCAACGTTGGTCAAAGTCTCCCATAAATAGAAAGTTAAAGCAAGTCAAATCAGCCCTCCACAAACTCACACTTGTGATATGAATACGTTACCCTACAATTTGTACAAACCAATCAATGTAGGAGAGAGAAGAAATTATGTGTTGTTAATGTGTGAAATAAGGTTGGAGGTCTATTCTATTTATATGTGATGGAAAGGAGTTCAATTTGACTAATTAACCCTAAGCCGACCTTGACCAATTGCACATGTGGGGGATGACCTTCAAACTCATATTTCTCCTTTTCCAAATTTAGTGAGCCTTAGGTCAATTTTGGACCTCTCGGAAAGAGGAATTCAATCCAATAATCATCTTCTTCAAATGAGCTTCTCAAAGAGGAATTTGGCCCTAGTTGCATATTTTAACACTCCCTCTTAACTAGGGAGAATTTCACGTGCTAATATCCATCTATCATCATGTACTATCTCTGCATCTCATCTCGTCTTTGTGGAATATTGATATAGATAATAAGAAGGATCAATCGAGAGTGATTCATAAGACATTACCACTCTCTAGTGACAAAATTTAGTCCACATAACCAAGGGTAGAACCCAAATCAAACTTTATCTTAAGCGATCAATTTGTTGAACACCATGCATCCTAGACGCAAGGAGTATGACAGTACACGATGTGTCGATCTGTAGTGTTATGATCCTTGGCCACTTTTCCCAACTCATTGCCCAAATGAGAGGTACTTCCCAAGAGTCTCAGACTGCAAGGGTACGATGTATGTTGGGGCATCCGTGGGAGAAGGTGAACCACTCATCCTATGCATATATCATCAATCATAGGGGAAGGTGAACCATTCACCCTATGCTCACATATATCATTATGGGGTATCACAGGGGAAGGTGAACCACTCACCCTATGGTCACACATAGCTCCAAGAAGTACCCCAGCCCCCCCAGGAGCTCCCAGAGCTCAATGTATAACTCAAGGCTAAGTCTCTCTCGGAAGGCTAAGAACATGAACTTATCCAAGGGCTTCGTGAGGATGTTTGCAACATGTTCATATGTCCTTATGTGTTGGAGCCGTATTGCTCCCCGTTGTACCATATCTCAAATAAATTGGTACCTGATATCAATATGCTTCGAGCGATTGTGGAAAACAGGAATATCTAAAATTAAAATCCCACTTTGATTGTCGCAATAGATAACATTGGTATCTAACACATTCTCAAATATCTCACTGAAGAGCTTCCTCAACCAAATAGCTTCACAACACACCATACTAGGTACAATATATTCGGCCTCAGTGATTCTTAGAGCAACTAATTTTTGCTTCCTTCTCATCCAAGAAATTGAAGCAGATCCCAAATAGAGGAAATATCTAGACATTCTTTTTCTATCCATCACACTTCAATCCCAGTATCCATATCCACTGCCTCAAATTCCCAGTAGTGTATCTCAGTCCATCATTGATAATGCCACGGAGATACCTTAAGAGATTCTTGGAAGCAACCCAATGTATGTGATGAGGCTCAACCATAAATTAACTCAAAGTATTTACAGCAAAGCATAAGTCCGGTTGGGATTTTACCATGAACATCAGGGCCCCCACAAGCTGTCTATATTCAGATGGATTTGCCAATTCGAGACCAACAACACTTCCACATAACTTCTTGAAGTTTAGTTCCATTAGAGTAGACACGGACTTGCATTCCACCATCCCACGTTTCTAACAATGATCCAAGTGGATATTGGTGGCCACTTGCCTATTACAACTAGACCTCCAATCAATTTCATTTGTTTCCTTAATTATAGCAACATTTACTATTTTTAGCAATTTTTCGGGTCCTGAACTTCCAAAGTTGTTTTGACCCCCTAAACGGTGTTTTTTTGAGGTCTGCAATAGGTCCATTGCCATAGGCAAGGGACTGTGGAAAATCCGGTATTACTTGGAGATATATTTCCAACGAGGTATCATACGTGCCAAATGGAGATCATATGACCATGTTACGACCTAGGGAAGTTGGCTGTCCAACTAACCCTAATGGGGACCACAAACTCTTGGCGTTCCATCTCATGGGGATAGGGTTTTGGTTTTTATGGTTTTCCTTTGTTTTTCAATAATAAAAAGGCCCTTAAGCCTCATTGTAACATAGTTCAGATGCATGTAGTCACCACATCTCTTCTCAAAGATAAGTTATCATCACTCGAGCTAGTTTATTTCCATTATGCTTTGTAAGCATCTTTCAGTTCTTTGATATTAATGAAATGAAGATTTATTTTTGTTGTATATTAGTGTTTATGTTTATATATCTGTGTTCTATTGCATTCCTAGATAAGTATGGATCAGTGGTATCAAAGCGGTATGCTCTTTCTCTATTTTTATTTGCATGTCCCCAACAAGGTAAGGGTATAAGGAGTTAAGGCTCGAACTGGTTGAACCTTTGCAAGACCAGCCTCGCAAACCCTCATGACCTCCCATGGGGGAAGAAAAGAAAGATGAGGGAGCAGGAGATACTTTCAAAATATTGGTTGAGGAATCCCTCGAGCGACAGAGGAAGACGATGATGGATAACATTTCCCATATCCTGCGGCGGCTACCCATAGGAGACACATCTTCATCCATTAGCCATTCCAGATGTGCCACTCCCTTTAACGTACAAGTCAACATTGGCATTCTCATATTTTAAGGCCAAATAGATGCAGACATCGTAGATATATGGTTAAATCTGTTGGAAGGGTATTTTTTGGTTCATGACTTTTCCAATCGAGAAAAAATTACTTTTGCACTTCTCAAAGTCCCCCCCATGTCAAGGACACTAAGTCACTATCATCTACCATGCATGTAATCATAACAACAATAGAATGACAAACATGTATATAACCCTAATGCATATAACAATATATTAACTAACATACCTACATGCCAAACATACAAACCTATATGACGATCTGCCCTGACCCCGAATTTTAGTGCCACAGCTTCACTTTCATGATATGCATCTCCTGCTCTATCTCAACCAAAACATCAAAATCATAACATACGAACAACGTCATGATGACCTAAAATTCCTTCAATGACCTCATGCATAATAACTATAACCATGAAAATTCATGCACAACAACATATAAACACTGACATACATAGCAAATGCATATACAATTGATCTAGTGGATCAGTAAAGTGCTCAAAAATCAAAGTGTTAAAAAGTGATAGAAACCAGTGCCAAAACGAATATCTCGCCGCCTTGAATCCAATGCAACTCAAATCGATCAAAATCGATATCATATGCTCCTGAAATCGCGTTCTGACCATTTTCATAAACAACTAAAAATTTGCAGGTTGGTTAGGTATGCTGACAAGGCAGTCCGTACGCTAACAGGGCAGGGTGATTGGGCAAGCTGATTGTGTTTTTCAGGACCAATGGTTGGGCGCCAAGTTTTCTCCTTTGATTGGTTCATGCATGGTGTAATTTGATTATTTTTTTGTATTTTCATATGGACCAATGAATGGAGGTTGAATGGGCCAATGGATGGTCGTCATGTGGCCTCTCAATGGTGGTGTAAAATTTTGTTATGGGCTAGAACGTGCATAGTAGGATTCAAACGCGCAACCTCCAGCCTAGGAACACTGAGTCTTACCACTACGCAGACGGTGAGTCTTAATATTTATAGGCGACCATCGCAATTTAAACTTTATGTGATGGCAAGTCGGGGGACAGGGCCAAGGTTAACCCTTGCCCCGCCGGTCCACCCCAACCCACGAGACCGCAGGTCAAGGCGACAAGGGTGCGGGGTTAACCTCGACCCCAAGCCATGGTATAAACACAACCAACCACAGTTCAAATGTAGTTGGAACCTTTGGTAGTTCCAAAACCCACACCACATGCAACCATGGTAATGGCGTATGGTTAGAGAAAAGGATTTGGCTCGAAGTTTTAAAAACTGACCATGGTTGCATATGACACAACCAATAGTCGGATTATGGGTTAAGTTTTAGCACTGGAATTCAAATGGAACCAAATTTCCACCAACAAAACCTTGGTTTGAACCATGGTCAGAAGTTGGCGCGTTAGTTCAAACCGCCCGCATCAGACGACGTTAATGAAGCCACGTGGCCCCGATTTGTCGGCACATGGGGTCACCGTGCAATTAAATGAGGCGATAATTTGCACATGAACTGGCATGAATATCACCGAAGAGGGGCGAATTTGTCGCTCCACGGTTTTGAAAATGGCGGAAATTGTAGGATGCATTGCAGGTGGGTGCATATTGTAGAACAATTAGAAGTAAAATTACACTATAGCACAACTTAGTCAGTTTTTGACCAAATTGAGTGCAGAAAGAGCCCAACTAGGGGTTTTTGACTGTTTTGGAGCCATTTGAGACATTATTTTTGCATTCTGATAATTGTAAATCCATGTAAACACATATTTAAGGACATAACGAAAGAGGCCCAACATTGAAAGCTAGACCAAGAGATGTAGCCCAGGAGGGGTGAAATCCTTCATCATTTTGTTGTCTTATGTTTCTGTTATGGTATTATTGTCTCTATTTTATGCTGCAAAACTGAGTTTAAACACTTAATTTATGTGCTATTGCAACTTACGTAATTTCATAAAAGACATAAAATTTCACTTGCAAATTTCATCAAAACCTTCAAGTTTTCAAATAAAGATCAGTTTGGTATCAGATCTTTGGTTCTTTGGTTGTATTGAGGGTTTAATTATATTGCAAGATTTTTTTGGTGCTTACAAGGTTGAAGCTCAAAAGAGGAGAAGTAAATCTTGTGATAGAAATTCCTCAAGCTAGTTCAAGATCAAGAGCACATTTTCCACAATATTCACCACAAGTTTCACCTCAAGCAACACCAAAGGCCTCACCATTCATGTCACATGAAGGAGAGACTGACAATATGATTGAGGATGAGAAGGATTTTAGAAAAGAATTATTTGACATGAATGAGATGGTGAAAGTTATTTATGAGGAAAGGAAATCAAAGTTGGTGCATGGTGAAAGCGAAATGGAGGAAATAGAGACAAACCTCTAAAAGGGAATGGAGTAAATGGTGATAAACCACCTCTACCTCCACCTTTCTCCTCACCTTCATCCTCACCATCATCATCTTCTACATCAATCTCTTCACAAACACCTCGACATTCTCCAAAGGGACATCGTAAAACTCCATTTTTAAAACTTGACATAAAGTTTGAATTTCCTATGTATAATGGAGAGGTAAATGTTGAGAAATTAGATAATTGGGTTCCTCAGCTTGAAATATATTGCAAGATACAAAGGATCAAAGATGATGAGACCAAGATTCAACTTGCTTCATTAAGGTTGGAAAGTGCAGCACTTATTTGGTGGGGATCCAAAACTCAAGAGGATCTCATGAAAATAGGTAAGATCATAACTTTTTGGAATGATTTTGTGGCTGCATTAAGAATGCATTTTTATCCTTTAGCATACATGCAGAAAGCTATAATGGATTAGAAAAACTTTAGGAAATTAAAAGGTCAATGTGTGCAAAGTTATACCCAAGTGTTTAGAAGGAGAGCATTGATATTGGGTGTAGATTTATCCTCTCAAGACACTTTACTCAAATACATTGGAGGTTTACATAGCTACTCGAGACACACAATTCTCATGTTTAACCCTACAAATTTAGGTGAGGTTTGTGTACACGAAACACATCTAGAAGCAGGAGGAAAGAATGTTCCACAAGAGGGAATAAAAGATCCATTTAAGGGTGGAGACAAAGTAAAGGGAAAATTCAAAGGAAAAGGGAAGAAGAATGCTTCCATCAATAAAGAGGGAGAAAAATACACATGAAAACATTGTTCAAAAGAAGGCCACAATGAAGACCATTATTGGAAACTTCATCGTGAGATGAGGCCCAAAAATTTTGACATCAAAGGAAAAAAAGACAGTTGCAACTACACAATATGATTTAGGATCCGATTCGGGAGATGAAATAAAGGTCAGAAATGTAATGTTCTTTTTCTGGTATTCCTTATGACATGGTTAGGATGGACTTTCAAAGTTGGGGGAAGATAGGTCACAGGTGCAGGTTGGCATCATCAGCTAGCCCTGGGGGATTTTGCAGAGTTCTTAGGAGGTCTGATGGCATTCAATTGGTATACTCCACCATCCACATAGTTTTCCTTTTGTTTCGTTGCATTCTGACAAGTTTCACAAAATTGATTTATTAATGGGCCTAACTCAATTAATTACACCTAAGGTGGCATTTCAGGAGGAATTCTTGGTATAACACCTTAGTGTAAGAGCTCGTTGGAACTAGAATGATAATGTCTACAAGATGGGATGGCTAGGAGTGATTTTTAGTGACTTGAGGAGGCATGGTGGCTAATAAACCATTTTCGCACATTAAAAGGAATATTTTAATTTAAGGGAAATGTGCTCAACGATTAAAATAATAATAAAATATGATCTTCTAAAGGATTCCATCAGATCTATAAAAAGAGGAGGAAGGGGAATTAGAGAAAATCTTGGATTTCATATTGCTTCTTATATGTGAGGTTGAGAATCGGTTCTATACTCCATTAGTAGCCCCAGGATGAAAACCCTCGAGTTATTTAGAGAGATTGGGCAAGCACCCATCTCCCCTTGGTGAATTCATCCTGAATTCACAAGAGATATTAGCAGTGGCAGTTCAGTTTGATTGGAGGGCCAACATAGCAGTGAAAAAAATTATCTCAGATGCCAACATCTTATCTCAACTATTTTGGTGGTAATTGCATGTAACCCCAGTTTATCCATTATAATAAAAGCTAAGATCATTTTCTGTTATTATGTTGTTGTTGTGTCACTTAAATTATTGGTCATATTTTACATGGAAATCTTCTGTTATGAATGAGAAATTATCTGAAGTATTGTTTGAGTTAAAAGTTTCAAGAAAACCCCAAAATTTTGTATTTGGAATATTATAGTGGTATCAGAGTTGAGGATCCTGCGATCCTGATGGTTTATTTTAGAAAAAAATCAGAGAAAATAAAAAGTTTCAGGTTTCAAGAAATTTTCAGCGCAGAAGATAAATCAAAACTGCTAGAAATTTCCTCCTTTTAAGTATCTAACAATTTGTTTTTCAAATTGTTGAATTGGTAATAGATGGGAAATATGAAGGCCGGCGTTGCCCTTTTTGAAAAGTTCAAAGCCAAATTATTTTAAAGTGGGCTCTGATTATTTTTTAACCATACCTTTATTAACATGGTTGAATGTATCATTGAAGACACATGTTGATCGAAGGACTATCAGCGCAGCGCGTGGGATCATTTACACAACAATCTGGATTTCTTTGACCGTGGGTATTCAAATTAATTTTCTGAAGAGCTCAAACAAAAAAAAATTGCAGAAGGCCGAAATATATTGTCGCTTTGGTAATCGATCGTTCCACCTCGAAGCTACATTGATCTTCTAAAAAGGCCCGAGACCAGTTGCACTAGCCAGTTCGTGGTTTTCATTGGGAAATTTAACAAACTGTTCTCCAATTTGTGCATTCATTTAAAAAAAGTTAGTAGGGAGCCGAATTATTTGGTGCGGCCATGAGAATGTGGTGTTTGTTCTTTGAATACATGTTTCCTTTCAGGCCTGAGAAAATTCAGGCCGCAGTTAATCTTTGAGCCATGGGTGGAGGTAGAAAGAAGATGTAAATTTCCAATTTGACTCGGACATCCGGCGTTAATGAAAAAAAATCAAAGTCAGGGAAATCACTACCGTCAAATTAGTTTGAATATTTTGATTCGTTTCCAGGGGCTGATCCATTGTTTCAAAGTGGAGCCGCAATGAATCTAACGATATTCCAATGCGATTCTGACTTGGTGTTGTACGATTAATATATAGTGGAGAACCCATGTGATTTTTGCCGAGTAGGGCCGAAGGCATGCATCCCATTCTTTTGCAGGATGTGACAAATCAAAGATTCATTTTATTGGGAGTTGAAGTCACCACTGTCAAAATTGGTCTAGTTATATCAAAGTAAAGGACAAGATCAACTTGCATTCTCTACTAGGACTTGAGTTTATGCTTTCATGAAGTGCCAAATACCCACTACTTGTTGACGCTTTCATGAAGTGCCAAATACCCACTACTTGTTGACCGAAATCAGTTGCTAGAGCCACCCTAGGTTTTCCTGTGCCTTTTATGAGATTATAACTTATTTGATTTATTTCTATTAGGTCACTTAATATTATAAAACTTATGTAGTGTATGCCTTGGTTGTATTTTAAAGTGGTTTTACATGTGTAAATATAGAAGTGGTATTCCTTTTCTGAGTTTGTTGTTGTTTGGAAGCATTGGATGGTGTAACTTGATACTGTATGTCTTTTCTTAACATTCACACCTAAACTATTTGACATCATACCACATAAAATCATCCTTCAAATTCCCAGATCTTGAAGAGTTGAACTATTAAATCAGAAGAGTATATATTACTATGTTAATCCTCAGTACCCACAAAGAAGGATTATTTGGCATGCAAACTTCAGGTGTGTGGATGTGGTTGGACAGTGAGTGGTCAGCCTGAGTCTGTGATAGAGCAGTAACAAATTCTTGGGGACATTCCAGTTTGTGAATTAGAAGAGAACCTAGTATTTTCATTATCATTTGGACCTTGTATTTTGGCATAGGTAATGTTGTAGAGTTGTGATGTTATGAGCCTTGTATTGAGTCAAAAAAAGTTGAGAGATCTATGTATTGTTGTTAGTAAAATCCTTGCTTGATGTACTTGAATTCAATGGACTAAAGCATGGATAAGTATTTCATTAACTCTCTTAATAAAATAGCAGCAACCATCACCAGAACATTGTCCAGGGAATACTTTCCATGCTAAACAAGAACAACTACAAAAAGAACATGAGTTGGGACGAAAATTTTATGCACTTGGAATAGATTTGAGGTATATTGGGGTTACAAAAAAAGCCCTTCTCACACTAGAAGAACTTTACTCACTCCTTTCCAAGGTGGATTAGTCACATGGGAAGAGCTTGATTTGGGCTCTAAAGCTAGCCATGCTTACCTTAGTACAATCCAAGTATTTGGAGCATCCTTGTATAGGAGTCAAAATTCCAGTTTCCTCTTGTCTTGGTAGTATCATGATGTTGGCCACACATGTACCTCCTTACAGTGATGCCATTATGAGGAGAGTCTTCAGATTGATAGTGGAGACCTTTCATGATTTGGATGATAGTGGGGGACCTACCTTTGGGAAGAGGCTAGAGATTCTAGAAGTCATGCCCTGGTTAGATTTTATGACCTCATGTTTGAGTTGGAGCGTGATGATTTGATCTTTCAGATGTTCCAATTCTTCTTCAGCATTAGGAAACATCATCCTGACACAGTCATAACACACATGAAATCCATTTCATCCTTCTATATGGGAGGCCATGATGCCATTTGCAGGATGTTGCATTCCATATTATTGGTCATTTGGAGGAGAGTGTAGTTGCTTTCACCTGTTGCGTATGGGCTAGCCAAAAGGTTATTAGTGCAAGAAATTGAGATTCTCAGTAGACGATTGACCCAGACGGATTTATAGAGGATTGGTGGACCATGCAGCAAGAATGAGCTGAGGAGGAATGATCTTTTCTTCATCTGCAAAGAACATTGGGGACTTGACCACTCATGCTTGGGAGATGGCAGAGGTAGAGTAGGAGGATATTTCTTCTGTATGTCAGGATGGGGACTCTTCTTTGGATGAGACCAGGGGGTCATATGAGGATTCCTTTGAGGAGCATGAGCAACCATGCAAAGTTGTTGAAAGTAGGTCATATTTATATTTCGGTGTGTATGGTGAGCAGTCAGGGGACTCTAGGGGAAACATTTAGGACGATGAATCACCTGTGATGATTCAACATGAGCAACATATTTTGGAGCATGAGTCAGCTGAGGAGGATATGCACATTATGCATGATGATCATTTTGGGGAGATCCAATTGGAGGATCACTTTGAGCCCGTGATGGAGGAGGATGAGAAGGCACCCTTGGGGTCAACCATTGATGAGGAGTAGACATATGTACAAACATCCAATAGGGTGGCAGTATTTATAGACACTTGTCCTCAGGAGGTGCTGGAGTCTGAAATGATCTTTTTTTTAGAGGATTGGTGGGCTATAGGAGCGTAGAGTTTCCTATCAGGAGAGGGAGACAACAATGCATCCATGTTTGTGTCTACCCATTGATGAGGTGCAAGTAGATGTAGTGGCAGCCAACATATATGCAACATTTTTAGGCAACAACCCTCTACAGGAGTAGACAGATAGGGCTTGCAACACAACTTCCCCACTTGGGTCCATTATAGGAAGAGAGGAAGGTTTTATTGGACAAATTTTGTTGGTTGATCAGGCAGAGCATCAACAGTTGAGCATGGAATAGTATAAGCCTAGTAGAAATACTCCTTGCACAAGTTTTCATACATTATATTGGCGAGAGATCATGAGTTGGTATCCTATTGATGGTACGATCTTCTTAGTGAGGGGCATAGTGGAGTAGGGACCCTTGGACATGAAGGATACTACATGTTTCAATTGGCAATGAGATACAGATCGACAGCTCTTCAACATTCTGTCTCGGCACGAGGACAGAAGGATTAACATTAGATTGAGTGAGGGGTTGGAATAGAGAGAGGTGATGAGTTGGTACACAGTTAGTGGTCCAACATTCTCTACCAGAGTTATAACACAACAGGAACCGTGGATCACTGATGCTTGTTCTTCGTGGCATTGGGATACATGAGGATTTGTTGATGACATGCTCAGTCAGAGATTGGTCTGGGATCCAGGAATTAAAGGGTCTGTTCCTGGTGGGTTGACACAGAGGCATAACATCACCTAACGGTTTGTATGGAATCCTGACATTGGGTCTTAGTTGCATTGGGCCAACAGACTGGTCCACATATTTGGATTTCTTGAGGGCAAGCAATCTTGGGGTGGTGGATTTGTAATGTTCCTTTTTTTGGTATTCCTTATGACATGGTTAGGATGGACTTTCAAATTTGGGGGCGGACAGGTCACAGGTGCATGTTGGCATCATCAGCGGACCCTGGGGGATTTTGGAGGTGTTTTGAGGGGTTTTTATGAGGTCTGATGACATTCACTTGGTATATTCCACCATTCGCACATGTTACCTTTTGTTCCATTGCATTTTGATAACTTTCAAAAAATTGAGTTATTAATGTGCCTAACTCAATTAATTACACCTAAGGTGTAATTTCAGGAGGAATTCTTGGTAGAACACCTTAGTTTAATAGCTCGTTGGAACTGAAACAAGAAGATCTATAGGATGGGATGGCTAGGAGTGATTTTCAGTGACTTCAGGAGGCATGGTGGCCAATTGACCATTTTCCCACATTAAAAAGAATATTTTAATTAAGGGAAATGTGCTTAATGATTAAAATAATAATAAAATAGGAGCTTCTAGAGGAGTCCATCATATCTATAAAAAATGAGGAAGGGCCATTAGAGAACATCTTGGATTTGATATTGCTTTTTGTATGTGAGGTTGAGAACCTTGTTCTCTACTCCATTGGTAGCCCCAGGACGGAAACCCTCGGGTGATTTAGAGAGATTGGGGGAGCACCCATCCACCCTTAGAGAACTAGAATCTTATCTTAGTTATTTTGGTTGTACTTGCATGTAACCCAGTTTATCCATTATAATAAAAGTTGAGATAATTTTATATTATTATGTTTTTTTTGTGTCACTAAACTTATTGGACTCATTTTACATGGAAATCTTCTGTTATGAAAGAGAAATTATTTGAAGTATTGTTTGAGTTAAAAATTTCAAGAAAACCCCAAAATTTTGTATTTGGAATATTACAATGGCCATGGGATTGAAAGGTAAGGACTCCATTGCAAGTATTATTTCTTCAAATAACCTCAATGAAACTCAAAATGAAAAGTAAAGAATATATATTTTCCACATTAGAATTATCTCTAAACATTAAAAAAAATAAATGCTCTATTTGAAAGTGGCTCACAAGCAAACCTCATTTTAGAAAATATTGTCAAGAAATTGAATTTGGAAACCACTCCTCATCCTACACCTTATCCTTTAGGTTGGGTGTGTGACAATGCAAAATTGCAAGTAACTAGAAAATGCAAACTAAAATTCACCATTACTGCAAACTTCATTGATGAGGTAGAACTTGATGTTGTTCCACTGGACATATGTGGTATTTTTTTTAGAAGCCCATATATTTTGATAGGATATCCATATTTCATCGCCATGAAAACACATATCATTTGTTTAAATATGGTATTGATTACATTTTTAGAGCACATCGCAAGAAAGTAAATCTATCTCTTGTGAATGCTGGACAAATGAAGAGGCTTGTTAATTCTAGAAAGAATTTTGTACTTTTGATGATCAAACCCAAGAATGATGTTGAGAATGAAGCCTTTCAAGGATGTGATACAAAGTTAAAATTTTATTTGGTTGAAGTTGTTAAACAAAATGATGAGATGTTTCAGGAGACTAAAGGATTGCCTCCTAAAAGGGGAATCCAACATGAGATGCAATTGCAACAAGATTTTCCTCTTCCTAACATTGGCATGTACAGGATGTCAGTGATGGAAAATGAAAAAATTAAGAAACAAATCCAAGAGTTGCTTAATAAATGTATCATCTGACAAAGCACGTCGCCATGCGGGTCACCTATTGTTTTAGTGTCAAAAGGATGGTACATGGAGCATGTGTGTGGAATTCAGAGCATTGAAAAATATTACGGTAAAGAACTATTACCCTCTTACTATAATCAATGATTTACTTGATCAATTGAAAGATGTTGTTTATTTCACTAAGTTGGACTTGAGGAGTGCCTGTCATCATATTAGGATTGCTAAAGGAGACGTATGTAAGACAACCTTCAAAACAAATCAAGCTTTGTTTCAGTGGTTGGTTATTCCCTTTGGGCTTTGTAATGCTCCAGCTACATTCATGCAGGTTATGAATGATGCTTTGAGGCCTTTTCCAGATGATTTTTTGATAGTCTACTTGGATGACATATTGATTTTCAGCAAGTACCATGAAGAACATATCATGCACATCAAGCAAGTGTTATATGTCTTAAAGAAGGAAAAGTTGTTTTTAAAGATGTAGAAATGTGAATATGGAAAAACGTCTTTAGTCTACTTGGGTCATATTGTTGGAGGGGGTGAGTTGAATATAGATCCCTCAAAGGTTGAAGCCATTTTGGATTGGAAAAAACCCAAGACAATGATATAGGTTAGAAGTTTATTGGGAGCATCCCAATATTGGGGAAAGTTCATTTCTAAATTAAATTCTTCTATTTGAGCTCCATTGCATGCATTGAAAAGTGTGAAGCAGGCTTTTCAGTGGGGAGGAAAAGAAAAAAAATCCTTTGATGCATTGAAATAAATAATTAGTTCAACACCCGTACTTGCACTTCCAGACTTGAGACAATCATTTGAGATATACACTGTTGCAAGTGACTATTCCATGGGCTTAGTCTTGATGCAACATGGTAAGCCCATCTATTTTCATTCTGAAACTTTTAATGGTGTAGTGATTAACTATCCTACATCTGACAAGGAGTTGTATACATTGGTTAAAAGTGTGGAAACTTGGAAACATTACTTGATGGGTAAGGAAACAATCATTCACACTGATCATCGACCATTGCAATGCTTTTAATCACAAATAAATCTACAATAAGCGAGGAAATTCAAATAGATGGGTTTTCTACAAAAATTCCACTTGGTGATAAGGTATAAGAAATGTATCTATAACAAGGTTGTTGATATGCTTTCTAGGCCAATTTTTAGTTCATCCATTATTCTTAAGCATAATTTTGTCATGCATGAGAGCTATGTTGAGAAATATGCTTTAGATAATGATTTTAATGATGTATATGTGACTTTGTGTCAATGCAACCAAGTAGAGGAATTAGATTATCATGTGCATGATAACTTGTTGTATCATCTTGGAAAGCTATGTATTCCACATGGAGGGAGAGTCAACATCATAAGGGAAGCACATACTTCTCTTATTGATGGTCATTTTCGGTGATCTGTATATGAAATTTTGAGAGTTTATGGTACAAATTGCAAGTGAAATGATTAGGGTTTTTTAAACAATTATGTGAATTTCATTAACACATTAACATGCATTAAAACTCAATTTTACAGAAAAAAGAAGAAGACATTAGTACCATAAAAATATACACAGGACAAAAAATGATGAAGGAGTTCACCCCTCTTGGGATACATCTCCTAGTCCATCTTCCAATGTTGGGTATCTTTCATTATGCTAAAAAATATGTGTTTATATCAAGTTACAATCATTCAAAATGCTAAAGCAATGTCTCCAATGGCTCCTGAACAATAAAAAACCGACCCATTGGATCATTCCTCCCCATTGGAAGCTTTTGGACCTCCAAATATATTTATCAATAAACAAATATTTGAGGGAACAACTACCTCACCCTTCCAGTCTCAATCCATTTAACTTTTCTTGAATTTGTCACTTTGAGCTTTTCATGAAAGTACATCACTTTCCCTGATTTTGGAGTCCTTTCCTTGCTTTCAAAAATCACATATTGCTGCAATTTCCCAGAATATGCAGAACAACAAACTTCCTTTGAAGGAATATGCACATTCCCTACTTGGTCTTCAATCAAAGGAAACTTATGAAATTTCAATTTCTTCTCACTTTGAACACTATCATCGTGATGATGCTTACCATGTCTAGCCTTGCACTTGGCTTGAATCTTAACCAAATGTGATCTTCATTGCCATGCACCATCCTTTTTGAGAGCCAAAAAATTATGAAACCCACAAGAAGAAGTTTTGGAACCAATTTCCTCTTTGTCAAGTTGCTTTTTCATTTGATTTTTGACCCTTGCATTCTTTAACACTCACATCTTGTTCACACCAATGTTAAACAATGATGCATCCTGTGACAAATTTACTTCATGTTTTTTACCTGTTTTAAGAGGAAACATGTTAGACTCCTGAAACATTTTATCAAATTCATTAGGAATGTAATATTCCTAATTAGCTTTCAGCTAGTTGGAATATTAATTTTTTCTTTTGTAATTTAGATAGATGAATAAGAGGGTAGAGAGACCCATAAATCTCTTTAGTAGGAATAAAAACATTTCTAATGTGAATGTGGATCATTGTATCAACTGAATAAAACACTCTTGGGTGTGAATAGGGGCTAAAGCATGTGTATGGGGTCAAGTTTGACCAATCAACAAAGCTGTCATGGAGGTAGTGGATCGTTATTGGAGGACAACGCAGTTATGATGGAGGAGTGTATGCATGAGAATAGCATCTTTAATGAGTGGGACCAAGGTTGAGGAAGCTCACAAAGCATATAAGGAAGGGGATGGAAGCCATAGAGGGAATTCTAAATATTTTTTATGTTTGGTCTTACTTTTTGCACACTTCAGCTGTTTAACGGAGTCTGTTGTGATGTTTAGCACAAGGGTGTTTCTGAGCGGAAATCCCACCCTCATCCTCGGGGGACTTCAAGTGCCCACTCATGAGAGGTTCATTTGAGCTTCATTCCACTATCTAGAATCAGGCCAAGATTCATCCATCTGCCACAATGCAGTCTCCTTTAGGAATTGCGTCATTTTGCAAGGCAGTTGCAGTGGAGGGTCAAGTACCCAAGTTTGTGAGCTTGTTTTCCAGTGAGGGGAGCATCCATTCATCTAGAGGACCTATTGGGAGGTTCCTTGAGCTTCATTTCCACCATCTGGCATCAGGCCAAGATTCGGCCATCTTCAGCAGCGCAGTCTCCTTCAGAAAATGCTTTGTTTTGCAGGGCAGTTGCAATGGAGGGTTGAAAAACCCAAGTTCTTGAGCTTGTTTTCTAGTGAGGGGAGCAACACTTTATCCAGAAGATCAGTGGGGAGGAGTATCAGATATTTTCACATCATATCAGCCACCTCCCAGCAGTTACTTAGTTGCAGTGCATTATTTAGCCCTAGGGTTGCATTTTCCATCTTTAGTATTTCAAGAAACCCCTCCTGGGCTATCTTGGAATTGTGCTAGAAAGCCTATATCTTTGATCCCGACATTTTTTGAGCACCCTATCATCAGATCCATGTATTCTTAGCTTCTAGATGCAGTCATTCCGAACAGGATTGCGCAGTCATAACCTTCTGGCATTTTAAATACCAGCATTTTTTCATGTCTTGCTGTATTGGGTCATTTCAGGCTTGTTTTTCCTAGCTTGAGTGTCTTTTTCCTCAAGATATTGTACTTAATTTCTAATATTATCTATAATAAAATTGCTCAATTATCTGCTCATGTTTTGATGTATTGATATTTACTGCAATTTTCAAATTTATATTCAATATTCATGTTTTCCCTATTTTGGAATATTATAGTGGTATCAGAGCATAATCTTGGCTCAACCTATGAGACATCACATATAATTCATCAGAAGAAGAAGAAGCTTCTCATAGAAAGGGAGAAGCAGTACTTAAATAGAATAATAAGGTTTGATTATACAAATAAGACAAAGTCAAGACTCCAATATCAAGAGAAATGAATGGAAAGGATTTTTCAAACTTCTTCTCCAAACTATGCAGGATATTGCCAGAGAAATCAAGGAGATGAGGATGGAAATACATAAAGAGACCCCAAGAAGGTCTCAACATGGAGAGAATTCTGACACCTCAAATTATTGGTGGGCAACTAGAAGATTATGTATATTTATTGACGGGCTAGCATAGCCTTTGCATGAGTTGGTAGAATCCACTAGACCAACTACGCTCCAAGACGCTATTGAGAGGGCTAGAGACTTGAAAAATACTTTCCCAAGGGAAAGATACCCCCCTTAGCAAGAGCTCTCCTCTTAGCCAAAAGGGGAAGCTATGAAGGTTCCTCCCTCAAGAGAGAACCAAGACAAAGGATCTCTTAATGATGATGAGGTATTCTCCGATAATAATGAGAAGAAAGAAGAAGAGTTGGAAGGAGATACCAGCGTTGTAGCACCAGGAGGAGATCCACCACCACCTGGAGGTGGAAATGGATCAATTTCTCCAACTAGAGGAGCCCTTGCATCCTTGCGGGAAGTTCTAAAGAATTTAACATTGGGAGACCAAGGCATAGTCCAGGAGCAACATGTGTCGGTATTGATAGACAGTGGGACTACCCATAATTCTATTGATGCCCAAATAGTGTGGAGGGGAGACATACCCACTAATGATTCTTAGTTTTGGTCCTAGGGACTAAGCAGTGGGGGAAGTGTGTTCTGGCATTGAATATAACTTTGGGGACACACACCTTGATAGATCACTTCTTTGTAGTCAAGACCCCTGACACTAATGTGATATTGGGGGTGCAGTGGTTGATCACACTGGGGAAGGTCACTACATATTGGGAGGCCTTGCAGATGGCATGGATATATAAGAAGAGCAGTAATCATCAAAATATCACGGGCATGCACACCTATCCACCTCAGGAAGCCTTCGCACATAAGATGGAGACTGATTTGTGCAGAGGAAGCTAGGACAAATCAGTCCAATCAGATATGCAGTTTACTCTAGACCATGATGTTATATTATTTGGAGGAATTCCACCAGGAAGGCCCCTATATTGGAATTTGGTTAAAGAGTTCGCACAACAAGTGACACCACTCACAGATCTGGCTAAGAGGAGAGGCTTGTATGGGACCAGCACAACGTAGAGGGCCTTTTATAGGCTCAAGGAGGACATGGATATTTGTTCGGTTTTAGTGTCACCAAATTACACCAAGCCTCTTGCATTGAGAGAGGATGCTTTAGGAGTGGATGATGGCACAATTATGGTGCAAAGGAGCTACCCCATAACCTTTGAGAGTTAGGAGATGCTTCCATATAGGAAGGAGCCTTCCATATATGGTAAGGGGTTGTTGGCACTCATACATGCATTGGCCAAAATCAGGAAGTCTTGGAGGAGCAAAAACTCCCAAAATAAGATTGACCACCATAAACTTCAATCTTCTCTTGAGTAAAAACAACTGCAAGGAAGGCAAAAAAAGTGGGGTGGCAGTATTCCGACATGTGGCTTTGGCATTATGTCAAAGAGGGGAGAAATGAGGTGACATATGCCTTATCACAAAGGCCAATAACGTTGTCATTGTTGAGTATGGATCCAGATTGGGAGTCCCAGCTATTGGTGGAGTATTACAAGAACCACTTCACATGTGAAGTGCTTGATTGGCAGGTGACTGATGAGAGGTATAGAGTTATGGATGGAGTCATCTATTACCATGATCAAATATTCTTGACTATAGATTCTAAGCTCAAGGAGAAGGTTCTACATGCAACACATGATTCACTCCTTTCTGGTCACAAAGATTTCATCAGAACATATGAGGCCATTTGGGGGAGATTCTCATGGGAGGGTCTCAAGGAGGATGTGATCCAACATATCAGGAAATGTGTAGTTTTCCTGAAGAATGAGGAGGAAAACAACTATCTTGCAAGGTTGTTACAGCCACTTAATTTTTTGGTAGATATATGGGAGAGATCATCTATGGACCTCATCACCAGCTTTCCAACAATACATGGTAAGGGTTGTGTCTTTGTAATTATTGATCAACTAACAAAGTATTTTCATTCCTTTGCCATTCATTTACAGTGCATTTCTCCACAAGAGGGCAACCCTATCTTTGGACTTCATGATCTTCTTGGGGCCACAATCAGTGATGGGGATGGCCACTTCCTAGAGGGATTTGGGCAGATGTTATCTTGTTAGGGGTGTACTCAGTTGACACCAAACATTAGTTACTACCCCTAGGAAGATGATCAGATAGAGGTAGCGAGCAAGTGGTTGGGAAGCTACTTAACACAATGTGTTCCGGGGTAGCAAGGAGCTGAACTGCACTGGTTCCACTTGGGGAACTATTGTCACCATCCAGAATTTTATGTGGAAATCAATGCATCTCTATTTTTGGTTCCATATGGTGATGGTTGTTGGGCTATGAAAGAGGTATGAAATTCTTATGTATTTGTTCATTCTTTTACCATAGATGTACTTCTGCTTGCCTTGGAAAGGTAATTTACCATAAGAATTGAAATTAAATTGGGAAGATTTATGTTTAGCCTAAAAGATGACTAAAGGTTGTTTTTATTGGCAAAACAGGAATACGAAGATGTGAGCAGCTGTATCAAAGGCGTGGCTGAAGACAATCTAACTCCTACTCCAATGGTGATGAACCATATCCAGCTGAAGCCAAGAATATCTGAACGAATTGCCCGAAAAGGGCAGGGGATAGCTCGGCCTTAAACAGAGTCAACAGAACGATGACAAAACAAGGAAGGAGCGAATCCCTCAGGATCAGAAGATCCTGAGGGATCGCTGTGCAAATTTATCATATCTCTTGATTTTTCTGTCCAAGGATCAACTATAAAGGCAATGATCTTTAGTGACCGGGGACGGAATGGTTATTATGTAAAAGACATTTTCGTTAACAGACTTATTTCCTTTGCAATCAAATGTTTATCGACTCTCTGTCATGAGAGAATGCTTTTTGTAATGTCTTTTGGATTAATATAAAAACACAGGTTTTATCTGCTCTTTAGAATTCTGAGTTAAGCCCAGCGGTATTTCACTGGTGCTAAGGGCCCGGCTCTGGTGGATTACTATGCTGTTGTATTATTAATTTTTATTAGTTAATGCGTGAAGTGTGTTTTGTATTGATTTCATTTACATAGTTATTTCATTGATTGTTAAAGCAAGTGTAGGATCATTGCTGTTTCATTCTTTACCGCAATTACATTTAACGATCAATTATCTTGTTATTATCTTTTGGCTTTGCTGTTACGTAATTACAGAAAGTTGCTATTCCATTCATCTATGGTTTGTGGTTGGATTGCGATTAACTGTCGACAGGCTTGAATGTGACGATTTACTTGTTTGAATTACATTTGCAATTGCTGTTCATTTTATGCTGCTGTTCCTTTTCTGGATTTCATTTCCTTATCAGTTGTTTCACTTGCTTTAAGATCGCCGAACTGTAGTGGATAGAGATATTCTCTCCAAAGTCCCCAGATTTGGTCATCTTACATCGATTTCTAGGGGAAAGAGTTATTGCTACTGCATCCCTGATCGATGTCCAGCAAGATTGCTGTAATCTAGCTTTTACATTCCTGTCATTGTAATTAGGTTTCCTTTCCACGCATTTATTACTTTTGTATTTCTGTGCTACATCCTCACAAGCATTGCTCTTAGATAATTGCAGCCTCAGACAGAGTACACTCTTGAGATAAAAAGACGCTCCCGGATTGATGATTAATGTAGGCTAATTAGGTGTTTAAAAGATACCTTTTTATGGTCCAACATTTTGGCGCCATTGCCGGGGAGAGTGTATGCCATTTTAAAGGAGTAATGCACAGTTGATTTCCTTCTGCTTGCGGAGAATTGGGTATTAAAGACAGAAGCTAAGAACCTGCGCACTGGGCAAGAAACACACTTTCTCGCAGCTCACTTTACAGCAGAAGTAAGTAAGCTTTTCTTTTGGGTAGGAATGAAGGATTTTTTTTTTGAATGAATAAACCAATTAAGCGAAACAAAATTCCTCCTAAAACTGAAAAACCTAAGGGACCGGTGACCCTTGGGCGCGCAACCTTCATTGACGAAATCCTAAAGAAAATTGAATCTCAGCCATCTGTAGGATTTAAAAGAACTACTTCTAGACAGCCTACTAGTTCCCTTCAAGCTATAGAGTCACCATCTGAAGCCTTCGCTGAGATACACAATCAAACGGAGGGAATTAAGCAATATTCCCAAGAAATTGAGAATCCTTGCATAGGTCTCCTTCACGAAGGGAACTCCAGCAATCTCCAAGAAGGAGAAGGGGAAACAGGAGAAACTACAAACTCAAAATCACCTATCAAAATTGCCCAAACAATAAACAACCCAAATAGGGGAAGCGTTGTTCAACTTATCCAGAACCAAGGTCCCGAATCACCTCAATCAGTAGGACAATAGGGAATACTTATTCCAGACAGAGGAAGTGTTGTTAAAGCTATTTCTACCCCTATTCGTCAACCTAGAAATTCCCTGGAGATCCCAAAAATATTTGCATGACTACCTGTCTGCCCTTAATCAAATCAAAATCAGCAGACCTCTACGTCGCAATATCCTATAGTAGATACCGCGCTTAACGAGACCCATAAGTTATCCCCTTCAACATATTCACATTTTCATTGCTGACATTCAAGATTCAGACAAGTTTCTATTTGAATTGATGTGTCAGGTAGAGATAATTACACCACCGACGTTCAAAATTGAAATGTTTTCCACACCAGCGATACCATTGTGAGCCAAAAAGGGATTAGGTGGAAAGCCACACCATCGTAGACCATATGAAGGCTTCATTTTTAAAGAAATATCAGGATTATTGCATGTCTCGGGAATTAAAAGATGAAATATTCCAGATGACAGCAAAACCAAGTGAGACTTTGTAGGAATATGTGGAACGGTTTCAATATAATTTGCAAAATATCCTGCCACCACCCACACCCCACCGTCACATAACGTTTTTGAAAAATGTAACACTAGGTAATGAAAGACCAATGGGTTGAAACATTGAATCTTATGGGAAAAGGTGATATATATCAAGAAAGCTATCCTGACATCGTTGATTTGTGTATCAGGTGCTTGAGAGGTAATACAAGGTTGAAATCAGCAGAACGTGACATAATTACAAGGGAAAACAAGAACTCTAATGAGGGTGTGACTCGTGCAGAGATTGGAAATCTGCTAGAAGACTTTAAGACAGACATACTGGGGACTCTAACAACACAGTTTGACATCATGCAAGCCAAGCAGAAGCAGGCAGAAGTAGAGCAAAACTTGGCAATATTCTGCCCCAGATGTAGAAAGAAACACAACCACAAAGAATGCCCGTTGGATGTGGTTAAAGTCTGCGCCATTTACACGAGAGACCACCCTACAGAAGGATGTCCGTCGCTTCCTGGCCTGAAAGTCATATATAAGGAGGCAGAGGAAGAATCAGAAGTGGTATGTTTGCTCAACCAGCGCCGACAGTGGTAGCCACGACCTTCCGGTATGCAAAATGATCCATTTTCTTTTCAGCCTCCTCAATATAATGCTCAAAAGTATAGTGGAATGTGGCAGAATCAATCACCCTTCCCTAATTGGTCACAACAACCATTTCCTCCCACACCTTGGCCTAATCAAACGAATCAAAATAACTGGCCTAGCTTTTCTTTCTATCCACCTTTTTGGCCTACACAATGGTCCCCTTCTACTTCTCAGAATCCATTCTGCAACAAATTGGCAAAATCTTCAAATCATGCGGGGCCACGCTTCCTTCTCCACCAACACCACAAGACCTTACCCAAACCCCCAGACTAATGTAAGATCCCAACTCCCAGCCCAACCCAATCCAAACCCAAACAATAGACTAGTTCAGACTGTACAAATAATGGAACCTCCGGAAACAGAAACTGGACTCAGGGAGTGCAATGATCTTCAATTAAGGTCTGGGCATATAGTTGAAACATAGAGAAATAATAATGATCATATTGAAAATCAAGCATTTAAAGAACAAAATGAATAAATCGAGAAGGCAAAAAACAACAAAATCAACAAACCCAACAACAACAAATAACAACTTCCTCTCCACCATTCCCGTTAACATTAATGATACCTCTACCTATTAGAAAATCAAAACAACCTAATATGACCTTTGGGAGAATTAAAAAAAAATTATGTATAAAAATCCCTCTCCTCCAAGCTATTCAAGTATATTCCTATATACTAAAACTACGATGGAATTACATAAAGAAGCCTAGGAGGAGAACAACAACCTAAGCGAACTGCCCAAATAGTTGTAAATGTCCTCCATTTTACTAATGAATGAAATACCTCCCATCAGAAGCAGAAGATCCAGGAAATCCTATAGTGACAGTTCAGATCAATGGCTAATCATTTCCAAATGCCTTAGTTGACTTAGGGGCAGAAATCAACATTTTAACAACCACTACCTGTCAGAAACTTGGCATTACATCACTTGAACCAACAACAACCTTGTTGGAATTGGTTGACCGATCAGTACTGAAACCAAAAGGCACCTTACAAGATGTCATGGTATCTGTAGATTCCTGGGAGTACCCTGTTGACTTCCTGGTTATCAATCCCAAGAACCGATTAGATGGACATCCATTAATTTTAGGTAGACCTTGGTTGGCAACTGCCGATGCTTATATTAGATGCCGACAAGGCAATATGACCATTACAAGGGGAAATTATGTCAAAAACTTAGCTTTATATCCCCTAGCCCAACCAAGTCTATCAATAATTAAAACAAGACAACCACCTGCATCATATCTTATGGAAAATATGAGGTCTCCTCTAACCATAAAAAATTCTCTTGACTTTAAAGATCAAATAGAGGATGACATCATTAATAATTTTATTAATAAATCACAAATTGAATCCCATTTGCAATGTCACATGATTGAAGCAGCATTTGATAATAAAGAAAAAGAATATCCCTTCAAAGATATTCATGATCAAGCAATACCTACTACCTCCATAAATAATACCAAGGTTGTAGAAATTGAACCAGGTAAAACTTTGAACATTAACAAGAATCTTACTACTGAACAAGAAGAGAAATTAGTCCAATTATTACGAAAATACAAAGCAGCTTTTGCATGGGATTACCCCGACATGAAAGGAATTGACCCTCAATTATGTAATCACCACATTTATATTGAGAAAGATGCAAGACCCATTCATCAACCTCAAAGGAGACTAAATCCTCACCTTAAAGACATTGTGAAAGACGAATTACAAAAACTATTGGATGTCAATTTTATCTATCCAATATTTGATAGTAAGTGGGTCTCCCCATTAGTGGTGGTACCTAAAAAGAATGGAAATTGGAGGATATGTGTAGATTACCATGAACTTAACAAGGCAACACAGAAAGACCACTTTCCCCTTCCTTTCATTGACCAGGTATAAGACACATTGGCAGGAAAGAAATTATTTTCATTCCTGGATGGCTTCAGTGGATACAACCAAATCCAAATTGCCCCTGAAGACCAGGACAAGACTACTTTTACCTTCCCATGGGGTACATTTGCCTACCGAGTCTTACCTTTTGGCCTATGCAATGCCCCTGCCACATTTCAAAGGGCAATTCTCATCTGTTTATCAATACAAATGAAGGCCTAGAAAAATACATGGATGATTTCACCCCAGTGGGGATGACTTGAACCCGCATTATGTAACGGAAAAAGTACTGCAAAGATGAATTCACTGTGTTTGCTTTTGAAGCAATGAGAAATGTCTTATGATGATGATCGAGGGAGTTATCTTAGGACATTATATTTCACAGCATTTGGGAATTCAAGTAGACCGCCAAAATTCAAATACTTTTGTTAATTCCTACACCCACCACACAAACAGAGGTACGTAGCTTTCTTGGATTTTCTGGTTACTATAGAATATTTATAGAACATTATTCTCGAATAGCTGCACCTTTATATGCATTGACTGGAAATACTGATTTTTTTTGGACAGAAAAATGTGACAATGATTTTAATAATTTGAAGAAGCTCGTTGCAACAGCCCCAGTGTTGAGGGGCCCAAACTGGAATTTTCCATTCCAAATTTCATTTGATGCCTCAGACACAACAATCGGAGCAGTACTTGGGCAGGAGGAAGACAAGAAGCCATATGAAATTTACTACATTAGCAAAAATCTGACCCCTGCTGAATTAAATTATACTGTGACTGAGAAAGAATTTTTAATTAGTCCATGCCATAAATAAATTTAGGTATCATATCATCAGTAATTTATGTTTTTACATACCACTGCCATTAACTTTTTAGAAAAATAAACCCTCATACAAATGGAAGAGGACAAGAGAAGTGATTCTTACCCAGAATTTGATATCATGATTAAAGACCTAATTTTAGTAAAGAGAACTCGGTAGCTGACTTTGTCAAGAATGCCAAAGCCAACAGACACAGAAGCAGTTGAAGACCTCTTTCCGGATGAACATCTCTTCGTTGTTGCTACCAAAACACCATGGTATGCCGATATTGCGAACTATTTGGCAATAGGTAAACTACCCAAACATCTATCCCTTAATGAAAGAAAGCAAATAATACATCGTAGTACCTGTTTTTCTTGGATTGGGGGCTACTTATTTCATACAGGTGCAGATATGCAAATAAGACGATGCATTAGGGAGGATGAGGTATATGACATTTTGAAAGCATGCCATGATGGACAGTGTGGCGGACATTTTGCAGACCGCAGAACTGCCCATAAAGTTTTATGAACAGGCTACTATTGGCCTACTATTTTTAACGATGCTAAAAAAATTGTGTAGGCCTGTGATAGCTGTCAAAGGGCAGGTCGCCCTGGGCAGTCTGATGAAATGCCCTTAAACCCTTAACTAGTGATTGAACCCTTTGAACGTTGGGCACTTGACTTTGTTGGTCCCATTAGCTCTCCATCAAACCAGAAAACACATATCCTAGTTGCAACTGAATACGTTACCAAATGGGTTGAAGCGGAGCCCCTTTCAAAAGCTACAGAGGATTCTGTGATTCAGTTTCTTTTCCAAATCTTTGTCCGCTATGGCCTCCCACGAGACATAATTACAGATGGTGGACCACAGTTTGTAGGTAACAAATTGGCTGAAACATTACAGAATTATCATATTCAGCATCGAATTACAACTCCATACCACCCACAGGCCAATGGCCAAGTCGAGAGCACGAACAAGGTAATCGAATCCATATTAACAAAAACTGTCGCTTCGCATAGACGAGATTGGGCCTATAAACTGCCAGAAGCACTGTGGGCGTATCGAACAACATGGAGACCTACAACAGGCTATTCACCATATCAACTGGTATTTGGAAAAGAACCCATCTTTCCTATCGAATTTGAAATTCAAACATTAAGAACAACTCAAAAGGTGGGTCTGAATTTAGATGAAGCCCAGGCTACAAGACTGCAGCAACTTAACGAATTAGATGAAATTAGACTCTCTGCTCTTCAGTATACAACATTAATTCAGCAGCAGAGAGCCAAATGGCATGACACCCACATCAAACAAAAGATCTTCCACGAAGGAGACTGGGCACTCCTATATGATTCTCGATTTCAGGATTTCCCTGAAAAGCTCCAGACAAGATGGCTTGGACCCTACGAAATATAGAAAGTGCATAATAATGGCACTCTCACATTAGTAACCATTGACGGATCTGGACATTCCTTTAAGGTGAAAGACCATCGTGTCCGATTGTATCACAAACCGCTCACCCGGGAATCCTTTTACCAGCAGTTACGGGAAGATTCGACCATGGAAATTATTGATGAAGGGGAGAATTCCTCCCCGGCGCCACTTTGATAAATCATTCCTTTTTAATTTTGTACATAAAGCATGTTTTTCTATTTTTTATTGCTTTTTTACAAAATTCGTTTTTTCTGTTAGTATTTCTTGAATTTGGTTTCTTTCAAAAAAATGTAAAAAATGAAAAAATTCTGTTTTTTTCGCGCTGCTGTTCCTTTCCAAAGGAACAACACTTCTGCTATTCCTTTTGAAAGAAACAACAGTTTCGCAGAAGTGCTTTTGATGTTCCCTTCCAAAGGAACAACAGTTTCGCCGAATATTTTTCTGCTGTTTCGCAGTATTTTTGCTGTTCCTTTCCAAAGGAACAACATTTTCGCAGAGTATTTTCTTGCTGTTCCTTTTCAAAGGAACAACAGTTTCGCAGATTGTTTTTTCTGTTCTTTTTCAAAGGAACAACACTTTTGAGTGATTTTGTTTTTATTTGTTTTAAGCTATCATTTTGATTTCTTTTCACTTTTTTTAAGGGCAAATATATCATTTATATACAATCATACAAGTTTAAGCTCACTGAGATCAGCACATCAAAATAAATCGTCATTTTTTTAAGGGAATTGCTTAGTAATGAAAAAAAAGAGGAAAAAGGGGCATGATCAATAACATAACATTGCTATTACCATCAAATTAATCTGATCGATTATTTTTATCATGTTTGGTTCTCTCCCATATGCTATAGCTTTCTTTGATATTTATCTTTGAAATGGAAATAAGGGTACATTTTTTTCTATTGAGATGTTCAGACTTCTTCCACCATTCCTACTCTTAAGGAGTGTTGAGCCATCCCTTATGAATAACTGAGGAAAAGTGCTGTTTGAAAAAGAAAATATTTACATATCTTAATGTTTTTGCAGATGGAGGATAGGGGGTCTCATTAAGAGCCAGCCTACCGTGATCATAGAGAAGACAGTGAAGTGGCATTCCCATTATGGCCACCAAACCAGGGAAATGGTCCAAAAGACAATTGAAAATCAAGAAGTCCTTGGAACAGGAGGTCTCATCACGAGCCGACCTGCCCACCTTTCACTTCTTCCTGGTGAACAGCATTGTTATTTATCTGGTCACCAAGCCAGTACAATGGCCTCTGTCTTGCTACTCAAAAAGAATATAAAGAAACAAAAAGAAGCACTTCCTCAGTATGAATAAAGGACAATGGTTCCGTGGGTTACAAAACAACTCTGTCAAGGTTATGGACACCTGTGGGCAACAGAGCTCTGTTGATGGAATTGAAGTCACATTTATACACATCAATAGTCATTTAACCTTTTTTTCCTATATTTTTATTTAATATCAAATGAAATGCATGAATTCCTTACTTTTTGAACCTATTATACATGAAAATTATCATGAATCGATCATATTAGTTTATATGGTAAATAATGCAATTATATTTATGTCAATCCTATGATGTCCCTTCCCCTCGTATTTGAATCATTACAACGCGATTTCCTATTCATTACCGATTTATCTCATGCATCGATTTCAGCAATCGCTTAATTTGGTTGACTGTATCATAATTATCCCCGTTTTTTTCACTGCTGTCCTATTGCTGTGCCACACATGCCACCCTCAATCGATGGTTGAGGACGACCTTTATTTCATTTGGGGGGCGCGGATGAATGCATGCAGATCAAACTCCGAGATTCTCTTCACCTGTACATGAACTAAATCTCCGCATTAGATTTCTTTACCGTATTTGGACTAGAACCCCCGTATTTTTGGGAAATAACAAGTTTATTGTTGCCTTTCTGACATTCCATTGAAATCTTGTGTGTTGTGAAGAATTAACAAAGCAACGAGAGATGGGAGAGACGCCCAATCCACGGTGAACCACGGGTGGTGATCGTCTCGATCTTTGAGATTCTATTAAACCTGCAGGAAGGATCCTCTATAGTCAGAGGAAGACAGATAGTTGTGTCCGATGAGATAATTGCAGAAGTGTCCGGCATTCCCACGCAAGGAACTATCTGGACCCAGAAGAAGATTAGGATTCGTGACGCTATGAAAATATTTCAAGATGACGGATAGACGCTAACTGTCAAAGGTAGAGGAGTCCACCCTGCGTCACTAGGCGAACCATGGACCGAATTGGCCAGGATTGTGCAGGCTTACATAACATGCGACGGTAGAAAAGACATGGTAAGAGCTAGCCACCTTAAGCTACTAGCTGTGTTAAAACATAAGTGTACTATTAATCTGCCTGCAATCTTAAATTCTTTGTTGCATGATATTGCTCGCGGAATTAGAAAAGCCCAACATGTAGATATGGTGGTCAGTCACCATTGTTTAATTCAACTGATAGTGAGCTATAGCCTCGCCCAACAACAGACCAGCTGGGAAGAATTTATTGAAGGGGGGTCAGCTCTGCCTGCTTCGAGACGGAAAAGAATGGCCGGCTTAATAGCTGAGCCCTCCACTCTCAGAAAATCCTTCCGATCGAAGCGAAGTAAGAAAATAATGGAGGAACTTCCGGGCAGCAGCAACCAGCCCCTGGAATTGCACAGCTCAGATAAAGAGGAACAACATCCACAGTTGGAGGGAGCAAGTCCTCGTACTGAGGAAGAATAGGAATTAGAAGGCGAAATTCATTACTCAGACGAGGAAGAAGTAAGTCACCATACCAGTAGCGAAAAACAACCCAGTACTTTGGAAGGAGAAATCCGTTACTCGGATGAAGAAGAAGCCGAAGGAGAAATTCGTTATTCGGATGAGGAAGAGATCGAGGGAAATTCAGAGGAAGAAGAAGCTGAGGGAGAAATTCGGTATTCAGATGAGGAGGAAGGAAGTTATCACACCTGTGACGGGGAAGAGGATAATCGTAGCAGCAGTGGGCATGAAACAGAACCCACTGAAAATGTCAATGCAAGCCCTTCACAGGAACATCAATTGGCCCAGATTTTAGCCAATATGACTGAGTATGCACGCCCTCATAGCCCTTTGAACCTTAATATCGATATCAATCAATTACCGGAAAACTCTGCTGTCGATAGAGAAATAACTGAAGAAAATCTTAATGAAACAGCAAACCCTAGCGAAGCTAGGGTTGCTTTTTCCGAGAGATATGAACAGGAGGAGGAAAATATTGAATCAATACCTCAATTGGGAACCCCCCAGGACATTGCAGAGTCAGTTGAGAAGATGATTCCTGAGGAATCTATCCAAGAGCATGAGAGCATGGAAGAAGAGCCCCAAGAAGAAGAGCAAGGAGAAGATTTCGCTGAAGGCACGACTCAAAACCCTGTCGAGCAGACAGGCTCGGATGAACAAGCCGCTGTTCCTTTGAGAAAGAAGAAGAAAACAACTGAGGTTGAGAAGCTTTGTAGGGAAAGGATAAAACTTCATAAACTGATAGAACAGCTCAGGCAAATGATTAGGGTTCTAAGAATGAAACAGACACCTAAACGAACCCCTAAAAGAAGAAACATTGCCGTTAAGAGAAGATCAAAAAGGAGAAGGGTAACCACTAATAGGAACCCTCAGGTGGAATAAGAAACCATGCCTGAACCTAACTACAAGGATGTGGAGCAGCAACCGGCTGTCCCAACACCAGCTGTTCCAGAAGAACCTGCTCTGAACACCCAATCTAGCAGTCAGCACACCTTCAGTGATCCAACATTAGTTAGACTGCAAGAAGAATTGACACAGGCCCGAATCGAAAGACAAAATTGGAAGAAGATACTGTCCCAAGGAAGAAGTATCAAGAATTGCAGCAGCAATTGAAAATTATTCATGAGGTAGAAACTGAAGCTCATGAAAAACGTCGAGAGGCAGAGATAAAAGCTGATAAGGTAAGCAACCAATTAAAATTAGCACGAAATCATATCGACACTCTCTGCTCCTTATATACTGATGTCTTAGCCTGTAGGTGCCCTGCCAAAAACTATGCTTTATTTCTGTTAGAAAGATATTTGCAATTAAAAATCAAGGCAGTTAGGGCTGGCAAATCAATAGAGCTAAGAACCATAAATGACCTGATATCATGCTGCAAGCTTTATGGGGACAAAGTACATCGCTTTTTATGTGAGTTTTATCTGCATAATCTAATACTTGAAAATGATTGTGAATCAAACCCTATCCCTTTCATTGGAGATGTACAGTTTCAGGCATTCATTTCTTTTGCCGTAAATCAATTAAAGTGGCTTAAAGCCTACAATGCCTTTCAAAGGCAGGAAAACGAATTGGATTTATGGGTCAGAAGTGAACCTCAGGACCCACGTCAATTGTGGGCTAGACAGAAAAGTCTAATGATAAGGAAAGGCGTTACCCAAACTCTGGGGCCTGTTCATAAGTCAATCATTCTGAAGGGAACAGACTATTTTTCATCTATTAGAGACCAAGCTTATGTAGCAGCCAAGCTCCGGTGGAGAACCGCGAATCAAAACATACAAAATAGGGAGCCACTTAATTATAGAAATTTTGGGCTAGCTGCAAACCGTTTCATTGCCTATAGCCATATTGTTTTAAAAGAAGGACCATTCTGGTTAGGGTGTAGGTTCCGCAGCCCCATTGTTTGGTACCCTACCTTGGACTACAAAGCTATTTATGAGCTTCCTAAGGGGCAGACAGAACATATTCTTGAAGAATTAGCTGCACACCATGGTTTTAGGCCTCTCAATGATAAACCTTCTCCAGCTTACTCTTTGACTACTCTCCATGTGAACTATAGTTTTCATGAGGACATGAAAAAGGTTAAGTTGGGGGGTATGTTGGGCTGTGAAAGAGGTATGAAATTCTTATGTATTTGTTCATTATTTTACCATAGATGTACTTCTGCTTGCCTTGGAAAGGTAATTTACCATAAGAATTGCAATTAAATTGGGAAGATTTGTGTTTAGCCTAAAAGATGACTAAAGGTTGTTTTTATTGGCAAAACAAGAATACGAAGATGTGAGCAGTTGTATCAAAGGCATGGTTGAAGACAATCTAAATCCTACTCCAATCGTGATGAACCATATCCAGCTGAAGCCAAGAAGATCTGAACGAATTGCCCGAAAAGGGCAGGGGACATCTTGGCCTTAAACAGAGTCAACAGAACGATGACAAAACAAGGAAGGAGTGAATCCCTCAGGATTGAAAGATCCTAAGGGATCGCTGTGCAAATTTATCATATCTCTTGATTTGTCCGTCCAAGGATCAACTATAAAGGCAATGATATTTAGTGACCGGGGACAGAATGGTTATTATGTAAAAGACATTTTCGTTAACAGACTTATTTCCTTTGCAATCGAATCTTTATCGACTCTCTCTCATGAGAGAACGCTGTTTGTAATGTCTTTTGGATTAATATAAAAACACAGGTTTTATCTGCTCTTTAGAATTCTGAGTTAAGCCCAGCGGTATTTCACTGGCGCTAAGGGCCTGACTCTGGTGGATTACTATGCTGTTGTATTATTAATTTTTATTAGTTAATGCGTGAAGTGTGTTTCGTATTGATTTCATTTACAGAGTTATTTCATTGATTGTTAAAGAAAATGCAGGATCATTGTTGTTTCATTCTTTACCACAATTACATTTAACGATCAATTATCTTGTTATTATCTTTTGGCTTTGCTGTTCCGTAATTACAGAAAGTTGTTGTTCCATTCATCTATGGTTTATGGTTGGATTTCAATTAACTGTCGACAGGCTTGAGTGTGATGATTTACTTGTTTGAATTACATTTGCAATTGCTGTTCATTTTATGCTGCTGTTCCTTTTCTGGATTTCATTTCCTTATCAGTTTTTTCACTTGCTTTAAGATTTCCGAACTGTAGTGGATAGAGATATTCTCTCCAGAGTCCCCAGATTTGGTCATCTTACATCAATTTCTAGGGGAAAGAGTTATTGCTACTGCATCCCTGATCGATGTCCATCAAGATTGCTGTAATCTAGCTTTTACATTCCTGTCATTGTAATTAGGTTTCCTTTCCACGCATTTATTACTTTTGTATTTCTGTGCTACATCCTCACAAGCATTGCATTGCAGCCTCAGACATAGTACACTCTTGAGATAAAAAGACGCTCCCGGATTGATGATTAATGTAGGCTAATTAGGTGTTTAAAAGATACCTTTTTATGGTCCAACAATGGCGTTTTATTCACTGCTGTTAGAATGGTTGGGGCAAGAAAGGTTCCTAGAACCAAATATTGGATCCTAGAGAGTCAGGATGTATTCTGGTCTCTTAAGGAAAACATTGTTGAAGCCCAAGATCAGCAGGATCTACACAGATCATGGATGGGAAGAGAGACAACGTGGGGTGGAAATTTTGGTCTATCTCCATTTTCAGCCATACATAACATTCATATTGCAGAAGAAGCAGATTGATAAGTTTTTCTATGGGCCACACAGGGTGATCCATCTTGTTGGGGGAGTAGAATATGGGTTGGAGCTCCTCATTAGGAGTAATATCTCAACTTTTTTCATGACCCATGCCTCAATGAGGGCAGTATAAAACATGCAGTTGCCACCATGGATCTCCCACTTCTTTACGATGTGATCCATTTGGTTTTATTACCAAAGGCTAACTTGGACACTTGGGAGGAGCAACTAAGGGGCAGGTTGATTGAAGAACATCTGATTCAGTGGAGGAATTTATCGGATGAGGAGGCCATAAGGGAAGGAGAGGAGATTTTGTAGCATTAATCCTTGCAATTTATTGAGGACAAGCAACATCTGGGAGAGGAGGAATGTAATATTCCTAATTATCTTTCAGCTAGTTGGAATATTAATTTTTTATTTTGTCATTTAGATAGATGAATAAGAGGGTAGAGAGACCTATAAATCTCTTTAGTAGGAATAAAAACACTTCTAATGTGAACATGGATCATTGTATTAGCTGAATAAAAAACTCTTGGATGTGAATAGAGGCTAAAGCATGTGGATGGGGTCAAGTTTGACCAAATCAATAGCGCTGTCATGGAGCTAGTGGAGAGTTATTGGAGGACAATGCAGTTATGATGGAGGAGTGTATGCATGAGAGTAACGTCTTTAATGAGTGGGACCAAGGGTTAGGGAGCTCACAAATAATACAAGGAAGGGGATGGAAGCCATAGAGGGAATTCTGAATATTGTTTATGTTTGGTCTTTTATGAATTTATGCACGCTTCAACTGTTTAGCACAAGGGTGTTTCCGAGCAGAAATCCCACCCTCATCCTCGAGGGACTTCGAGAGTCCACTCAAGAGAGGTTAATTTGAGCTTCATTCCAATATTTGGCATCAGTCCAAGCTTCAACCATCTACCAAAACACAATATCGTTCAGGAATTTCATTATTTTGCAGGGCAGTTGCAGTGGAGGGTCAAGTACCAAAGTTTGTGAGCTTGTTTTCCAGTGAGAAGAGCAGCCCTTCATCCGGAGGACCTATTGGGAGGTTCCTTGAGATTCATTTCCACCATCCGGCATCAGGCCAAGCTTTATCCATCTTCGAAAGCATAGTCTCCTTCAGAAACTGCGTTATTTTGCAAGGCAGTTGCAGTGGAGGGTTGAAAAACCCAAGTTCTTGAGCTTGTTTTCCAGTGAGGGGAGCAGCTCTTCATTCGAAAGATCAGTGGGGAGGAGTATCAGGTATTTTCACATTAGATCAGCCACCTCCCGATAATTACTCAGTTGCAGTGTGTTATTCAGCCCTAGGGATGCATTTTCCATCTTCAGTATTTCAAGAAACCCCTCCTGGGTTATCTTGGAATTGTGCTAGAAAGACTATATCTTTGATCCTGACATTTTCTGAGCACCCTATCATCAGATCAATGTACTCTTAGTTTCCAGCTGCAGTCATTCCCAACAGGACTGTACATTCATAGCCTTTCGGCATTTTATATAGCAGTAGTTTTTCATGTCTTGGTGTATTGTGTCATTTCAGGCTTGTTTTGCCTAGCTTGAGTGTCTTTTTCCTCAAGATACTGTACTTCATTTCTGCTATTATCTATAATAAAATGGCTCAATGATCCGCTCATGTTTTAATGTATTGATATTTACTGCAATTTATAGATTTATGTTCAATATTCCTGTTTTCCCTGTTTTGGAATATTACAAGGAACCTCAATGAAATCATATTTCAAATTTGAATCATGTCCTTGAAAGGCTTCATTCACAACATCTTTATGCTTTAACATTAAGAATTAAAAATTATGACTAGGATTAACAATTCTCTTCATTTTTCCAACATTAATAAGAGAAAAACTCATTTTCTTACTATGCACTCTAACAATGTACTCAATCCCATTCTTGAAAAAATGATATTTTTCTCATGGTGATGAAAAATTTATTTTCTATCATAAATATATGGGCTTTCCAAAAATATACCACATATATCAAGCGAAAATACATCAAGTTCAACTTCATCAAGAAAGTTTGCAATGATTGCAAATCTAAGTATGCACTTCCTTGTCACCCGCAATATTTCATTATCACATACCCAACCTAAAGGATAAGGTGTAGGATGAGGAATGGTTTGTAAATTCAAATTCTTGACAATGTCTTCAGAGATAAGATTTTCTTGTGAACCACTATCAAATAGTGTGTCAATATTGGTATGCTTTGAAATAACTCTAATATGGAAAAGCTCAATTCTTGTTTTTTCATTTTGAGTATCATTGAGACAACCTGAAGAAATAGTAATTGAAATGTTCTTACCTTTCAAACCCATGGTTGTGATATTTATTTCATCTCCAGAATCAAAACCTAAATCATGTTGTGTAGTTGCAGGTATATTCTCCTTCTCTTTGTTTTTAAACTTTTTGGGCCTTGTCTTTGGATGAAGTTTCCAGCAGTGATCTTCATCATGGCCCTCTTTGGAACAATGTTTGCATATAAGTTTTTCTTTCTCCATCTTAATGGCAATATTCTTCTTTCCTTTTCACTTAAACTTACCCTTTCCTTTTTCTCCAAACTCAAAGGAACTCTCAATTTTCTCATCTGAAACATGTTTACCTATTACTTCTAGATGTGTGATATGTACACAAACTTCATCTAAACTTATATGGTTAAGCATGAGAATAGTGTGTCTCAAATATCTATGCAAACCTCCAATGAATTTCAGAAAAGTATCTTGAGATGACAAATCTACACCCAATATCAATGCTCTCCTTCTAAACTCTTGAGTATATATTTGCACACTTTGACCCTTTCCTTGCCTACAATTTTGCCAATCCATTATAGAATTTTGCATGTATGCTAATGGATACAATTTTATTCTCAATGCAGCAACAAAATCATTCCAAGAAGATGAAACCTTAACATGTTTCTTCATGTCCTCTTGAGTTTTGGCTTCCCACCAAATAAGTGTTTCACTTTCCAATCTTAATGAAGCAAGCTGAATATTCATCTCATCACCCTTGATCCTTTGTATCATACAATACACTTCAAGTTGACGAACCTAGTTATCTAATCTCTTAGCATTTACCTCTCCATCATACATAGGCAAATCAAACTTTATATCAAGTTTCAAAACTGGAGTTTTACCATGTCCCTTTGGAGAATGTGGAGGTGTTTGGGAAGGGGTTGATGTAGAATATGATGATGGTGAAGATGTAGGTGAGGATAGAGGTGAAGATAATGGTGGAGTAAAATGTGGTTTGTCACCATTCCCTTTTGGAGGCTTGTCCCCATTTCCTCCATCTCCTCTTGCAATATTATCTCCCTTTGGAGGATTGGAGCTCTCACCTTGCAGCCTTGTATTTATCTCTTCATAGAGAAATTTCACCATTTGGGTCATGTAAACGATTGTTTTTCTAAAATCCTTCTCATTCTCTGACATATTTTCATGCTCTCCTTCATGTGACATGGATGGTGAAGCTTCTGGTGCAACTTGAGGTGAAATTTGTGGTGGAGATTGTGGAAAATGTGCTCTCCTTGTCCTTGACCTAACTTGAGGACTTGTAACCACAAGATTTCCTTCTCCTCTTTTGAGATTCAACCTTGTAAGCATCAGAAACACTTGCAACAAAAGTAAAACATCAAATAAAATAAGAACCAAAGCTCATATACCAAACTGATATGTATATGAAAGTTTGAGAGTTTATGGTACAAATTGCAAGTGAAACTATTAGGGTTTTTTAAACAATTATGTCAATTTCATTAACACATTAACATGCTTTAAAACTCAGTTTTGCAGAAAATAAAGAAGAAATTAGTACCATAATAGTATACACAACATAAAAAATAATGGAGTTTACCCCCCTGGGATACATCTCCCATTCCAGCTTCCTATGTTGGGCCTCTTTCATTATGCTCAAAAATATGTGTTTACATCAAGTTAAAGTGCTCAAAATGCTAAACCAATGCCTCCAATGGCTCCAAAACAGACAAAAACTACTAGATGGGCTCTTTCTATACTAAAAAAGGTCCAAAACTGACTAGGTTATGCTCCCTAGAAGTTTTTGTGCTAATTGTCCTACAATTCGCACCTCTCTGCAATCTGTTCTACAATTTCCACCTTTTTTGGCCATATGGAGTGACAAATTTTCCCAGAACTAGAAATATTCCCTTCACACCGGGTGCAATTTAACAAACAGTTTAACTGACTATGTCGTCCATAAACGTGTTAAAAAGGTGCCAACTGGCTGAGCCACCATCATCAAATTCGGGGTTTGAATTACGTGTTCCTGCCAAACATGGAATCTGGTTGATTGACCATGGAGTTGGGTTGTGGAACCTACCCTGGTTCAAATCTGCATGCCCATTCTATGTAACTTAACCTACGTCCCAAAATTGTGGTCGGAGTCGTGGGTTGGGTTAGCGGGAACCCTGCCAAGGTAGGTTCCATGCCCATCAACCATACCCATAGCATTAAATGCCAACAATAAACCGAACTTGCCTTCTTATGACTATTCACATGTCATCTTAAACCGCCAGAGTTAACCTACCAGAATACTTGCCAATCCAAATATTTGAATATATTTATATACATATTTTGGTTGCATTATATTGCATTTCCCGCCGTTGGTATCTCATATGTGCTGTAAACTTTGGGTTATCACGTTTATAATAAGGTTGGTGTTAATATATGGCATGGGTGACATTTTATATGGTTTAACATTTTAATGTTCAGTGTATACAATAAGGTTGGGCTGGTGTTAACCCTCAACCCCTAGTTTCCCACCATGTCGTGTGGGTTGGGTGGACCGGGGGTTAGGGGTTAGCCCCGGTCCCGACCCCCCATTGTAACCCTCTGAAACCTTAAAAACCTATTTCACCCATAGTATTATAAGAACTAACATAGCTCAACCAGTGGAAGGGTTGGATTATAGGCGGTAGGTCTGAGTTTCGAACCCCATAGAGGCAGCCCTTCCTCATAACAAAATTTTGCATGGACATGAAGAAGCCACGTGGCTCTCCCTCATTGGTACACCTCATAATTCCATCAACCAATAAAACAAACCCAAATTTGAACCAATAACATGATGCTAAGTGCCAATCAACGACTATTCCATAAAAACACAGCTATATGCACAGTCAAATGTCTAGTCAGTGCACATATTTCTGAGAGGGTGTACCACCAACCTTTTTCTCGAAAATTTTAGTTGTTTCCCAAATCAATCAGAACACAATATTAGGAGCATCCAATGTTATATTTGAGTGAAACATGTTTTGATGGATTCAGAGTGACAAGATCTTTGTTTTGGCGTTGTTTTTGAGCCAATCCGAGAAATTTTAATTTTGAGCATTAAACAAATCCACCAGATCATTTGGTGTAGGTAAGACAATGACACAATTACATGGGTATTGTTATTAACCTTGTATTCTTGAAATTGTGTCACGATTTGTAAGAGTATGTTCTTTATGTGTTGTCAATAAGCCTAATAATAGAAATTTGGGATTGTATACTCCACTTCCAGTACCTTCTCATCCATGGGAAAGTGTTTTTATGGATTTTGTAGGAGGTATACCTATGTCTACGAGAGGTCATGATTATCTTTATTTAGTTTTGGAAAGGTTCAAAAAAATGTGTATTTTGATGCCTTGTAAAAAGTAGGTTACATCTGAACATATTACACATTTTTTCTTTCAGAATTTATGGGTACATTTTCTATTTCCCACATCCATTGTTAGTGATCGAGATTCTTTCTTTGTCGGGAACATTTGGTCAAGCTTATGGTGACTGATGGAAACCAAATTGCAAAATAGCACAACATTCCATCCACAAACAAATGGTGAAACAAAAGTGGTGAACATAACGATGATACATCTTCTTCGTGGTTATTGTAGCAAGAATCTTAAGTTGTGGGATGAACATTTGCACTATATTCAACATGCTTACAACAGGACCAAGCATTCATCGAATTAGACATCACCATTCATGGCATCCTTGGGATACTTACCAAAATATCCTTTAGATTTTATCTTTGAGAAAGATGTTGCTATTGATGTACATAGTGACATAGATAAGGCCAAAAGATTCATTGAACAAGTTCAATTTGCACATCAAACAGTTGGAAAAGAGTCAATCCAAGTACAAGACATGATAAGCATCATGTGGATCACGTTTCCAAGTGGTAGATGAATTTTGGCTTCCCATTAGAAAAGAAAGTCTCTAAGGAGAAGGTAAAAAACTGAAACCAATTCGATATGATCCATTCAAGATTTTGGAAAAGATTAGTAATAATGCCTTGAGGTTAGATTTTCCTTCATATATGAAAATATGTGTAGTTGTTAATGTTGAGAATTTGAGATTGTATGAGCTTCCTTTCATTGAATATCAAGGAGAGAACATTCATATTCCTTCAATTGAATATTTATCTCCTGAACATCATGAAGAATTGTAGTAAGCCACATCCTTGACAGGGAAACAAGGACTTCAAAATGAGGGAACGTGAACTACCTTAGTGTGGGGCTCAAAGGAAAAATCCAAGCAAATCCAAATGGATTGATATTGGAAGGGTGAGGTAACTATACCCTCATATGTTTTTTGACTGAAAATGATCTTTTGGAGGTCCAAAATCTTCCATTGGGGAGGAATGATGCAGTGGATAAGTAAAGTGCTAAAAATTCAAAGTGTTCAAAAGTGCTTGAAACTATTTCAAAAACTAATATCTCGTCACCCTGATTCCAACGCAACTCGAATCGCTCAAAACCGATATCGCATGCTCCTGATATTGCGTTCTGACCGTTTTCCTAAACAACTAAAATTTGCATCTTGGTCAAGTACGCCGACTGGGCATTTTTTTACGCAGATTGGGCAGTCTGTACACAGACTGGGAAGGCTAATTGTGTTTTCCAGGACCAATGTTTGGGCACCAAGTGTCTTCATTTGATTGGTTCATGGATGGTGTAATTTGATTGGTTGTTGGTATTTTGATATGGACCAATGAATGGAGGCCACGTGGGACAATAGATGGTTGCCACGTGGCCACTCAATGGTGGTGTAATTTTTTTTTATGGGCCAGACTAGGCCCAGAAAATTTTTAATGCAAAACCGCCAGCCTAGTAACACAAAATATTACAATTCCGCCAACGGTGAGTCTTAACATCTATAGGTGACCACTGCTATTTAAACTTTATGTGGTGGAAAGTCAAGGGATGGGGTCAGGGTTAACCCCTAGCCCCTGTTCCACCCCAGCCCACTAGATCGTAGGTCAAGGCACCGAGGGCGCAGTGTAAACCCTGACCCCAAGCCATGATATAAATGCAACCAACCACAATTAAAATGCAGTTGGAACCTCCGACGGTTTCGAAACCCACACCACATGCAACCATGGTAATGGCGTATGGTTAGAGCAAAGAATCTAGCACAGAGTTGTAAAACATAACCAACAATTAGAGTATGAGTTAATTTTTGGTGTGGGAATTCAAACATAACAAAAAATCCACCAACCAAACCTTGATTTGAATGATGGTCAAGAGTTGGAGTGTTAGTTAAAACCGCCCACATTTGACAACATTAATGAAGCCATGTGGCCTCGATCTATCGTCTCATGGGGTCACCACACAATTAAATGAGGTGACAATTTGTACCTGAACCGACGCAAATGTCACTAGCACAGGGCGAATTCGTCGCTCTACAATGTTGAAAATGGAAAAAATTGTAGGATGTGTTAGCGCAAGGAGTCAATCCTTGAATGCAAAAGGAGCAAGCCTTACACATCATAGTTCATTTAAAATTTTAAAGGGTTTTTTGAATGGTGGGATGGCTTCTCAAAGATTTTGAAATGATTATATATTCTTTAAGACTTTCACGCATTTGGCAAGTTGTCACAAGTATAAATTGTATGGGTAAATTGGTAGTATAGGGAGCCAAGTGTAACAAATGAAAGGAGATGGATAGATGGTACTTATTCTAGGAAATATTCATATCATAGATCAGTCACATAGCTATAATGATGGCTCTTTACACAAACTCTGTTTATGAAAAGTAAACAACATTCAGAAAGTAGATTGCATGCATAAATTATTTCACAAATCCTTTATGAAATCTTCACTAACATGTTCTAAAAAACATATATGATTTATAGGAAGCTGGAAAGTAGATAATGTACTATTAATTCCTTTAACAGTTTCTTACTCACACCTTACTCGCTGCTGCAACTCATAAATTAGAAGAAATTAACAAAGAGATAGAACACACCATACATAAGATAGTTCTTGAGTCACAAAATACTCTAGTATGAAGTGCAAAAAGGCTTTTCTTTATTATATTAAGTCTTCACGTAGACCAACATCCAACCTGGAAATGGTATTTATAAATGGTATATATAGAAAGAGAGGCACCAACTCCATCTCTTCTAAAAATAAGGAAACACTACTCCTAACATTACATAGGCCTCATAGGACATTACAACCATATCCCATCGAAATCTAACTGAAAGGACATATGTATATGAAATAAGAGAAGAAATTTGGGCTGAACTACTGAGTATGCTGACATGCTGCCCCTTTTTCTACTGATTTGTCTCCTTATGTCTTTGGTTCTTAAATAGCCATGTATCTTCATTTAATATGACCTCCAACAACCTCATAACCACTTATCACCATCACTTGTTATATCCATTTGGTTATGATTCTTTATCCTTCCTTAACTGGCTTGCAAATTTTGCTGCAAGTGTAAAAAATAAGTTAAAACAAACGCTACCGGAAATTCCGGTAAAAACTTGTAACTACACAAAAATTGGAACGCTACCGAAATTTCCGATAGAATTTTGTTTATTTTTCAAAAATTCATAGAAAACACTAAAAAACCTGTGCATACTTACGTTATTTGACATCTGAGATTTTGTTCAAAATTGCAATTGATAAGAAAAAATGTGTTTGTATCAAAAAACCCTTTTACGTTCCTTCCATGTGGGTTGCAGCTTCAGTAATCTTGTCCAAGTCTGACCTGCTACTAACAAATGATCTTGATCTGGTTGTTCTTGTGGCTTCTTCTTTGATAGTGGCCTTCTCTTCCTTTGAACCCTTTTGGATCTTTCTTCTTTTTGAGGGTTCTGTGTGCTACTCAGGAGGGGTTTTGTTTTTATCTTTCTTCTTGGATTCCTTTGTCTTTAACCCTTCAGATTTTCCTTCTATATCAATGACCTCTGTCAATAAACTTGGATTGTGCGGAGCCTTGGACTTAAGCCTAAACTTGTTGTTGAATCTGGTATGTCTTTTTTTTATGCCAATAATAGGTTTGGCTTCCTCTTTCTTCTTCTTACTACTGATCTCATACCGTGCATATTTGATGAGCTCTTCATCAGACTTTGTGGGTTGATACTATTTTTGCATCTTTTGTTGAATTTCTGCTTCCGAAATTTCTAGTAGAATCTATGCTTTAGATTTCTCTGCAGTTGCAGACCTTCCTCTTCGAGCTATGGTATAGATATTAGGAAAAGGAGGAATGGGGGGAACCATTTTCATAGACTTGGGTTTATTGATTGATGAGCTCTCTCCTTTCTCCAACTTCATCTCAAACTTATCTGAAGGAATATTTTCTTTTCTACTCTTGGATTTATGGATATTATCCTTTTTAGCCTTCCTCTTGGTTCGTTTTGCAGGCCGAGGGTGTTGTTGTGAGGATGGAGGTGTATGTTCAGGTTGGCCTGCCTTGTAAAACAAGAAATGGTCCCATGTATGATTTCTTTTCCTTAACTCTTCTTCAACTAACAACATGACGAGAGCTTGATGATACAAGCTATATTCTGAAGCAGAAGTGTGAGTTTGGATCCTAGATGACATCTTTTTCAGACTCATCAGTAAAAAGTATGGAAAATTGAGGGTCTTCATACCTTCAACATGAAAAATAAATCTCATATGATAAATAAACACTACTATATACCTCCTTTCACAATTGAAGTAAATATTGATGAGTTTAACAAATTCTTCCCATTCATTTTTCAGGTAGCTGCTAGGAATTACTTTGGCCCAGTTTGGATCTCTATGTCCATCCTTGAGGAAACTATTGAGGTCTCCTCCAGTGATAATCTGGCCTTTAAACCACCTTTATCCTTCTTGTGGAAGGTTGAATGCCTCGGCAATTGAATCTGATAAAACCTACAATGTAAGACCATAGACTGTGGCTTCTTGTCCATTGAAAGAGTTTGCAAACTCTTGAGCTACTCCTAAGTGAGAGCTTCCCAGTCTAGTGAAAAAATAATACCACCCTACTTGAACAAGCAACCTTTTTACCTTCGAATTTTCATCCACTAGGTCAGCACCGTGTGGTTCAATTCATTTTATCTTCCCTCCTCTTTCAGTCTTCTTCAGAAATTAATAACTCTGTCTCTGAAAACTGATAGGTGGCAGAGCTAGAAGAGCTCACCTAACAGGTGTTTCCATGTCTTCCTCTGAAATCCTGTTTGAAATCTAAGAGTCCTCCTCTAACTGCAACTCTAGAAAACTTGTTCTCCAACAGCTAGGCTCACAACTGATACTTCTCCTTCTTTTTTGGTGATTTAAAACATCAACCCTGGTCCATCCTCCCATGCAATAGATTTTCATGATGGAAAATATCCTTCACCGTAGTATGCACCATGTAATAGCCATCATGGTCTTCAATTGGCTGCGTAACTTTGGATAGCATGATACAAGTGGCTTGAAATAAGTGGATCTGTGACTGGAAGTCACCTCCACTACATGCTGGTTTATTGTCCTAAATTTTCGGTAGCGTATATCTGTAACCATCCAAACGGTCACTGCATTAAACCTATGAATCAATGATCTTTCTATTCGAAAATCACATAACTTGACATGAAATTGGACCAACTCGGCTGACAGACAGGACAGGATCAACGACTGGCTTTGGTTATTGCGGATTGACACCTAGACACTACACGTATACACGACTTAAATTAACGTGACTGACCACAATCCTATCCTATCACGTGGTTTAAATCATAATAAAATGATTTAAAACATATTTAAAACTAAAAAGCATGGCTTGACACAAAGCAGATGCGCTTTTTCTTTTTATTTTTAAAAAAAAGGGGAAGTTACCAGAAATTCTGGTAGCATCAGAATAAAAGAAAAATAGACAGAAACATAAATAAAACAGACTATCCGAAAAGGATAAAATAGGCGTTACCGGAAATTTCGATAGCGACCAATTTTTTTTTGAAATTTTCAAATTCTAATCCTTAAAAAAAAAAATTTAAAATGGACTCATGACTTAGCAAAGAACTGTGCTAACATGATGCATTTGCAGGTGGGTGCGGATTGTAGAACAATTAGCAATACAATTACACCAGAGCACGACTTAGTCAGTTTTTTACCAAATTAAGTGCAGAAAGAGCCCAGATAGGGGTTTTTAATTGTTCTAGAGCCACTGGAGACATTATTTTTGCATTTTGAGCACTGAAAATCCATGTAAACACATATTTAAGAACATAATGAAATATTCCCAACATTGGAAGCTAGACCAAGAGATGTAGCCCAGGAGGGGTGAACTCCTTCATCATTTTGGTGTTTTGTGTTTCTATTATGGTATTATTGTCTATATTTTTTGCTGCAAAACTGAGTTTAAACAATTAATTTATGTCCTATTGTAACTTACCTAATTGCATAAAAGACATAATATTTCACTTGCAAATTTCATCAAAATATTCAAGTTTTCAAATACAGATCAACATCTGACATGCATTCATGATAATCACATCCCAACAAAAACATCATCAACTCCTACATGGCGTCACAACAACAACAATGAACACCACCATGCATATACAACAAGAAAATTGTCCACAACATAAATAACACATATTCAACTTACATGTATTCATGAAAAACACATTCTACCCATCTAGTCCAAGTGTTGAACCATGCTCTGATACCACTCTGTAACACACTCATCCCACATCAACCCAAGTATCCATATAACCGAAGTAAATATGCGATGAGAGGCCACTATAATGGGATTCAACCTCCTAGGTGACCTTAAGGAAGTGGAATCAATTAAAACACATCAAACAAACCTTCCACATCATCAACAAAACTCCCATGAGCCATCCCAACCACTAAGGTAACCAGCCCCTGGGTCCCACAAATTTTTTAGACAATTAAACCCTTGGATGCTCCCTTGATATGGAAAAGGGTGAATTTGCGAGGCTTTGGACACTCCCACAATATGGGTATGCATGCGTATGGGGACTTTTTCCCTCAAACATGTACCAACATCCCTGGGATTTGAGCCACTTTTTCAGGACCAGAGCCCAGGTCACTGCCCATAACCCAATGACAAGTTCAAAAATTAAATATAATATCGGCATAATGATATGTTTGCAAAAACATTGATAAGTTATAGATTAGACCCCTACTAGCCATGATAATAATTTCGTCAAACATGTTACAAATATGTAATATATAGGTTTAAATCACATATCTAAGCATAGGGGTCTGATAATTATCTGAGAATCGCTAAGAATCATTGTTCCCTTACATCATTAGTTGCATTATTATCTATTGGTCATATATAAATTTTTCATTCATTTACAAATAAAAACATATGGAAATCCATACATCATCACTGTCATAATAAATGCTTATAACCAACATAATAACAACAAAAATATGAAGAATACATCAACCATATAATCCACATATAAACCAGTACATTTACAGATAAGATGTCCAGGAAAGAACTTCTTTTTAATGAATGCAAAATCCAACCCAGGATGAGACTACCACGTTCCACTCGACCATATATTGGTTGAGCCAAATCTCTCTTCAACCAATCACCCACGTGCCATATTCAAAGCATGAATTTGGGACTCAAACTAAAAGAAACAACAAGGGCATCCCGAGGCTAAACCACCTCACCCTCATCAATAGAAACCAGGTTTTACCGCAATCCATCATGTATCAATATGTCATGAAACAAGCATAAATTCCAACAGATTTCTCCACCTACACTGTGAGGAATTTTCTTGTCTCCTAGTTTCTCAGGATTTACCGCAACCCACACCAGATCACTAGGTCCTAAATTGAGACCCCACCCTCTAGGATTTATCGTATATCTCGTAATTCACTGAAAATTATTCCTAGGCCTAATCAAGGGTAACCACCTATAGGATTTACCGTATATCCTGCTATTAACCAATCAAGGATTCCTAGGCCCACCGAGGCACACAACACCTGGATTTACCGCAACCCAGAGTCTAGTTCAGGAGTCACTAGGCCAGGGGCTTTACCGAAATCCACAGTCTGGTTCAAGATTCACTAGGCCATGCAGTATTCCTTTCAAAGATCCACCTCATTCAACTTCGAATCCATTTGATAGTCCAACTCAACCAAAACATGAGAACCCCATCACACCATGGCTAACCGAAAATGGAAAGGCTATGTTGAAAACACTGTCACACCTGGAAAAACCCATGCCATGACAGTAAAGAACCACATGCAATATCATGCATGCCAAATCTAGTAAGGAAATAACACATGCAAATAGATACCTGTAAAGGGTTCCACTGTAGTTGCTTGATCCTGTTATTCCTTGCTTGCTCCTTCCTTCCTCTTGCCTTCTTTTCCTTTTTTGATCCAATGCCAAAGTTCTCCAAGAAAAATCTAAGTGTCCAAGAATGATAGAGAGAGAGAATAGTGAGAGATATTCAAAACTGAACTGACAAAAGGTACACTGAGAAAAGCTACCAACTGATCCTCATAAGCCTTTTTATCATTGAGGCCTCTATTTTCTTAATTTTCTATTATTTTCCTTCATTTACCTCCTCACAGTAAACCTGTGACATTTCACCTTCCTTTTCTCCTAATCTCCATTATTTTCATAAATAAAATGCCAATACATGCCTCTTTTCCTTTTCAAAGCCTTATCCATTGTCTTTTCCAATTTCCTTTAGACATAATAACTGAAATGAACACCAACTATGATGTTTTTCCCACCATTTAGCTTTGGAATGTGTGTCTCATGACCATGGTATTATATATGTTTACATGAAATTTTTACCAAAGTTGTTACAGGAATGCCATTTATGATGTATGGAAACTAATGAGAGCTCAAAATCCACTTCCATTGGAAAATAGCTTCATCTCATCCATGATGAAATTTTAATGATTTAAAAAAATGTAAATTCAATGGAAGTAAGTTTCTTAATTGTTATTTTTAGTTGTGTTAGTTTATATAAAATGATAATTTTGACCATAATTATATATGAAATAAAGATGAACTATTTTATTAGGTTTTAATTACACTACAAAGTTTTCATTGAGTGGTTGGTTATTTCTAACATTATTAATATTTGGTCCTTTGAAAGGGCAATAGTTTTTCAAACAATTTTTTAATAAAATGTGTAATTAATTTGTTGTTTTCAATTAAAGTACATTTTTTTAACCATGGTGGATCCTTAAATTGTGGGAGTAATATACAACGTTTCAATATGGAAGGCTTAGTGAGTATATGCCTTTAAAAAAAATTAAGAAAGACCCTTCAAATTTAATCACTAGATGGTTGAGATTTAACCTTCATGAAATATGCAAGAGTATTCATAGTAGTATGGGAAACTCAAGGGTTTAGATTTATATGCAAGTTGTTTATGCTATTTTAAAATTTATCTCAACTTAATTTAATTAAATAAAATTTCATATCAACACATGTCATATTAAGCATGTGGTATTGGTAAGTCGTGGTATTATAAAAAAAGTATATTTACAATTTAAGAAATTCCATGGTAAATTAGGGGCGAATCTCAATGTCTAAAAATATTATTACATGTGTCCTTAAATGTAGTTATGTTTAACTCATATATTAATAACTTTTATAATTAATAATGATAATAATAATTTAAAATTAAATTGAATTTAGTTTTTTTTTTTAATATTGATTTGTGTAATGTGAAATGTATTATGGGTAAGTGTTTTGATGTTTATTATAGATTAATGCTTATGGGAATTTATTGCTATTTAATTTATATGAGTATATTAATATAGATTTTAATAAAAAATTCTTATAACAATCACCTTTTTTCAGAAAATCTTATAATAATAATCTATCTATCTTATAATAAAATAAATTTAACCAAAAAAAAAAGTTAATACCCTTTAACAAATTTTATTTATGATAATAGCACGTGTCCAAAAAAAATATTTAACTCTCACAAGATTTTTCATTAGATCCATGTCCCTCATAATTATATAACTTATGCGACCTAGTATTGTATATCATATTTTTATATTTTTTTTCTATTTTAGAAATACAGTGACTAATGAATATTTGAGTTTTATTATTAAATAATTTATGTATTAGTGTATGATATAGATTTAACATTATTCTTATCAATTAGGTTTAGTTTGGGTGGTTGAGATGAATAATTGTTATTCTCTATATCAAGGCATTATGGTTTTAAAGAGTAATCTGTGTGCACAATTCCAACTGCTACCACTATAACTTCTAGGTGATTCGTGAACCATGTCACCCCTAACACATGGCCACGCGTAACTAATTTAGATTTGAACATGTGACTTTTGACTTACATTTACTTTACATTATCACGTGCTTTCCAAATGAACCTCCTAGTACGTGGCCACGACTAAGCAACCAAGGATTTTAATATGGGATCTTTGTACTCACATTTAGTTTACATTATCACGGGCAAGTTCCAAGTGAACCCCCCGACATGCTACCACGGGTGAGAAACTAGGGATTTGAACATGGGACCTTTATACTCACATTTAATCTACATTATTATAGAATTTCCAATTGATCCCCCCACCACGCGACCATAGGTAAGCTAGGTGAACCGTGAACTGTGAACCCCCAATGCACGGCCATAGGATTTGTACTCATATTTACTTTACATTATAATGTTCTTTCGAAGTGAACCCCCTAACATAAGAAATCGGGGATTTGAACATGGGACCTTTGTAGTCACATTTACTTTACACTATCACGGGCTTGCCAAGTGAACTTCCCCAACACACAACCACATGTAAGAAACTAGGGATTTTCACATGTGACCTTTGTATTTACATTATCATGGGCTTTCCAAGTGAGACCCCCTATCATGTGGCCACATGTAAGAAACTAGGGATTTGAACACGATACCTTTGTACTCAAAGTTACTTTACATTATCATGGACTTGCCAAGTGAACCCCCTAATACGCGGTCACGATTAAGCAACTGAGGATTTTAACACAGGGACCTTTGTATTCATGTTTAATTTACATTGTGAGAATCTTGCCAAGTGAGCCCTCAACACATGGCAATGGGTAAGCAACTGGGGATTTGAATATGGAACCTTTGTACTCAAATTTACTTTACATTATCATGGGCTTGTCAATTGAACTCCCTTGGCGCTAATTAAAAACCTCACTCTTTCCCTTCAAGCAATACATGAATTAAATTATATAATTAAAATCAAGAATTTTAATATTAGACCTTTTATGCAACATTATGGAGAGGTGCATGGTTTTGAGGAGGAGTTGGAGAGAGAGCATCACTACATTATCACAGGCTTAACCAATGAGCTCCCAAGTGAAAATGATTAACAATCTCAACCTCATTCTTTCCCTCCAAACTATACATGAATTAAAAGATAAAATTTAAATTAATATAAATAAATAATTTAAATAGTTAAAGGGATTTTTTTTCTTTTATTTATATTAAATGTCATCACTTTTGTATATATTGAAATATCTCCTTATCACATCTTTTAAAGTGAATTTATGTTTATTTTACTCTTCAATTTATTAACCTTTATGCATTTGAAAAGGTATTAAATAATTTGATGATATATTTAAAGTTAATTATGAGGAGAGTTATTAAATCTTAAAAGAGGAGAGTTATTAAATATTTAGAGATGTAAATTTAACTCCAAATATATTAAAAGAGGAGAGTTATTAAATCTTTAGAGATGTAAATTTTTAAATACAAAATTTGAGTAAAATTCTAAATTTCAAGAGATTTGATTCCTCTAAGGGCTTAGTAGATCCAAAATTAAAATGAATATATGCTAGTTCTCAATAATATTATTTATATTTATATACATTTCACATCTCCACATAAAGAAATATTTTTAATTTAAAGTTTATTAAAACCTTGATTATATGTGTGTGTGTGAAATTTTTCTCAACATGTTTATTATTATTATTATTAAATATGATATTCATAGCAATAGAAACACACACACACACACACATATATAATTCACACCTTTATAAATAAAAATATTCTTATTTTTAACTATATTTTTATTAATTAAACCTATTTAGTTTTTATATGTTTATTAATTATATGTTATTATATCTCTGGATCTGGGTTCCCCATCAACATTTGGTAGCAATGATGAACATCATGCCAGTGTGCCTTAAAGCATTAAAGGTTGGGGAATAGTGGCAATCCCCATATATAATTCTCGCAGGCGTCATTCAATGCCTAAGATAGGGTGGTGGAATGTCAAGGATGTTGCATTCAATTCCAGCTTAGGAGATGAAGCCCAAATTTATTCCCCAGATAGTTTTTTATTACATATGCAGAGCTCTGCAAGTGGCTGGTCATTCTTCCACTTGCAGAGTTGTGAAGGACACAGAGCTTGAAGCTGCCAATAGTGGTAATTCTCACCAAATTGTTATGGTTTGAGAACTCAAATGTGCTAGGAGAGGATGGAGGGGAAGAGGTTTTCAACCTCCTCCTCCATGGAATGACTAGGGAGTTGAACAGTTCGATGAAGGACTCCCTTATCACATTGGATGAATTATCACATCCATGGAAGAAAAAGAGATAAGAAACACTAGTGACAATCACTCTATGGTTCATATTCTGCTCGGATGACATTTGAGGGACCAAGAAGAGGTTTTGTGTGTTGTGGACGGAAGAATCAATTATTTGGGCTTCCATCTCATTCAAACTTGGTCATATCTTCATGTTCTAGAAGGATTTCTAGGAATTCAATTCCCTCCTCCACCCCTACCTCCGTCTTCCTTCATCTCCTCAGATAGTTCAGACCCCTCTTCTTCGAGTCCCCTAGAATCAAAATTTGAAGGAGTAAAGCCACCTATCCACTTGAAGTTGGGGTATATACACAAGGGGTAGAAGAAAACTTGAAAACCATGCACATTAGGTTATGAGATGAAGGAACAAGCCACTACCAGAACGGTAGCTAAGGCAAACACTCAGACAGGAGAAATATCGCAGAATGATTCCAAAATTAGCAGTTGAGGGAGTTTCGTCAAATTGGAGATACCACCATGGTTTCCAAAAGGATGTGACAATGCCTTCAAGTAACTCTTGGCATGACCTTCAATCTCCAAGATAAGCCTTCCCATTTTATGCTATTCTATTATTTTTCTTACACTCTAGTATGGATTTTTTTATGTTAAAAATTTGTCCGAAGACACTTAAGGAGACCATATGGATTCCCACATAAGGGAAGATGGTATCTCCCAAGCTCACTCTCGATTAGAGAGTTCCTTTTTGTTTCCTGAACATGCTCAACTCGGACAAGGTCTTACAATGTTTTCACAAGTTTGTTTCTTATACTTTTTGGAATATCGTAGTAAGATTACGAATATTTTTTTCTTTTCTTTTCTTTTCTTTCTTTATGTGGTTCCTAGACCAATGTAGATCAGTGACTGCTACACCCACAAATATTTGTACTAGGCAGATCCACTCAAAGGGATCACTTCTATCATCTCAACCATGGAGCCTAACCCCAAGGGTGTTTAGAGAATTGATCACATTGCCTCTCAATAGAAAAGGCTCTTTAACGACGGGGACTCGACCAACTAAGATAACCCTAAAGGCTATAAAAATACGAATAATTTTATTTAAATTGATTTTAATATTATATGTATTTTATAATTTTTTACTTGAAAAAATGTTCGTAATTTTATTAATGAATACAAAATTATAATAAAACAAATTGAATTGAATCAATTTATTTTTTTATTACCATTTACTTTTTATTACTTTTTTAATTGAGCTATATTATATTTTATTATTATTTTTTAGGTGAAACAAATATGTATAGCATCATTCAAAATTCAAAAATGACATATTATTGATTTTTTTTATTTTATATTTAATAATAATATATTATATAATTTATTAATGTGGATTATATATATATATATATATATATATATATATATATATATATATATATATATATATATAACTTGTGCTAGTAAATATTGGCTAATAAATCATGTTCCAAGGGCATTTAATTTAATAAAATCGAATATAGTCTATGACACATCATTATTTAAGATGGTTGGAATTTTGTATTCATGAAGTTTCCAATTGAGGACCTTCACACAAGGAGAGTCTTGGAGAGCCTTAATATAACACCCTATCATTAATTATTTTACATCTCATGGGTATTAAATAATTTATTAATGTATTAAACCAACATATATCCACTTTAACTCTAGATCTGCCAAGCTTCAAGAGAGATCAAATCTCTTAAAATGCAATCATTTTTTTTAGTACAGAACTTGAGGAAATGTTTCTACCTCAAGAGATTTGATTCATATACTCTAGAGTTAAGATATATCTATGTTGATTCTTACACACACACACACAAACACACACATATAAAGTTTGGTAGGACTACATCTTCATCATGTCCAATATATCACCCCGATCATGGTGAGGAATTGAACTGCTGACTTCACATCAAGGAGTGCCTTAACAGAGCACCCAATCACCGTCTATCCAAGACCCGGAGGACATTACTTAATAATATTATTTATATCTATATAGATCAATATCTCTATACATAGAAATGTTTTTATTTTTAATTTGATTAAAACCTTGATATTATATATATGTGGGGAAATTTTCTTTCACGTGTTGTATAAAATTTTTAATTTAGTTTTTTAATGTGATATGCATAGCATTGATGATATATTCTATTTTTAATTTTATTAAAACCTTGGTAATACATATATACATATATGGGGCATTTTTCTATCACATGTTGTATAAATTTTTTAATTTAATTATTTAATTTAATATGCATAGCATTGATGATATATATGAAAGAAACTATATAAATTAAATGGTTCTTAAACTTGGATAGACATCAATCCATGATAATCATCAAAACATTTACTCCATAATGCATCTTATATTTCCTAAATTAAAAAAAAAAATTACAATAAAAATTAACTAAATTATGACTTTATTTTAAATAATTATTTCTTATTAATTATAAAAGGAACTAATATATGAGTTAACAAAAACATGTAACAATATTCACTTCCAATTTACCATGTAAATTATTGTAACTATCTTTTGTTACAATACCATGGGTTGTGGCTTATCAAAATCGCGTGCCTAATATGATACATGTTCATATAATATATTTTTAATTAATTAGTTTGAGATAAATTACTTAAAAACTAGCATGCACATAAATCTTAACCCTTGATTTATAAATACTACCATGAATATTCCAACATATTCCATGGATGTTAAATCTCTATCATCCATCTAATAATTTTGATAATCAAATTAAAATTATTTATGGATTTTTATGAAATAGACATGTTTTTTGACATAATAAATAAATATATACATTAGAATTTTTTTTTCATTGCAATATTGAATTTTAATGTGCTTATTAATTAAATTTAAATTTAAAATAATGGAATATAATGATTATTGATATGAACCTTTATTTTAAATTATATGGTCAAATGGGTATTAATTTATAGCTACTATTTATACCATAATATATCCAACTTAACTCTAGATATGCAGTTAGATGTCAAATCTCTCAAGATGCAAACTTTTTTTGAGTAGAAATTTCTTGCACTAAAGATTTGATTCCTCTAGTCATTTGGTAAATCTAGGGTTAAGATGAATCTATATTGTTTCCTAACAATATTATTTATATTTATATAAATCAAAAACTTTGTACATAGTAATATTCTTATTTTTAATTTTATTAAAATTGTGATAATACATATAGTTACATATATACACAACATTTTTCTTTAAAATGTTGATACATTTTTTTAATGTGATATGTATAACATAGGTTTTACAGATAAATGGATACACCATCCTAGATCCATCTTAACTTCGGATCTATCAAGGGCCAAAAGGGATCAAATATCAAGCTGCAAACCTTGAGTTTTAAACTTGAGGAAAGGTTGACACCTCTAGATATTTGATTCCTCTAACATTTTGACAGATCTAGAATTAAGATGTATATAAGTTGGTTTAATTATTAATACTTAATAATTATAATTAATACTTTTTATTTTATTTTATTTTTGTGTAATTTGAAGAAGTCAAAATATTTTAGCTAATAATTGTAATTAATTATTTTATTTTTATTTTTATTTTTATTTCATTCTTATGCCATTTGATCCAGTCAAAATGATTAATAACATAAGATAACATAACCTAAACTTACAATATCCCTTCCCTCTTGATGAATTAAAACCAACATAAAACCAACATAGATTCATCTTTAACTCCATATCTACCACAAATCTAGAAAGATCAAATCTCTTTTCACTATAAAATAGGTTTGCACCTCAAGAGATTTGATCCCTCATGAGACTTGATCAAGGGTTAAGATAGATATAGTTTGGTATATATATATATATATATATATATATTCACAAAACAATAAGCTGTCAAAACCTGGAGCCCAAAAACCAGCAATGGTAATTTGAGTACTATTTTACTTCAATTTAATTTTAATTATTAATTTAATTTTAGTTTTATTTTTATACAATTTGACCGAGTCCAAATATTTACATAACATAGTGTAACCATGTAAAAAGGTTTATTGTAAATATTGAATTGTAATATGCTTATTAAGTAAATTTAAAAATAAAATTATGGAATATAATGGTTAGTGATGTGAATAATCATTTCAAATTATATAGTTAAATGGATCTTAATTTCAAACTACTATTTATATTATATGTATTTCACATTCCTATATTTAGATATATTTTTATTTTTAATTATAGGTTTATAAATTATATATATATATATATATATATATATATATATATATATATATATATATATATATATATATATATATATATCATGGTTATAAATATGAATTATTAAGGTTAATCTTAACTCCAAATCCACCAAGCTCCGAGAATCAAATCTCTCAAGATGCAAACCTTTCTTAGCGTGCAAAAGTTGAGGAAAGGTTTGGTCCAGAGTTTAGATGACTCTAAGCTTATTCTTAATAATACACACACACACACACACACATATTATTAACCTTTTAATATTATTATTTTTTTTGTTGAAAATGACAACTAGAAATGTTGAAAATGACACCAAGAAAGATTTTAATTTGATTTGCCCTTGAATTAAATTAGAATAAAAATGTACTTCCACATCACATGACAACTTGTATGAGTTAACTAAGTTAGTTTGACTTAGTTGGTTCATTTAATTTGAGTTGAGGGTCTAGCTTGAGTCAGGTAGAGTGGTTCCTACCTTTTTAGGAGCCCTAGTTGTGTTTATTTTGAGTTGTAATTAATTAATTCAATTTAACTAATTCCAACTGAGGAACTAGAGGGATGTATAGTAGTGATTTGTCTACTTAGTGATCAACCAGATAACTGATAAATAAACCATAAATAACTCATGCATGTGTAAACCGAGAGTTACCCAGTTGAGATTGGAGTTCAAGGGTAGAGTACTATCAATTGTATATTCATCCAAATTGTACAGGTGGTGCATGCAGTTAGAGCAAGGTCCTATATGGATTTTACAATATTGTACGGGGACTTCCCTAATTAATAGGGGCTAATTACACAAGGAAACGACGCAAGGAAATAGGGATCTATGAAGGCATAAAATTGGCTAAGTGTTGGCCTAGGATTATCTAGGAAGTAGTGAGACAAATAGAGATAGTGTATAGGTTCCTCAGGCTTGAGAAAAATATTGTAATATTTTCATATTTTCTGACTAATGTAATATACATATAGTGGGGTTTTTAGTTGTGGATTTCTCCAAGAAATCATTGTGTAATGTGTTGATTGAATTATTTCTCTTATATGCTTCAATATTTCACGACCGTTTAAATTGGTTTTCCCAATTGGTAGAGTAGATTCAAGTCTATTGTTTTAAGAAAATATAATTAGCTATATAAATCTACAAGGAATTCTACATGGTATCAGAGCATACATCACTATAGAATAGAAGAATAGGGGTTTGTTATGTGTAGGTGAATCAAATTTGCAGATCTATTCTCTAGGACTAGCAACAGGATAAAGATGTCATTCTATGGATTGAGACTTGAGTATGCCCTTGAGGGAAACTCAAATTACATAGCTTGGAAGGACATGATGGAAGAAATGTTGGAATATAGCAGGTTGAAGGAGTTCATAGACAGTGATATTCCTAAGCCTCCACCAATTGATGCTCAAGATATGGTGACCTGGAAGAAGAATGTAGCAAAGGTAAGAAGGATCCTACTGGAAGGTTTTTGAGATCATATTGTCTCGAACCTCCTGAAAAGGAAACTCCATATGCAATGTCAAAGGAATTTACACACCTGTTTCAGAACAACAGTGACCATAGGAAGCTAAAACTGAAGGATAAGCTCATAAAAATCAATATGGAGAAGGGCGACACAATATCAAAGTACTTGAACAAGTTCACCCAATGTCGGGATGAGCTTGGAAGTGTTGGTGTTATAGTTTTTGAAGATTATCTGGTCATCCTGGCACTTCTAGGCCTTCCCAAGAGTTTGAAAATCTACCATGATTTAGTAAATGGGAGGGAGAATCTACCAAAGTGGGAGCGTTTGTGGTCCGACTTGGTGCAAGAAGAGATAAGACATAACACTAAAGATGGGACCTCACCCAAAGAAGTGAAAGAGGATTTTGCATTAGTCAGCAAAGAAAATAAAACTAAGGGAAAGAAGTCCCAAGGTGAAGAGGGAAAGAAGAAAGACTTGTCAAACATCAAATTCTTTCACTATCACGACTTCAGACACTATGCCATGAAATTTCCATAGAAGAAGGCAAGTAAGGAGGAGTTTGAAGTAGCAAAAAAAAGTGAATCTCTAGCTTCACAATTCAAGCTTTATTTCACTCTCATTGCATGCATGGAAAGCACTATAATGGGAAGCATGTGGTATCTCAACAACAGTGCCTCATTCCATATGATGGGGACTAGATATCTATTCAGTGACTTGGAGGAGAAAGACCTCAAGTCGAACATTGAGTTTGGAGACGACGAAAGGTATAGCGTGACAGCTATCGGTACAATTACTTTTCAGAGGGAGATTGGCTTCCGTCTTAGACTCACAAATGTGATGTTTATTCTGGGACTAAATAAGAAACATGTTTTTGTCGCAGTATTGGAAGATCGTGGCTATGATGTGATATTTAGAAAAGGGTGTTGAATTTACACAATTTTCGGTGTAGGTTAGAGTCTTAAAATAATTGATGCTACTAAACCAAGAATCTCCACCAGAACTACTTTGCACAGTGGAAAATATAAAGCAGTAAATCACATACGCACAAGTACACACAATTTTTAACAAATATTGTACAATAATGTATAACCAAATCTTTGTTATATTAAAAAAACTGAATAATACAACAGTCTATGGTGTACAAGATATAATTGCAAACACGTTGTGTAGACTCGATGTCGTATCTTGTCCTACAGGTCCTTCGCTTTTGTAATGCTCACTAGTTTCCCCTTAGTCCTTCAAAGGGCAACACATCGAGACTCCAGGAGGGCTGCCACCTAACACTACTGCAAGTCACTTATTTTGCGTGTACACAGGCTGATCCAATCTTCTCTCTAGGCTAGCCAATTCCTGAGCTCCAATCTACCACGCTAGTAGTCACTTTTATCCATCAAAGTGCTGCACTTTCGGCACCAATCTTCACACAACCTTCAACTCTTCTTCTTCACTTCAAGATAGCTTGTCTAGGGCTACTTTGGGTAGCCAACACACTACCCTCCACCAGACCAAATGGCAAACAATCCTTCACTGTGATATCTGCACCTTATTGAGGTTTCTTCACACCCAAGACACCCTCCACAAATGTCTCCCACATGCTGCATATAAAAATGATCCAACTATCTAAACTAGGACCAAAAATTTAACACAATAACGTACCTTCTCATGTGTTGGTACCCTATTGTTTTCTACAATCTAGTTAGGGCTTAGAAACAATCCATGTCAGTCCTTTCAACACTTTCCAATAATCCCTTTAATGTGAATTTCCTTAATCTTAGAGCTACTCCTCTTCGCTTGATTATCCCTTAGTTTTGTTGTAGGAAATTACTTTACGCCCCCTCCCATAAGTGTAAAAAAAACCTACGTTACCCTTGTAATAATTATAGGGCCTCCAACTCACTTAACAACAACCATGCCACTCCTTTTTGGTACCAAAACAACCCTATCATCAACGAAATTACCCAGCTGCTCCTCGGGCCTGTTATATCTCCTAATATGACCCAAAAACAATCACTTCAGGCTTCAACCTTCTCTTCTTCAAGCCGCGATTTATTTCATAAGGTGTTACACTCCTAAATTGTTGCACAAATGGATGATAATTAGGGTGCTCTATCACCTCCTATATATAAACATAAGGAGGGCTCCCTTGGATGTCATTTTAGGGATTTACAGGTTGTCACATGCCTAAATAACATTAAGCCGACCTTGACACTTCTTATGCAAACCCACACACAACCTTAAAAAATTCATAACTTCATTTCTAGAGCTTCGATTTGAGTGATCTTTGAAGCGCTAGAATCGACATGCCAAGATCTATCACCTCAAATTTTCTCATGCTCGAATTAAGTGAAAATTCCTAGATCTGTCAATCTAAGGAATCCTACTGCAACTATCTGAGTTACTTCTCCTATTATGTAAATTACATTTACATAATTAATTCATATATGAATTTTTGAAGTAACTACTGAAGCAGTGTACACTTAATTAATATGCTTCCAAAACAAGGAAACTGAGCAAGAAATCAATCACACATAGGAGAACTTTGTTTTGGACTAAGTCCCTGGAAAATCCAATGCGGGAAAACTGATGCAAAATATCTTAGGGTTTGTATTATTCAGAAATAATAATTTATGAATACATTTCTGAATACCTCAAGGGTTATTTAGTTACAAAGAGAAATATTGGCAGAAATAATTGTGAGAATACCTCACTCAATCACTGGAAAATACAACTGATTGGAACACTGGAGAAGCTTCCCCTAGAGGTCATTGTGAAACCTTTGTGTAGGCCCTGCATCACCTCCTCTAAACACTGCATCACCCCAACTGTGGATCGATCTAACAATCGAACTCACAAATCTCAGACTCATGGTCTCACACCCTAGCTTCCAGCTTTTGGATCGTTCTGACAGTGAAATCTTGGAACCCCTCTAAGCGACTGCACAACCTCTGTGTAGCCCTGTGTGGCTCTGCATTGCCACTTCGTCAGCCTGACTGGATATGTGTTGGATCTGATAGATACCTCTCTACCTCTCTCTACTGATGATTCTTTGGCTGAGAAAATATTTCTCTTTGGAAGCTACTTTTCCCCTCACTACACTGAATCACTTAAATATGATCTTTGTCCGAGCATTGCTCTATCAGAAGAATTCGATCTCTAGATTCATTTTGTGTGTGCCTTTCCAAATGACCCTCAAGCCTTCCTTTATAGTCTTCTTGTTGAGAAATAAAAAACTGATACTATATCTCTAATCAATGGCTAATATTATATTAGGCTTGATATTTTTATTTTTCTAGATCATTCACACTCTGTTTTATTAACACCTTTAATTATTTAATTTCCCTAAGTGAGACTTATGGTCTCCATTAAAATAATAAATTATTTTAATAAAACATGATCTGAGTGGAATTTTCACAAACAGTTTCAGGGTTCTTTGGAATACTAGTGTCTAAGCCTCTCCACAAAATTTGGGGCTTAGATCACTTCTGATGCTACCAAGAATAAAAAAAAACTTCATGGTTTTGGCCTAAATATCGATGGGTTCAAAACCCCATGCTTGGGTTCTAAGCCCACAAGTGACTCTTGTGGCACTTTTCCATCCAAAACCTGAACCCTAAGGCTCGGAGTACCTCCAAAGCTACTCAAAAATCAACACTCCCTCTTAGCGAGGGAGGTACTTCCAAGACTAGGAAGTAACTCATCATCATCATCACTACTCGCGACAATCGCCCAAATCTTGGTGCTCACAATTGCAGAAATCCATGTTCTATGAACTACGCCTCTCTCGGAAGTGTCACTATTACTACTGGAAGCCTCCCACTTCTCCTTATCCTGTAATGTCTTCCACTCTCTCCATGATTCCTTCTTGAAAGTTGTAGGAGAACCCTTGATCCCCATTGACCACATGCTCTTCTTGGGTTGCAAATTCTCCCTCTAAACCAGCAAGCTCCCACTAAAAATCAACTCCCTATGAGTATTTTGAAAATGGACCTTCTTTGCTGGAACCTATAACTTCCCTTATAAATCCTGCACCCGCACTTTCTTCTTTGGAACCTGCACATGCTCCACCTACTTCTTCTTCTTTCCATGATCCTCAGGTTTTCCCGTCACCCTGTAGAGACCATTCTCTCTAACTCCAAGCACAATCCCATAAGAGCTAGAGCCTCTAGGTATGAGTCTTGCCTGCCCATCTTGGAACAAGACCTCAAATGCCTTCTTATCGATCATCGAGACATATATCACGCTATATCTAAGTCCTAGTACAAATAGTACATCCTAGACCCGCATCACCTGTCTTGTCTCCATCCTGAATGGCACAACTCCCGATCCTTGGATCTCCAACTAACTGTTGTCGCCCAACATCATGTGAAACTTCAAGTCCCATTCAGATGGAGTCTCAAAAACCGCTTGTGACCCTGTCATATGTTTTGTCGCACCATTGTCCACATACCATCCATCCTCATTGACAATACCCTGCAAGAAATGAGATAACATTGGAAAGTCCTCCTCCTCCAATCTCTTGGTGAGATCATCTATATTATTTGAAGTGGCAATACGGGCGACATGCTTTCATTTCCTCTTCTTGTCATCTCCCTTCTTCTTCATCAGACATATTGATGAAAAATGACCCATCTTGCCACAGTTGAAACACTTTAATTTACTCAAGTCCTTCTTATTCTTACCCTTGATTCGTGCTACAAGTGCCACATCCTCATCTTCCCTCTTCGTTGGATGAATATCCTCGTATCGTAACTCTTCTTGAATGAAGTCATCCCATGACCTATTCCAGTTTGGAAATTTCTCTCTAGAAATGATACCTTTGATGAAGGGCTTCCATTCCTCCGTGAACCCTTTTAAGGAAATACTCACATTATCTCCATCTAAAATAGTCACACTGATGATAGCAAGCTCATCTATGACCTGGGAAAATCTTGTCAGATACGAAGTCACTTCTTCACCCTTTATCATCTTGGTGGAATTCAACTTATCCTCCAATACCAGTACTCGATTCATGTTCTTATCGTGGAACAAATTTTGAAGATCCATCCACATCTCATGTGCAGTGTCCTTCGCATAAAAATGAGGTATAAGGGGATTCTTCACACCATCTCGGATGATAAATATCGCCTTCATATCTAAATGTTAATATATTTCCATCTCCTTATATTTGGTTGGCTTCTTGATGGCTTTCTTGAAAAACTCCCAGATCATGTTGACCTGCAATACCAACATGATCCTTTCCTTTCAAGGACTATAGTTGGACAACCCCTCCAACTCATCCTCATACCAGATACCTTCCTACAACTTCGACATTCTAGTGAGCCCTTCACTTACAATGTGACCAAATCCCTCTCATGTTATACTTCGATGCGAACAAATCTGTTTCACTGACTTCCAAAGTAGCTCAAACAAGCTCTAATACCATGTTGAATTTCCACGATCTTAGGTCTAGGTTAGAGTATTAAAATCAATGATGCTACCAAACCAAGAATCTCAACCAGAACTACTTTTCACAGTGGAAAATATAAAGCAATAAATCATATACGCACAAGTATACACAATTTTTAACAAATATTATACAATAATGTACAACCCAATCTTCGTTATATTAAAAAAACTAAATAATACAAATTTTTATGGTATACAAGATACAATGACAAACACGTTGCACATACTCGATGTCATACCTTGTCCTTCCGGTCCTTCACTTCCATACTGTTCACTAGCTGCCCCTTAGTCCTTCAAAGGACAACACATCGAGACTCCAGGAGGGCTGCCACATAACACTGTTGCAAGTCACTTCTGCTGCATGTAAACGAGATGATCCAATCTGCTCTCTAGGCTGGCCAATTCCTGAGCTCCAATATTCCATGCTAGGAGTCACTTTTATCCATCAAATTGTTGCACTTTTAGCACCAATCTTCACCCAACCTTCATCTCTTCTTCGTTAGTTCAAGATAGCTTGTCTAGGGCTAATTTGGGTAGCCAAAACGCTATCCTCCACCATACCAAATGGCACCCAATCCTTCACTGTGAGATATGCACCTTTTTTAGGCTTATTCACACCCAATACACTCTCAACACATGTCTCCCACATGATGCATATAAAATCAATCAAACTGTCCAAACTAGGACTAACAATTTAACACAATAACACACCTTCTCATGTGTTGGTACCCTATTTTTCTCTGCAATCTGGTTATGGCTTAGACACAAATCATGTCATCCATTTCAACAGTTTCCAACAATCCCTTCATTAATGTGGATTTCCTTCACCTTAGAGTTGCTCCTCTTCGCTTGACTATCCCTTAGTTATGTTGTAGGAAACGACCTTACAATTCCTCCCACAATACTAAAATAGACCTTCGTTACCCCTGTAATAATTACAAGGCTTGCGACTCACTTAATAGTAACCATGCCACTCCTTTTTGGTACCAAAACAACCCTATCATCAACGAAATTACCCAGCTTCTCCTCGGCCTTGTTATATCTCCTAATATGGCCCAAAAATAGTCACTTTAGGTTTTGAACTTCTCTTCTTCAAGTTGTGGCTTATTTAAGAAGGTGTTACACTCCTAAATTTTTGCACAAATGGATGAGGATTAGAGTCCTCTATCACCTCCTATATATACACATAAGGAGGGCTCCCTTGGACATCATTTTAGGGCTTGACAGGCTGTCACATGCCTAAATAACATTAAGCCAACCTTGACACTTATTGTAAAAACCCACACATAACCTTAAAAAATTCATAAATTCATTTCTATAGCTTCGATTAGAGTGATCTTCGAAGAGTTGGATTCAACACACCAAGCTCTATCACCACAAATTTTCTCATGCTAAAATTCTTCATTTTTTTCCCAAATATTGATGGGTGAAAAACTCTATGCTTGGGTTCCAAGCCCAAAATTTACTCTTTTGGCGCTTTTCCCTCCAAACCCTGAAATGTAGGGCTTTGAGTACCTTCCAATATACTCAAAAATCAAAACTCCCTCTTAGCGAGGGAGGTACTTCCACGACTAGGAAGTAACCCATCATCATCATCACTACTCGCAACACTCTCTCAAGTCTTTGTGCTCATCATTGTAGAAATCCATGTTCTGTAAACTATTCCTCTCTCGGAAGTGTCATTGCTACTGTTGGAAGCATCCTACTTCTTCTTCTTATCATGTAATGTCTTCCACTCTCTCCATGATTCCTTCTTGGAAGTTATAGGGGCAACCTTGCTCCCCACTTGACACACTTTCTTATTGGGCTGCAAATTCTCTCTCTGAACCTGAAAAATCCCTCTAGAACTTGACTCCCTATGAGTCTCTGGAAAATGGACCTTCCTCGCTGGAACTTGTACCTGCCCCTCTGAATCCTGCACATGCACCCGCTTCTCTGGAACCTTCACCTTCTCCACCTGCTTCTTCTTCTTTCCATGATCCTTAGGCTTTCCCATCAACCCGTAGAGACCATTCTCTATAACTCCAAGCACAATCCTATCAGAGCTAGAGTCTCTAGGTATGAGTATTGCCTTCACATCCTGGAACAATACCTAAAACCCCTTCTTCTTGATCATCGAGACAAATATCATGATATATCTAAGCCCTGGTACAAATAGTACATTGTGGACCCACATCACTCCTCTTGTCTCCATCTTGAATGGTGCAACTCTCGATCCTCAGATCTCTAACTAACTCTTGTCACCCAACATCATGTGCAACTTCGAGTCCCATTCTGCTAGAGTATCAAAAACCTCCAGTGACCCTGTCATATGTTTCATTGCACCATTATCCACATACCATCCATCCTCATTGACACTACCCTGCGAGCAATGAGAGATCATATCAAAGTCCTCCTCCAATCTCCTGGTGAGATCAACTATATCAGCTGAAGTGGCAACATCGATGACCTGCTTCCCTTTCCTCTTCTCATCATCTCCCTTCTTCCTCATCGAACATCTCGAAGAAAAATGACCCATCTCACCACAATTGAAACACTTGAATTTACTCAATTCCTTCTTCTTCTTACCCTTCATTCATGTTGCAACTGCCACATCCTCATATGCCCTCTTTTTTGGATGAAGATGCTCATCTCACAACTCTTCCTGAATGAAGTCTTCCCACAACCTATTCCAGTATGGAAATTTATCTCTAGCAATGATCCCTTCGATGAATGGCTTCCATTCCTCTGTGAAACCTTTCAAGGAAATCCTCACCATATCTCCATTCGAAATATTCACACTGAAGATAACAAGCTCATCTCTGAACCAAGACAATCTCGTTAGATACGAAGTCACTCCTTCACTCTTTATCATCTCGGTGGACTTCAATTTATGCTCCAATACCAGTACCTGGTTATCTTTCTTACTCTGGAACAAATTATGAAGATCCATCCACATCGCATGTGTAGTGTTCTTCTCGGGAAAATGAGGTATAAGGGGATCCTTCACACGATCTAGGATGATCAATCTCTCCTTCGTATCCAAATATTCATATATTTCCAACTCCTTAGGGTTGGTTGGCTTCTTGATTTATTTCTCGGCAAAATTTCAGATCCTGATGACCTGCAAGACCAACCTAATCCTTTCCTTCCAAGGACTATAGTTGGAAAACCCCTCCAACTTGTCCTCATACCAAAGACCCGCCTGCAACTTCTACATTGTAGTGAGCCCTTCACTTACAATGTGACCAACTCCTTCTCACGCTATACTTCACTGCACACAACTCTGATTCTCTGAATTCCAAAGTAGCTCAAACACACTCTAATACCATGTTTAATTTCCACAATCTTAGGTCTAGGTTAGTCTTAAAATCACTTACGATACGAAACCAAGAATCTCAGCCATAACCACTTTTCACAGCGGAAAATATGAAGTAGTAAATCACATACACACAAGTAAACACAAATTTTAACATATATTGTACAATAGCGTACAACCCAATCTTCGTTATATTAAACAATTTGAATAATACAACAATCTATGGTATATAAGATACAATGAAAAACACATTACGCAGACTTGATGTCGTATCTTGTCCTGTTATCCTTCCCTTCCATATTTCTCACTATATGCCCCTTAGTCCTTCAAAGGGAAACACATCGAGACTCAATGAGGGCTGCCACCTAACACTACTGCAAGTCACTTCTTTTGTTGCATGTACACATGTTGATCCAATCTGCTCTCTAGGTTGGCCAATTCCCGAGCTCCAATCTGCTAGGTCAACAATCACTTTTATCCATTAAAGTGCTGCACTTTCGACACCAATCTTTACCCAACCTACAACTCTTCTTCGTCACTTCAAGATAGCTTGTCTATGGATACTTTCGGTAACTAAAATGCTTCCCCCCCACCAGACCAAATGAAAACCAATAATTCACTATGAGATCCGCACCTTGTTGAGGCTTCTTCACACCTAAGACACCCTCAACATATGTCTCCCATAGGCTGCATATAAAAGCGATCCAACTGTCTAAACTAGGACCAACAATTTAACACAATAACATACCTTCTCATGTGTTGGTACCCTGTTTTTTTCTACAATCTGGTTAGGGCTTAGACATAGTCCATGTCAACCCTTTCAACACTTTCCAACAATCCCTTATTTAATGCGGATTTCCTTCACCTTAGAGCTGCTCCTCTTCTCTTGACTGTCCCTTAGTTTAGTTGTAGGAAATGACCTTACAGACCCTCCCACAAGCCTAAAAAATACCCGTGATACCCCTGTAATAATTACAGGGCCTGTGGCTCACTTAACAACAACCATGCCACTCCTTTTTGGTACCAAAAAAACCCTATCATCAACGAAATTACCCAGCTACTACTCAGCCATGTTATATCCCCTGATCTGACCCAAAAACAGTCACTTTAGGCTTCGACCTTCTCTTCTTCAAGTCGTGGCTTATCTTAGAAGGTGTTACACTCCTAAATTGTTGCACAAATGGATGAGGATTAGAGTCCTCTATCACCTCCTATATATAAACATAAGGAGGGATCCATCAGACGTCATTTTAGGGTTTGAAATGTTGTCACATGCCTAAATAACATTAAGCCAACCTTGACACTTCTTGTGCAAACACACACATAAATTTCAAAAATTCATAACTTCATTTCTAGAGCTCTGATTTGAGTGATCTTCCAAGAATTGGAATCGACATGCCAAGCTCTATCACCTAATTTTTTCTCATGCTCAAATTATTCATGGTTTTGGCCCAAATTGTGATGGGTGAAAAACCCCATGCTTGGGTACCAATCCCACAAGTGACTCTTGTGGCACTTTTCCCTCCAAACTCTAAACCCTAGGGCTTAGAGTACCTCCCAAGGTACTCAAAAATCAACAAATGGAAGGTTTTCCTTAGACACATCACCACTAGAAAGGTGAAGTAGATCAGTGCGTAAGTCAAGAACCTATATGAAATTGAGGTAGAATATGCATATAAAGCCTCGAGGAGCAAGGAAAAGGTTAGTGACTTGGTGGTTGAGAGGGAGCATGATTTACCTCTCAACATGCAACCTTAGCAAGTTATGGAGCAGCCACAATTGGAGAAGAAAAGAGGAGGCTGAGTGGAGACATCCTCTCAAGCATAGACCTCTAGTAGGGGTAAATTTCAAGCCAAGTGGGTAGAGGGAGCGCATGCAACCATACCTCCAGGAGAGAGGTGGAGCGATGTGAGAGGTGGGGTGATGTGAAGCCATACTCCCAAGAGTGCAGAAATTTGGGCAGGGTCCATTGGGGCATTCTCCTCATTGATCATTACCTTGCTATGGGTGCCCAGATTATATAGAAGCAGGATGGATTAGTGGCAATTGATACAACCAAATGCCAGAGTGACAGATGCTGAGACTAGCAGTAATCATATACTAGGGAGCATAGTGCAAAATTGGCAGCAATGCAAATGGTATAGTGCAGAGTCAACAACAATGCAACGTTTTTCAATAGACAATGCAGTAGCTAATAAAAATCAGAGACTTGGGTGACAGATGCATCATATTGATCACAATTGATTCAATTTGTTTAGTTTTTGGGTGCTTTTTAGTTGCAAATGTTGGAGTAGCAACAATAATAGTGAGAAGTGGTGCATGCAGAATATTTCAAAGGTACTGGATCAAGATAGAGTTGAATTCCTTTCTTGTTGAGAGGGAGTGTTGAAAATGACACCAAGAAAGATTCTAATTTAATTTTCCCTTGAATTAAATTAGAAGAAAATTGTAATTCCACATCACATGACAACTTGTACGAGTTAACTAAGTTAGTTTGACTTAGTTGGTTCAGTAATTCGAGTTTAGGGTCTAACTTGAGTCATGTAGAGTGGTTCCTACTTTTTAGGAGTTCTAGTTGAGTTTATGTCGAGCTGTAATTAATTAATTCAGTTTATGTGAGTTAAATTCAGTTTAACTAGTTCCAAATGTTGGAGGAAAGTCTAGTGGGAGGTTTAGTAGTGATTTGTTAACTCAGTGATTAATCAAATAAATGATAGATCAACCATAAATAACTCATGCATGTGTGAACTGAGAGTTACCCAGTTGATATTGGAGTTCAACGACAGTGTACTATCAATTGTATAATCATCCAAATTGTATAGGTGGTGCACGTAGTTAGAGGAAGGCCCTAAAAGGATTGATCAGTATTGGATGGGGATTTCCCTAATTAATAGGGTCTAATTACCCAAGGAAATAGCGCAATAAAATAAGGATTTGGGTAGGAAGAAAATTCGCTAAGTATCGACCTAGGCTAGGAAGTAGTGAGACATATAGAGATAGTGCAAAGGTTTCACAGGCTTGAGAAAAACATTGTAATCTTCTCATATTTTCTGACTAATGCAATATACAGATAGCAAGGTGTTTAGGTGTGGCTTTCCCTAGGAAATCATTGTGCAATGTGTTGATTGAATTATTTCTCTTGTATGCTTCGTGATTTCGTGATCATTTAAATTGGTTTTTGCAATTGGTAGTGTAGATTCAAGTCTATTGTTTTATCAAATTACAGTTAGCACTTTGAATCTACAAGGAATTTCTACATTTTTCACGTGATATATATAACATTGATAGATATACAAATTAGAAAATAAATATTGTAAAAAAATAAAATTAATATGCTTGTTAATTAAATTTAAATATAAAAATTTAAAATATAATAATTATCCATATAAAATATTATTTTAATTATATGGTAAAATAGATCTTAATTTATTGTTATATGCATTTTACATCTCTATGCTTAGAATAATTTTTATTTTTAATTATATATTTATTAATTGAATTTATTAAACTTTTATTTGTTTATTAATTATCTGTTCTAAAATATCATGACTATAAACATAAATAATTATCATTTAAATTTATTTTAATTTGATATACATAATATGATTTTTCAAAAAAAAAAAAATGTTTGTAATTTTATTAATAAAAATGAAACGAAAATATAATAAATTGAATTGAATTGATTTAAAATTTTTATTATATTTATGCCATAAGGTGTCTTTATTTGAAAACAACTATCCTAATTGCCACCTTGCATCACTTTGCACCTTTAGATTTAATGTTAGATGATTGAACAATACTCAACCATCAAATTAATAATAATCAGTTAATAGTTATTAATAGTAATTTTAGTCTAATAATAAGTTAATAGTTAATAATAGATAACAAACTCTTTTCAACGGTTTTACTTCAACATCTTTATATGAAGAGAGGTTTTAACAACAATGAGACAAGAGTGATTTTAAAGATTTTTAGGGCGTGTTGCATGAGGGATTTTCTATTTATTTCCCTTTTCTTTTTCTTTTTCTGGATGAGTAGAGAGAGGTTCAAAAACCAAATCATGCTTGCCTAGTTTCGCCTTACCGCTGCTTTTATATCCGATCTAGATGGGAGGAGCCGCTTCTTTTATGATCTGGATGGGAGGCAAGGCTAGGGTTTCGTTGAGGTCCCTTGTGAGAGTTCCAGGGCCTTTTGCATCACGACTTTTTTGTTGCAGAGCAGCGATGTTTACACTGAGGAGTATCCTATTTTGTACATAATGATTGGACATCGCTGAGGTAAATGTGTATGGCTATTCCAAGGTGATTGTCCAATGGGAAAATCAAAGGTCCTCTCTAGATGCACTACTCTTACATTGGATGGATTGGACTCACTCTTTGATCATCTCCTTCCCAAGGATTTCTATCTCTCATATTTACGGGGAATAAAGCAATGCGACAAATTCTCTATCAAAGGAAGGGTGATTAAGGGTGATTACAAGAGCAACGTAAGATTAAATACTCTGTTTTCTATAGGGGCATATTGCAGAGGTTAGGGGATGTTGACACGTGAGAGAGGTCATCAACTTTGCTGCATTTTTATGTTTTTACAATGCTATGTGGAAGTCAAAGTCTAGACTTTTTTGGGTTTGTGTCCTTTTTGTGATTTTGGATAGATGTTTTCGTCCATATACGTTTCTGGACTTAACTCTGTAGGTGATTCTGTGTTCGATATTATCACGAGGAGCCAGCTCACTGAATGCAATAATTGGGAACTACGTTTTCTCGAACACGAATACCCTTGAGACAAAAGTAGGAATATCTAGGATTGCCAATTTTCTGCGGTGGGTGAGAGATATACTAACTTAAAAGTTGACAAGTCTCATCATATCATTATAGCTCGTAGTTCACAAGGCTCATCATATTACTGGACGAAATTTGATGTTGCATAAAGAAAATAATAGTTATTTTATCTAATCACCCAAAATAATTTCAACGAAAAATCTTATTATATATAAATACAGAACATAATACAATATTTATTATAATCAATATATATAAATATATATATGTATCTTCAAACATTGAAATTTATTTATTTTATATTTATGTATTTTTAAACATAGAATATTTTATGATATATTGTTTATGTTTAATTTATTATTAAAAAATCCAATTAAAATTATGTTAAATAATAATTCACTTATTACACCGTAAAGCGTCTTTATTTGAAAACAACTCTCCTAATTGCCACCTTGCATCACTTTGCACCTAGATTTAATGTTAGACGATTGAACAATACTCAACCATCAGATTAATAATAATCAGTTAATAGTTATTAATAGTAATTTCAAGTTAATAATAAGTTAATAATTAATTAACTAAAATATAAAGGTTTATAAATATATTTTATTAAATAATTAAACTTATAATTAATTAAATAAAACTAGCCGTTATAATTTTAAATTTTATTTAATAATTAAGTAAATAATTAATTTAATTAAAATAGAACTAGCATTCTCAAATTCAAACTAGTCGTTATCCTAACAGCTAGTTTAGCCACTTCTGCATCTATTTAAACTCAATGTTCAGATCTGATCTCTCACCTAGTCCTGATGATGAACCACACTGGTTGGTTCGAAACGCATCGACAATGTTCATTTTAATGTGATTATTACCGAAAAATTCTTCATAATTTTACTATGGATCACAAAAGCCAAAATTCTATAGATAACAAACTCTACTAACATGACTATCTTAACAATGTAAAGTGTTGTTAACAGTTTAAAGTGTTATTTAAAGTGTTGTTATGTCAAATCCACTTTCTATGTCAATAACTAACATGACTAACTTAACAATGTAAAGTGTTGTTAAGCGTTTAAAGTGTTGTTATGTCACTGACTAGCATGAAGTGTTGCTTTAAACTAGTTCATCCAATGGAAGATATACCATCTTTGAAGATTAAGAGACAATATATATTGGAAAGGTTATAAAATCTGTCAATTTGGCATAATGCAACTAAGTTTTCTTTATCTTTATCTTGTAGCTTTAAATTACATTTTGTTTCTTATTTTTTTATCTTCAATAATTTTTAAATGTCATTATTCTTTTCGAATTTATGTCTTACGACGTTTCCTTTGCAACATTTGGTGCAATTGCTAGTTTATTTTTGTTTGCTATTTTTACTTGAGTCAACATTATGTTTTTTGATTTAATTCTTCATTTTAGATACACTACATCTTCTCCTATATTGAATAGCCATTAAAATATTTATACTCATTTACAAATACTACAACATCTCATCTTATTGAATTGTAAAGTACTCAAAGACGCAATAGTTTATTATATATATATAGCAACACGATTCCTATGCTCCATGTCTGGGTTATCCATTGTACTCCCAATGCGGGTCCAGCCTGCGTGTATACCACCATTGAAACCACAACTAACATGGGGAATAAAACCATACATGACCAAATTCTCTGCTGAGGTGACGAAATTGTGTCGAGAAAATAAACTTTTTCGCATAGGGAAATTGATGCTCGCATAGCTTGAGTTTTGAGTGCAATGTCCTGCACATATAACAAAGGTAATTGAGAATAATCACCCGTCATAGGGGGAATGTTAATATGATTTTTAGATGACTATTATTCATTATAGTTTTTATTTTTATTTTTTAATATTTGAATTATATTATTCTATAAGTTTCAATTATTATAATTAAATATATTTTGAAATTAATAAGTTGTGTTTATTAATTAAATTAATTTTATATTAAAAAAATATTTAAAAAGCAATAATAATAATTTTTAAATAATAAATAAAATAATTTCCAAATTATAAAAAAAATATTAATGTTTTTTTTATTATTAATATTTTTTAATAATTAAAATTTTAAAATACTATGTTTTTAATTATTGATAAAAATATATTTTATTATTACTTTTATAAAATTATTGGTAAATTTGCTTTATGTTTTAAGGATATATCCCATCAAAAGATTCTTATTACCAAATCTTTTATTATTTAATTAAAATTTAATTATTTATATTCATATATATTTGTTAGGATTACAAATACATATTTATTAGAATTAAACTTGAAAAAGCATTAATATTTCTATATTAATTATTTTTAAAATTATTTTTAAACATCTTAAATTTTGCTTTTCCCCAATCATGCTTTTGTAAATTTATGCAAGACTCATTATTATTCTTTTTTCCAGTTGCAAAAAAAAATTGGCTTACATTTTAAAAGATCTTGTTGATATGTTTTATCCACTTATAGTATGTTATGAACACTAATAAACCTAATCTAAATATGAAATTACCCTTTGTTTAAAAACATGTAAAATTATTTTAAGCTAAAATGATGCTCCTAATTCATGTCATAATAGCTAAATAAAGAAAAACTTAAACAATCTAAATGTTCTTCTTTTGCATGTTGTTTTTTATTATGAAGAAATAATAACTTCATATTTATTAGAGGAATTGATAATTGAGTCAATTTTGTACTCACATGAAATTGTCCATTCTAACCACTATTACTATAAATTTTAGGTGTCTACACATACCTTTTCCTCAAACATAAGTAAATGGAGAAAAGTTGAAACTCAATCTTCCTAATACATAACACTCATTTTCAAAACCATCACCAATTAAACTACCTTCAAAACTTAATTTATATAATCTTTATTTAAAAATCAAAATTTTATTTTTCATTAATATATCACAGCTCTATCCACTCTACAAATAAAATCTAACTAACATAAAATCTAACTAACATAATAAAATGCTCTATCCACTACAAATAAAATCTACCTAACATAATAAAATAACAATATAGACATTAAAAAAGACACTACCTAGCAAGGCAATAAAACATATATTCAATGATGACCAAACAATATGACAAAGCAATAAAACATATAATCAAAGCTTCCGAACAATAAAACACAGATTCTATCTTTACTCGTTATTATAATTATAAAAATGCTCAAAGCCAATAAGAGGGTGGTTCATACATCCATTTATAAATGATCCCTACTACTAAGAAGAGACAATAGTACAAAATATTGGGATCTCCATAGAATGTAGAATACCAGATACAATTGGGCCCACTTTCTACTTTAAGTGACACAGATTTCCCCTCTAATTTGTTTGGAATTTTGTCTCTTCTTGCACTTTCCAATTATAATTTTTATGGATCACGGGATGTGTAACAATAAAGTTGATGAGTTTTCAAGAATAAAAATATTTTTTAATGGGTGGTCACTGATTTTTGGTAAACCTCAGTGAAGTAGGTTTTCACTCGTCAAATTTTGATGATTGTTTTGGTCTTTCTAAATATTTGAGGTAATGTAGAAAAGATCAAATTTGAAAGATTTTTATGTATAAAATTTGAATGAAGTAAAATTATTTTTAAAATTTTAATTAAATTAAATTTCATTTTTTCAAAATTAAAAATTTTTAATATAAAATTAATTTCTTTAATATTATTTAGATATTATTTTAATTAAAATTTTTAATATAAATAAATGAAATTATATTTTTTCATAAATACTATTTTAAATATTTATTACATAATTTTGTTTTTTTTTTTTCCACAGAAAAAAATCAGTAACTTTTTATTATAAAATGAAAAGTTACATGGAGCATATGCATAAGCATTTCAGACAACTTCCCAAAGGGCTCATGTGCTTTGGCACACAAAACATCGTAGCAAAGCTACCAATGCAGAAAAGAAAAAAGAGGGAGAGAGAGAGAAAAAAGAGAGAAGAGTCGAGAGAGAAGGCCAGAGAAAAACTAAATGGCCCATAGAGGAAGCCACAACATCCAGAGAGTGAGTAACTGTCCCACAACTCAGGTTTTCCTCCCCTTCTTCTTCTCGACCTTGCGCCACTCGCTCTGGGGAGGCGCAGACGTTACAAGGACTAACTAATTTTCTGTTATCTGGGGTCCTGTATCCTTATCTGAATCTGAAGTATCCGAGGAGTGATGTAGTTTGACTCCTCCGGCACCTATATCCTCGTTTGTCCTCTCTGACTGATTCTGGTGGTACTGAGGGTCCTTTTGGCCTGATATTTCTTTCCTTTGAACTTCTTTTCCTTGGGTAGTCTCGATATTTCCAGTGGGAGTGGGATCCTCCTCTGCTTCAGATTCTTCATCCTCTAAATCCGGAGGGGGATATTGCCACCCTTTTCTTTGTTTCCCTTTTTGTTTCTTTTTATTTTTTTCTTTCTTTGCTTCTGGGCATGAGCTTTGAAGGTGTCCTGTCATCCTACAAATTCTGCATCTGAAAGCAGTATTTTCATAATCCAGTCCCTGCAGCCAGTTCTGTTGCTTGTAAGACAACATAATATTCTCCGGCAATCCTTTGCTCAAATCTACCTCCATGCATATCCGAGCAAAGGTATAAATCCTCTCCTCAATTCTTTATGTATCAGATTTGATGTATTTTCCAATACTGTTGCCAATTCCCTCCAGGACCTGGTCACTCCAAAAGTGGAGAGGGAGATTGTATAAGCGGACCCATACCGGCATTCTGGCCACTGTCATGGTGTTTGGGTCAAAATCTGGAAACCAAGGGGTCAGGAAAAGACTCGTAGTACCCCAAAACCAAGGTCCTGATCTAATGACAAGATCTTTGACCTCCGTAGATTTAAACTTAACAATGAAGAATCCTTTGGAGCAGAGGTGGATGTCAGATTCCATGGTCCATCGTGTGAAGATCCAATGGAAGAGATCCATTGGTTTTGGCCAGAAGCAATTAAAGCAGCAGATGAGTGCCTGTGTTTCATATGTCTTGACATAGTCCTCAGTTTCTGAAGTATCAATTTTAATGGTAGGATTTTGTCCTAACTTTTCCACAATGTATGGCCGTGGAATAGCTCCTTCTTGAACAGGCGGTGGCCCTGCAGTTTTGTTACCCTGTAGAATGTTTTTGTAGGAGGGGCCACCAGTTGTTTGCGGTTGAGGTGTGGCTTTTTTCCCATTTTCTCCTCCTGCAGAACTTGGTATTCCTTGATGTACAGTGCCCCCTCTTAGTCGAAGGTTCAGTGAGATGGTCATTTCGGCTTTGATTCCATATTCCTTCAGAGACCTACTGTCCTGAAGAGAGTGTCTCCCACTCACCAGGTGTTGAATTGGGACCGAATATTCCATTAATTCCCAGATTTGTTGTTTCAGGTGCACAATGGAATTCTCTGCTTGTATCCAGATTAAATAAGATTTGCCCGTAGGAGATTTGACAAAAATATGGAAAGCATTTGAATTTACCTGTTGCTGGAAGTCTGAAGGTGACAATCCCCGTCGCATTTCCAGATTTGGCTGCGGGGACTCAACATGCTTCCACTTTATAGGCAGATTAAACCACTTCGTTTCCCAACTCTGGATCTGTTGAGTTCTGGTTTGTCCATACCCCAGTCTGCTGAAGATCTTTGTCTTTTGTTGTAAGGGTCTTCGTCTGCCCATGCGATACTGATCCAGCGAGGGCCTAAGAGAGGGATGTGTGATCTGCCCTTAGATGCGTCATCGCTCTCCATCCCAACCTCCCCAATCATCCGCACCGCCTTGCAGTTCCCTTTGCCGAAGGAGAAAAGTTCCAAGGCGGCCCAGAGCTGTTTTTCCAATACCCGCTGGTCGCCGGTCAAGGTTGCATTTGTTCTTATCAGAAAAAGCATAAGAGCTTTGGATCCAGTCTCTGGTTGCTGGGTTTTGACAGCTCGGCCTCCCAAAGCCCTAGATCTAATGCTGAAGCCCGATCCATTCCCAGCAACGCCAATATTCGTTAACCCTTGAACATTTTTGCAGATTTCAATGAGTATTTTTCCCCAAAATGCGCTGATCTCCTTACCCTCCTTGTAAAAGCCCTGCATCCAGATGATTTCAGCATCTTCGTCGCCTAGGAGAGGCAGATATATATGGTCTGTTTGGCGATTAAACCACAGTCGAGTCTCTTCCTTCTTTTTGAAAACCGGTTCTATATACACAGTTTCTTGTTTGCAGTTTTGGGCTCGTTGAGCTGAGATCCAGAGTTCCAGGCTTGTAGCAGGAACCAGAAACGCTTTTAGAAACGCGGGAGTGTCGGAATCTCTGTGTACCCCTGAGGCTGCAAGGTTAAGTGCTGAGACCACAAGGTTTACACTGAGACAAAGCTTCGCCGGACCTGAGTCTCCAAGATCAGCGCTCTTGCCGGCAACAGAGGATTGCTGAACCCTGACGGAAACCCTTACTATCGCCATCGTATCCCCCACTCCAATTCTCGTACACAAACCCGAATATTAATCTTTAATACATTACATAATTTTGTTTTACTAAACTTTCTACATTAAAATTTTCAAATATTATTATTATTATTATTTGTAATCATAAAAGCTTTTATATAAAATTATGGTAATACTTCAATGTTTATATATGATTATTATAAAATTATGCTAAGACTTATATATATATATATATATATATATATATATATATATATATATATATATATATATATATATATAACTTGTGTGTATTGTGAATAACTTAATTTATTTAATTAGTTATTTTAATTGTAAATAATTTAATGTTCAATTATTATAAATTAAAGGTGGGGAAATCTAATTGTAAAAAATATTTATTAATACAAAAAATGGTTTTAGTATGTAAATTTTTATTATTACATAATATCTAAAATCCTTAATTTATTGATTTAAATTTGTTTAAAATCTTAATTCTTCAATCAAAATCAAAATTAGAAGAATATGGGTTGAATCACCATATGCTACAAAATCGTTAAAAAGTGAAAACCATGTGTTGAAAACCACTAAAAATAGATGCAAAAAAACCACCCAAATTTTTTGTAACTCCAACTTCCCTGATCCACCCATTACACTCAGCACATATGAATCATATGTGGGGTTATTCATGCAGAGAAGCATTCTACCATTTTTTTTTTTCTTTGCATACCTAATCAACAACTCATGACAACAATGTCCATTGTTTCTCTACACCAAGAGGAATTCTCAATGCTCACAAACTTTGTCAACAAATCTGCAACATTCTTTAAAGTGTCCACTTTTACCAACAACACCATCTTGTCTTCAACCATGTCTCCCAAAATGATATTGAGCATCGATATGCTTTGTCTTACAATGATTAGCATGTTTTTTTTTTTCAAAAAAATTGCACTTTAATTGTTACAATATAACCTTATAACTTTCTATACAAACCAATACCTAAACACAATCACTATAATCATACAACTTCCTTACTTTCACGAGTGTCTTCCATGCATGTAACTTTTGCAATTAAGAGTGCCACTATAAACCATCTCTTGCTCCTCTAATTGATTGTTCTCCAAATAAATTAAACACATATCCACTTGTAAATCTTTTTTAACAAAACTATATATATCCAACACTTATCTTTTTTTAATTCTTCTCAATAAAAAATTTATATTTTAATAATAACTCATTATTAAAAAAGCATCGATAATGTTTACCAAAAACAACTGAGCACCCATTAAACAATATCCTTAGAAATCATCTCATATCTCGTAGTCCATAAACATTTTAATTGAATTGAACAACATAAAATTCCAAACAAAAAAACTAGGTGACCATCTGTGTCACTTAAAAAGTGGAAATAGGTGACCATCAAACTGGGCCCAATTTAACTCTAATCCCTGAGATCCTAATAGTAGGGATCATTTATAAATGGATGTCTGAACCACTCTCTCATTTTGTTTAACTTAAAAGCAAGTGGTGTCTCATTGGTTTGGGAAATTTTTATAATTATAGTGATGGCAAGGACATAATTTTTGTTTAATAGTACGTAATTATTGATTATATATATTATTGTTTTGTCATATTAGCGATAATCATTGAATATACGTGTTATTGCCTTTTTAGGCAGTGGTTTATTTTATTTTATGTAGATTTCAGTTTTATGGTTAAGTGGGAAATAAAATTTTGATTGGTAAATTGTGAATGTAAAAATTATGAAAGATTTATATCAAACATTTTTATTACATGTATAATGTTATTAAAAGAGGAATATTTGAACTATTTATTTTTGAATGTTCTTTTGTTTCATAGTTGTGAAATGAATTAAGAAGAAATTTTTTATTATAAAATAATTTAATAAAAATTTAAAATTATAATAAAAAGTAATTTCAAACTTAGATTAGGTTGAGTGTTTTTTAGTTTTTTTTGTGTAGATATTTGTATTAATGTTTATAATGTGAAATATATAGATAAAACACATTAACAAATTCTTTCAATTTTGCCATTTTTTTCACAATTTCAAAATAAAATAGTGATGAGTATAGCATAAGGTTAGGAAATCAAGTTTTGGACATAGTTTATTTGAAGTGTTTATAAGAAAATTCTCAAGTGTTTAAAAGATTCCAAAAAGGAGGTTTTAAGTATTTTAAGTAGGTTTAATTCTAACCACTATATATCTAGAGTAAAAAAAAAGTGGCCATGTGCAAAATTTTGTATATTAAATTAAATTTTGATTAAAAATTAGAAATATTTTATGATAAATATAGATGTTTGATACATAATAAGCAAATGGATGAAGATATAGCTTTAAAAATAAGAAATCTATTAATAGTTTTATAAAAATAATGATTTTGAAAAGATATTTCTATATATAAATATAATTTAAAATATGATATCTGAAATGTTCATCTCTTAAAAATAATAATAACAATAATAAAAAAAATGAAATAAAATATATTATAAATAAATTTTGATCATTTGGAAATTAATTTATTTATCTTAAAATTTTTTCTCATTATAATTATTTTTTTCAAATATATATATATATATATATATATGTATGTATGTATGTATATATGTGTATATATACACATATATATACATATATATACATATATATATATATATATATATATATATATATATATATATATATATATATATAATTTTATGAGGTATTTTATTAGCATGGTTGTGATATGGAGTCTTTGTGAAGTATGTGGTTAGAAGTTTAAATTCTTGTGATTAACCTTGTGGACCAAGAAAGAACAAGCAACGAAACAAACAAACACAACTATTATTCAAATAATAGCCAGCTAAAAATCACATTAACATATTACTAGAAATTGTCCCTAAAGGTGCAAAGATATAGTGAAGGAATTGAACATGCCTATGATGTCACTGCAAAAGTATTGCAGTAAAGGAAAGATAATAATCTAAAGGGTGGAGGACTGAGGGGAGGAAATGTTTTTAGGCTTGCAACAGTCTCACACTTGTGTTGATGCCTGTTTGACAGATGTTGCAATGTTTCTCAAACCACGTTCTTGGCTAAAGAATTTTTTCTAATCACGTAATTTTAATGTTATAAGTGAGTTGAATTTATTTATACATTTAAAAAAAAACATTTTAAAAACATAAAATCACAATTTGAGTAAATAAAAGAACATGTTTTTAAATTAAATTTATTTATAATTAAAAATATATTTAAAAAAACATAAAATCACAATTTAGGGATAAGTTTCACAAGTGTACTTGGGATAAGGAGCTAGGGAGAAAGAAAAAATACTATATTGAAGAGTTTAATCCCACTCATAATCATCAACAGAAGGGGTAAAGGGTACATAGGGGCCAATATTTCTTGGAGAGCCAAAATTCTTATTTCTCAACTAAGGATTAATTCTCATCAACTCCGTTATGAAACATTTCATTTTATAATGCCAAGCCTTCAAAGAAAACATGGAAAGTTATGTAGATATTCTAGCAGCTAGCTCTTGGGGTAATCTATTCAACGAGGGGTTTGTTGGGAAGCTAGGAGAGTTTATAGTGAGGCTTCAAAAGAAAAGCGTCGACAGATGGAGAAGCAATCTATCCCATGGAGAAACAATCTATCCCATAGGCTATCTTTAGCCTTGTGGATGTCAAAATAATTTCTTTCTTTCTTTATTTCTCATATTTCTAGAAGTACTTACGATTTCCTTCGCACAGCTCGTGCGTGTCCCACAATAATATGTGACCATGTAAGTTAACAGTAGTTAAGACGTATTTATGTCAAGGGTGACCATTCCTAAACAAAACAATACCCAAAAATGTCTTAGGTTGAACACAATTTAAGGTGGGACTTTATCATTATTAGTTAAAGAAATTTTGTGTTAGAGTTATCTTAAGAATACCCAAAGGCGATTTTTTGATACGAACTTGAGAAAAAAATTATAAATTTTTTGTTGTATAAAAAAAATTGTTAGGTTATGATCTAGTTGTAAATTAGTTGAAAAAAATAGTGATCTAGTTGTAAATTAGTTGAAAAAAAAAATTTAAACCCATTTAATTTTACAATTAAACATTTCATACCATTTTACGTAAAAATCCCCTAAGCAACTAAAGAAAATCTTTAAAAATATATAATTTAATGTAAATCTTATCATATTTATTAATATGCTAGAATCAAGAATAGTGTAAAAAGTTGTGCCAAAAATGGTTTGTTTAAATCAAATTTAATTTAAGGTGTCCATTCCTATATTTGGAAGCACTACATCATAGTTATCATGAATTTTGAACATGAAGCTCCATAACCACATCCTAAAAATGAATATATTTAGTTTTTACTTATGATATATAAATAAATATTCGACTACACATTACACGAATAAGAACCAACCTATGTAAAACTCTTGTACCATTCCTAGTTCCAAGATGAAGATAATTCACTATATTTTAATAAAATAAGAGCTCTTTTCTTGTAAAATTTTTCATGACTTCGGTAATTGATATGTTGCATGAGCCTACTTATTTATATTTTATTTTAATGTCATATTAGAGTGATGCATATTTAATTCTTATTTCTTAGTAATTTAAATATGTGATATAATTGTAAAAAGTAAGTGATCTAGGTGGATATTGGTGGCCACCTGCTTATTCCATTTGGAACCCCGCCATTTTTTCTTTCATTTTTTCAGTTTCCTTAATTGTAGCACAAATTACTAATTTTGGCAGTTTTTGGGTATTGAACTTTCAGAGTCTTTTTGAGGCAACAACGTTTTTTTTTGGAAAATAAGAAAACACGAGGATTTGATTGATGTTTGCAGTCAAAAGTTGTAGTCCTCAGATAGATATTTCTAAAAAGGTATTGTGCACGTCAAATGGAGACAATATGCCAAAGTTACGACCTAGGGAAGTTTATGTGCCAATTTACCCCAACAGGGCTCACAATTTTGGTGATTCATCTCCTAGGGTTAGGTTTTTGGATGTTTATGGTTTTACATTGTTTCTCAATAATAAAAATGCCTTTGAGCCCTCATTGTGACATAGTTCAGAGGAATTTAGCCACCACGTCTCCTCTAATAATTAAGCTACCATTGCCCGAGCTAGTTTTATTCCATTCTATCTGTAAGCATATTTCAGTTCTTTGATATTAATGAAATGAAGTATTATTTCTATTGCATCTCTTTATGTATGGTTATATATGTATTTTTTTATGCTCTTGTCTAAGTTTGGACCAATGGTATCAGAGTAGTCTGCTCTTTCTCTGTTTTTCTTTGCATGTCCCCAACGAGGTCAAGGTATAAGGAGTTAGGGCTTGAATTGGTTGAACCTTTACAAGACCAACCTCGCAAAACCCGACGGCCTCCCATGGAGGAAGAAACTAAAAATGAGGGAGCAGGATATCCTTTCAAAGTATTGTTCAAAGAATCCCTCAAGCGACAAAGGAATGCGATGATGGACATCCTTGTCCAGATCCTTCGGCGGATGCCCACAGGTGAGACATCTTTGTCTGGTAGTCACTCTGGAGGCGCCACTCCCTTCAAGGTACAATTCAACTTTCACATTCCCATATTTGAAGGAAAAATATATGCAGACGTCGGAGATAGATGGATAAATTTTTTGAAAGGATATTTTTTCAGTTCATGATTTTTCAAATAGGGAAAATATTACTTTTGTGCTCCTCAAAGTCACCCATGTCATGGACTGGTGGGAAAATTACTACGAACAAAAGGACGAGAGAGAACCCTCACTGTTTTTAGCCGAACCCACTTGGAATTATTTCCGAGATGCCATCAAGGAACAATAATACCCCGTGGGGACCTATGAGGACAAGTACATACAATGGAACATGTTGAGACAACAAAGGGATCAAGATGTGCATGAGATGACGAATCTATTCCATACCCTGTGAAAAAAATTGGGTATCAAATATTTAAAGAAACATTAGGTGCTTAAGTACCACAGTTGTTTGCACAGATACATTCAGGAGGAAATTGAGTTCCTTGACATCTCCTCACTTGGTGCAACATACCAATATGCTACCAAGATTGAGTAGAAATTTAAACTGAAGAAGTGAGACTTTGGATCTTCGAATATGAAGCAAGGGAAAGGCACTCCCAAACCGCAGAACAAAGGAAAAATCCAAGGCGGGGTGACCCAAGATAACCTACTGAAGCCGCAAGCAAAGAACAACACCATGAAGAAAAAGAAGGACACGAGAAATTTTTGTGAGTTCCATAAGAGCCCCACTCACAACACAAGTGAGTGTCAGGCCAAGAAGTCACTAGTGGCCGAGCTGAAGGCTTCCGAATCAGATGCATGCTCTGACTCTGAGTTAGAACCTAAAAAGGGGAATGAGAAAGGGAAGCATATTATTTACGTGGATCCCAATGTCATCGTTGCCACCACCAAGATCCATAATGATGAGCCCAAAGACCCAGAGGAGGGTTAGCACCTCTTCCACTCCCAGATGTGGGTGAAGGGTTCTTTGTTGTAGTTAATTTTCGATAGCGGAAACCAAACAAACCTCATTTCAGCAGAGGTTGTGAATAAGTTGGGCCTACAGACCATACCACACCTACAATCGTATACCATCAGGTGTCTTCATCAAGGATGAGATCTCCGCGCCAGCTAACATGTCGCCTTCCCTACAGCATCAAGCCCTTCACAAATGAGGTATTGTGTGATGTTTCTCCTATTGAATTTTGTGATGTATTATTAGGCCAACAATACTTGTGGAAACCACATGCTATGCATGAGTCTAGGCCTCACACTATTATTATCAGTTTTGGCAATAAGTTGTATAGGATACCGAAGGTAGCACCACCTACTGCCATCTCTTTGATCACTGCAAAGAAATGTAGTAATCTCATTTCCCAGTCTGAGAAATTTGTTTTCCTTATGATTCATCCTGAGGGCAAGAAGAATATTGTGGCCACAACCTACAGACAGGGCTCCTCCGCACGACAACAAAAAATGGACAAGGTCATGTATGAGTACATGGACATCTTCACCTCACGCATAAGGGTACGTATACACTGTCAGGTCAAGCACTCCATTGATCTGACCCCAGGTGCGCCAGGACTGATCTATCGACGCTCTATTCTGGAGAACGATGAAATCAAGAGGAAGATTCAAGATTTGTTGCAGAAAGGGCACATCATGCCAAGTTCATCACCATGTGGGAACACCATCGTGTTGGTATAGAAGAAGGATGAGACTTGGAGACTCTGTATTGACTATCAAGCGTTGAACAAGATCATTGTCCAGAATAAGTATCCAATCCCATGGATTGATGACCTTTTGGACCAACTCAAGGGGGCCAAATATTTCAGCAATATCAACTTGAAGTCCGGGTATCACCAGGTACCAATTGAACCCTCTAATGTGTGGAAGACTGCCTTCAAATCCAAGGAGGGCCTTTTAGAATGGTTGGTCATACCTTGCGGGTTGATGAATGGACTCACAACCTTCATAAGGCAGATGGATGACATCTTGTGTCCCTTCACCAACTCATTCGTGGTGGTGTATTTGGATGAAATCCTAATCTTCAACCATAGTTGGGAAGAGCACCTCTGCCATATTCAACAAGTCCTTCAAGCTCTGCGACAACACAAGTTTCATGCCAAATTTAGAGAAATGCACTTTTGGTATGCCCCAAGTTCAATATGTGGGGTTCATCATTGATGAGCAGGGTGTGCATGTGGACCCATTTAAGATACAAGTCATTCAGGATTGGCCAACCCCAACCAATTTAATAGAGCTCCTCAGCTTTCTCGGTCTTTCCAATTTCTACCACAGGTTCGTGTCAGGGTTCTCTCATATCACTTGGCCTTTGAGTCAAGTCACCAAGGGTGGAGCAAAAGAAAAATTATTTGGTCTGAATCCTAACAAAAGGCATTTTTCAAGTTGAAGCATCGCCTCTGCTTTACACTAGTTCTCACATTGCCGGACCTGCAACAACCATTTTAGATCGAGACGGATGCTTCTGACTATGCTATTGGTGAAGTTCTTACTTAGTAGGGGCATCCAGTGGCATATCACAGTGAGACACTTTCAAGCACAGTCCGAAAGTATCCCACCTATGATAAAGAGATGTATTCCATTGTGCATGCCTACTGACAACGAAATCATTACATTCCAAGGAAGGAAACGATCATCCACACAAACCATCGACCCCTGCAATTCATACATACACAAGGGAAGTTGTAGAAAGATCACCATCAGAAATGTTCCACATACCTGCAACAATTCCACTTGAACATTTATTACAAGAAGGGAAACACCAATAATTTTGCAGACCGCCTCAATCGACTGCAAATCATGGCGTTGACCACTGTGCTCGACTCTTGTGGGAATGAGATTTTAGAGTGGATGCATCAGTACAAGAGAGATCTAGAATTTAGAAACACGTACCAGACACTCCTGGAAGGCAAGTAAGGTCCAAATTTTCACCTCTAGGATACAATGTTATGTCACCTAGGACACCTTTATGTTCCTTCAAGCGAGGGTGTCAAGATGATTTGGGAGGAGAAATACAGTTGGGTTGCTTGACACTCCAGAATAGAGAAAATAATGGAAATTCTATAGAAGTATTTTTATTGGTCGAACCTTCGACAAGATGTTGGGAAGTACATCAGATCCTGCACTACTTGCGCCATTCCCAAACCGACCATCAAGAAACAAGGTCTATATACTCCTATGCCTACTCCTAGTTGACATTGGGAATCCATCTCCATGGATTACATGTCGGGCCTCCCTTCGACTAAGCATGGAAATGACTGTGTTTTCATGGTCGTCGAAAAATTCTCTAAGATGGCCATTATGGCGGCCTGCAAGAATAGTATCATAGCAGAAACCATTGCTAAGCTCTTATTTGAACGAGTGAGAGAAAATTTTAGGATCCCACATTTCATTATCTCAGATTGATACAATATGTTCCTAAGTGCATCTTGGTCAAGTCTCTGGTCGATACTGGATACCAAGCTCACTAAGTCCACAACTTTCCACCACCAAACTAATGGCCAAACAAAGGTCGTCAACAGGGTGATCATACACATTATGCACATGTAAAACTTGAAGCATCCTCACACATGGGACAAAAGCCTCCCCTATGTCCAACACAGCTACAATAGATCTCTCTATAGCTTAACTAGCCACAACCCTTTCAGACGGGGTTGGGATTCCAACCACTATGTCCCATTGATGTGGCCATACCATTTGCAGGTACTCAAGAAGCTTTGGCCTATGTCCAATCTGAAACCGACAGGGCTAAAAAATTCATTGAGAGCACTCAAAAAATCCGCTAGTAGGACCATGAAATATTGGAAAAAGCCAATGCTAAGTAAAAATAATGACATGATCAACATCGGGTGGCACACAAGTTCCAGGTTGGCGGAAAATTTTGGCTACATTTGCAGAAGGAGTGCCTTGCTAGGCCCCATCGTAAGCTTCAACTGATTCGGTATGGGCCATACTGCAGCATCACCAAAGTTTTAGGGGACAATTATTTCAAGCCCAACATTCCACTGTTCCTTGGCCTGCACCCAGTGTTCAATGTGGACTGCCTTCGGCCATACTTTCCACAATTACTAGACACATCTGACATTGCAGAACAACTAACACTAACATAACTAAAACATGACTGTATGGAACACGACACAACTTATCAAATCATGGACATGTAGATCAAGAATACTCACCAAAAAAAGATCCAACTGTATCAGGTTATCAAAGCTGGTCAACTCCTGCACCAAGGAAAGTGGCTCACTAGGGACCAATTTCAACATAAGTTTCCCCATCTCAAGAAGGCATTTAATGCAATGGGGACCATTGCTTCCTAATGGGGGAGAAATGATCCAGGTGGATATTGGTGGCTACCCACGTATTCCACATGGACCCCCACCATTTTTTCTTTCAGTTTTTCAGTTTCCTTAATTTTAGCATAGTTTACTATTTTTGGCAATTTTTCGGGTCTTGAACTTTCGCCACCATTTTAAGGCCCTAAAATATTTTTGGAAAATGGGAAAACATGAATGTTTAATTGATGTTTGCAGTCTAAATTTGTAGTCCTCGGATAGATATTTCTAATGAGGTATTGTGTATGTCAAACCTAGATCACATGACAAAGTTATGACCCCGAGAAGTTGATGTACCAATTTACCCCAACAGGGCCCACAGTTTTGGAAATTCATCTCCTATGGTTAGGTTTTTGGATGTTTAGGGTTTTCCATTGTTTCTAAATAATAAATAGGCCTTTGAGCCTCATTTTAACATGGTTCATAGGCATGTAGCCGTCACATCTCTTCTCAGAGATAAGCTACCATTGCCTAAGCTAGTTTTATTCCGTTATGTCTGTAAGCATATTTCAGTTATTTGATATTAATGAAATGAAGTGTTATTTCTATTGCATCTATGTATGTATGGTTATATATGTATTATGTTGTGTTCCTATCTAAGTTCGGATAAGTAAGGTTATCAAGATTTTGTTAATATAAATATTTAAATGAGATTTTTTTAAAAATAATGCTAATTAAAAGTGAATTTCATTAAGTGGAAAGTTTTTATAAATAACTTAAAAAGTAATTATATTTAAAAAATAAAATAAGTATAATATATTTTTTTAAATGGAAAAATTTAGTTTAAATGAAAGTGAATTATTTAATTGATGTGATAATTTTTCCATCTCTCAATGAATGTTAAAATTATTAATAATTTTGTTATTATGCTTTACTTTTCTTTACTAATGAGTGAGTAAACATTTTCTCCATTTTTAATTTTCAATTATAAGTAAACACTCCTCAATCTTGATTTTAAGGAGTATCTACTAAGTATATCTTTAATAATGAGAGAGTAAACATTTTCCCCATTTTTAATTTGAAACAATAAGTACACACTCCTCACTCTTGATATGAAGGAGTACCTACTAAGTATATGATATGCATTTATAGTTTGGAAAATTTTCACATTATTGAATTAATTATTTTGCATATATTTGTTTTGTATGTGGAATAGAGAAATTATAAATCTCAATTTCATATATATATATTTTTTACTGGAAAGATTATTGGATTATATTAGAAACTTGGCATAAATGCCTCAATTCAGAGTACAAAATTTGGGAGTAAAGCCCAGAGTGCCTCTCCAACTAGGAGAATCATGGCGCTTATGCTTATGTTCAAGATCTTCTTACATGCAACAATGGCATCAATTTTTGTGATTTGCCCAAGCTTGTGAATACAAACAAATTGTTTCAATAAAAAGCGGTAGAACATGGCAGATAGATGGTTAAGGAGTTGGATCCCATGTTTCATCTATGTCCCTTAGAATGGATCCAGTAGATAGGAGGACTGCCTTATTTTCTTCTAAATCTGCGTCCTTATTTTTCGCTCTCAACACATGGAGGAATTTCAAATTCTGAAAGGATTTTGCTAGAACTTTGATTCTTGAGATCAGCCTTGCAAATCTTAGATCCAATGGAGAAGAATTAGTCACTATAGTTTTTATAATAGCCTGCGAATCCCCAAATACATTTGCCTCAGTGATGTCCAAGTCTTTGAGATACTTGAGGCCTTGGAAAAGTGCCAATGCTTCAGCTTGAATGCTGGAAGTGTGGCCCAAGCCTCGGGCGAAGCTGTGAATCATTATGCCATCTGAATTCTTTATGACTCCTCATGCACCGACGCTTCCTGGATTGCCCTTGGCTACCCCGTCAAAGAATAGAGAGTGCCTCGATTGTTTGGAGATCCAATCTTGAAAATATTTTTCGTTTTCTCCTATTTGCCACTCTTTGGGGGGGGTGATGATACTTACAGCTTTTTGGAATTGAAGATCAAGTGAAGCACCCCAGTCTATGTCTTGTTGACATAAGTTTGAATCATCCTTTTGCTCTCCCAGGCATTATTTCAATTGACATTTTATCTTGACCCCAACATACTTGACATCCTGCTCTTTATTTCTGAAGATCCTTTTGTTCCTTTCAAGCCAAATCTGCCAGCTAATTATTTTTGGAAGGGAGGTCTAGGCAGCTTTGATCAACTTGTTTTTTGGGAAGGGGCCAGGATATCTGGGCAACCAATTTGCGAACAACTTAGGAATGGAACTGGGGAGTGCAAAATTGGATCTCCAATTTCCCAACAGCTCAAGCCAAATTTTTGATGCAAATTTTCACTCCAGAATAGTTGATTTTTGGGATGGAGATATAGTTCCAGATCCCTTTCCAAGGTGCTGGATCTGATGGAACGTGAGGCTGCTCCAGGAGCTTAGCATAACCCTGCACTACAGAGAAACCTCCAACCAACGAACCCTAGCCCCGTGTATCTTTCCTCCTCGCGTGAGTGGGAGCCATACCGTGCAGCAGAGAAAAAAACATAACACAATCCTTCTAGAGTTCCGAGGGTGCCTGGATTTGTTTCCAATTCGCCCAATTTGGACCATGCCATAAGGAAATATCCCACAATGTTTTATAGCCGGCATCTTCCATCCATATGAGCAACGATTGTAGGGAGCTGCATTCCTCCAGAGGAACTTTATTCATAATTCGATCTGTCCATAGGTTTATAATTTTTCCATTTCTGGGAATCCAGAATGCGTGAGCCTTAATCAGAGGGACGGATTTAGCGCATAAGTTGAGGAAGGATGATTTGATTTGAGGGAGGGGCTTGTCCAAGCAGCAATTTCTCTTGCCTTTAAAATATTTCTTCCACAACGCCTACTGCGCCCAGCCAGGGTTGGGGGATAATGATTCTCCATAAAAATTTTGCTCTCATAGCTATATTATGGGATCAGAGGTTTTTAAAGTTCAATCCCCCCTCCATCAGTGGTTTGGAGACTGTTTCCCAATTGAAGAGGGGTATTTTTTTCTCATTCTTCTTACCTCCCTTCCAAAACAATTGATGAATGTAATCCTCCATCTTTCTGAGGATGCCAACAGGAGCTAGAAGAACAAAGAATTGGAATAAGGGGAGGTTGTTGAGCACAACTTTGATGAGCACTGTCTTGCCAGCAATATTGAGCCAGGAGAATCCCCAGGCCTGCAATTTGTTCTTGAATTTCTTGAGTTGGGGAAGCCAGTCTCTACTGAAGGCCCTCTTGAGAAATACAGGAAGACCAAGATACTTGAAATAATTCCAGGATGAGGAGGCAACAAATCCAAAGCATCTGGCAATAGAATTGAGCGAGGAGGGTGAGATGTTCCAACAGTAAATGTGGCATTTTTCATTATTTAGTTTGCTGCCAGACTCCTCACGAAATTCTTCCAACACTCCTTTGAACCTGGAAGCTGAAAGCACAGTGGCAACACCCATCAACAAGGTGTCATCGAAAAAGAGGGCATGATTAATGTTTTTAATCCCTCTTTCTATACTTAGTCCAATGATCTCCTGGTCTTTCTGCTTCTTATCAAGGTAAAATCCGAGGATAGAAGCTTGAAGGACGAATAGGAGAGGTGAAAGAGGACACCCCTACCTAAGTCCTCTTGAGGCTTTGAAGAAGTCAACAGCTCTGCCATTCACCAGGGGAGCAATCGAGGGCTCTGAGATACAAGCCTGAACCCAATTTATAAAGCTCGATCCAAACCCAAGCCTATGCAAGACATCCAACAGAAAACCTTGTCTAACTCGGTCAAATGCATTTGCTAGATCAAGATTGACAACCATACTTTTTTCGTTGTGTTGCAGAATTGAGTGAATCGCCTCTTGGACTAAGATAAAATTGTCCACAATCTGCCTACCATGAATGAAGCCCCCTTGATTCTCCGGAATAATTTTGGGGAGGATGTGCTTCAATCTGCTAGCGATCACTTTGGTAATCAGTTTATAGCCTATATTACACAGAGATATTGGACGAAATCTGCTGAAGGAATTGGATCCTTTGTCCTTAGGGATGAGGGCAAGGAACAAAGAGTTAGTACTGCCTCCGATTTTCTGAAAAAATTGGGGTTTTAAAACCATTTTAAGGAGGTCCTTTTCCACAATTTTCCAACAGGATTGGAGAAATCTGGATGTAAATTCGTTCAGGCCTGGGGCTTTGTCGGGGTCCATAGCAAAGATGGCGTCCTTCACTTCAATTTTGGTGACTTTAGCTTCTAGCAGTTGATTCATCTCAGCTGTTATCAAGGGGGGAACCACTTCCAAAAGATTAGAGTTCTGGCCCAATTCACTTCCTCACTATACATTTTTTTAAAATGAAGGAAGGCTACTCTTTTGATGCTTACAAAGTCCTTGTGGATGATATTCTCTTCCTTAATTTCAGAGATGGAATTTGAGCATTTCCTAGAGGGCTTGCTTGTGAAAAAAAGAGGAGTTCCTGTCCCCTGCTTTAAGCCAGAGGCTCCGAGATTTTTGCCTCCAGTATTCTTCCTTGGCCAGGCATGCGTTATGGAAATTCTACTGAAGATGAGCCTCTTTGTCTAGAGCCTCTTTAGTTATTTCAACATCTTCTGACTGCAAATGATGGAGATCTAACATGGTTTGGATTTTTTTCCTTTCGATTACAGGGTTGGGCAGAGATTTGGCCCAGCTTTTCAGGACAACTTTCACTCTTTTGAGATTTTCCTCCCAAAAAATAAAAGGGGAGCCTTTGACAGGAAGCATCTAACTTTCCTTAACCATGTGCATGAATTCAGGCTCCTTGACCCAAAGAGGGCTAAATCTAAATGGGATTGGACCAAGATCAAGGTGTGCTAGAAACTCGAGCTTGATGGGTTTGTGATTAGAAACACTACAAGGGAGGATATGCATTCTAGCCTCTAACCCTAGGAGGAGGAAGGAGCTTTGAACGAAAAATTTATCTAGCCTTGCAGGAATATGACCTGGACCGACTCTTTTATTTGACCAAGTGTACTTATCATAAGAAGGCTTGATGTCTAGAAGATCCTAGTCCTGCATAAGATCCTCCACTCACTCCCTTGCCGGATCCCGAACAATGCTGCCTCCTCTCTTTTCTACCGAAAGAAGAGTGAGATTGAGATCACCAACTATGATGATATTTTCCAGGTTCACCTGATCTACTAGGCTTCTTATGGAATCCCAGCAGGAATTTTTTTCCCCGACACTGGGACATACACATTAAAGAGACAAATGATCTCTTTTGTAACGAGATGCTGCATTTTTAAAAACAACCAATGAGTATTTAGGGTCTCAGAAACTATCGAGAACTTGTTAGCATTCCAGAGGATGCCCATCCCTCTTGAGGCTCCACAAGCTGAGACTGCTTGTGCTCCACTTTTGTTCCAGATTTTCTTACTTGCTTGAAGGAAGACTGAGTCCTCCATTTTGGTCTCCTGAATGAGAAGTATGTCGGGGGCTTCTATTCTTATTACAATTCTTATGGCTTCTTCTTTGGCTTTGCTCACCATACCTCTACAGTTCCAGGAGATGACCTTCATCATTTACTTTTATTGTGATGGGCTCCCTTGGAGCCTTGGGACTGGTATCTTGTCATCTTCATAGTTTTTACCAATAGATTCTTAAGGGTTGGTTGGCTGGCCTAAAGCTTGTCTTTGTATGTTTCCTGTTCTCTTTTTTCCTGATCAGTCTTGCGGCCTCTTGTGGATCTCCTAACAGAGGCTTGAGAATCTCATCTTTCTCCTTCCTCCTCCAAGTCCTCCAATTCTTGATCTTCCTCCTCAGATTATAAGGGTTTTCCTTTAGAATTCTCTGCAGCACTTCCACCTTTGAACGAGGCAGAGGGGGTGCATTTTCCTGGGGAGATAACCTTTTGAATCTCGACCTCCTAGGTTTCCTCTGTTTTTGAGCTTAGAGGTTCAAATTTGTTTTCTTGCCCCATCCTGGGAGGGGCTGCTGGGTAGGGGCCGTCTGAGGGCCTTTGCCATTTGGGGCACCGGACTTATGATATTTATGAGAGGTCTTGGAACGCTTGACTTGATTCTAGCCCTCCTCCTTCCCTTTCTCCGTCTCACCAATGGATGGACAACCTTTGGAAAAGTGGCCGTAGACATGGCATTTTTGACATTTGAAGGGAAACTGCTCATAATCTAGTTTTTGCACATGGGTCCAACTGCCGACATTGATTTTTATGGCCTCTGGGAGACCCACCTCTAGACCTACCTCCACGAAAATTCTGACGCAGTTGTATTGATCCTTTTTGTTCGCCCGATCTATGAATTTCCCAAGGGCATTGCCTATGTGCTTCAATGAATCCCAGTTCCAACAGTGAATTGGAAGGTTTGGGAACCTAACCCACACCGGGACCGTAGTGGGTACATCAATAGCCAGGTCGAAATCTGGCATCCATTTGTTAAGATACAGGCCCTGAGGGCCCATGAAGTAGGGAATTCTAGAAGATCAGATCCTTTTCCTCTTTTGAAATGAATTTGAACAGGAAGTACCCTATCCCCAAGAAATAAGAGGTTACGCTGTTCTTGATCAATGGCGCCCAATTCTTGATGACCCAGTTCTTTGTGGATTTTGGAGAGGGCCAGAGTCCTGTAAACTGCCCAACAAGAGCATGATCTGCCAGAGACAGAGCTACCTGGATCGGTGCTTCTGGGGGAAGAGAAATTTCGGGAATATCGTCAAGCTTCTTTACAAACTTTCCCGCTTCGCATTTTTTCTTCTTTGGCAGGGATGCCAACAACAGATTGAAAGCGTCTGCAGTAGATGGTGGTGGTGGGGGAGGGGGAGGCACTTGGGGCGTGCCCAGCACCTCCATGAGTGCGAGAAACCCTAGCTCGAATACCAGGCTTACATCGCAGCCTCACGCAGCAGTGGGCATTCACATCAGCCAATAATAAAATAAATCTCAATTTCATATTAACAAAGTATATATATATCTTTGGTAAAATTTTATTGGTTCAAATTCAAAGAAGATTAAAATATATATATCTATATAAACTTTAAATGAACAAATCTCATATATCAATTTAATATCTAATTTAGTCATAATATTAAAATTAAATTATTATTACATTATTTTTTTTTTCAAAAACATTAAAAATAAATAAACAACAAACTTAATTTTAATTTAGATATTAAAATTAATTAAATATAATATTAATAAAAAAATATTTCCAAACATATCTATAATACCAAGACTGAAAAGCAGTTTCATGCAAGATAGAAAGACAGGTTTGTTGGAAAAAAAATGAAAAGGGAATCTATGTAACACCCCTGTAAAACCGTTGGCATTCACAATTTTTACGGAACTATTTTAATTATCACGTAGTTACCATGAATTATGAATCGATTGATTTTCAAGAAACTAATTCATGAGTTCGTTAGGGTTATGATTTATTTAGAAACTAACCTATGATCTCTTTCAAGAAAATGGTTACACGTATTCCATTACAAAATATATACTATTATTTTCTGCATTCACTATGATGGAGGGGAGTGTGAAAATGGAAGGGAGACCAGTGGGTTTAAAAGAAAAGGACGAGCATGTGCATTCCAGGAAAATAGTGTGTGTTGATGAAAAGAGTAAAGAGTGTGCGTTGATGCTCTCGAGGTGTCGATCCCACATCGTGGCCACCTTTGTTGATACAACTATGAGAACTGTGGGGGTTGTCGATCCCATATCGTGGCCACCTTTGTTGATACAACTATGACAGCCATGTGAGTTGTCGATCCCACATCGTGGCCACATTTTTTGATACAACTATGAAAGCCATGGGAGTTGCCATGTAGTATTATGGCATAATAGAAGATCTTATTAAGAGCGTTCTTTAGAGGTAAGCATGTCCATTATGTTTTATCTTGAGAAAAAAAATGTATGGATTTGCATGGTTATTAATGAATCCATTTTCTTGGAAATAAGTGCATATATATAAAAAGTATATCATATATATTTTCCTCGGATTATGGGAAAATAGTAAAGAGTAATAATCATTTTTCTCAAATTTTTAGGATGAGTTATATATATGAAAGAAAAGGGTCTTTCATTAGTTTATTGGGATGTGACTGAAACAAATTCACCATTGATTATTTAACTGACTTACTTTCCAATTTATTCTCATATCAAGATGAAATAAATATATGAGAAGATATTTCATGGGAAGATATAAGAAGTGGGATTTCCCTTTTTAAGGTGAAATGTGTAATTGTGGTTAAAGATAATATCTTATGGAATTAATTTCTAAAAATTATACAAAGAGATAACATAAGTAATAGGATCTTCTTTGGAAAGAATGTCTTTATCTTGTGTGTGAAAGATAAGTTCATTGTGTTAATTTATTTTCAGGAGTTTGCAAAAGTTACATGTTTTGGTGGGTAAAAAGACAAGCTATTTTGTGTTGTATACTAGACAGTTTGACTGAATTGCATGTTTTACTGCATAAAAGGTTTAACTTTGTTATTATTTTAAAAAAAGGCCTTCCTAGTGCTTATGCACAAAATAAGGGTTAATTATGGTACTTTTTTGAAAAAGGTAACCTCTCGACAATATTGCAAGGCTAGTTCTTGACTTAGGTGTATAAAAGGTTAAGTTAACCTTCTTATGGTTTCCTAGTTTTGTGCATAAAAGAAGATTATCTATGATAATTTCTTAAAAAGGAAGCATGAGGAACTACGTGTAGAAAGACAAAGAAACTAGGTTATATTTTTTTCTCTATGAAGAAGAAGTAAGTATTTGATTACATGAAAATAATAAATAAATGATGGTAGAATTCTAAAGAAGGAAATATGTTGTGCAAACATTAAATAAGAGCTATTATGACAAGCTCTTTCATGTGAAAATAACCATCATTGTGTTATAGAGAAATGTTCTTTGCATGGATAGAAGAAATATGAAGTTATAATGTTCTTTAGGAAGAATTATATGTGAGTATTTTATGCTATCATAACCATTATGTTAGATTTATTTTGGAATAAGATCATGTATATGCATGCAAGATTTGTATTATCTTTCATTGGAAAGAATATAGAGTTGTATGTGGGAAAAGATAGCATGTTTAGTTAGCCTACAATGGGAAATATTCTTTGGAAAAGAAGATGGATTACATGCATAAAACCCATATTAATGTGTTGGTTTTCTTGGAATATATATGTGGGTAATGTTTTTATAATATTTGGAAAAGAATACATGTATTTGTATGTTTCATTACCTAAGTTTTATGAAAAAGGAAACATGTTTTGCATGCCTTATTATGCTAAAATTCCCTTGAAAAGGAAAAGTGTGTTTGAACGCTTGATTGTGTTAAGAATTCCCTTGGGAAGACTCTTTTGGAAGCTATGTGCTCCGTTGTGTTAAGCATTCCTTTGGGAAGACTCTTTTGGAATCTATATGCATTTGCATGCATGAGAGCAACATTTGTTATGTTAACTTTCTTTCCATGCACCAAAAGTAATAGCTTAAGGGTTAGTTATTTTGATTAAATTTATGTAAATCGCATGCACGAATATCGGAACTGATGTATCAGTTTCTTTTAAAGAAAATTTTGGGAGATATAGCTATTATCTTGCAGGAATGTGTGCTTATGCGAGGGAAACATTAGTTAATGTGATGACTTATAACTAGCACATATGCATTAAGTGTTGTTAAAGGGAGGATGTCAAGTTATTTTACTTTCATGTCATGAATATACATGAGTAAATGGAGAAGCTTCTCTAGTATATATTTATGAAATGGTTGATTAATACTTTATGAATCTTGACATCAATGTATGTTGAAGGCATCATTAACAGGGAATGATGGTGACATGTACAAAGGAAATATTACGCTTAACCTGGTGGTAGGTAAATGATTATGGTTCATGCAGATGGGTGTGAGCTGCAGGATGATCTAATGTATGTTGGTCCATTGTAGGTACATCCATGCCACCAAGATATGAAGATATGAAGATTAGTGGGTAAATGCCATAATATTTATTGTAATGGATTTAAGCTAAATATTTGTATATTTCCTTGTAAGATTTATAAACGATGGTTAAGGGACAGTCTCCCTTATAAGCCATTGAGTGAGGGCTGAACACCCTCACGAGTGTTTAATAATAAAATTAAACGTTTGCTAGTTTTCACCCTACGAGGTTTCCAGGGTATATTGGTATTCAACGATGTGATTGATTATTATGTCCAATTGTCGATTTCCTTTCTTGTTGTGATGTTCATAAATGTCAAGTATGTGATGAGTATAAGAATGATGAAATGAATGCAAGGTTACATCATACATTTTTATGTTAATGTACCATAATGGAGGTTGTTAATGGTTAAGCAACTTACTATTCTTGTACTAAGGTTTCATTATGAACGGGTGAGCATTCTATGTAATGATGAGAAAGAAATATTTAATAGTGATTTTGATAGTTACTCGTGGGTAACTTGTATAAAAAAAAATTTAACTCCTGCATTTCCATGTGAATTTATCGGTGCAGGTTACAAGTGGTATCAGAACTAAAGGTTGCAACACTGACGCCTTTGGATTTGTTAAGCGAAAAGAAATTGAGGTATGCTGCCAATGGACATCAGTTAAGGTATGATTCTAGAAATCAACATATTGATTGATATATGATTCTAGCAATCTACATATTGAATGATATATGAAGTAGTCTACTCTTGACATGAGATGTGTGATTCATGTTTATAACTACATTAAAGAGTAATGAGTAATAAATGTTGTTGCAAAAAGGTTTTCATAACATTGGAATCTTGTTGAGGATAAAGTACAATAAAACGTTTTTTTGTATTTATGAACAACCTGAGTACTCACTAGTGAAAGTGAGAGTTGTTTATTAATAGTGGTTATATGACATATTACTCATACATTTAGTGAACATAACTAAAGTTACCATGCACTACTTGAAAAATATGAATGTGTATAGTGATGGTGTGTGAAACTAATGCATGAATGCAAAAGATGAGGAAAGTCCTTGTATAAGATGATAGAGTGTTTTAAAATTAAATTGAATGAAGCCTTTTAGATGTTAAAATATTTAATGGGTCAAGTAGTGAGACTTGACTATAATTACTAGTTGACTCGTTTTTGAATGAGTTGTCATGGATGCATTAAGTTTATTAGTGGCATTGAATGACTATTTTTTGAATGAGTCGTGTCATGGATGCATTAATATTATTAGTGGCATTGAATGACTAGTTTTTGAATGAGTCGTGTCATGGATGCAATAAGACTATTAATAGCATTGATTAGTTATGAATGACTAACTAATGAAAGTTATATGCACAAATCGATTTTGAATAAAGCTATTTGAAAGTTGTGAACAAGTGATTATGGTAATTACTTCATGTGTCAGTCTGTTGGTAACAGAACATTGTGGGAATTGGAAATGTTTACACTCATACCCTAATCGTTTTTGACACATGCACATTAATGAATATTTGTATATCATTGTATGCATGAAACTAAAATTAATTTGAAAGTGAATATTTTTTTGTTTTTTTAACAATGCATATTTATAATTAGTGTCGTTGATGAGATTAAGCATGGTTAGCTTAATGGCAACAAGAAAAACCTGTGAAAGTAAAATAGTGCCATGGAAAAATTGCAACGGTAATTGATAAAGTATCATGTTATAATGTGCATGATCGTGTTATTTGGGAAATAATAATGTATAACACATGTATTTTATTCATGTTCTCTATTAATCTAGATATCATTAGACCCACGTGGAGAGCCAAGTATGATGTATGATGTACATAAAGTTTCTTTTTCTTTATGTATAATGTGTACATAGTTCATTATGTAATTTACTATGGGAAACAATGCTAAAAGAGAAATTTAACATGCCAGACAGTTGTGAACAATTGTGAAAGGCTAGAAGGCCTTGGGTTGATGGTGGTTGCCTGCCCGGAGGGGTTGATGGCACTTACCTGCCCAAATTTCCTCTCCCTAGAGATATATGATCTTAGTAGGGAAAGGAGTTGGCCAAGATGGTTAAGGGGAAAAACCTGAGACAACTCTATTGATTTTGGAGCCTGTTGGAGGTGGCCCAAAATTCCTCATAGACGGGACGCTGTTAGAGGAATAGGCATGATGTTTGCCAAGAGGAATCCATACTGGACCTGGAATGGTATTTTGTCAAATAACTATCTGGATGTGAAAATGACTCGATTTGGTTGCAGAAACCAACTCCCATGGGTGGGGAGGAGAATTTTCTTTACCATTGTGGTTCTCATAGCGGAATAAGTTAAGTAATCATTATGTGTTATATTAAAATGAATTTCTATATGATTGTGTAAATATCTTATGTAGATATTAAGAGGAAAGGCGCTTAGTGCTCGGAAAATGAATTGTTGAATGTATAAGTTCATTTATTTGATTACTAATTAGTTTGAATGTTTTAGCAGAGGCGAGGATATGCCCATGGTGCATTGATTGACCATTGGTACGATTAGAGAGCTAGGTGCTCTCTGAGTACTTTTTGAAGTATTGTGTGGATGTCTTTAGCAGGAGCTAAGACAATGTGCACGTGATGCATTGATTAGAGGGTTGGTGCTCTCTGAGTACTTGTGGAAGTACTCTGATTAAAACATCTCTTGATATTGCATGAATGTTTGATAGTTTCAAGTCTTTAATTTGATTGAAACTATGTGACTAGTGTGATTGAATTTGTTAGTCATACATTACAAGCTACTTTTCATGGAGTGTTGATGGGTTGTTCAACCATTCTCAGAGAGCTTGTGTAAAGCCATCATTACTTCCAATAGTAATTGGTAAGTAATGATAAGTTCGTATAGAGAATTTTCTATATTTTTATGAATTGAATAATGGATAAGTAGTTAAAAATGGAAATGGAATAATTTTGAGATATACATGCTTATGACTATGGATAAAAACATTATTGCTTCAATAAATGGAATTTAAGGAAACGAAAGTATTTCATTGTGAAGGGGAAGGACCCCATTTGGGTTGTTTATATCATTATATCATGAGTATAAGTTTAAGTTTCAGCATGAGAAGCACACCGAGGATGGTGTTCTCTTAAGGGGGGGAGTATGTAACACCCCTGTAAAACCGTTGGCATTCACAATTTTTACAGAACTATTTTAATTATCATGTAGTTACCATGAATTATGAATCGATTGATTTTCAAGAAACTAATTCATGAGTTCGTTAGGGTTATGATTTAGTTAGAAACTAACCTATGATCTCTTTCAAGAAAATGGTTACACATAATCCATTACAAAATATATACTATTATTTTCTGCATTCACTATGATGGAGGGGAGTGTGAAAATAGAAGGGAGACCAACGGGTTTAAAAGAAAAGCATGAGCGTGTGCATTCCAGGAAAATAGTGTGTGTTGATGAAAAGAGTAAAGAGTGTACGTTGATGCTCTCGAGGCATTGATCCCACATCGTGGCCACCTTTGTTGATACAACTATGACAGCCGTGGGAGTTGCTGTGCAGTATTATGGCATAATAGAAGTTCTTATTAAGAGCGCTCTTCAGAGGTAAGCATGTCCATTACGTTTTATCTTGAGAAAAAAATGTATGGATTTGCATGGTTATTAATGAATCCATTTTCTTGGAAAGAAGTGCATATATATAAAAAATATATCATATATATTTTCCTCGGATTATGGGAAAATAGTAAAGAGTAATAATTATTTTGCTCAATTTTTTAGGATGAGTTATATATGAAAGAAAAGGGCATTTCATTAGTTTATTGGGATGTGACTGAAACAAATTCACCATTGATTATTTACCTGAATTATTTTCTAATTTATTCTCATATCAAGATGAAATAAATATATGAGAAGATATTTCTTGGGAAGATATAAGAAGTGGGATTTCCCTTTTTAAGGTGAAATGTGTAATTGTGGTTAAAGATAAATCTTATGGAATTACTTTCTAAAAATTATACAAAGAGATAACATAAGTAATAGGATCTTCTTTGGAAAGAATGTATTTATCTTGTGCATGAAAGATAAGTCCATTGTGTTAATTCATTTGCAAGAGTTTGCAAAAGTTACATGTTTTATGTTGTATACTAGACAGTTTGACTTAATTGCATGTTTTACTGCATAAAAGGTTTAACTTTGTTATTATTTAAAAAAAAGGCCTTCCTAGTGCTTATGCACAAAATAAGGGTTAATTATGGTACTTTTTTGAAAAAGGTAACCTCTTGAAAATATTGCAACGCTAGTTCTTGACTTAGGTGTATAAAAGGTTAAGTTAACCTTCTTATGGTTTCCTAATTTTGTGCATAAAAGAAGGTTATCTATGATAATTTCTTAAAAAGGAAACATGAGGAACTACGTGTAGAAAGACAAAGAAGCTAGGTTATATTTTCTTCTTTATGAAGAAGAAGTAAGTATTTGATTACATGAAAATAATAAAGAAATGATGGTAGAATTCTAAAGAAGGCAATATGTTGTGCAAACATTAAATAAGAGCTATTATGACAAGCTCTTGCATGTGAAAATAACCATCATTGTGATATAGAGAAATGTTCTTTGCATGGATAGAAGAAATATGAAGTTATAATGTTCTTTAGGAAGAGTTATATGTGAGTACTTTATGCTATCATAACCATTATGTTAGATTTATTTTGGAATAAGATCATGTATATGCATGCAAGATTTATATTATCTTTCATTGGAAAGAATATATAGTTGTATGTGGGAAAACATAGCATGTTTAGTTAGCCGACATTGGGAAATATTATTTGGAAAAGAAGATGGATTACATGCATAAAACCCGTATTAATGTGTTGGTTTTCTTGGAATATATATGTGGGTAATGTTTGTATAATATTTGGAAAATAATACATGTATTTGTATGTTTCATTACCTAAGTTTTATGAAAAAGGAAACATGTTTTGCATGCCTTATTATGCTAAAATTCCCTCGAAAAGGAAAAGTGTGTTTGAACGCTTGATTATGTAAGAATTCCTTTGGGAAGATTCTTTTGGAAGCTATGTGCTTTGTTGTGTTAAGCATTCCTTTGGGAAGACTCTTTTGGAATCTATATGAATTTGCATGCATGGGAGAAACATTTGTTATGTTAACTTTCTTTCCATGCACCAAAATTAATAGCTTAAGGGTTAGTTATTTTGATTAAATTTATGTAAATCACATGCACGAATATCGTAATTGATGTATCAGTTTATTTTAAATAAAATCTTGGGAGATGTAGCTATTGTCTTGCAGGAATGTGTGCTTATGCGAGGGAAACATTAGTTAATGTGATGACTTATAACTAGCACATATGCATCAAGTGTTGTTAAAGGGAGGATGTCAAGGTATTTTACTTTCATGTCATGAATATACATGAGTATATGGAGAAGCTTCTCTAGTATAGATTTATGAAATGTTTGATTAATACTTTATGAATCTTGACATCAATGTATGTTGAAGGCATCATTAACAGGGAATTATGGTGACATGTACAAAGGAAATATTACGCTTAACCTAGTGGTAGGTAAATGATTATGGTTCATGCAGATGAGTGCGAGCTGCAAGATGATCTACTATACGATGGTCCATTGTAGGTACATCCATGCCACCAAGATATGAAGATATGAAGATTAGTGGGTAAATGCTATCATATTTATTGCAATCATGGAAAATTTTAGGGGCTAATATTCGCAGGTGGGCTAATTTTCCATGGTTTTTCCAAAAAAAAGATTCGCCAATTTCCATTTTTTTATAAAAGTGATTCGCCCAAATTTTACAATATAAAATTATTTTGCCTTAAAAATAGCCAACACTATATAGAAAAAATATATAATATCATTATAAATTTGAAGAATTTTTCAAATACATCAATAAAAATTTTATATTTTTCATATTAGGAACTAGTGAGATTCGCCAATTTTTTAAACTTCAAAATAATTTTCCATCCTTAAAATTTTCCCTAATTGTAATGGCTTTAAGCTAGATATTTGTATATTTCCTTGTAAGATTTATAAATGATGGTTAAGGGATGGTCTCCCTTATAAGCCATTGAGTAAGGGCTGAACATCCTCACGAGCGTTTAATAATAAAATTAAATGTTTGCTAGTTTTCACCTTACGGGGTTTCCAAGGTATTTTGGTGTTCAATGATGTGATTGATTATTGTGTCCAAATGTCGATTTCCTTTCTTGTTGTGATGTTCATAAATGTCAAGTATGTGATGACTACAAGAATGATGAAATGAATGCAAGGTTATATCATACAGTTTTATGTTAATGTACCGTAATAGAGGTTGTTAATGGTTAAGCAACTTACTATTCTTGTACTAAGGTTTCACTATGAACAGGTGAGCATTCTATGTAATGACGAGTAAGAAATATTTAATAGTGATTTGGATAGTTACTCGTGGATAACTTGTATAAAAAAATTTAACCCCTCCATTTCCATGTGAAGTTATCGGTGTATGTTACAATCCACCAAACAATTTACATATAACAAAGATTTTCTGACATTGCATTTTTCCATTTCTTTATTTACTGTCTATATTTTAGCTATTATAATTTTTACTAAAGTCCACTGGTTGAATTTTTTATAAATTTTAGAGGTTGTCATTAAGTCTTTTAGGGCTAAAATTTAAATTTCATTGTACATGAATATTTGAATTATAAAATTTAAAATTTAACCATAAATTTAAATTTCATTATACATGAATCTTTAAACTATAAAATTTAAAATTTAACCCTTAAAGTATTAAAATATTAATTTATTTTTAAACTAAATGTTTCATAGTGCGAGTCAAGAAAAGTTTATTATAACTTTATTTTAAATTATTATTAGTTATAAAAATAAATGCGGGTTAAGAAAAATTTATTATAACTTTATTTTAAATTATTAATAGTTATAAAAAAAATTAAGTTAAACACATTTACTTTTATATGTTTGAGAAATGGCTTCCGTGATCCATAAATTGTGAATAAAAAGCTTTTGGTAACAATCACATACAAAACAATTGAACAATTTCTTGGATGCATTTCGAACCAACTATTGTGGTTCATCTTCAGGACAGGATGAGAGCACAGATCAAGGCCTACGATTTAAATAGATGCAGAGAGGATCAAACTAGCTGTTATAGTATAACACGATAATGACTAGTTTAGCTAAATTAGGAAGAAAATTAATTATGAAATTACCTAAGGAGAAATTTAAATTGTTTCGTTTATTAATAAAGTAGAATTAATGGCTATAAATAAATAATTAAATTAAATTATATATATATATATATATATATATATATATTAAAAAAAATAAAATTTAATTAATTAAATTTAAAAAAAAAGAACTAAGAGGATAGGGCAGGGATCCAACACCTGCTAATGCTCCAACCATTGTCTCTATTCAAATTCACTGACCTTTTTTCAATTTCTAAGGCCTCCCTTAATTTACGATGATGAAAATGCTCAATCCTATCAATGACTTTAGCTTCTTCAATGCAGATGAGATGGTTAGTCGTCTCAACATGTTCTGCCAATGCAGAGGAGCAGGATATACCATGTTTAGGGTCAACCGCATGTTCGAAAATTCTTTGATTAATGCATCGACCAGTTTCCCCAATGTAAGGGGTTCCACGGGAGCAAGGAATGATGTAAAAACCTTTGCCATATTTAGGGTTTACTGGGTCCTTTACAGATCTTAAAGAGTTTCAAATAGTGGTAAGGGGCTTGAAATTTGAGGAAACATTATGTTTCTTAAGGACCCTAGCAATCTTATCCGTGGTTCCTTGAATGAACGAGAGATGCACTATTCAACTTTCAAGCCCCTTAGCACTATTCAAAACTCTTTAAGATCCGTGAAGGACCCAGTAAACCCTAAAGATGGTAAAGGTGTTTACATCATTCCTTTCTTGTGGAACCCCTTACATTGGTGAAAATGGTCGATCCGTTAATCAAAGAATTTGCGAACATGCAACTGACCTTAAACATGGTATATCTCGCTCCTCTGCATTGGCAGAACATGCTAAGAAGACTAACCATCACATCTTCATTGAAGAAGCTAAAGTCATTGCTAGGATTGATCATTTTCATCATCTTAAATTAACGAAGGCGTTAGAAATTGAAAAAAGACCGGTGAATCTGAATAAAGACAATGGTTGGAGCATTAGCAGGTGTTGGATCCCTACCCTATCCTCTTAGTTGTTTTTTTTTTTATAATTATTATTATTTTTATAATTCCTCTGGGACTTTGTTTTTTATTTTTATTTTTATTTTAAAATTTAATTATATATATATATAAATATAAATATATATATATATATATATATATATATATATATATATATATATATATCAACTTAAATTTAATTATTTATTTATAACCATTATTTTTACTTTATTAATAAATGAAATAATTTAAATTTATTGCTAGGTGATTTCATAATTAATTTTCTTCCTAATTTAGTCAAACTAGTCGTTATACTATAACGACTAATTTGATCCTCTTTGCATCTATTTAAATCATAGGCCTTAGATCTATGCTCTCATCCTATCCTGAAGATGAACTGCAATAGTTGGTTCAAAACTCATAAACGAAATTGTTTCCTATGTGATTGTTACCGAAAGATTTTTATTCACATTTACATTTAAAAAAATATGGAACAAATTTTTTAACGATATAGATTTATCCCTACTTTATCGTGGACATTTTTAATTTATAAATTTGATTTATTATAATATCATGGTCCATTACTATGCCTCATCAATACTACATGCCCACAAATTCATAACTCATTTCATATGACACTTGTTCATATAACATTTTTTTTTAATTAATTAATTTAATTTAGCAAACTTATGTCACGTAATGGGAAAAACAACAGGCAAATAGATGTTAAATGGAAATGAAAAAGGTAGACAATGCCTAGCTCGACCAATTTCAAAAAGGAGGTTGTCATTACATCTTTTAGGTCTAAAATTTAAATTTCATTTTACATGAATATCTGAATTATAAATTTTAAAATTTAACGATAAATTTAAATTTCATTATACATGAATCTTTAAATTATAAATTTTAAAATTTAACCCTGAAATATTAAAAAATCAATTTATTTTTAAACTAAATATTTCAGAGTGTGGATAAGAAATTTTTATTATAACTTTATTTTAAATTATTATGTTATAAAAACAATTAATATATAAGTTAAATATATTTACATTTAAAAAAATATGATCAAAATTTTTAACCATAGAGATTTATCCGTACTTCATCGTGGAGATTTTTAATTTGTAAATAAGATTTCTTTTAATATCATGGGTCATTACTATGACTTACCAATACTACATGCCCACGAAACCATAACTCATTTCATATGACAGTTATTCATATAACATTTTTTAATTAATTAATTTAATTTATTAAACATGTGCTACTTAATGGGAAAAATCGAGAAATGTCAAATAGAGATGAAGAAGGTAGACAATGCCTAGCCTCACCAATTTAAGAAAAAGACACTTTCATATAATTAACATTTTTAACAAAATTATATCAAATAAATTGAAAAAAAAAACACCTTCATGTAATTAACATTTTTAACAAAATTATATCAAATAAATTGAAAAAAAATAATTATTTAATAACAAAACTACAAATTATAAACCATTTTCACTTACCATAAATAATTATAATAATTAAATATCTTCAATAAAAACATTTAAAATCATATATTATTTTTATTTTAAAAATAAATTTATAATTGGAAATGTAATCATTATTATTATCAAATATCACATAGTATTGGTGTAGAGAAAACTCTCCTAACCATACTTACTACGGATATGATATTCCTTAAACCACATTGAATAAGGTTAATCATGATTCAAATTGAGGTGAATTGCACTATCAATGTTTGTCCCAATCACCTGGGCTAACTCTAATAATTGTAACGAGCATATCTGTGTGTATTTTTATTTAATCAAATTAATAAATTACTAGTGTCCATGAGATGTAAAGCATTGGGTGATAAGGTGTTTTGTTAAATCATTTATTGTATGAAGGTTGACCATTTTAAATTTTAAGAGTATAAAAAAATCAAGTCATATTAAATATTGGTGTGGCTTAAACTACATGTGATCTTTCATAATTTAGATGCCCTTTAATCATAATTTTTTAACTAATATTTAGTCCCACCAATATATATATATATATATATATATATATATATATATATAAAACACTAATATTTGGTCATCTAACATGTTACTATTAGATGGACTAAAGTACATCATGTAAGACAAATTTTACCATCGTAAAATTGCTTTTACCATGAAAAATAATTTAGTAATCCATAATTTATTAAGTTGTTTATGGTTTAAATAGGAAACTCCATGAGGAATAATCAAATAAATCCTTATTTGTTTTATTTTCCTCAAGGGATAATTAATCAAACCAATGTTTAATTAATATTCCTGATCATATTTAACCTAAAATAAGAAAATTAATTAGATAAATCATTGTTTATCTTATTATTTTCCAGGAATAATTATTTAAAACATTATTTAAATAATATTCCTTGTTAAATTTGACTAAATCATTTACAAATAATTGAACAAATCACTAATTTTTTAATTATTTCTTAACCACATTCTTAAAATAATAAATAAATAATTATTTATTTATTATTTATAAATAAAGGGATTTGACCAAATTCAAATTCTTTTTTCCCTCCAACAAAAATAATAAAATATTCCATAAAAGTTGGATCTAGATTTGATTCATAATATTTTAATTATGCACCAATATCTAGACTAACTCAATAATTTGTTATAAATAGAAGGGTTTTTCCATTCATTCACTACCTTTTGTTGCTTGAAGATCACTCTGGATCTATACTTTTCGTCTGACTTTGATCCTCCATCATTGTCATATTTTCCTACTTTTTGCTTGTGAGCTCCCTTTGAGTTCCATTTTTATCTGGGTTTTTTACACCATCAAGAGAGGGAGATCTTAGATCTGAAGCATTGAGGACTTACAAGAACCCATCCCATTGAGGGGGATTGGTAACATCTTTCTATGTTCCCTTCCCAGGTGTCATAGTACCAAAAAAATCTTTAAAAAATCTTGTCTTGTTCAATGGATGCATGGAGAAACTCTTGCTTATTATTTGTTGTTTAATATCTTTAACTGCATAGATCTGGATTTCTGTAGCATTTGTTTTGATCACTAACTGCAGATCTAAGGAAATTGACAGCCATATTTAATGTTAGGGATGTTTGTTATTTAGAGCTAAAGTGAGTTTTTTTCGTACGTTTGCGATTAGAATTCACATTAACAATTGGCGACTCCACAAGGGTTTATAATTACGACCGTTGTCATTTTTTAGATCCCTGCATGACCAGCTACTTCAACCCCCAGGGTTTTTCTTCAGCTTCTTATTTTTCATATCTTAATGTTGTTTTTAACCTTTAAAACCCTAAAACAATAAAAATTCTAACTTCCATGTGTTTCTGGGCCCTTTGTGCAGGTAACAGGTATCAACCGCAACAGAGACATCACTTTTTTTTAAAATTCTGCTCCCGAAATAGGTGGAAGCGCAGGTCGCACTTTTTGGGTGAAAAAATGTGACCTCAGCCCTCAGGAAGCGGGAAACGGCTTGAAAAATGCGACCTGAGCAGAAAACATGTCAGAAAATACGACATGTTCTTTTGCGGGAATTTTTCTGTGATTTTTCTGGGTTTGTTTGGCTATTGTTCAGGGTTTTTTGACCTCCCTCTGAACTCATCTTGGACCTATAATTGCTTATTTTTACTTGTCGAATTAGAAACCAAGCCCCTTAGGGCTTCAGTACGCTTCCACCTTTTTGGGAGGAGTTTAGCTGAAGGAGGTCTTCTGAGATTTCATTGTTTTCAGCCATTTTTCAGATCTGAACCTGTACTTTCAGATCCATTTCAGATTGGTTATTCATCCATCCAAAACACCTCTTTTCAGTTTTTTTTGGTCCTCCTTTAGGGACCCCTCCGTTTCCCTTCAGGTTGCAGCCTTTCGCCACCTTTTTTGCAGCATTTTTCCCTCTAGTTTTTTGTTGTTTTCTACCCCTCTTTCTAGTAGGTCTGACCTTTAGATCCATGTCCCTCCCGACTTTAGATCCATTGGTCATTTTGTGTGTTTTTAATAGGTTTCTCCCACCCATAGAATAGTTGCTGGGAAGCCCTCCTCCTTGGGTTTAAATTGAGCATCTTTAGCTATTTATTTTACTGTCACATTCAGTTTCCTTTACTGTCATTTTCAGATTTATTTATAGTTATACAACATGTTTTTTCTTTTTTCTCTACACATGTCTAAGATTAATTAAAATTAACACACTTATCACATACACGCACACCCTAAGTGAAGAGCGCCTAGTTTACACTGCCAGGCCAAGACTTAAACATTGTAATCAATTGATCCTACACCTCCCTGCCCTTGTTTACCTCTCTTCCTAAGCATTGTAATCAATTGATCCTGCACCTCCCTGCCCTTGTTTACCTCTCTTCCTTTTCGTGTTCCATGTCTTTTTACCATCATTACGCCCCCAAGGCGTTTATCCTGGAGACTCCAAGGCCTTCATTCTCAATTTTCGTTAGGAAGACTTACTCCTCCGCGTAGGGTTTGAGTTCGTCCTCCACCGAGTCCCCATTCTGACTCTGCTTCTGGTTTTATCCCAGGATCTCCTCCACCTTTCACCTTCACCATGTCTGGTTCAGGACCTAATGCTGGTGGCAGCTCCGGCCCTAGTGTTGGGAATGCTACTAGTGGTGTCGCAACAGGAACTATTCCGGCTACTCCCTTGCTTCCTTATATGGCAGGCCTAATCCTCCCCGATTTTAGCAAGTTTATTAATGACCCCATACACCATGATCCTGGTTGGCCTGCTATGCCAACCAAGCTTCCTTCAGACATCCCCAAGTTTAAAGGAATTGCTGGAGAGGATCCTACCAACCATGTTTGTTCTTTCCACAAGTGGTGTTCATCGAACTGCATCACCGATGACTCTGTCTATCTTTGGTTATTCTAGTGTACACTTACTGGAGAAGCTTCCAAGTGGTACGTCGACCAAACCTCTTCCTCTCATACTAATTTTGCGACCCTTGCGAAGGATTTTCTGTCTTACTTCCAGCTTCCCCTTCGCTATGACACCGGTACCAAACTCTTGACCTCTTTCCGTCAAACTTTTGCTACCCGCCTATCTGACCATGTTAAATAATAGCGGAGAAGAAAGAGCCTAAGTCGAGCCCCTACTTTCGAAGACTGTGTCTACATGGACTGGTTTCTCAGATCCATTTTTCCTGCTACTAGAAAATATGTCACATCTCACTTCCCTCAGAACGAGGAAGCTTCCCTCCATATTGCGTTGAAATATGACTTGATCTACGCACAATCTGGTTATGTTTATACCATCCTACCTAATCTCCCTAGACCCAGTGGTGCCAATGCACTAGGGGCATCCCATGCCGTCGATGGTATCGTTTAATCCATTTCACATCCGTACACTCATCCTCCCATGGGTTATGGTTTCCCTCAGGGAGGGGCCTTCTCCTCCAGCACCTTTCCCCCTCCCGGTAACATGTATCTAGGATACAACATGCCTCCTCCTTTTTCCCAACTTGTTTACCCCAATGTTGCCAAACCTCCTTATTATCATTATCCACAAACTGGTGCTCCAGCTCCAGCTCCTCTGGCACTAGCACCTCAGCCTCCCTTGCCTTCTCAAGCTCCGCAACAACAACCCCCCCCCCCCCAGGGTTAGGTGTATGCACAACAGAGTGCAACTAATCCTTCTACTTCCAAAAATAAGAGGAAAGGAAACCAAAACCAATCTACCCCAGGTAATCCAGGAAACAATCCCCAAGGGAATGCATCTAACACTGTAATCTAGCAATATGGCACTCAACCCAAGTCGGACAAGCCATTCGCACAAATAAGCCTTGTTCTTGTTGCGGTGTCTATGGTCACTATACCCATGATTGCCCTATTTAACCTCAAGATGCGTCAGATGTGGGAAGCTCAAGCAACATCCCGAGGACAACAAGCCTCCCCTTCGGTTCCTCCCAATGCTTCCCCTATTCAACCAAATTTTTTTACGAATCCTTTCCCCCAACAAGGATACGTGGCTGCCCAACCCCCTGAAATTCAGGCGGCAACTCAACCTCCTCCATCTGGTACCTCTAATTACCAGATCCTCGTGATGAACTCTGACCAACCCAATACCGCTGACCTTAACCTTCAGACTCGGTCCCGTCAGTACAACAAGCCCCCCACTACGTCTACCACCGAGCCCTCGTCTTCAGGTCCCACAGAGCCTCTTTCGACACCCAATGGTCCTTTACAGATCCCTCAGCCTAAGGCAAAGGTTCATACCAAGATCCCCAAGGGACCATTAAGCTGAAACATTGCTTCTGGTAAAGCCGCCCACTCCTACAATATAGTAGATGACTTGGCGCAATCCCCTGCGGCCATGTCAATGCTGGAAGTCCTCCATTCGTGCCCTTCACAACAAAAAGCTCTAATAACTGCTATGAGCACCGTGGATTGTTCATATGATCGTTTAATTGTCTTCAACATTGACAAGTCAGAGCATCCCCCCCTTCCTACATCCGTCGCCTTCCAAATCCCTGTCAAGATTGGGCATGCCATCATTTCTCGTTGTATCATTAACGAGGGGGTATCCATTTGTCTAATGTCCGCTTCTGTTTGGAAGCAAATAATATCTCTTGAGTTAGCCCCTTCCACTATCACCCTCAGTGCGTGGGATGGCCACTCTTCCCAGCCCCTTGGCATGTTCTGCAATTGCCACATTACTCTTGGGGGCAAGACTGTCTATGTTGACGTTGAAGTCATTAATGCCCCCTTAGACTACAAAATTCTATTGGGTCGTAGCTAAACTTATACAATGTTTGTTGTCCCATTTTCGGTTCACTGTAAGATGTGATTTCCTCACAATGGAAAGATCACCACCATCGATCAGTTGACATATTACGAACCAAAGTCTTAGACCCCTCCTGAGTCCATTATCTCTTCGGTGGCCAATAAACAAATAGTAAAACCTCCAACCAGTGTCTCACCAGAGTCTATAAATATTCCTCTTTGCTTGGTTCATTCCCTGGTCTCCCTCCTCTCATCTCCGACCCTAGCTTGTCGAATGTTTGCATGATGCAATCGTCTTAGTCTGACCTCAAACAAACTGGTTCAAGTGGACAAAATCCCTGCCCTCCGCAACATTCTCCTATTCCTTCGACTCAACCTTTAGAACCCTCTCCTCAAGGCCCCTCATCTGCAGCTAGTGTCCATGATACTATCTACCCTCCTAGAATGGTTCCCCATGGCCTTAACCATCTCAGAGCTATCCCGCCCAGCCATTACCCCTCTGGCCAGAAACTGTTTCTTGCTCCCCCTCTTGGAGTATTTTCGGTACCTGTTATGGCTACCTTGTCTCTTCCTAACACGACCCTGGGGATCCCAGTATGGTACATTGATCCCAAAGCCAATATCTCGCTTGTTCAACCCAAACCTTATACAGCTTTGACTCCGGTCCAACCGGTCTCCATGATCCCTCCCTTTTCTTTTGTGCCTCAGCCACCTCAACAGGAACTTACTCCTATTGCGAAAGCCTCAGGTGAGGGGGGAAAATCCCACAAGAAGGCACCTAAGGACAAGGATGTCTAGAAAACCCATGATCCTCCTCAGCCTCCAAAGTGTACCCACCCCCATGTGCTTTGTGTAATGTTGTCAGTCATGCCACCCATAATTGTCCTGAATTGCCTCGTATCAAGCCCATGGTCAATGTCGTATTTATAGAGTCTAAAGTCCCTGAAGCCCTTGTTACTTTACCGAATTCAGCCAAGAAACCCAAGACTATGCACACCAACCACTGTTGTGCTTTGTGTGATCTCCATGGCCATTATACCCACCTATGTCCCTACCTTGTAGACTATCGCACCTCTTTGGACGTATTTCCCCAGTATGAGGTCGACCACCATGAGTCTGGCTCTCCTTTACTTTCACATTTTGCTTCGGGTGAACCAAAGGACCCATCCACTCTCATTTACATTCCCCCTCTCGATGTTGAGATGACGGAGCCTTCGGCCACTATCCTCTACTTGTCATCATCTATGAGATCCACAGTGGAAGACCCCTCCAAGGCTTCCCCTTCTCTTTTGCCTAGCCTCCCTTCAGCGATCACCCTGGGCTCAACATTGGTGGATCCTTCATCTACTTTTTTTTCTGTCACCCTCCGTGATGATGTGCATGTGAACCTTTCTTCTCATGATGATGAGTTAGGTGTCTTCGCCGCACCATGTGGTTTTTCTTCCACCAATCACCCCATCTTCTATTGTGATGGTGACATTATGGAAGCATTTACCACCCCTGACTTTATCTATTCCCCCCTTAAATCAAACCCATGCTTTCCCATACACCTTATGGTATTTACATTGACACCCAATGTTTTGGTAAGTGGGCACCCATATTTGAGAGTCCATGCGAAGCAATTCTCCACAACCTTCCTAGTGCATCTGGTAGTGTCGACTCTAGTACCATTATTCTTCGCCATTTAGAAGAACCTCTAAGAGTTCCATATCACTTCAGATCACTCTAGGGATGATCCATTTCATCATTCCTTCATCTTACATCAACAACTAGTCCCTTAGAAATTGTTGTTGACCAACTTGTGTGTTTTCCAGGTGAGCACCAGTCCATTATGTCCAAATCCACTCTTTGGGATAATGACACCATGTATGCGAACCTAGAAATTTACTCCATTTTCTTCATATATGTAGTACCAAAAGAGATTGGTAATCCTCCATTCCTTTTCTCGAACTGCATCTATTCATTCTTCCCTCAGAAGATAACCATAACGTAAACAAATGGTGAATCACATCATAAAACTGTGTTTAGATTCCACTTTTCCAATTACATTTGGCATGCCCATAACATGCTTGGGGGCACATATGCCCCTCAACCATAAAAATCCCATCTCTTGCCAAAAACAGCACTGAAACCCCCTTTCTCTGACAGATCGCACTTTTTCAATCATTTCTTGGGAAAGGTCACAGTTTTCTACCCAGTCCCTGCTACCGATATTGCAGAACAGACCCCAAAAAGTGTGACTTGGCCTGTTCTTGGGCTCTGGGTGCCTAATCTGAAACTTTAATCCATTGAACGAAAAGAGTATGGTTAGGCCTCTTACCTGCAACTGATGGATCTTGATTCCAACGATTGGTTTCTTCGCTATGATCACTGCCAGATTTAGAGACTTTTCTCCTCTCTACATTCACCACAGCTACACTTGAAAATGAACCAAATTGGAGGGAAAATGCCTTATTAAAAGAGAAACCCCAGATTTTTCTTTCACCAGTTGCGACCAAATCGTAGCTCAGTTTGATAAACCGTCAGCACCATTGGAAAGGTCTCACCAAGTTCTCAAATGGGTATCCTTTCATTTTTTGTTATTTGATACTTCACCTAGACACATTTTTTCCAAGAAGGGTCACTTCACCACTCCTCAAAATCGAATTTCTTCACTTGCAACACTTGTACTTTGGGCACCACCTTGCATTCATACTTGTCCCCACTCATGTCAATTTGCGTCGTGAGTAACCATCTTGTAATCATGTTTTTATGGTCCCCACTGGGCCTGTTCTGTATGGCAGCATCATCGAGTCGCCCTTGTTTAGAGCATCCGAGTTGAGTCATCATCGCATCCATGGAGTTTGTCTCGAGTCCCTTTGTATCCCGCCACAGTCCTCCATTCGTCATTGCTTTTTTCCTCCCTCGTGACACACATTTTTGCCTTCAGTCATATTGTCCCCTATCCACTCTGGAGTCGAGTCAGTAGCTGCCAGGTCATCCATGCCCTTTATGCTCTAAGAAGGGAAGTCGTCAACCTGCTACTTAGTACACCCCATTCCACCATCATCTCCGGTGTCAGTCTATCAGTTTCTCTACTATTATCTCTCGTGCCTTAGTTGAGGATCGCTTATTGCCTCACCTATGGCTGACCTCCTTCTGTCGACATCAGCTTATTCATTCTAGAAGATAGGTCTAGACGGCGGTGTACCTTGGTTCCAGCTTCCACTCTTGTTTAGTGCCTTGGATTAGGTAAAGAGACCCTTTATTTCCCGTTGAATTGATTGTTTCTCATCTCCAACTCCTTATGGCATGATCGAGATCTGTATACTTGATGGTACATTGATGCAGCAGATTGTACTAGTGATTTCTAGGTGTGTGTGAGATATCTCAGGCCTCATGAGGGGGTGGCCCTTCAGGTAGCCCCCGACATGCCCGAATGACCTCTCTACTAGAGCCTTGGATGCAGCTCCATATAGTTTTCGGTTCCGGTCTCAGCCGCTTGCAGTGCCTTTTAGTTTGTATGTATCATTCATATTTTCAGAGCCCTTTCCTGTTTTACAGGGCCTCTTTGGTTGTACTTATATCTCATGTACTCAGATATTATTGTATAAGTCCTGGATGTTGTCCTAGGAACAGTATGTATGTGGGATCCATTATCATGTTTTTATCTGGCCCATGTTTATGCTAGCATGTATTATATAGTTGAGTCCCTTGTTCACTGGACACATAATTATTCTTTGTACTTTGTTCTTTCGACGAGAATAGGTATGCCTCCCCCGCCTCATGTAGAACAGGTACTCACTCATAAAAGAGACTTGTTACACCTGTAAGTCTCGCCTCCTCAAGGTCTTGTCCTCTTGTGCTTTAGTCTACCTTATATTTCTCTCTCTCCGACTCCCCCTCCAGTGCCTAATGATTGAGTTCTTACAACGTACTTCGGTCATACGATTAGCTCCTAACGCTCGCACGCTGGGGGGGAATCTATTACACCAATTTTTGGTCATATAACCTATTACTATTAGATGGACTAAAGCACACCATGTTATGGTAAAATTGCTTTCACTATGAAAAATAACTTAGTAATCCATAATTTATAAAGTTTTTTATGGTCTAAACAAGAAACCCCATGAGGAATAATCGAATAAATCCTTATTTTTTTTATTTTCCTCAAGGGATAATTAATAAAACCAATGTTTAATTAATATTCCTGGTCATATTTAACCCAAAATAGGAAAATTAATTAGATAAATCATTGTTTATCTTATTATTTTCCAGGAATATTTATTTAAAACATTATTTAAATAATATTCCTTGTTAAATTTGACTAAATCATTTATAAATACTTGAATAAATCACTATTTATTTAATTATTACTCAACCACATTCTTAAAATAATAATTAAATCATTTATTTATTTATTATTTATAAATAAAGGGATTTTACCAAATTCAAATTCTTTTTCCCTCAAACAAAAATAATAAAATATTCCATAAAAGTTGGATCTAGATTTGGTTAATAATATTTTAATTATGCACCAATATCTAGACTAACTCAATAATTTGTTATTAATAGAAGGGGTTTTCCATTCATTCACTACCTTTTGTTTCCTAAAGATCACTCTAGATCTATACTTTTGGTCTAACTTTGATCCTCCATCATTGTCATATTTTCCTACTTTTTGCTTGTGAGCTCCCTTTGAGTTCCATTTTTGTCTGGGTTTTCTACACCATCAAGAGAGGGAGATATTAGATATGAAGCGCTAAGGAAATACAATAATCCATCCCATTCAGGGGGACGGGTAACATCTTTCTATGTTCCCTTCCTAGGTGTCATAATACCAAGCAATTCTTTAAAAATTCTTGTCTCGCTCATTGGATGCATGGAGTAACTCTTTCTTATTATTTGCTTTTTAATGTCTTTAATTGCATAGATCTGGATTTCTGTAGCATTTATTCTCATCACTAACTGCAGATCTAAGGAAATTGACAACCATATTTGATGTTAGGGCTGTTTTTTATGCACACCTAAAGTGAGTTTTTTTCGTAAGCTTGTGATTAGAAATCACACTAACAATATATATATATATATATATATATATATATATATATATATATATATATATATATATATATGGCTCACGGGAGGGGGAGGGATATTAATAAGAAAATCCCGAAGAAAATATTGTGAATATATTCTCATGGGGAATTTGGAAAAGTATAATAATCAGGCTAAAATGTATGGGATCCTCCTAGGATTATCTCTTGCTCAAGAACGAGGAATCAAAGAAATTATTATTTTGGGCGATTATTTCATAACTATTAGATACTTTAGAACCGACTTTGTCCCCAAAGATAACACCTTAAGTATTTTACTTCTCTGAATATAAATAATTGATCTTTCATTTTCCAACACTTCCTTAGAATCCTTAATTTTGAAGTTGATGTTCAAGCCAACTAAGATTAATGGTGCAACCAGGTATACTTTAATTTCCTAATGGTATTTATGAATAATCCCATCAAGTCTCCCTTTCCTATCCTCATCCCCTTGGTGCCCTTGTTCCCTCTCCCTTACCCCTCCCTTCCCTCTTGCCTTGAATGTGAAAACACATTGATCTTGGTTCTCTCCCCTGTATTTGTCATGATGGTTCCCTATCAATTATGTGTGGCTGAAGTTGATCGCTTCCTCCATGAAATTGTACTAACCTTAAATTCATCTGCACATAATAGACCCTCATGTATTCCTGATCTTGAAAACAGTTATGATAGCATCTTTTTGGATTGTCTCATAATGACTTCTCTTCTTAGGAGAACAAGAAACAATTATTTTGAGAAGATGGATTGGATGCGGCTTCAAGGGAGCAAGAAGAATAAATTGTGTGGTAGGATCCTTAGTTTAATTGAATTCCCTGAATGACGCTGGTTCAGAACTCAAACCTCTCAACTAATTTTAGAGTGGGTCTTCCCCATATTCAGGGTGGCTTTTGGTCGTTGGAACTATTGGAATCTCCGCGATGAAATTCAGGCTTGGCTGAGGACTTCTCTACATTGGGAAAATTTGGTGGGGGTGAAACACCATTGCAACTGAGTGTTGTGGCGTTTTTGCCTCTCGGGATTGAAGGTAAACCTCACAATTAATAGTTACCTAAGCTTAATTTCTAGTGAAAGAAAGTTATCAACCTTTGGTTATATATTAGTCTTCATATTGGTTGTGATGTTGGTTATGGCTTGCCACATCTTCTCATGTTTTAAATTTATAAACTACACTCCATCTATTAGTAGTGTTTGTGTGTTGTTGTGTGAGAAATCTTCTGGCAGAGTGCTTTCCTTATGTACTCCTTGGCATCTATCTCTCTACAACTTAGACATTGTAGCTTCTCTTTCCTGGTACTTGTTAGGTCCCTGTAATTTGTCAGATTGGCAAGACCAAATGTACAAGGGTAACATCAAACCAACTTTGGAGTCCTAGGACCTAGCCTTCCTGGACTCAGAGAGGGCTCTCTCTATAATTGTGTAAAAGATGTAAACTTGATTGATTTTAGGGTTTTGATTTTAGGCTAGTTATAATGATTAGGGCTTGTTTGTTTGTTTTGATTGGTTGGGTAGGTTGTCAAGAAGAACAGATAGGGTAAGAGAAAGACAATCCATTGGGCTATGGGGTCTGCAAAAGTTCTTGAAAAGTACACCAATAGGTCAAGGGTGTTTCATAGGGCAAGTTAACAAATCAAAATGGATCTAAATAGATTTAGTGAGTGGGAAATGAACATGAAGTTGTGAATGCAGTAGGCTTAAAGGGAAATTAAGGATCCTTCAACATACTAGAACAAGGAAAGCATGAGTATGATAGCATAGTAAAACTGAAGAGCAGTTAAGAATTCTTCAACTAGACTTCACTAGAAAAACCTCAAAACAACAATCAAGTTATCCTAAAGAGCAGTTAAGAATTTTCTAAATATTACTTTCAGACAAAGAGCACCTTGAAAATAACATTTTAGTGAAACTAAAGAGAATTTAAGGATTCTTTAATTAAACTTCAAAGAAGAAAACACAAAGATAAAGGATGTAAACAAAAGTAGGGTTCCAAAATAACATATCCAACTCTAAAATTTCTTTCCTATTATCAGAGAAACCATGAACATAATGTAAACAAAGGAAAACATTGACAAGAGTGGAATAACATCACCATCTAACAAAGCTCATGAATCCTAGGAATGTGCTGGTTCCATTGATATTCAGTCCAAGATATTTACAAGGCTTCAAAGCCAAACTTCATGAAAAATCAGATTCTATGCTCAGCTCAACAATCAATCAATAACTACATTGAGGCCCCCATGAAGTATTTAACTTCTAAAGGATGACCAAAACCCTAGCTAGGTCTCCAAAATATCATTAATTACATCATAAATGCCATTTTTGTCCAAAGAGACCATGTAAGGTCCAAGGCACAAAATATCTTAACTCAATAAATGAAAAATAACTTATAACATAAATTCTAAGCTAACTCTGGAGTGATTTGCCTCAAAAACCCTCAAAATATCTTTTTCATTAACTCCAAGTGTTTTTTGTTGACTTTCTCGCAACGCCAAAATAGGAAAAATATGTCCTTTTCAGCTGAGTTGTGGAGGCCTTCTCGATGTCCAAATTAGCTCCATGATAGCTCATTGGAAAGCCTGTCCTGTCTAATTTTCCAATCTACCTTTAGGTTTCAATTTAGTGCCCATTTTCCTGCTAAAAAACGTAATCTCCCAAGACTGCTCAAGGCGCAGTGCCAACTCTAAAAATAGGGCAGAAAGTTGAATTTTTGCATGTTTTTGGCACTTTTGGAGTACCAGTTCTACTCCAAATGTGCTGAAATGTTGTGTGGGTGATGTCCTTTGCCTGATGAACACAAAAATGCAAAGTTTTCCTCCAATGGGTGCCCCAAAAAAAAGCGTAGTGCCAATGGAGTTGCGTGCTTGGCCCTTCAAAACAATCAAAATTTCCAAAAACTTAAAAAATTGCAAAAAGTTTTCAAAATTGGGATTTGCCTTGCTGATCATGTCTGGAATTCTTGTAGGGATGGATTAGCAAGGATTTCAAGCTTTTATTTTCCTTTTTCCTCCTTTAGGGCTTGAATCTTTGCAAGGGCTCTTTTGAGCTTGGCCCTTGCAATCTTGTTTCTTAAGGCATAATGCCTTGCCATCTTCTTTTGGAGGTCAATGTCTCTCTTGGTCCTCTCCAACTGACCCTCTAGGTGTATATTTTCCCTCTCTAGCCAAGGTTCCTGATCATATTCTATTTCCATGGCAAGAAGCTCACTTGGAGTGATTTTATCTACCAATGCTGTCTCTTTCTCCTTCTCCTTGGCTAAAGCTCTCTTCAAGCCAATTGTCCTTGGCCTCCTCCTATGAATTTGTTCTTCCTCTTCTTGAGTGTCATCATGAGTCCCCAAGACCTCATCTAGATTTGCCTTTGTCTTTTTAGCCTCTTTCTGAGCTCTGATAGCTCTGATCTCATAGATAGCCTTCTCTGCCTCCAGCTGCTTGTTTTCAGCCTCAAAATAGTGAATCACATTCCTAGCCCTACCTAGATTGGCTTGCAAATCCTTAATTTGGGAATCTTTGCTTTTGAGAAGCATGCTTGTGATCCTCTCTTAATTTTCATCATCAGTGTCAACATGAATAAGTTGAAACTCTTGTTCAGTCTCATGCTTGTCTTCTTCTTCTTCTTCATCAATGACCTTTCCCTTACCTTTGTCAAGTTGCTTGGTTGATGTAGAAGGCATGGCCCCTTGCCTCTTAAGGGCAGAAAACAAAAGGCTATTTCCCCTCTGGTAGGTCAAAGGAAAAGGTTCAATTTTCATCATTTCTGTGTCACTTGTTTCACTGCCATCATTGCTACCATCATCATTGTCATTATCATTGGTACCATCACTGCTTTCATGGCTCTTTGACCCACTGCCATCATCCTCACTGTTTTCTACCCCATTGCCACTTGCCTCACTATTTTATACACTAATTGATTTCTCATTGTTTGACTCCTCATTTATATCTCCCTTACTGCTTTCTTCTTCATCACTCTTTTCTTCCTCATTGCCTTCTTTATTGTTTGATGCACTAGGACCATGAGATGATGGTGAGGGATTGTGAATAGGTGATGAAGGAGGAGGATCATGATGATGTGAAGGATTGTGAGTGGATGGTGAGGTGGAAGAATCATCATGAGGTGAAGGAAAGTGAGTGGATGGAGGAATGGGAGGATGAGAAGAGGAAGGGACATCTTGCTACTGATGGGCTTGTGGAGAAGTAAACACCTCATTAGGAATGAAGGTTTCCTAAGGAATACCTTTCTGTTGTAGTTAGTGCATAAAAACCATTTTAATAAGAGAGTGATGGAAGAGGCTTTGCATCTCCTGAGGATAGTCTCTATTTTGTACAATATAAGAAATTTTGTCAATGCTTCTATAGAGGTAATAGGGTAGGTGCAACATCCTCACCCTAGTAAAGTGCATAAGTAGCCTGATGTGATAGGAGTAAATGCGGGAGAATCTCACTTCACATGTGAAATACTTCATAATGGTCCTCATCATAGGAGCATATCTATCAAGCAAGTGTGAGAAAGGAAATATGGATTTATTGTGGTCTTTGTATATAGGCTTTAGGTAGGGTTCAAAGTAGCTCATGTCTAGATTGGCTTGCTTGAACCATTTCTCACCCACACTTGGTATCCCAGTGGCATTGGAAATAGCATCTAAAGACAACTCAAAAGTGACTCCTGCAAGGTTAACTTGTTTCTCATGCAAGTTAATGATAAATAGCCCGGCCAGCTCAGTGTGTTTTTGCACCTGCCATACCTTCTCACAAAAATCAAAGCATCCTACATGCTTGAAACATTGAACAGTAAGGGGAGATGCCATTAGCTCCCTTGTGTTGGGGGGTTTAAACCTATTGATTTTTCCACCTTTTTGCTCATGCCTTCTTGGCATTTGAGGCTCTCCACCACTATCATTGTCTCCCTCTCTTGACATTTTGAAAAACTCTATTTTGCAAACTAGGACTAAATGTGAAATTGAGATGAAAGAGGGTAATGGAATGGCAACCTTTGCAATGTAGGGACTGAGTGTTATGTCAAGCTTGGATGGATGACAAACCTTGAACCAATGAAACCGCCCTTTTTCTAATTGATACTCTTTATAAGTAGATAAAGTAGTGATAAAATCAGTGTTTTCAAGTTCAAGCCTAGGGTTTCTTCTTAGGGTCCAACTTCTTTCAATTAAAAATCATCAAAATGATTGGAGATGAATTTAGGGCATCCACTTACCTATTTATGTGCTCAGAAGACGTTGGAGGAGACTTGAAAATGGTTTGAGTCGATTTGAGTGTTTGCAGGGTGTAGGAAGCCCTCCTAGCCAAGGGCGCAACACTCCGTCTGAGGGTGCAACGCTCAATCCCAGGCGCGAAACACTCAATATTGAGCGTGAAATGCCAAAAGAAGAGTTGTTGTGGGTGTTGGGCAAGAGGGCAGTGCTATTCCAGGCGCACAACACTCAGTTCCAGGTGCGCAACGCTTGTGTAAAATGCACGGTGAGAAATTTCCAAGCGCGCAGTGCTCGATTCTAGGTGCGCACCGCCGACCTGAGTGCACAACGCCACAAAAATTTCACCCTAATTTGCTTGAAAACTCAAAAAAATTTCTCCTCTGAATTCACTAACTCTTTTGCAAGTCAAAAATGATTTGTCTAAAGTGTAGAATGGCTTTTATATATTTAGGAACTTTTATTTAATCATGAAACCCAATTTCTAATGTTTTTTAAAGTCACTTTCTTTTTTACTTTCTCACTAACTCTTTTGACATTTTTGCTTTCCAGGTGACTTGAAAACATTGAGTTTGATCTTTCCCTTGCTCCTTTAGGCATGTCAGGTTCACTTTGATAAGTTTGGGATCTGATTATACAACAACCTCTTCAGAACCTTCCTTTACTTCCACCATGGAGTTTAACTCATGTTTTTCATCTTCTTTGACACTTTTGATTGCAAGTGACTAAAAATATTGCCTTGGCTTGCTCTTACTCCTTGAAACATGATAATTTCACTTTTTACAACCTTAGGATGCTTACACAGTGTAGTATCTCTAAAACTTCTTTTGTTCCTACCTTGGAGCTCAAATCATCTTTTGTTTGGCGAGTGATTGAAAACCTTGAATTTACCTTTTTTACTGATATTCTCTACACCTTTGCTGTTTGAGGCATGACACATTCACCTTGGAAAATTTCGGGATGATTGCACAAAACAACACCTTCACAATCCTTCCTTTTCTTTCATCATGGATTTCAACTCATCATTTCACCCTCTCTAGCTATTTTCCCAAAACCCTAAGCATTTGGAGTGCTTTTTTACAACAATCATCAGTGTTGTTTTCTAATTTCTCTATAGCCCTTTCAAGTTCACTTATTTATGTCCAGTTCAACTCACCTTTTTCTAAATCTCATCAACAATATCTGATAGAATTTTCTTCATGTTTGGTTTGGTGTACCTTCTCCATGTCATTTCTGCAACTGATCACTGTTTGGCACTTTACTTGGACCATCAAGTGCAAAAACCTTAATTATCTACAAGAACAAGTGTTTCCTTTTCTTCTGATGTAAGTTGTCTTCACTTAAGAACATACCATCTAGCTATCAATACCCTCTACTGATGGAAAATTCAACACTCCTGCAAAAGTGCCAAAGTTTATCCATTTCCTCATGTGCAGACTCTGAAACTGAAGAATAGTCTTCTTTGGAAACTCTTTAGGTTTTTCTTGAATAACCATGTCTAGACATTCCAATACCTCTGAACTAGATTCTAACAAAGAAAACAGTGTCTAAAACACCAGTGATGACCTCAGAACATATGAAACCATAATTTACCTAGTGGGATGGTTTTTTGTCCTGATTTTGGCCAAAACTTGGCATGGGAACCTCTAGTGAAAAACAGAGTATTTGTCAAAGTGCTGTATTAAAGATCCAAAATCCAATGTAATTAATTTATCTAAAGAGTCTACAGAGACAGTTTTGAGACCATCAATTCTTGAGGACCTTGGGGAACATGGGAATGAATAGGTTTATAGGAAACCCTAGAGGGAAGTGGGGTTTATGGGCAGGGGAAAAATAGGCCAATGAAGTTATAGGCAGGGAAGGAGGCTGAAAATGATAGGTAAAAGCCCATAAGGAGTTTGTAGGAGTGACAGGGTGACTATGGAATGACAAGATGATGAAGTAGTGAAAGATTTTATATAAGGATAATGAAGGCAGTGAGATTTTTGAAACTCACAATTTTCAAGGAAGGTTGTTTTCAGAAATATAGAACCAATCTTTAGTCATCTATAGATAATGAAAAATAATGATGACTAACAGTGGCTCCACTTGGGGAGGGCAGCTCCTTTTCAGGAGGTGTCCAGAACCTCAGAGTTCAGATATCTGAGTTTTGAAGGTTAATACCTTAATTATACTTGGCAGATCCCTCTTTCTTCACTTGTTGATGTTCTTTTGAAGCTGTGATCTTAAATCTAAAAGAAAAAATGATTTCTTCAATCTTAATTCTACCTACCCATCATATTTTGCCTAACATTTTTTCTTCACTTGGGTGCACTTGAATTGGCAAACCCTTGACATCATTTTTTCTTTTGAGAGCATAAAAACTATCTACTTCTACCCTTATGTCATCCAAAGGCTCAGATTAGACTTATAAGCCTTTTATTCTCTACCTACTCTACTTATCTGTCAAGGTTAAGTTGTTTGACATATTTTCATTCTCTAACCTACTAACATGAAATTGAAAACATGACCAAACCAAGTTTAAGCAATCTGCTTTGTCATGGGTTGTGGCATTTTGGACAAGATGCACATAGAATTTATTTTTGTACAAGTGAAACTAGAAACTTGAGGGATAATAATTTAGAATTTGTTACCTATCCCTCTCTTTCTCCTTTGGTTCAGATTTGAGCATTGAAACAAAATATCTTTTCCTAATCTAATTTACTGAAAAGCCAAGTTTACATGGTTTGGAAAATCTTCTTTCACTAACCTATCAGCAGAAATTTAAAACATGTTCAATCATGATTAGTCTAGATGACTGAACAAGACTTTCTTTCTCACGTAGTGGCATTTAGACTTGCACACTTTCAGAAATACTCTTTTTTGGTATGGGTCTGTACCTCTTCTTTTTACCTACCCTCTTTTCTTCTTTTCTTTGTTTTTGCGTTTTTATTTTTCTAATATTTCATCAAGAAATGTTATGTACAATGAATGAAAGCTTCAAACTAGGAATTTCAACAAAAATAGTGCTTGAGCATCCTGCCATTGACAGGACCTCCAAACAACTCTGTTCCACCCAGCTCTTGTAAAAAGAATGCATTGTTACCTCTAACTGAATGGATGATGTAAGGAACCTTCCATAGATTTTCAAACTTGCCATGCTTGCCTTTGTCCTCTCTTCTTGAATCCCGCTTCAGCAACTTGTCTCCAATTTGGAAATCATTTTCCTTGGTCCTTCTGTCAAAGATCTTCTTAATGTTCTCTTGCACTGCTTGTGTTCTGTTGTAAACTTCTTCCCTTGATTGCTGCAAATGAATGGTTTGGTTCAGCCTCCTTTGTATATCATTTTCATTTGATTATACCTCTTGGAGGAGCTTCATCACTGGGACTCCCAAGGATGTCGGGAAAACTGCATGCATGCCATACACTAGTTGATAGGGAGACATGTTAATAGATTTCTTGCTTGTTAATCTGTTAGCCCATAGTGCATGCACTAGTTTACTATGCCATGAATTTTTGTTCTCTTCTAACAACTTCTTGATGATGTTCACCAAAATTTTATTATAGGACTCAGCCAGCCCATTACCTTGAGGGTAATAAGCTGTAGAATGCCCTAGTGTGATGTGATACTTGTTGCAAAAGTCCACCATTCTCTTGGACTTAAATGTATCAACATTATCGGTGATTATCTTTTTAGGACAGAAAAATCTGTACAAGATGTTGGTTTCAAGGAATTTGATGATGACTAAGTCAGTGGAATTCCTCGAAGGGATGGCTTCTATGCATTTGGTGAAATAGTTAGTGGTGGTGAGGATCCACTTGTGTTGGGCAGATGAGGCAAGGTGGATTTCGCCAATGAAATCTAAACCCCATTGTTGAAAAGGATTTTCAACATTGATAGGATGTAAAGGCAAAGGTAGTAGTTTTCTCTTTCCATCAAAGATTTGGAATTTATGGCAAGTGACTGCTAGCTTGTGTATGTCAGGGAAAAGAGTGGACCAATAGTAACCATCTCTAAGGATTTTGTTGGCATTGGTTTTCCAGTAGAGATGACCTCCACACTCTCCTTCATGAAACTCTTGCATGATTCTATCTACATCATCTTCAAGTAAAAATTTAAGCAAGATACCAACATAATTTTTCCAATACAAAGCTCTATCTAGAATGCAAAAATTTATAGCCTTTAGTTTCAAGAATCTAGCTTTTGTTTTGGACAAAGCAGGAGGAGCATTTAGATTAAAAAGCACATACAATATATCAACATACCAGAGTGAGTTCAGAAATGCTTCTTCAATGGGTGGAGTTGCTAGTTCCTCTTGTTCATCCAAAGAATGTATCATGTTTATGTCTAGTGCTTGAAAGTTAGCTTCAACCATGAGTTTGGAAAGTCCTTGTCCTTTGATCAGTTTAGTGGGTCTGATTTCTAGATCATATTCTAAGATGACAGTAATCCACTTACCCATTTTACCATCATGTCCTTGACAACTATGTGTGGAACAAAAACAATGACATGTGAATGTAAGATGTAAACTCTGAAATATCTTAAGGTTTTGATTAAAGAAAAGGCTTGTTTTTCAATGATGTTATATTTCAGAGGTGCATCTCTTAATGCCTTGCTGAAGAAAGCTATGGGTTGTTCTTGTCCCATCATGTTATTTTATAGAAATACTGCAGCAATAGTGTGTTTTGATGCAAATGAGAAGATGAATAAATCCTTGGTAAAGTCGGGGCTGATTATAACTAGTGTTTGGGTAAGTGCTTGTTTTACCAGTTCAAAGGATTGTTTGGCTTCTATGGTCCACTTGACTCTTATTTCTCTTTTCAGCATGTTTGTAATGTTTCTTAGGAGTTCAGCAAGGTTTGATATGAACCTTCTTAGGAAGTTAATCTTTCCAGTGAAATATTGCAGCTCTTTAATGTTCCTAGGGTGGTTGATCTGCAATAAACCCTCAATCCTTTTTGGGTCTATTTTAATCCCTTCTTCAAATATGATGTGGCCTAAGAGTTTTCCTTCTTGTAGACCAAATAGAGTTTTCTTAAGATTTAAAGATAGACCATACTTCCTACACTTTTCAAAGACCTTTATTAGGTGAACTAGGTGTTCTTCATTAGTTTTAGAATAGATAGTGATGTCATCAAGGTATATCACAATGAAGTAACCTTAGTCTTCGGAAAAAGCTATGTCCATGGCTATTTCAAAAGTAGTCCCCACATTCATTAACCCAAAAGGCATTTTGAAATACATGAAGGTGCCCCAAGGTTTTGTGAAAGTGGTTTTGTGTTGATCACTTGGAAGTAATAGTACCTGATTGTAACTTGAGAAACCATCAAGCAATGATATTATTTTCGAGCCTACCACCCTTTACAGTATGTGATCCATCTTAGGTAAAGGGTAGTTGTCTTTCAATGAGGCTTTATTTAAGTTTCTAAAGTCTATGCATAGCCTAATATCCCCTATTTTCTTTCTTACTGACATAAGGTTTGAAACCCATTCTGAGTACCTAAGTGGGACTATGATTCCAGCATCATACATGTTCTTTATTTCCTTCTCAACTAGAGGCACTAGGGCAGGTTTTATTCTTCTCAATTTTTTCTTGAATGGTTTTTTATTTTCCTTGAGAGGAATCTTATGTTGAATAATGTTTGTGTCATAGGACTTCAAGTCCTCATAACACTATGCAAACACATCTTTAAATTATTTGAGCAGCTCAATATATTTCTGTTTTATGTGAGGCGGCAATGTTTTGGACAACTTTATCATTTTGGGTTCTTCTACACTACCTATGTTGCATTCTTCTACATCAGTCTCGGTGGATTCCATTTTTGGCTACCTAGCAACATCATTGAAATCAAACAACTATTCTAAGGGGGCAATATCTCTTGGTAATGAGTTATCTTTTCATTGCAATAACTCAAGATATTTTTGATCTAAATCTTCAAACAATTCTGCCTCAAGAGGGTGTTCTAGAAGATTTATATTAGCAGTACAAGGCAACTATGTTTTGTGTGTTTGTTCTTTAGCAAAACAGTCCTCTTGATGGTTTAAGTATGACTTCGACATTTCAAACTTGGTTTTGGGCTACAAGAAGTCTTCAATCTGTTTGTCATTTTCAAATACTTTCCAATAATCTATGTTATTAGGGACTGTTGGTCTACACTTGACCTTTACCATGTATTGTTTATTGGCATGAGGTACTTGGCAAGTGTTGGCAGCAAAGGCTAGTTCATTGGCAAGGTTGTTTTGAGCTCTTGGGATGGAGGTAAGTTCATATTTCTCAAATGTCTTAAAGAGGTCTAAGGCAGCATTCCTATATTCTCTTAGTCTACGATTCTTGGTTGAATATTCTCCTTTGATTTGCCTAATGATTAGCTCATAATCTCCTTGAACAAAAATCTTCTTAGCTCCTATGTTTTTTAGTAAGTGTAATCCTAGGAGAAGAGCCTCATACTCCTAAATGTTGTTTGTACATTGAAAATATAGTTTATAGGAGTGACCTTCATTGGTGTTGTGTATCCAAAAACCAACCCCCGAACCAGATTTTTCACAAGAGCCATCAAAGCTCATGTTCCAAAGTGTTTCAAGTTCAGATTCACCATTATGTTGTTGTTCATGGCTGCTAGAGTTTTGGCTGTCATGTTCTTCATTTTGTGTTTGGTTTGATTGTTCTGATAAGCCTAGTTCTTCCTACTTTTCATTTAATTGTTCATTAATGTCATCTTCATTATACAAGATAAATGAATCAAGGTCTGAATGGATAGAATAGAGAGGGGTGTTGTTTGGCCTATCTTGGCTGCTTACCATGTATTTCATGTGAGATTCTTTGTACAGTCTTCTTGTTTGGTTAAAGACTAGAAGGGTAGCATAGGTCATGTCCATTTGGAGGTTTCCTTAGAGTTTGGCTCCCCATGATCTAGATAAAATCATGCCATACTTCGGGGGGATGTCAACCACTACAATGTCCATAACTAGGATTTTAGCTGGGATTTGTGCCAGATTGACACAAAAATCCTTGATTAGGCCTAAACACTTAACTTTAATTGAATCGAAAGAGTATAAGTCTTTGTAAGGTTTGGTTATTCTGAGGCCTAATCTCTCCATCACTACCTTTGGCATGAGATTGTGTGAGGCAACGAAGTCTAGCATAGCATTGTGCAAGATTTTGTCATGACTTTTCAAACTAACATAGAATGGGGGAACAAGTCCTTCTTGATATTTTCCCTCTACCTCAGGTCCAAACAACAGATGTGGCTTGTCATCAGTTAGATTCAAAGTGTCGGTGTAATTTCCTACGTTTAAAGCTTTGAAAACTTGAACTCTATACACATCTTGAGTCACCAGTTCAATGAGGGGTATGGCTATTTTGATCTTGGAAATCTCACTCTCAAAACTAAAAGGTGCTGATTTTTTTGGCATATTTACATCAGTTTTATCACACATAGTCTTTTCAGCAACTTTATTTTGCTGATTTTTATTTGGAATGTCAGTTAGAGCAATTTTTCCAGGGCCACTAGTTGATGTACTAGGGCAGCTTGGGTCACCATTATGTTCACTAGTTTTGTCTTTTTTTTTATTAGGAGTCTTAGACATTATGTTGTTGTTTTCTACTGTCTTTTTAAAGATGTTTTCAGGGGTTTTCCTAACAACAATTTGTAGTTTGTTTTTCTTGGAGGCATCTTGGATTTTCTTACTTCGGAGGTCATACTGCCTATGAACCTCCATGATAGCATTTTCAAATCCTAGCTTGTACTCTCCAGAATCCTCATATGTTCTATCAGTTTGGCTTGAGGAAAATATACCTTGTTCTTCTTTTGTGAGAAAAATATCACCCTCATTATCAGAACCTATCAGATATACATGGTTCTCTTCCTGCTCTTCAGTCTCTCTTTCCTCTTCATCTACATAGTTTTCTTGGAAAGGAGGTTTGATTTACTGGTCATTGTCTCCTTGTCTCTTTTGAGGAGGGTCTCTTCTAAAGTTTTGGTTTCTATTTCTATTTTGAGGATTTTCTTGGTTTTCCCTAGGGGGTGCTCTTTCATTCAAATTGATTCTCTCCATCATCTTTCCAATACCCTAACTAGATTGTCAATTTTAGCATCAGAGGTGGAGGCTATTGTTTCCTCTTTGTATGTAACCTTCTTCTTTGCCCTTAATCCAACCCTTCTAGAATTTTAGTTGGCTTCTACACTTATTGCTCCTATTTTCATGTCCTCTAAGGTGAGGGGATCTCTTTCTCTTAATTGATAACACATGTATGGATCAAATCCTTCCAGAAATTTCCCTAAGTCTAGGCCTTGTGGGGGTTCCATGTGAGGTGGGAGTGCACTGTAAACACTATAGAACCTAGTGCAGTAGTCTTGGAAACTTTCCCCAACATTCCTCTTAAGGTTATCATACTCTGATAGGATTTGAAGAGGATTTTTCTTAGTCTCCCACTTGTTTATGAATGTTTGGTAGAGGGAAGGGAGGTCATGAATGCTGTTAGCAGTTAAGTTTTTGAACCATTTCTTTGCTTCTCCTCCTAACATTTGGGCAAACATGATCATTTTTATGTTCTCCTCTTCTATTTATTGGTAATCAAATGCACCATCCATCTTGTCTACATGCTTCTGGGCAGTGGTAGAGTCAGCTCTAGTAAAGTGAGGGATTTTAGATTGGTAGTCTTGAGGCATAAGCAGTAAAGGTTGTGGTAGTACCAATGGGGAAAACCATGCTGCCGTGATTTGAGGTAAAGGAACCTAAGGAGGGTTTGTAAGAGGGGGGTTTGTGAGAGAAGGTGGAGGATGAAATGGATTGGTTTGCACAGTGGGTGTATGAATGGGAGCGGTAGATGTACTTGGACCAGCAAATTGAGATTAGGAAGATTTGGAATGAAAGGAGCCAAAGTGTTGGAGAAGCTGAAAATTAGGAGGAGTGGAAGGAGAGGCTTCTCTACTAGGACTCTGCAGCAAGACTATAGGCTCATGGTCTGTTTGGTCTATCCCACTTTAAGACTTAGTTCTGAAAAGGTTTCTTCTATGGTGTAAGTCAAATTGGGGATCTTGCAAGGCTGTGAGGTTTTTAGGGATAGAACTTGCTTTGTGAATGGGTCTAGCAATAGTTGAATCTTCAGTCCTAGAAGCTTTCTACAAGATTCTTTCTGGATCATCAACTATGGTAGGAGGGTTTGGGTCAGGGTGAGATCTGGTGCTGATTCTTTGTGAAGCCAGATTTTAGACCCAAAATACAGAGAGGCTAAAAGTTTATGAGAGTTTTTTGAAAAACAAGCCTATCTGTAGGATACTAAGTTCACACAATATGTAACTGGGCTTGGTACTGTTATGACTGATTGATATGTTCCCAGAGGAGTCCATGAGAAATAGTGGGGTCAACAGGGCTATTGAAGACTAGTGGAGTCACCAAGTGGATGATGCTTACTGTTTTGAGGATTTGTTTGTTGTCCACCATTAACAACTAAATACCAATCTAGAGATGTTTGTGGGTTTTCTGAGTTCTTTATGTAACACTAAGCTTTTCAATGAGTGTTCTCCAGTATGGTCACCATGGTGCTAGTATGATGAATCAACCAGATATCACTTTTGGATAACACTTGATTTATCTAAGTTTTGACAGGGGATTTGTGAGTTCATAAGGATGTCTAAGCTTGTTACTTACTTAGATCCCCAGTGGAGTCGCCATTATGTTAGGTCCCCATAATTTTTCATATTGGTAAGATCAAATTTACAAGGGTAACATCAAACCAACTTTGGAGTCTTAGGACCTAGTCTTCTTGGACTCAGAGAGGGCTCTCTCTATAATTGTGTAAAAGATGTAAACTTGATTGATTTTAGGGTTTTGATTTTAGGCTAGTTATAATGATTAGGGTTTGTTTGTTTTTTTGGATTGGTTTGGTAGGTTGTTAAGAAGAACAGATAGAGTAAGATAAAGATAATCCATTGGGCTACGAGGTCTGCAAAAGGTCTTGAAAAGTACACCAATAGGTCAAGGGTGTTTCATAGGGAAAGTTAACAAAGCCAAATGGATCTAAATAGGTTTAGTGAGTGGGAAATGAACATGAAATTGTGAATTTTGTAGGCTTAAAGGGAAATTAAGGATCCTTCAACATACTAGAACAAGGAAAGAATGAGGATGATAACATAGTAAAACTGAAGAGTAGTTAAGAAATTTTCAACTATAATTCAATAGAAAATCCTCAAAACAACAATAAAGTAATCCTAGAGAGCAGTTTAGAATTCTCTAAATATTACTTTCAGACAAAGAGAACCTTGAAAATAACATTTCAGTGAAACTAAAAAGCATTTAAGGATTCTTTAATTAAACTTCAAAGAAGAAAACATAGAGATAAAGGATGCAGACAGAAGTAGGGTGCCAAAATAACATATCCAACTCTAAAATTTCTGTCCTACTATCAGAGAAACCATGAACATAATGTAAACAAAGGAAAAAACTGACAAGAGTGGAATAACATCACCATCTAACAAAGCTCATGAATTCTAGGAATGTGTTGGTTCCATTGATATTCAGTCCAAGAGATTTACAAGGCTCCAAAGCCAAACTTCATGAAAAATCAGAGTCTATGCTTAACTCAACAATAAACCAACAACTAAAATGAGGCCTCCATGTAGTATTTAAATTTAAAAGGAGGACCAAAACCCTAGCTAGGTCTCCAAAATATCATTAATTACATCATAAATGGCATTTTTATCCAAAGAGTCCATGCAGGGCCCAAGGCACAAAATATCTTAACTCAATAAATGAAAAATAACTTATAACATAAATTATGAGCTAAATCTAGAGTGATTTGCCTCAAAAACCCTCAAAATATATTTTTCATTAACTCTAAGTGTCTTTTGATGACTTTTTGGCAACTGCACAACGCCAAAATAGGAAAAATAAGTCATTTTGCAGCAGAGTTTTGGAGGCCTTCCCTATGTCCAAATGAGCTCCATGATAGCTCATTGGAAAGATTTTCCTGTATAATTTCCAAATATAAATTTAGTTTTAAATTTTGTGCTCATTTTCCTGCTAAAAATGCAATCTCCCAAGACTGCTCAGGGCGCAACGCTAGCTCTGAAAATAGGGCAGAAAGTTGATTTTTTGCATGTTTTTGGCACTTTTGGAGTACCAGTTTTGCTCCAAATGAGTTGAAATGTTGTGTGGGTGATTTCCTTGACCTGATGAACACAAAAATGCAAATTTTTTCTCCAATGGGTGCCCCAAAAGAGAGCACAGTGCTAGTGGCACTACACGCTTGGCCCTTCAAAACAGTCAAAATTTCCAAAAACTCAAAAATTTGCAAAAGTTTTCAAAATTGGGATTTTCCTTGTTGATCATGTCTGGGATGCTTGTAGGGATGCATCAGAAAGTATTTCAATCTTTTATTTTCCTTTTTCCTCCTTTAGGGCTTGAATCTTTGCAAGGGCTCTTTTGAGCTTGGCCCTTGCAATCTTGTTTCTTAAGGCATAATTCCTTGCCATCTTCTTTTGGAGGTCAAGGTCTCTCTTGGTCCTCTCCAACTGACCCTCGAAGTGTATATTTTCCCTATCTAGCCAAGGTTCCCGATCATATTCTATTTCCATGTCAAGCAGCTCACTTGGAATGAGCTGCTCTGCCAATGCTATCTCTTGCTATTTCTCCTTGGGTAAAGCTCTCTTCAAGCCAGTTTCCCTTGGCCTCCTCCTAGGAAGTTGTTCTTCCTCTTCTTGAGTGTCATCATGAGGGCCCAAGACCTCATCTAGCTTTGCCTTTGTCTTTGTAGCCTCTTTCGGAGCTTTGATAGCTCTGATCTCATAGATAGCCTTCTCTGCCTTCAATTGCTTGTTTTCAACCTCAAAATAGTGAATCACATTCCTAGCCCTACCTAGATTGGCTTGCAAATCCTTAATTTGGGAATCTTTGATTTTGAGCAGCATGCTTGTGATCCTCTCTTCATTTTCATCATCACTTTCAACATGAATAAGTTGAAACTCTTGTTCAGTCTCATGCTTGTCTTCTTCTTCTTCATTAATGACCTTTCCCTTACCTTTTTCAAGCTGCTTGGTTGATGTAGAAGGCATGGCTCCTTGCCTCTTAAGGGAAACGAACACATGGATATTTACCCTTTGGTAGGTCAAAGGAAAAGGTTCAATTTTCATCATTTTTGTTCCACTTGTTTCACTGCCATCATTGCTACCATCATCATTGTCATTATCATTGGTACCATCACTACTTTCATGGCTCTTTGACCCACTGCCATCATCCTCACTGCTTTCTGCCCCATTGCCACTTGCCTCACTATGTTCTGCACTAATTTATTTCTCATTGTTTGACTCCTCATTTCCATCTCCCTTACTGCTTTCTTCTTCATCACTCTTTTTTGCCTCATTGCCTTCTTTATTTTTTGATGCACTAGTACCATGAGATGATGATGAGGGATTGTGAATAGGTGATGAAGGAGGAGGATCATCATGATGTGAAGGACCATGAGTGGATGGTGAGGTGGAAGAATCATCATGAGGTGAGGGAAAGTGAGTGGATGGAGGAATGGGAGGATGAGAAGAGGAAGGGACATCTTGCTGCTGATGGGCTTGTGGAGAAGTAAACACCTCATTGGAAATGAATGTTTCCCAAGGAATACCTTTCTGCTGCAGTTGGTGCATAAAAACCATTTTAATAAGAGAGTGATGGAAGAGGCTTTGCATCTGCTGAGGATAGTCTCTCTTTTGTACAATATAGGACATTTTTTCAATGGTTGTGTAGAGTTAATAGCCCTAGTAAAGTGCATAAGCAGCCTGATGTGATAGGAGTAAATGCGGGAGAATCTCCCTTCACATGTGAAATACTTCATAATGATCCTCATCATAGGAGCATATCTATCAAGCAAGTGTGAGAAAGGAAAGATGGATTTATTTTATTTTATTTTATTTATTTATTTTATTTCTATTTTTTTAAATTAAAAAATAAAATAAAAAAATTTAACATTATATTTATTGGAAATCATTAATATTGAATTAAATTTAAATTAAAAACTTTTAATATAATTTTATCATACATAATAACATATAGTTTTATTGATAAAATTTAATTTATTTTATTAAATTAGTCAAACTAGCCGTTATATTACTAACGGCTAGTTGGAGCATTCTTGTCTATTTAATCTGGTTTTTTGGTTCAGATTTCTCATCTTGTCCTGATGATGAGCCACACTAGCTGGTTCGAAACGCGTCGGCAAAAATTCCCTCCATGTGATTTTCACCGAAATAATTTCTTACACAATTTATGGATCACAGAAGCAAAATTCCCAAAGATGGATTTATTGTGGTCTTCGTATCTAGGCTTTAGGTAGGTTTCAAAGTAGCTCATGTCTAGATTGGCTTGCTTGAACCATTTCTCACCCACACTTGGTATCCCAGTGGCATTGGAAATATCATCTGAAGACAACTCAAAAGTGACTCCTGCAAGGTTAACTTGTTTCTCATGCAAGTTAATGATAAATAGCCTGGTCAGCTCAGGGTGGTTTTGCACCTGCTGTACCTTCTCACAAAAATCAAAGCATCCTACATGCTTGAAGCATTGAACAGTAAGGGGAGATGCCATTAGCTCCCTTGTGTTGGGGGGTTTAAACCTATTGATTTTTCCACCTTTGTGCTCATGCCTTCTTGGCATTTGAGGCTGTCCAACACTGTCATTGTCTCCCTCTCTTGACATTTTGAAAAACTCTATTTTTCCAACTAGGACTAAATGTGAAATTGAGATGAAAGAGGGTAATGGAATAACAACCGTTGCAATGTAAGGACTGAGTGTTATGTCAAGCTTAGATGGAAGAAAAACCTTAAACCAATGTAACCACCCTTGTTCTGACTGATACTCTTTATAAGTAGATAAATCAGTGTTTTCAAGTTCAAGCCTAGGGTTTCTTCTTAGGGTCCAAATTATTTTAATTACAAATCATCAAAATGCTTGGAGATGAAGTTAGGGCACCCACTTACCTATTTATGTGCTTAGAAGACCTTGGAGGAGACTTGAAAAATGTTTGAGTTGATTTGAGTGTTTGCAGGTTGTAGGAAGCCCTCCTGGCCAAGATTGCAGCACTCAGTCTGAGGGCACAACGCTCAATCCCAGGTGCATAGTGCTCAATCCTAAGTGCGCAGTGCCAAAAGAAGAGTTGATGTGGGTGTCGGGCAAGACTGCAGTGCTCTGTCAGCCACGCAACGCTTAGTTCCAGGTGCGCAATGCCTGTGTAAAATGTGCGAGGAGAAATTTCCAGGCACATAGCGCCTAATTCTAGGCGCACAGTGCCGACCTGAGGGCGCAACACCACAAAAATTTTGACCTAATTTTCTTGAAAACTGTTATAGCATCATTTCTCACCTTCATATGATTCATGATTACTTTTATGGCTTTGGGCACCCATTCCTACAGACTTGGACAAAATTCACTAAAAACAGTGTAAAAATCCCCATACGCGATTATGCCCAGACTTTTCCGCGTGTATACGCGAGTCCACATGTACTTTTCTGCGTATGCCATTAAAATCATTAAAAAATATATAAAAATTCCCTATTTTCGGGCTGGGTTGATGGTTACTCTGGTAGTTCAACCACCCTAGCACGTGGCCAACTGTTTCCAACTGTTGAAACTACTTTGAGGGAGTATAAAAGCCCCTCATGTGCATGGCCTAAGGGGGAGACAAATTACTGATATTATACTCTGTTGGAATCCTCTATCCAAGTCTGAATTCCCGTGCCTCCTGCACTTCCCAGTTCATTACAGGAAACCCTTGTTTCCTGGATATGCTCATCTCTCTATATGTCATCTCGTATGCACCAGTTCGGAAGGAATCTTAGTGAGGCAAGGGTGGGACGGATCCAGACGACGGTCTGCTCAAAGATCGTGGAAGGATTCAGGTGATCTCTCCACTCGTTATTTTTGTACATGCTATTTATAATACAGAAGAACCATCTTGTTCCCAAAATATACGTGATAGTGTCCTCTTGCATATATGAGAATATTTTTATTTAAGCATTTATTATGGTTTGTCTAATGTTTCATATGGATTTCACTAACATTTAGAGTAGATATATGTTGTACAACTAGTTCTTCGTGCTTGTTTCTTCTTGTCTTTCAGGATAAGAAGGAAGAAGGGTTGCTGGGGGTTTGGACCCCGCTGGATCTGCTTCAACCGTAGGACCTACGGGTAAGTTCCTCGATCTGCTCTATTTAGTTTTTCATAAACACGTATGGTTGTGTGAGTCCTTCTTGAGTAGCATGCCCTGCTCTGTGGAGGTTGTAACCCAACAAACCTCTAGGGTGATTTTCCCTGAAACAGAACTGGCGACTCCACTGGGGATCGCATTCTTGTGATTCCCCTGTTGGGTGGTTTCAGCTGTTTGATAGGTTTCCAATAGTTTTAACTTTTATTTCCAGTCCAGTTTACTCTTTCTCCGTCAGACTGAAGTACTGGTTTCTTATCCAGTCTTGATCCTTTTTGTTTTTCATTTTTTACCTTTATATACGCGGGTTTGTCTGCACACAGTCGCGTATACACGCATTTTTTGTTAAAGGGAGTCGCGTATACGCGGGTTTCCTTTAGCACAGTCGCGTATGCACGCTTGTTGCTAAACTGTAAAGTTGCGTATACTTAGGTAGATTTTGAAATTTTGGATTTCTTGGCTTTTTAGTCCTGTCTGTCTGTGGAGACATGTTCCTGCAGTGTCTTTGTGTCCTCTGGATTGTGAAGAAAGTGGTCTTTTGTCTTTTCTCTCTCTTGTTTGATTAAAAAATAGTCTTTTTGGCAAAGTCTTGCTTCTGGTGCTGGCATTTCTAGTTCGAGTACCAAGATCTCTTTCTGGGGATTCTTGGCTGTTCTGCTTTATCAGAACAGAGAGCCCCTGCTCATTTACTCTTTCCTACCTTTGTGTCTTGCTTTGCACTTCGATTTTTGCCCATTTCTTGGTTGGTTTTCTTGAGTTCAATCGACTAGGTCTTGTTGCAATTTTTGAAGGGTCTTTCTTGGTTCTTTGAAGTTTTTGTTTGCTACAAGGTTGTACTATTCTTCTAGGCTAAGTGTTTAAGTTTCTTGTCTTCTTTTGCTCATATAGATCTTGCTACTAGCTAGCCCTATAAGGTTTGGAGCATTTTTGAAGTTTGTGCTCGAAATTCAGTGTTGTTTGGCTTGGGATTGATAGTTTTGCTTGGTCTTTTCGAACTCTTCTTTTATAAAACTCAAAAGCTCAAAAAACATTTTGCTTTGTTGTTTGCTTTTGTTTTTGCATTTTTGTTTTCGTTTCACTGTATCTTTTGAAGCTTTGTTGAGATTTCTTGCCTTTGGATTTTAGCTTGATTTTGGAAAGGAGTTGTCATTGATTTCTTCCTCTTATTTTTAAACGTTTTTTGGTGTCTTCGTATTAAGTGTTTCTGATTTCGGGAACTAGCTTTCTGGACAACCAAAAAGAGATAAAACTGAAGGATTTTTGGGAAATTTCACTCTTCTTTAGGAGATTTTGCATCTTATAATTTGCATGCTTGTAGTGATTTGCATCAGGTGCACTTAAGCATTTAGTCATTTTCATAGTTTTTCTGAGTGTGAGTTTGTTATCTGAAAAGAAAAATACAATTTTTAATCTCGTAGAACCTGTGTAGAAGTTGCTTTTCATCGAAAGACAATAACTGCATTTGCATGTAGTTTGTTTTTTATTAATTTCTTTTCTGCATCAAAACACCATAAGTTTCATTTCCACATCCCTTGACTTAATATTAACACTTCATTAAAATAAGCGATTTAATTTAAAATCAACTAGCAAGTTTTCTAAGTGTCATACACCAACTAGCTAGGTTGTAGGGCCTGATTAGGTGAGTGGAGAGTTAACTTCCAAGGCCGCTCAAAAAAACATACAACTACAGAAGTGATTAATCTGAAAGCGAAATCCAACTCCGTTAGGTAGACCGAAAAGCCTCCTCCGCAGAGTCAAGCGCGAGGGGAAGTGAAGGCCAAGAAGAGAGCTACCCCTTGTCTGATTTGCTGAATCTGACCTCAAGACCGTTCCACCCGGCTTCTGACATGGATTGGTGCCCATAGTTGCCACTCCTAGGTTCCACATAGGTGACTGCGGGGTGGAATACCCATGGTACCTGAGGTAGACATCGCATCACTTTCATCAGTACTTCTGGGGGGTGCCCTTGCGAAGCTTGGGTGCTTGAGCCAGCAGTGCCTAGTTAGGAGGTCGGCGAACTTTTTCTCGATCATCATTATGGGCTCACCGAGGGCTTCGTGTTCGACGTCAGCATACATTATCACACTCGGGATTCATGCAGTACCTTGATTTCCATTTGACCCTATCGGTGGATTTCTCGCCTCTGTGTCAGCTTTCATTATTGGTTGGTTCAGAGGGTTTCTTCCGTGCGCTAGCTTCATCTTGTGCATGTCGTAAACGTACTTCAGTTTTGGTTCCATCACTCTACTTCGTCCGATTCCTTCCAAATCTTGGCCTGCGGGTTACACTCGTGTTGGACTGATGTGGGATGCCTTAATGCCTTCCTTCCAGCAGATCTTTTCCCATCGACTCTGACTCATTGCTCTGGGAATAAGGTCTAGAGTCTTTTTGTCAGTACCTTAGGGTTTGCAGTCATCAGTGGCAGACTCTTCGCTATCGACAGTGAGGATTCATCATTGCCTCCTGATTGGTAGATTCTTTCAAGTGTTCGACTTCAACTCATTTATTCGCACTTGTTAGATTGTACTGGGGCACCTTGACGCTCATTTTCATTATTGGTGGGTTGTCTCGCGTTGGTTAATGGTATACATCATTGACCGGTAATCCAACGATTTCTCACATGGTCGACTTCAGCTCATTTATTCCCATTGTGTAGAATTGTGCCATAGTGATCGGTGAAGACCTCGGGTTGCATCAGCATTTCTCGGTTCACTTTTGACAGTCCATTCAGTTTCTGCCAGTGAAGCCGTCCACCCTTATATGTTGCAGTTCAGTACAACAGCATCCTATATGTTGGCTCCCGAGTTGCGTGATTGTACCGTTTGTCCCACCTCTTATGATTCGGTACTTGGAGATTCAATTACTTATATGATCAGACATCCAGTTGCACCATCCTTGATCAGCTTTCTATATGTGATACTTGGACATTGATTCAGACTTATATTTCCGAGCCATGCTCAGATGATTCATTGTGTACTTTCAGTTCAGCTATACTTGTATACATGTTGGATCTATTCAGTACTTTCCATATGATGTATTTTTGACTGAGCATGGGTATTCCCACCTCAGCATGAGTGGACTCTCTGTTTTCTTTCATTGGTTTTTTGGCAGGCTGAAATCTGGTGAAGTCCTCTCTTGTCCTTGCGAAGTTCTTTCTATGTGCATAATAAATTTCGGCCATCATGTACCCCTTCTGACCTCATATATTAGGGGGCATATGTTATAGCATCATTTCTCACCTTCATATGATTCATGATTGCTTTTATGGCTTTGGGCACCCATTCCTACAGACTTGGACAAAATTCACTAAAAATCAGTGTAAAAATCCCCATATGCGGTTATGCCCAGACTTTTCCGCGTGTATACGCGAGTCCACATGTACTTTTCCACGTATGCCATTAAAATCATTAAAAATATATATAAAAAATCCCTATTTTCGGGCTGGGTTGATGGTTACTCTGGTAGTTCAACCACCCTAGCACGTGGCCAACTGTTTCCAACTGTTGAAACTACTTTGAGGGAGTATTAAAGCCCCTCATGTGCATGGCCTAAGGGAGAGAGAGAAATTATTGATATTATACTCTGTTGGTATTCCCTATCCAAGTCTGAATTCCCGTGCCTCCTGCACTTCCCAGTTCATTACAGGAAACCCTTGTTTCCTGGAGATGCTCATCTCTTTATATGTCATCTCGTATGCACCAGTTCGGAAGGAATCTTAGTGAGGCAAGGGTGGGACGGATCCGGACGACGGTCTGCTCGAAGATCGTGGAAGGATTCAGGTGATCTCTCCACTCGTTATTTCTGTACATGCTATTTATAATATAGAAGAACCATCTTGTTCCCGAAATATACGTGTTAGTGTCCACTTGCATATATGAGAATATTGTTATTTAAGCATTTATGATGGTTTATCTAATGTTTCATATGGATTTCACTAACATTTAGAGTATATATATGATGTACAACCAGTTCTTCGTGCTTGTTTCTTCTTGTCTTTCAGGTTAAGAAGGAAGGACGGTTGCTGGGGGTTTGGACCCCGCGGGATCTGCTTCAACCGTAGGACCTACGGGTAAGTTCCTCGATCTACTCTATTTAGTTTTTCATGAACATGTATGGTTGTGTGAGTCCTTCTTGAGTAGCATGCCCTACTCTGTGGAGGTTGTAACCCAACGAACCTCTAGGGTGATTTTCCCCAAAACAAAAACTAAAACTTTTTTCTCCTTTGAATTATCTAACTCTTTTGCAAGGAAAAAATGATTTTTCTGAAGTGTAGAGTGGCTTTTATAGATTTAGGAAATTTGATTTAATCATGAAACCCACTTTCTAATGTTTTCTAAAGTCAATTTCTTTTTTACTTTCTCACTAACTCTTTTGAAATTTTTGCTTTGCAGGTGACTTGAAAACATTGAGGTTGATCTTTCCCTTGCTCCTTTAGGCATGTCAGGTTCACTTTGACAAGTTTGGGATCTGATTATACAGAAACCTCTTCAGAACCTTCCTTCACTTCCACCATGGAGTTTAACTCATGTTTTTCATCTTCTTTGACACTTCTGATTGCAAGTGATTGAAAATACTGCCTTGGCTTTCTGTTACTCCTTGCAACATGATAATTTCACTTTTGACAACCTTAGGATGCTTACATAGTAGCAGTATCTCTAAAAACTTCTTTTGTTCCTACCTTGGAGCTAAAATAATCTTTTGTTTGACAGGTGACTGAAAACCTTGAATTCGCCTTTTTTGCTAATATTCTCTACACCTTTTCTCTTTGAGGCATGACACATTCAAGTTGGAAAATTTTGGGATGATTGCACACAACAACACCTTCAAAATCCTTCCTTTGCTATCATCATGGAGTTCAACTCATAATTTCACCCTCTCTGGCTATTTTCCCAAAACCCTAGGCATTTGGAGTGCTTTTTTACAACAAATAATCAGTGTTGTCTTCTAAGTTCTCTATAGCCCTTTCAAGTTCATTTATTTATGTCCAGTTCACCTCAAATTTTTCTAAATATCATCAAAATCCTCTGATAGAATTTTCTTCATGTTTGGTTTGGTGTACCTTCTCCATGCCATTTCTGCAATTGATCACTGCTTGGCACTCTACTTAGACCACCAAGTGAAAAAACCCTAATTATCTACAAGAACAAGAGTTTCCTTTTCTTCTGATGTAAGTTGTCTTCAATTAAGAACATACCATCTACCTTATCAATACCTTCTGCTGATGGAAACTTTAACACTCCTACAGAATTGCCAAAGTTTGTCCATTTCCTCATGTGCAGACTCTGAAACTGAAGGATAGTCTTCTTTGGAAACTCTTTAGGTTTTTCTTGAATAAACATGTCTCAACATTCTAATACCTCTAAACCAGATTCTAACAAATAAAAACAGTGTCTGAAACACCAGTGATGACCTTGGAACATATGAAACCATAATTTACCTAGTGGGATGGTTTTTTGACCTGATTTTGGTCAAAACTTGGCTTGGGGACGTCTAATGAAAAACATAGTATTTGTCAAAGTGTTGTATTGAAGATCCAAAATCCAATGTACTTTATTTATCTAAAGAGCCTACAGAGACAGTTTTGAGACCATCAATGCTTGAGGACCTTGGGGAACATGGGAATGAATAGGCTTATAGGAAACCCTAGAGGGAATGTGGGGAATATGGGCAGGGGAAAAATAGGCCAATGAAGTTATAGGCAGGGAAGGAGGCCGAGAATGATAGGTAAAATCCCATAGGGAGTTTTTAGGAGTGGCAGGGTGAGAATGGAATGGAAAGCTGATGAAATAGTGAAAAAATTTCTATAAGGATAATGAAGGTAGTGAGATTTTTGAAATTGACAATTTTCAATTAAGGTTGTTTTCAGAAATCTAGAAAAAATCTTTAGTCATCTATAGATAATGAAAAATATTGATGACTAACAATACTTTTATACTCTTGTCCCTACCATGGATTCAGACTCATCCAAAACTTAGTTTACGACATCCACAATATGTGAACATTGAAAGAAGGATAATGAAGCTATCAATTCAAGAATTTATGATCTGAATATAAGGTTGTACCACAAAATACCTTAGAATGAAAATTGTTTGACATAATTCTGGCTCAACAACAAAAAGTTCATCATTTGGAAGATAAGCCTGGTTGACACTATTAGAATCATCCTCATGGGACTTCAGTTATAGGTGTTTCATCTGACCAACACTTCTTCAGATCCACCTCGTGACATAGACATAAACAAGCCTCTAAATCCTAAAGAGTAATCTCTTCTGACATGTTTGGTTTCAAATGTATATGCATTTTGTATAATTTTTTTCGAATATACTCTACTAGGAAAATAAGAGTACATTTAGGATCGATATTTTTGGTAGTAATCTATCTAAGGGAAATTAGGAGCATTTTGAAATTCTAGATGTCTTTGAACAAGTTGATCATGTAATTATCCCAGGTGATTTTTGTGACTGAGAACAAATTTAATGAAATCTAGTACATAATATTAGTTATTGTAAAATTTGCGCTCCTTCCTTCTCAAGAAATTGATAATATTCCAAGAAAAATAACAGCCGAAGAACTTGACCCACCTTTCCCCTAAGTTGTGACAACCCCAATTGCATAACTACATTTTTGCAATGTACATATTTTTCATAAAATAATTATGGGCTGAGTTGTTGGTGTCCCGTGTTTTGATATTTTGGCAAATAAAAAGACAAGGCAACATCATAACCAATCTTTAGAGTTCCAGGATCTAGTCCTCCTGTTCTCAGAGAGGGATCTCTAAAATTTTTGTTTGCAAAGGTTTATCTTGTGTGCTTTGAGTATTGGTTTTAGACTAGTTATTAAGTGCAGGTGTTTGATTGTTGTTTGGTTGAATTGATACAACAGAACATGAAAGGTCTAGGAAAGATATATAGAAAGGAGAAACATTTGATTCATTGGGAAATGGAATCAAGAAGAGGTCATAACATACTCATCAATGGATATGGGATATCAGAGGGAAAATCTAACTTGGCCACAGGATCCTTTGGTTTTTGGAATGAGATGGACATCAATGATTTGGAAAGAGAAGTTTAATTCTCAAACAAAGGGAATTTGAAAGCACAAATTGAACAATAAAGAGCTATTTGGTAGACAGGGCTAACCATAAATTCTACAAATCACACCTTTAAGAAAATAATGATTTCAAAACAACTTTTAAAATGAAATCTAAGATTCGGGGAACACCCTATTTCCTCAAAGATTTTATTTCAAATGACTTAGAAAACATAAAAGATTCACTGATAATTGCAGTCATAGAAGAGGGAACACCTAACACATCTATGATTACAACTATAAAGACCTTTAAGGCAACTGTTTAAGTAAGGACAAAGGGCAAGATCAGAACAGACCTCCTTGGCTTACTGTAAATAGAAATACTTCAAAGGGAGACTTCAATAACAACCTTTAAGTGGCAACAGACAAGCAGGGAAAACCATAAGTCATGCTGAAACCAACTGTTCGAACTATTAAGGAAATAAACAAGCATGAGGACTAAAGAGAGAGATTAAAGACTCTAAAATACCTCAGCAGAAGAAAACATGAAACAGTGAAGGATGAACAGGTCTAAGGTGCTTCCAGGATTTATTTCTTAGCCTAAAAATTTCAACCTACTGTAGTAAGAAATTATGGAACGGAATGAAAACAGGAGAAAACATTAAACAGTTCAGAATACTTCACCAACAGCCAAGCTCATGGATCCAATGATAGAGCCTTCTCAGGAACAAGCATGCAACAACATCATCAAGGCTTCCAAGACTTCAATTTGTTCTTCAACTTCAACAGACTATGTATTATTTCATAGAGTTTCAGTATTACAACTAGTGATCAACCAACCAACACTTTCTCCTCTTCTCCAGTAGTATTTATAGAAGAATGAGGAGGTGGAATGGGATAAAATATCTTCTAAGTTCAATTAATACAATGCACTGTCTCTTGGCCTTTGAGGGGCTTAATAGAGAAGATTTTGGTATTTCCCCTGTATTAATTGGTTTACATTAACTATTAGGCTTGCTGGAAAGAATTTGTTGACTTCAAGGCTCCTCGTTATCCTTGCAATAACTTCTGCTGACAGTTTACAATAAGTTCCTTTGGTTGAATTAACTGTTCAGCTGTATTGATGCAAAATATCTCCTGGTCTGGTAATAACTTCGACCTTCTTTTGATTGATTTGAGGCTGTAGGTGGCTCTGTGGTAGCTAGGGGATTCAATTAGCCCCTGATGTGGTAGCGTAGGCTCTTTGTCTGAGAAAAAACTCATGATTTTCTTCAAAATGTGTTTAGTTGAGAGGATCAGGCTTTTAATAATCAATTTTAGCTGTAATCCCCCACAAATCTGTCTTCAATCTTCCGCGCTAGTGCGTTTTTGTCTCTTGAAACTGATATCCTTTGATTTGTGATTGAATTGCTGCATTTTGTTGGTGTACAGGGTTGCGCAGGGGTGATATGGCATCAATTCCTTATGAACCACTAATAAAACATGGATTTGAAACCTGCAAATGATTCCTTTTGATGAAACGAAGGCAGGAGGGTCGCCACCCTTTGCCTCTAAATTTCCATCAGACATAGCGGAGAAATCATTGGAACCCTGAAAAATACAAAAACGTTATGAAATCCTGCATGTATAGGTTTACTGCTTCAGAAGGCACGTGGAGGGAGCATGGCCGTTGGATGGCATCATCCAACGGTTGAGATTGTTTAGAGGAGTTCAGAGGGAAGCGGGGGAGGAAATTAAATCGAGACCGTTGATCATGCAGAGATCAACGGTCGGGAGCGAGGGTGACTAAACAATGTGAAGGGGTCACGTTATTTTAGAAAAATAAAATAAAAATGGGAAGAAAGGTTTAAAACCTTTGTTTCGAGAAAAAATGATCAAAAATCAGGATCGGGAACTGGGACGATCGTGGGCCGTCAGATGAGAGCAGTCCACGCAATCAATGGTGGAGAACAGGCGTCAATGATCCTTAGAAACATGTCTGGACATCAAAACTTTAATAAAACCCAGATGAATAAAACCCTCGAGTCCAGAAATGCTGACTGGACGAGGAATCAGGGCGATGAATTGTGGGCCGTCGATCTGCAGATCAGATCGACAGTGGAAATGCTTTAATGACCACGCCGTACCCCGAGTTATCGCACGGGCATCTTTGGAGAGCGACTACCGTCCGATGAGCGGCCCCAGATTGGAAGGTGGACGTCAATATCGCGCCGGGTCCATGTTCGAACTTTAACGTGCGATGAGCGGCAGTTTTTGAACAGTGCTCAAGGCCACGTGTCGAGCGGTGAATGGAATCGCTGTCGATCAGGAAAAAACCGCCCTCCGCTTGAAAGCGGTGCGATGGAATCCGCTTGGTTTTGCAACAGTTAATGGCTGGCGGGGACCACCGGGGCGATGGGTTGCGCGCCGTCGATCTGCAGATCAGATTGACGGTGGAGAGCGAATGAAACTTTGCACTGGCGGAAAAATTTATGATAAAACAATAAAATGACAAATTAATATAACCAAAGGTTTATACTTCGGGGCGAAATACTAATTTTAAGCGGACTGGCGCCCATCTGCGAGGCCATGGGTTATATGGGAAATCATACGACTGGGGTTTACAGAGGAAAGGGTTAGTCGAAATTGGGTGATGCAATAAGTGCTTAGAAGGCTAGCGCTCGGTTCCTAGCACCAAGACGCATGGAGGGGTAGGGTTAAAGACTTAGCCCAAGGGGGCTTAAGTATATAATATATAAAAATGTGATTTTTACAGATTTTCAATGATTTTCAAAGGTTTAGAGGGTTCTGATAAGGCAAAGAAGGAGTCTTAAAACCTTATCAAAGGGATTTTTTTTTTTTTTGATGAAGGGGAAAAGGGGAGAAACATGAAAATGAGGGGTTTTGATGGGAAATGGAAGGATAAAAATGAGATTATTTTTGGAGGTGGAAGGGAGGGGAACATGGTGTTTGCAGCAGTATTTTAGCTTTGAAATCAACAGGATTTCAAGATGGTAAGATGGGCATAGCAGTAAATATTTGGACAGAGTCATGAGGCCTTCAAGAGTCTTCAAGAGCCAACACTTTTTAGCAATAAAATATGTTCCTTGAAGACTTTAGAAAATGATTTAGCCACCATTTGGTATAAAAATTTTTATAGGTGGCTAACAGTGGCTCCACTTGGGGATGGTGCCTTATTGAAGGCATCAAGAAGTTCAGACTTGCCTTCTCTGGGAGGCTGATCAGTTGCCTCATTCATTGGGCTGCCTTTCTTTTTGTGGATGATCTTCTTATGCTCTGAAACATATTAGCATTAATGGATCAACAATGGATCTTTATCAATACAATATTTCTACCTACCCAATCCTACTGATCTAACATTTTTTCTTCATTAGAGTGCACTTGGATTGGCAAACTCTTTCACAACATTTTATTCTTTTGAAAGCAAGAAATCTAATCTATTTCTACTCCTGATTTCTCCATGGACTCAGATTAAACAGTTGAGCCCATATGATTCTCTACCTAATCTATTGTCTGTTGGGATTAAATTGTCCAACAGACTTTATTCTCTAATTTCTACAACAAAAATTTAAAAAACTTTCAAGTCAGGATTGAACAGTCTAACTTGATGCTGGTCTATGGCATAAAAACAAGCTGCACATAGACATTATTTTGCACATTTTTTTTTTTTTTTAAAACAAATATGGAAGGCTCGAGATCTGAAATTTGAAATAATTTCATTCCTCTTTTCTGCAGCTCTGTTTTGACTCTTACTTGGGCTATCTTTCCTTTGTTAACTGGTTCATATTTTAAGCTATTCAGAACCATATTCTACATCCTTTGACTCAGAATTTGAAATAGATTTGAGTCATTTTCTCTTTGAAACTTAGGTTCAGATTTTGAGCATGTTTGAACCTTTAATTTATATCCTAAACTATCTACTGATAAGCCAAGATTAAATAGTTTGGCAAATCGAATTCATTGTCCTATCAGCAGAAAATTTAAAACTAATTAGTCAAGATTAGGTTGTTTGACTAACTAGAAGTGTGTTCTCCAGGAGTGGCATTTAAGCTTGCACACTTTCAGATTTGTTTTTCTTTTTTGGTATGGGGCTATACCTTTATTATTTTTTACAATCTGCCCTCTTTTCTTTCTTTCTCTGTTTTTGTATTTTTGATTTTCATAACTTTGAATGCAATGTTCAGACTATGATATTTACAATGAAAAAATAGAATGCTTTGAAACTTATGATTCTTGGCAGAATTAATGCTTGAGCATTCTGCCATTGACAGGACCTCCATATAGATATTCTCCATTCAATTCTTTCAGGAAAAATGCATTGTGACCCCTCTCAGCATGAATAATATATGGACCTTTCCACAAGTTCTAAAACTTGCCATGTTTTCCCTTCTCTTCTCTTCTTGAATCCCATTTAAGAACAAAATTTCCAACTTGGAAATTGTCTGCCTTAGTCCTCTTATCAAATAGCTTCTTCATATTTTCTTGGAACAACTGTGTTCTTTCATAAACTTCTTCTCTGGTCTGCTGTAAATGGATTGTTTGGTTGATTCTTCTCTGCATATCATTCTCTTCAATCTGCAATTCTTGAAGGAGTTTCATGACTGGAACTCCCAATGAGGTGGGATAAACTGCATCCATGCCATAGATTAGCTGATAGGGGGACATGTTTATTGATTTCTTTGTAGTTAACCTATCAGCCCATAAGGCATGAACCAATTTACTGTGCCATGATTTCTGATTTTGCTCCAACAGTTTTTTAATGATATTGATGAGGCTCTTGTTGGAAGATTCAACTAATCCATTTCCTTGGGGATAGTAAGCAGTGGAATGAACCAAGGTTATGTGGTATTTGTAACAGAAATCAACCATCTTTTTAGACTTAAAAGCAGCAGCATTGTCTGTTATGATTTTTCTGGGACAACAAAATCTGGATAGGATATTTGTTTCAAGGAACTTGATAATGATAGAGTCATTAGCATTTATAGAGGGTATAGCTTCTATCCACTTGGTAAAGAAGTCAGTGGCTGTGAGGATCCACTTATGTTTAGCTTAGGAGGATGGGTGAATTTCCCCAATGAAGTCTAAACCCCATTGTTGAAAAGGTGCCTCAACTCTGATGGGATGTAAGGGTAAGGGAAGGAGTTTTCTTTTGCTGTCAAAGATTTTACACTTATGGCAAGACATGACCAACTTCTGAGTGTCTGGGAAAAGGGTAGGCCAATAGTAACCAGATCTAAGAATTTTGTTCGCTGTGGCCTTCCAGTAGAGGTGTCCAAATTCTCCGTCATGCAACTCATGCATGATTTTTCTTGCATCATCTTCAAGTAAACATTTAAGCAAAATTACAACAACATTTTTCCAATATAATACCCCATCTAAGATGCAAAAACTCAAAGTTTTTTTTTTCAAAAATCTAGCTTTAGTTTTAGGCAGAGAAGGAGGGGCATTTAAATATAAAAGCACATAAACAATGTCAGCATACCAAGGAGAATTTAGAAATGTTTCTTCAATAAAAGGAGTAGTAGATTCTTCTATTTCTTCCAACACATATACCATATTCATGTTTAGTGCTTGGAAGTTAGACTCAGCCATAAGTTTTGCTAATCCTTGCCCTTTAATTAGTTTGGTGGGCCTGATTTCTAAGTCATATTCAAGAATAGTTGCAATCGATTTTCCCCTTTTACCATCAGGGTCTTGACTTAGAATGTCCTTGACAACAGTGTTTGGATCAAAAGAAATTATGTGAGAGTGTAAAATATAGACCCTAAAGTCCTTTAATGCTTTCACTAATGCTAAGGCTTGCTTCTCCATGATGTTATATTTGAGAGGAGCATCTCTTAAGGCCCTACTAAAAAAGGATATTGGTTGTTCTTGCCCTGAATCATTATTTTGAAGTAAAACTGCAGCTATTGTATGTTCGGATGCAAAAGAAAAGATATAAAAGTCTTTGGTGAAATCTGGACTAATCAGGACTGCTGTTTGAGTAAGAGCTTGTTTGACCAGTTCGAATGATTGTTTAGTTGGTAAAGTCCATTTTACACCGACATCTTTCTTAAGCATGTTTGTAATGTTTTTTAATAGCTCAGCAAGATTAGGGTTAAACCTCCTCAGAAAATTGATCTTTCCGATGAAAGATTGCAACTCTTTGAGGCTTCTTGGATGACTGATTTGCAATATGCCATATATCCTTGTAGGATCTATTTTGATTCCCTCTTTTGAAATTATATGGCCAAGAAGTTTACCCTCTTGGATACCAAAGAGTGTCTTCTTGGGATTAAATGACAAGCCAAATTTCCTACACTTCTCAAAAACTTTTCTTAGGTGATTCAAATGTTCTTCATCGGTTTTTGAGAAAACAGTTATGTCATCAAGGTAAATGATTATGAAAAAGCCAATATCTTCAGAGAAGGCTATGTCCGTGGCCCTTTGGAAGGTGGCCCCTGCATTCATTAATCCGAAAGGCATTTTGACATACATAAAGGTGCCCCAAGGTGTGGTAAAAGCAGTTTTGATTTGATCACTTGGGAGCACTAACACCTGGTTGTAACCTGAGAACCCATCTAAGAGGGATATCCTTCTTGACCCAACCACCATTTTAAGTATATGGTCCATCTTGGGTAAGGGGTATTTGTCTTTTAAAGAGGCTCTGTTTAAATTTCTGAAGTCAATACAGAGCCCGATTTCCCTTGTTTTATTTCTAACAGAAACCAAGTTTGATACACACTCTGAATATCTAATTGGTATAATGATCCCAGTAGCATGCATCTTTTCAATTTCTGCCTTAACTAAAGGTAATAAAACAGGGTTTCTTCTCCTTAGTTTTGTTTAAAAGGCTTTTAATTATCCTTCAAAGGGATTTTATGTTGGATGATGCTGGTATCATACGATTTTAGGTCTTTGTATCCCCAAGCAAAAATATCTTTAAACTCTTTGAACAACTCTATATACTGCAATTTTATGTGAGCTGGGAGAGTGCTGGACAGTTTGATCATCTTGGGTTCTGCTAGACTGCCTACGTTATATTCTTCTACATTCGTTTCCACATGCTCCATTCTTGGTTCTTTGGCTACATCGTTAAAATAAAAAATGTGTTCTAAAGGTGCTAGACCTCTTGGAATTTCATCATTTTTGCATTGTAAAACTTCCAAGTCTTCTTGCTTTTTGTTATCTATTTTCTCTGTTTCAAAATGATTTTCATAATTATTTATATCAGCAGTATATGTCATTTCAGCTTCTGGGGTTTGTTCAATATACAGACAATTTTCTTTATGGCTGGTTTCCGATATTGGTATGCTGAAATCATTTTTTGATTTCAAGAAATCATCTATGTGTTTGTCGGAATCAAACACTTGCCAGTGATCTTCATTATCAGGCATGGCAGGCCTGTGTTTTACCTTCACACTAAGTAGTTGATTTATTTAAGGTATTTGGCAATTGCTGGCATTGAAAGAGAGTTCAATTGCTAGATGATTTAGTGCTCTTGGAATGAAAATAAGTTCATACTTTTCAAAGGTTTTCAACAGGTCAAGGGCAGCGTTCCGATATTCCCTGAGCCTTGGATTTCTAGCTGAGTATTCTCCTTTGATTTGTCTTATGATAAGTTCAGAATCTCCTAAGATTGATATCCTCTGGGCTTCTAATTGTTTAAGCAATTTTAAGCCTAGGAGAAGTGCTTCATACTCAACAATATTGTTAGTGCATGGGAAATCTAATTTATATGAAAAACTCTGATTCGTATTTTGAATCCAAACACCTGCCCCTGCACTTGTTTTATTACAGGATCCATCAAAGTTTATAGTCCACAGTATGTTTGGCTCATTTTCATTTTCTTGTTGTTGTTGATTTCCAATGTTTTGAATTTGATTCAAGGGAAAATTTGATTGTTCTGGTGAACTGATTAGGTCCATGTTTTCCTTATCTTGTTGAGTGATTTCATCTTCATTACATAAGATAAAGGAATCTAAACTTGATTGGATAGAATAGATTGGAGAGTTTTTTGGTTTGTCTATGTTGCTCACCATGTACTTCATGTGAGATTCCCTGTATAGTCTTCTGTTTTGGTTAAAAACAGGGATGGTGGCATAAGACATGTCCATTTGAAGGCTTCCCTGAAGTTTGGCTCCCCAAGATCTTGATAAGAGCATGCCATACTTAGGGGGAATGTCAGCTACAACTATGTCCATGACTAAACTCTTAGCAGGGATTTGGGATAAGTTAACACACAAATCTTTGATTAAACCCAAACATTTGACTCTACTTGAGTCAAAGGAATACAGATATTTGTATGGTTTAGTAATCTCTAAGCCTAAGATTTCCATTACCACCTTGGCATTAGATTGTGTGAAGCTCCTGAATCTAACATGGCATTGTGTAAGATTTTCTCGTGTATGTTCAAGCTAACATAGAAGGGAGGGACAACCCCTTCTTGGTATTTTCCTTCAACTTCTGGACCAAACAAAAACTCAGGTTTGTCATCTGTCAAGTTCAAGGTGTCAGTATCACTTCCTAAGTTCAAAGCTTTCAAAACTTGGTTTTTGTACACTTCTTGGGTTACTAGTTCAGCTAGGGGAATGGTGATTTTTATCTTGGCAATTTCTCCCTCAATACTGAAAGGAACAATTGAATTGTTCATATTTACATTTGGCTTTTCAATTGAATTCTTTTCAGCACCTTTGATGTGCTGAACCTTGTTTGGACTGGTAATTGGGACAGTTTTATTAGGACCACTAGCTGAAGTGCTAGGGGTATTCTGATCAACATCTTGCTGGACACTTTTGTCTTTGTTTATGTCTGGTTTCTTTGTCAAAATGTTGGTTTTCTCTGCTGTTTTTTTGTGCTGAGTTTTTGTGTTTTTCTTGACAGCAGAATCCGTGTTTTTGTCTTTTGAATTATCTATGTTCCCCTTGCTCCTAAGATCATATTGTTTATGCACCTCCATGATTTCATTTTCAAACCCCAATCTATACTCATCAGAATCTTCATAGGTGTTTGTACTGTGATCAGAGAAAAACCCTTGTTATTCTTCGGTGAGGAATCATCCTCACTATCTGATCCAATCAAGTTTACATGAGATTCTCCCAACCTTTCCAACTCCCTATATTCCTCATATTGATCTACATAGTTCTGTTGGAAGGGAGTTCTAATCTATTGGTCACTTTCTTTCTGCTTATCTTGATTGTTTTCTTTTCTATAATTTTGATTTCTATTTCTATTTTGGTTATTTTGAGGTTCTCTTGGTGGCACTCTCTCATTTAAATTTATCTTCTCAAGCATCCTCTCCATTACCTTCACTAGGTTGTCAATTCTTGTGTCAGAAGTTGAGGTTGAAGGTAGAAGGTCATCTTTATAAGTTACCCTCTTCTCTAATCTCAACCTATTTCTTTTCTCAATTATGTTTGCTTCTACGCTCACAGCTCCTTTCTGCATGTCTTCTAAGGTTAAGTAGTCTCTCTCCCTTAACTGATACATCATGTCAGCATCAAGGCCTTCAGAATATATTACTAAGGCCATGCCTTGAGGAGGTTTCATGTGAGGTGGAAGAGCATTGTAAACGCTATTGAACCTAGTGGAGTAGTCATGAACACTCTCTCCTTGATTTCTCTTGAGGCTGCTATATTCTGCTAGTATTTGGAGAGGGTTCCTTTTGAGTTCCCATTTGTTGATGAATGTTTGATGCAAGGCAGGGAGATCATTTATGCTATTAGGAGGTAGGTTCTTAAACCATTTCTTTACATCTCCTCCTAAACTTTGGGCGAAGATTCTCATCTTCATAGTTTCTTCTTCTATCTCCATGTAATCGAAAGAATCTTCCATCCTATCTACATGATGTTGAGCTGTTTTAGACTCTTTTCCAGTGAAATGAGGGACTTTGGATTGGTAATCATTTGGTAGGGGAAGTAGGGGAAGTAGAGGTGGATTTACAAGGGGTGGGTTTGTAAAAGGGAAAGTGGGTTGAACAGGTGTGCTTTGCACAATGGTATTATGGATTGGAGTGGAAGAAACACTTGGGCCAGCAAACTGATTTTGAGCAGACTTGTTATGGAAAAGGCTAAAGTGATGAAGAAGCTGAGAGTCAGGAGGAGTGGAAGGTGAGGCTTCTCTATTGAAGATTTGTTGCAAATCTGCAGTATCAAGGTCATTTTGGTTTAAATCACCTTGAGATATAGTTCTGAATATGTTCTTTGTATGATGTAAATCAAAATGTGAACCCTCTAAGACAACAAGGTTTTCAGGGACATAAATTGTTCTTAAGAGGCTCCTATTAGCAGTTGACTTTCCAGAGTTAGAATTCTGCCACAGAATTCTTTCTGGATTGCCAACGATTAAAGGAGGATTTGGGTCTGGATGGGATCTAGTATTGATCCTATGTGAAGCCAAACTATTTTTCAAAAATGAGAGAGGTTGGGGTTTTTAGGGACTGTTTTTGGAAGCTTCACCTCTCAGGATGTTTTGTCTAGTATGGGACTAGGCTTATAAACTTCTTCAAGGCTGGTTAACATAGTCCTAAAGAGATCTGGGAACCTAGATGAGTAATAGGCCTACTGGGGCTAGTGGAGTTGCCAGGTGGAAACTTTTTAGCTTTTATGAAGGTAAAATATTGGATGGTCCCACCACCATGTTTATTATGAAGCCAAACTGAAATGTTTTGGGTTTTCTGAGTTATTTCGGTCTTACAGGTTAAGAGAGTGTCCCAAATCTGATTCAACACTTAGCTAAGGTGTTTAATCATACAGAGTTCACTCTTATGTCTTGGAAACTGATTCGTTCAAGGTTTGATAAGGTTTAATGAGAATCCTAAGGGTTACTTAGTTTGTCACTGATTCAATTAAGTCGTATCATGATTACCATTTGTTAGGTAGTGCTTGAAGAAGGTTACTTATGTTATAAGGGCCTAAAGAGCTTTAAGAAGTATTTCAAACCACTGTATTCTCAGTAGGTCCCACCGTGATCGCCATTATGTTGGTGTCTCGTGTTTTGATAGTTTGGAAAATCAAAATACAAGCCAACATCAGAACCAATCTTTAGAGTTCCAGGATCTAGTCCTCCTGTTCTCAGAGAGGGATCTCTCAAATGTTTGTTTGCAAAGGTTTATCTTGTGTTCTTTGAGTATTGGTTTTAGACTAGTTATTAAGTGTAGGTGTTTGATTGTTTGTTTGGTTGAATTGATACAGTAGAACATGAAAGGTCTAGGAAAGATATATAGAAAGGAGAAACATCCGGTTCATTGGGAAATGGAGTCAAGAAGAGGTCATAACATAATCATCAATGGATATGGGATATCAGAGGGAAAATCTAACTTGGCCACAGGATCCTTTGGTTTTTGGAATGAGATGGACATCAATTATTTGGAAAGAGAAGTTTAATTCTCAAACAAAGGGAATTTGAAAGCACAACTTGAACAATAAAGAGCTATTTGGTAGAAAGGGCTAACCATAAATTATAAAAATCACACCTTTAAGCAAATAATGATTTCAAAACAACTTTTAAAATGAAATCTAAGATTCAGGGAACACCCTAATTCCTCAAATATTTTATTTCAAATGACTTAGAAAACATAAAAGATTCACTGATAATTGCAGTCATAGAAGAGGGAACACCTAACACATCTATGATTACAACTATAAAGACCTTTAAGACAACTGTTTAAGTAAGGACAAAGGGAAAGATTAGAACAGACCTCCTTGGATTACTGTAAACATAAATACTACAAAGGGAGACTTCAATAACAACCTTTTAAGTGGCAGCAGACAAGCAGGGAGAACCATAAATCATGCTGAAACCAATTGTTTGAACTATTAAGGAAATAAACAAGCTTGAGGACTAAAGAGAGAGATTAAAGACTCTAAAATACCTCAGCAAAAGAAAACATGAAACAGTGAAGGATGAATAGGTCTAAGGTGCTTCTAGGAGTCATTTCTTAGCCTAAACATTTCAACCTACTATAGTAAGAAATTATGGAACAGAATGAAAACAGGAGAAAACATTAAACAGTTTAGAATACTTCACCAACAGCCAAGCTCATGGATCCAATGATAGAGCCTTCTCAGGAACAAGCATGCAACAACATCATCAAGGCTTCCAAGAATTCAATTTGTTCTTCAACTTCAACAGACTATGTATTATTTCATAGAGTTTCAGTATTACAACTAGTGATCAACCAACCAACACTTTCTCGTCTTCTCCAGTAGTATTTATAGAAGAATGAGGAGGTGGAATGGGATAAAATATCTTCTAAGTTCAATTAATACAGTGCACTGTCTCTTGGCCTTTGAGGGGCTTAATAGAGAATATTTTGGTATTTCCCCTGTATTAATTGGTTTACATTAACTATTAGGCTTGCTGGAAAGAATTTGTTGACTTCAAGGCTCCTCGTTATCCTTGCAATAACTTCTGCTGACAGTTTACAATAAGTTCCTTTGGTTGAATTAACTGTTCAGCTGTATTGATGCAAAATATCTCCTGGTCTGGTAATAACTTCGGCCTTCTTTTTATTGATTTGAGGCTGTAGGTGGCTCTGTGGTAGCTAGGGGATTCAATTAGCCCCTACTGTGGTAGCGTAGGCTCTCAGTCTGAGAAAAAACTCATGATTTTCTTCAAACTATGTTTAGTTGAGAGGGTCAGGCTTTTAATAATCAATTTTAGCCGTAATCCCCCACAAATCTGTCTTCAATCTTCCGTGCTGGTGCGTTTTTGTCTCTTGACACTGATATCCTTTGATTTGTGATTGAATTGCTGCGTTTTGTCGGTGTACAGGGCTGCGTAGGGGTGATATGGCATCAATTCCTTATGAACCATTAATAAAACGTGGATTTGAAACCTGCGAATGATTCCTTTTGATGAAACGAAGGCAGGAGGATCATCACCCTCTGCCTCTAAATTTCCTTCAGACATAGCAGAGAAATCATTGGAACCCTACAAAATACAAAAACGTTATGAAATCCTGCATGTATAGGTTTACTGCTTCAGAAGGCGTGTGGAGGGAGCATGGCTGTTGGATGGCATCATCCAACGGTCGAGATTGTTTAGAGGAGGTCAGAGGGAATCGGGGGGGGGGGGAATTAAATCGGGAGCGATGGTGACTAAACAACATGAAGGGGTCACGTTATTTTATAAAAATAAAATAAAAATGGGAAGAAAGATTTAAAACTTTTGTTTCGAGCAAAAATGATCAAAAATCAGGATCGGGAACTGGGACGATCGTGGGCCATCAGATGAGAGCAGTCCACGCGATCAATGGTGGAGAACAAGCGTCAATGATCCTTAGAAACATGTCTGGACATAAAACCTTTAATAAAACCCAGATGAATAAAACCCTCGGGTTCGTAAATGCTGACTGGACGAGGAATCAGGGCGATGAATTGTGGGCCGTCGATCTGCAGATCAGATCGATGGTGGAAATCCTTTAATGACAGAGTCGTACCCTGAGTTATCGCACAAGCATCTTCGGAGAGCGACTACCGTCCGATGAGCGGCCCCAGATCGGACAGTGGACGTCAATATCGCGCCGGGTCCATATTCGAACTTTAACGTGTGATGAGCGGTGGTTTTTGAACAGTGCTCAAGGCCATGCACCGGGCGGTGAATGGAATCGCTGCCGATCAGGAAAAAACCGCCCTCCACTTGAAAGCGGTGTCATGGAATCCGCTTGGTTTTTCAACAGTAAGTGGCTGGGGGGGACCACTGGGGCGATGGGTTGCGCCCCGTCGATCTACAAATTAGATCGACGGTGGAGAGCGAATGAAACTTTGCACTGGCGAAAAACTTTATGATAAAACAATAAAACAAAAAATTAATATAACCGAAGGTTTATACTTCGGGGCAAAATACTAATTTGACTGGCACTCGTCTGCGGGGCCATGGGTCATATGGGAAATCATACAACCGGGGTTTACGGAGGAAAGGGCTAATCGAAATTGGGTGATGCGATAAGCGCTTAGAAGGCTGGCACTCGATTCCTATCACCAAGACGCATGGAGGGGTAGAGTTAAAGACTTAGCCCAAGGGGGCTTAAGTCTATAATATATAAAAATGTGATTTTTACAGATTTTCAATGATTTTCAAAGGTTTAGAGGGTTCTGATAAGGCAAAGAAGGAGTCTTAAAACCTTATCAAAGGGATTTTTTTTTTTTTTTTGATGAAGGGGAAAAGAGGAGAAACATGAAAATGAGGGGTTTTGATGGGAAATGGAGGGATAAAAATGAGATTAGTTTTGGAGGTGGAAGGGAGGGGAACATGGTGTTTGCAGCAGTATTTTGGCTTTGAAATCAGCAGGATTTCAAGATGGTAATATGGGCACAATAGTGAAGATTTGGACAGAGTCATGAGGCCTTCAAGAGTCTTCAAGAGCCAACACTTTTTAGCAATAAAATCTTTTCCTTGAAAACTTAAGAAAATGATTTAGCCACCTTTTGGTATAACAAATTTTATAGGTGGCTAACATGAGTAATGGATGCAAATTCTAGAGACTACATGTTTTCTTGTTTGAGATGTTTAGTTTACTTGCTGCAAGAGAAATTGGATCATTTGGAGACAACCATTGAAGGTTGGTTACTATGCTTATTAATGGCATTGGTTCTTTAATGTAATGGATTGAAAAAAAACATTACATAGCCCATTTTGCTTGGGGTAAGGAACAAGGGAGAAAAGGGACAAAATTAATGAGAACCCATATAATGAAGGGAACTGGCAAGAGGAGGAAGTTAATGGGAGTGGTTGAACCAAATTAACCAACTGAGGTAGAGGAATACGTGGCTCACTTGCCATTGGATGGAAATATATGTTGGCAATGTCACGTGTCATAGGTTATGCAACTGAAAATTAGGAAAATAACTCATATAAAAGAACCATCGTGGACAAGACAAGACAAATAAGATATAATACAGAGAGAAAAAAACAGAGAATAGGGGAGAGATATCCACAAGGAGTGAAAGATAAAAAAGAGAAACATCGCGGATGAGAATGTGCAAAGAAGTTCACTATGGAGGAGCGCAAGCAGGGGAGTCACTTCTAGTTGTTCCAAGGTTCCCAAAGGAGTTTTCTTATTTTATGGTTGAGCAATAGGGGACAAGAGGAGCTTCTTTGGGTGAGGGTAAAACTCTGGACACCCAGGGGGTTGGAGGGTGGGGATGGGTTTTCTCTAGAATCCATTGATATATTGTGTAGAGGTTTAGATCTTAGATTCCTGGCAGAAGTTTTGGAGTCTCCTTTTCTTATTTGAAAGGTTGATAGTGGGTTTTGGATTCCCTTAGTGGGTGGAAATACTGTGTTTTAGGGTGGAGGAGAAGCCTTTGGATTCCCTAGACGGTGGAGGAGAGTCCTATGGATTCCCTAGAGGGTGGACATGAAGCCCCTAGATTCAGTGGAGCATGGAGGAGAAGCCTTTGGATTCCCTGGAGGGTGGAGGTCATGAAGCCTCTATATTCTGTGAGTGGTGGAGGTGAAGCCTATGGATTCCCTAGAGGGTGGAGGAGAAGCCTCTGGATTACCTAGAGGGTTGAGGTGAAGCCTTTGGATTCCTTGGAGGGTGGAGGATAAGCCTTTGAATTTCTTGGAGGGTGGAGGTGAATCCTCTAGATTCTATGGAGGGTGGAGGTGAAGCCTCTGGATTCCCTAGAGTTTTCTAGCTATGGAACAACTAAAGGGTGGAGGCAACAGGCTATTGGATTCCATGTGAAATTATAAACTTCTATTGGGTTGGTGGGTGGAGGAAGGAGGGCCTATGGAGTTCTTTTTTCAACAAAAATTTTGTACAAAATCCCTTTAGCAATCCATCTCAATGTCTGGAATCTATCTCGGGGGTGATAGTGGCAAGTGAGAATTGGTTGTAGTTATCTATGTTTGGGTGGAGAGTCACAGTCCTTAACTTATTTTCCCTAAAAATTCATAAGATAATTACCCTTATGAATCCTTTACATGATAATGTTTGTATGTTTAATTTCTAGTAGAAATGGTGTTGTTATCCACAAGGAAGATACATGATTGTGTGTTTTCATTTATGGTTGAAATGGTGTTTCTATGCATAAGGAAAATGCATCATTGTATTGTTACTGCTACACAATTAACTGATGGACAATGCATAATATAAAATGGATTGGAATTGTTCATAAGAGGCTTGATTTGTTACAGAAACATTTAGAATATGACTTCTTCTTGTTGCAATATGATTTTTACATTGATGATAGTCTGCATTGGTATGGTTTTTGTTACAATGTGCTAATGTTGAGTACTTTCTTCCTCCCTTATTCTTATTAACATGTGATTTACATGAAGGGAATATTTAGACTATTGTAGTGTGTGCCCTGGTGAGGGGTATGCACATTCACTAGAACTAGGACTTTGTTCATAGGTTATATGAACTCTCATGAGTAGGGATTGACCTTATAGGATGGGTTGACCTGATGTTTCCAGCCTTGCATTCCCAACATAATGCATCCTCGTTATATTTTCTTTGATATCGAATCTCCTCATGTTGGACACCATATTCTATACCATATCTCAATGATGAGATAGTGTGGTAGCTTCTTACTTGAATGGTTGGTGATAGAAATGGTGTTTCAGGAACGGTTACCATGTTCGAAGGAATAAACCTCTGGTCCCTACTAATGGCCAAATGTGTTGGAGATTCTTGTAAAGCATAGAAAAGTTATTGGCTAGGTAATTTCAAGCCTTAGGGTGCACCTTGGGGTTCAAATATTTGAGGAGTATTGATCTCCTGGTAGTGTTCTTGGTATCTTATGAAACCCATGGACCCCAGAAGGTGAAACCTATGGTAATATCGGGAGGATATCACCGTCAAGTGCCTTAGCAAGGTCTAACGTCCATGGTAGAACATTAGAAAATGTATATAATTTTGTAGAGCCATTGCGGCTAGGCCAAGATGGGTTTATTTTGTTAATGGTGCATAGTGCGAGAAGGGATAGAACTCTGATGATAAATAATTGGATTCAATATCGAGCATGTTTCTCAAGATCTGGCAAAGCCTCCTTATCTCAGGCGATGGAAAATTCGTTTTGTGAGAGACATGGTTACGAACTCAGGCTAAGACTTATCCTTATTGTATTTTTGTTTAACCTTATTTGAATGACTTGAAAAGAAGCCCCATCGTGGAGGTAGTAGGATGAAAGTTCATATGATTCCTTTTCTTAAAAGGGAATGTTGGAAGGATGATACAACAAGAGGTATAACCTAGAACATATACCAGAGAAAAACCCCAATGATGCACGTGGAGAAATAGTCGAGGTAGCCCAGAAGTAATTTTTGGGGAAATGGGATTGGGGAGGTGTCGTGGAAGTTTGACCCTAGAAGGTCCACCCTAGAGGAAATCGCCAGACACGCATTGGAAGAAATAGTTGGGGTAATCTAGGAGTAATCGACAAGGAAATGGAACCGAGGGTAGTGGAGGTTCTAGTAGAGGTTTCCTGGAAGAAATATATGGGGTAACCCTGAGATTAATTTTTGGGGAAATGGATCCAGGGGTAGCGAAGCATATAACAAAGTTTTTGACCCCGGAGGAAAAAAAAATAAAGTATGTCTGGAAGGTACAGCTAGGTAATGCCCAAAGGTTGTAGTCGGGCTAAGGAGCTAGGACCTGACATGAGATGAATGGGTTAGTAGCCTCTAATGAACTACCATGTGGTGCCACAAGATTGGCCACATGGGTCCACATGGCAAGGTTGATGCCGTGGCACCCTCAGGTTTGTCAGAAATTCCAAGGACCATAAATATTCAAGGAGGGGAAGTTTTATATCACCAAATTTGTCTTGATGAGATGAACACAATGGTGATGATTATTTCCAGTTCAAAGGAAAAAAAAAAAATAACAAATTGTGTTATCCCATCTCTATAACTATTTACTAGGGATATTTGATTAGCAAGTGAACATATTCCACCGGGGTAGGGTGGGGAGGTGTTTTTACAAGTGGTATCAGAGAATCCAGGTTAAAAAACTTGGACTAGATGGGCTCTATTATTGGGCAAGTAACAACAGGATTCTACGAAAGGCCTTATGATGATTTTTGGAAATTAATCAGAAAAAAATTTAGTTGTTAAAAGATGGTATAATTTTTTAGTTTCATGTGTATTGTGTTAATAATTTATTGATTTTTTAATAATGATTTACTGATAAGGATTATTGTTACAGATGGTTTTCTATAACAACCTGCAAAAGGCAGGACCAAGGACATGATGTCTTACCATTGAATTATTTATTATGCGGCTAATAGTTTTATGTGATCCCACAACACATTATAAGCAACAATGGATTGTGAAAGACACCGGAATGAGGACCAGAATGGTGCAATATAGCTTGGATTAGTCACAACACAGAAATGAAGAGGCCATATCAAATGAAGAAGAAATATCAATTGGAAAAGGGGTAGGGAAAAACTCTCTAGACTGGTTGGACACCTTGAGAAGCCTAAGGGTTGAGGTCAGAAGTTTTAAGGTGGAAAATGAAAGGCTGGTGAGAGCCTAGGAAAAGAAAGTTGAAATCAAAGAAATTCTATTGCAAAACCTCTCAGATTTGCATAAGTAGAAGAAATATGAGTTGGGAACTAATCACAGAGGAAAGGGAAGCCTTAGAGAATTAGAAGAGAAAAAAATGAGGTAGATGGTGGTGGGTTCAGTAAGAGGAATAGAGGAGAGAGTGAATACATTTGGAAAGGGAACATACTGTTAAGTACCTCGGAAGGAAGGACCAACATTTATGTGCATCATTATAACAAACATTCTAGCTCCACTACCAGAAGGCACCCTCATCACTCTCATCGCTCTCAACACCATTGTTATAGCATCATTTCTCACCTTCATATGATTCATGATTGCTTATATGGCTTTGGGCACCCATTCCTACAGACTTGGACAAATTCACTTAAAAACAGTGTAAAAATCCCCATACGCAACTATGCCCGTACTTTTCCGCGTGTATACGCGAGTCCAGCTGCACTTTTCCGCGTATGCCATTAAAATGATTAAAAAATATATAATTATTCCCTATTTTTGGGCTGGGATTGAGTACCAAGATAGCTTTCTGAGCATTCTTGGCTGTTCTGCTTTATCAGAACAGAGAGCTCCTGCTTATTTACTCTTTCCTGTCTTTGTTTTGTGCTTTGCATTACGATTTTTTCTCGTTTCTTGATTGGTTTTCTTTGAGTTCCATAGGCTAGGTTTTGTTGCAAATTTTGAAGAGTTTTCTTGCTTCTTCGAAGTTTTTGTTTGCGACGAGTTTTCACTATTCTTCTAAACTGAGTGTCTGAGTTTTCTTGTCTTCTTTTGCTCTTATTGATCTTGCTATTAGTTAGCCTTATAAGGTTTGGGGTCATTGTTGAAGTTTGTGCTTGAAATTCAGTCTTGTTTGGTTTGGATTTTGATAGTTGTGCTTGGTATTTTCGAGCTCTTTCTTTGTAAAACTAAAAAGCTCAAAAAACATTTGCTTTGCTTTTTGTTTTTGCATTTCAAAGGCTTAAAAAACATTTTGTTTTGTTTTTGTTTTTGTTGTTGCATTTTTGTTTTCGTTTCTCTATATCTTTTGAAGCTTTTGTGAGGTTTCTTGCTTTTGGTTTTTAGCTTGATTTTGGGGAGGAGTTGTCTTTGATTTCTTCTTCTTGTTTTTGAGCGTTTTTTGGTGTCTTATATTAAGAGTTCTTGATTTCGAGAACTAGCTTTCTGGGCAACCAAGAAGAGTTAAAACTGAAGGAGCTTTTTGGGAAATGTTCACTCTGCTTTAGGAGATCGTTTGCATCTTAGGATTTGCATGCTTGTAGTGATTTGCATTAGGTGCATTTCAACATTTAGTCAGTTTCTTAGTTTTTGTGAGTGTGAGCTTGTTATTTGAAAAGAAAAAATACAATTTTTAATCTCGTAGAACCTGTATAGAGATTACTTTTCATCGAAAGACAATAAATGCATTTGCATGTAGTTAAGTTTTTATTAATTTCTTTTGCGTCAAAAACACCATAAGTTTCATCTCCATATCCTTGTGACTTAACATAACAGCCCATTAAAATAAGCGATTTAATCTAAAATCAACTAGCAAGTTTTCTAAGTGTCAAACACCAACTAGCTAGGTTGTAGGGCCTTGGAATAGGTGAGTGGAGAGTTAACTCTCCAAGGCCGCTCAAACAAACATAGAAGTTGATTAATTGAGCGAAATCCAACTCCGTTAGGTGGACCGGGAAAGCTCTCATCCGAGAGTCAAGCGTGAGGGGAAGTGAAGGCTGAGAAGAGGGATACCCCCTCTCCGATTAGCTGAATCTGACCTCAAGACCATTCCGCCCGGCTTCTGATACAGATTGGTGTCCATAGTTGCCACTCCTAGGTTCCATACAGGTGACTGCGGGGGGGAATACCCGTGGTACCTGAGGCAGACGTCGCATCACTTTCAGCAGTACTTCTGGGGGGTGCCCTTGCGAAGCTTGGGTGCTTGAGCCGGCAAAGGCTGTCGTTAGGAGGTCGGCGTAACTGTTTCTGATACCTTCACTAGTTGTTCTGGGCCCTAATCATCCCAGACTGCTTTCGGGAGGTCCTATATTTCGCTTTCCTGTATTTTGGTGTCCGGTCCTCATCACCCGGAGTGGAAATACTTGGAGGTTGTTTGCTTGACTGTATCTCAAGGATTTTTATTTTAGTGAGTGCTCTTTGCTCCTATCTTGCCTAGCTTTTCACTTTTTTGAGTCTAATTTAAAATCTATAAAAGTGGCTGATCAAGCGCCTCGACGATCGAGGAGAATCTGGGGGTTATCTCCCGAGAGTCCAGAGCCTTCTTCGAGAAGGCGTAGGAGTGATTTAGCAGGTGCTTACCACCCTATGGCGTCCGACGCAGTGGAGAGAGATCCTCCACAGAGGTCTGAAGGTTTCGTAGCTGATTCCGGTGTCGGTCCCGAGAGGAGCGTTCCGCTCACCTCGCGAGTTTTGTTTCCTCAGAAAGAAGATTTTGAGATAGAAGACGTACCTGAGCCTCCTGCTACAGGTCCATATCCTCTTCCTCCTGATTATCCGTTCGTTGTTCAGTACATCGGACCTGAGTCAGAGAGACTGCCAGATCTTCCGTATCATTCTTATCTTTCGATGGCCACGACTGGGAACGCAGCTTCTGCTGTGAGTGCTGCAGGCATTCAGACTCCTGTTTCTGTTGAAGTAGGGGGCACTATTGCTTCATCTTTGATTGCTTCTAGTGTTGCTGTGTTTGGCTCTGGTTTCACCCAGGCACATGCTTCTCATTCTGGTCCCTTTTGTTCAGGGATGTCCATTAGTGGAAATCCCTCTTTTTCCTTTTCTGCTGCTTCAGCTGGATCTACGCCCATGTCTAACATGGCTAGTGGATCAGCTTCGTTTCAAGGGTTCCCCTTCAGAACTGGACACATTCCTAGTTCGAATCCTTCGTTAGGGTCCTTTCTGTTTACATCCCAGACCCAGAGTTTTAACCCTTGGTCTGGGGAGCAAAGTTCGACTACTTTTACAGGATGGAACCCTGTATTTACTACAGCGGGGGCAGGGAATCAGTTTTACGCAGGTCATCAAGGGAATGCTTCTTTCCCTTCATCGAGTGCTTATAAGACCTTTTCTCCTTTGTCTAATGCCTGGAACCCCTATCAGGGGCTTTCCTCTTCATTTAACACTTCAGCGGGGGGAACTGGTCTGGGCTTTGGTAACTCAGCGTGGGGGGGAGGTTCTTCTCCTTTTTCTACGGGTCCTTTCTGGCAGCCTGGTGCCTCATCAAATCCAGGCTATTCTTTTCAAAATTTTGGGAATCCATCCCATCAAGGATGGAATCCTCAGGCTCCGCCTCGCTTACCTTTTCTGGCAACGTTAAACTTGCCAGATTTGTCGAAGTTGACTAATGATCCGATTCGTTATAGTCCGGGGTGGCCTCCGGTCCCGACCAAACTTCCTTCAGACATTCCAAAGTTTGAAGGTAAGAATGGAGAGGATCCGGCGGACCACATCACCACTTTCCACTTATGGTGTTCTTCGAAATCCCTGATCGATGATTCGATTAGGTTGAGATTATTTCAACGCACCCTAACTGGAAATGCTGCCAAATGGTATATCGAGCTCACTGGGGGCAGTTTCGCTACATTTGGAGAGCTGGCTGTCACATTTCTGAACCATTTTCAGTTGCCTGTCAGATATGAGGCTGGGACTGAACTCCTGGCTAATTTTAAGCAGGATGAGGCAACTCACATTTCTGATCACATTCAGGAATGGAGGAGAAGGAAGAGGCTTATCAAAGCTCATATTCCAGGAGAATTCTTTCTCGAATGGTTTCTGAAATATCTGCAGTCAGATATTTCAAAAGATGTATCCCTATCTGGGGTATTTTCTGAGGAGCATGCCATTTTTAGGGCCCAGCAACTGGAACTGATCTATTCTCAGTATGGGGTCCTTTATAAATATTTGCCCAATGCTCCTCGCTCCAAATTAGATTTATCGAAAACTAAGCCCGGTCCTCATGGTGATGGGCTTGTCGGATCGGTCAATAGTGGTGCAGCCAGCCTGCTTTCTCAACTGCAGCAGTTGTCTTTACAATCTGCTCCTTCTGGTCAGGCTGTGCCTGCTGATTCATCACCTTCCCAGTCTTTGTCCATAAATGCTGTCCAAGCTTCTGATCCCAAAGGAAATCAACAATCCGATGGGAAGAAAAAGGGACGAAATAACAAGAAGAAGGGCAAGAACGGGAAGGGCAATGCAAATAAAACCAACGAGCGTGTTGGTGAGGGTCAAAAGGAGAAAAAGAAAGTGAAGTTTCCATGCAAGTTGTGTACTGGAGACCATCTCACACACCTTTGCCCTAAAATTCAGGATGCGCAGCGCTTGTTAGCCCAGCAGGGTTCTTCTAGTTCCCAGGCTGTGTTAACAAACCCTTTTCCCCAAAGGCAACAATTAGTTGTTGGCACGAACCAAAATCCTGGGGCTTCCTCTGGGGGCACCCAGGAAGGGGAAATTCCATCGAACATTTTCATGATGAGTGCTCACGTGGATATCGCTACGAGATCCCGTGATTATGGTGGAGAAGAGTCTTCGAAAGCTAAGGATACTCCTGATGCTACTGAGCCGCTTCACATTACCAAGCCTACTGTTGAGTCTATGCCTCGGATGCCCAAAGCATCTTCTAAGCGATCAACGATTAATCCGAATGCTAGGGCTGCCCAGAACTACTCGATTGTGGAAGATCTGGCGCAGAGTCCTTGTGCTATGTCAGCTTTAGGGGTACTCCAGTCTTGTCCGGCTCAGCGCAGTGCTTTGCTCACTGCCATTGGGGCTATTGATCCGAAAAATTCTCTTCTGATTACTTTTGATATGACTAATTTTAAGAAGAGACTTCCTCATCACATGGCTTTTCATATTAAATCTTCGTATCGGAAGTGCAATATCTTTCGAACGGTTGTTGATGAGGGTGCTTCCACATGCGTGATGTCTCTCGCATGCTGGAAGACACTTGGATCTCCCAAAGCTGTTCCATCTAGCACTGTTCTTACTGCGTTCAATGGTCATTCTCACAGACCCCATGGTATTGTCCCAGCTTTGCCCATCTGTGTTGGGGGAAAAACTGTCAATATAGAGGTTGAGGTAGTGGATGCAAGCTTGGACTACAACCTTCTGTTGGGGAGGAATTGGATTTATGAGATGGATGCCATTGCATCCTCATTATTTCAAATTATATGTTTCCCCCACGAAGGGAGGATTGTTACAGTGGATCAACTGGACTGTCCTCCTGTAGACCCGAATGCGTCTACTGACTCATCTGTTCCAAAATTGGATAATACTAAGGCGCCTGTTGAGAATTTAGGAGTTGGAATGTATTCTTCCTTGATGGGTACTTTCGATCTTCCTCCTCCTACGGTGCATATAAATGCTATTTCATCCTCCAAGGTTCCCCTTCGAAGAGAGTTCTTCAGAACTCATTATTTTTCGGACCCTTGGACCTTACCTTCCCCTACTGCCACATTAGCGGAAGGTCAAGTGGGTGGAATGGCATTTCCAATTTCTGCAGCTGAGATTGCATATCAGTCTATTGTTGACTCTGCAGAAACTGTCCCAGCTCCTCTTTCACCGGAAGAGTTGGATGGTGATGTGGCTCCGGCTTGGACACTTAGTTCTTCTTCGGCCCAGGATTGTCTTGATACCACTCTTCCATCTGAAGAGGCGATCCTGGAAGCCATGACTGGTATAGATAGATCGTGGGATGATTTGCATCATCGGTCTTACTTCACTTGAGCGAAGTTGAAAAAAGTTTTCCAAGTCCTCAGTCTCCTAGTCCTGTTCACCCAGTCTTCAACCCTTTAGCACCAACACAGGTTTATGCTGAAGGGAACATGGTTGTGATCTCTCCTACTATCCTGGTGAACATTTCCAGGGATCCCAATATTATCGAGAATGTCTTCATTGGAGCTGAATGTTCCCGTGAAGAGGTTCAAATTTATACCGAGCTCTTCAAAGAGTATAGGGATGTATTTGCTTGGTCTTATGAGGAAATGCCTGGCATAGACCCATCTATTGTCCAGCATGAGATCAAGGCGTATGAAAACGCTAAGCCGGTGAGGCAAAAACTTCGTCCGGTCAATCCTAGGAAGGCAGCAGCTATCAAAGCTGAAGTTGAAAAGCTGCTTAAGGCGGGATTCATTTTCCCTGTTCCTCTAACTGAATGGGTTTCAAACCCCGTTCCCGTAGATAAAAAGCAAGGAACGATTCAAGTGTGCATCGATTTCAGAGACCTAAATAAGGCATGTCCTAAAGACAATTACCCCACACCATTCATCGATCAGATCATTGACGAGTGTGCCGGTAACGAGATTTTCTCCTTCATGGACGGTTTTTCTGGATATAATCAAATTACTATCCGTCCTGAAGATCAACATAAGGCTGCTTTTATTTGTCCCTGGGGTACGTTTGCATATAAGAAGATGCCTTTTGGTCTTAAAAATGCTGGGGCTACCTTTCAGCGGGCCATGTCTTACGCCTTCCACGACATCAAGAAGATTATCGAGGCATACTTAGATGATTTAGCTGCTCATTCTCGAAAGAGGATGGATCATCCTGGTCACCTCCGGCAAATATTTGAAAGATGTCGTTTTTATAAAATTCGATTGAATCCGAACAAGTGCGTTTTCACGGTTACATCCGGTCGGCTGTTGGGATTTATCGTGTCTAGGGAAGGGATAAGGGTAGATCCCTTCAAGGTTGAGGCAATACTTCGGTTGCCTCCCCCGTCTTCAATCCGTCAGCTTCAAAGTCTCCAAGGGAAGTCTAATTTTCTTCGGAGGTTTATCGTCAATTATGTTGAGATTACAAAGGGATATATGAGACTGTTGAAGAAAGGAGTTCCTTTTCTTTGGGACGACTACGCTCAACGCTCATTCGATGCTTTGAAAAAGGCATTGACCTCTGCTCCTTTACTGAGTCCACCTGATTATAGCAGAGATTTTCTTTTGTATCTAGCAGCGACAGAATCTACCATTGGTATGGTTATGGTTCAGGAAGATGATGCTCTTGCAGAGCATGTTATTTACTACCTTAGTCGAGGACTGGTAGGACCTGAACTTAGGTACACTCCGATAGAAAAATTAGCCTTAGCAGCAGTCCATGTTGTACAGCGACTCCGGCATTACATTATTCTTCGCAAAACTTATGTTTTGGCAGCTGCCAATCCATTTCAGTTTGTCCTCATCAGGCGAGTGATTGGGGGCAAATATAATAGATGGATTGTGATTTTACAGGAATTTGATCTTGAGTTCATGTCTGCCAAATCCAAGAAATCATTAGTTTTTGCGGAATTGATCTCCGAGTTGCTCTGTGGGGAAGAGATGATCTATGATGAATCCTTTCCAGATGAACACTTGTTTCTTATCTCTTCACAGGATCCTTGGTACGGAGATATCATTGTGTATCTCCAGACTGCGAAGTTTCCCTCTACTTTTTCGAAAGATGAGCGTCATAAGCTGCGTCACTTGGCCAAGAATTATTTGATTATTGGTGATGCTTTATACGATCGAGGGGTGATTCAATCCTAAAATGACTGCTTAACTTCGAAGAAAGTGAGAGAGTGCTCTTTCAAATGATTCTCACAGAGTGGAGCTTGTGGTGGTCATTTATCTGGGCTTGCTACAGCCCAAAATATCTTGCGTGTTGGGTACTTTTGGCCTTCGATTTTCAAGGATTGTATGGAATCGGTCAAAAATGTCATCTGTGTCAGGTTTATACTCGAAAAATGCGCGCTCATCCAGCTCTGCTTTTTCCAGTCATTACTGTCAGTCCCTTTACAAAGTGGTGTATTGATTATACTACTTGTAACTCGCCTTCGGCTAAAGGTCACAAGTAAATTATTGTAGCAGTAGACTACTTTACGAAGTGGGTCGAGGCTATGCCTACTTTTGGGAATGATGGTGAGACAACAGCTCTTTTTCTTTTCAACCAGGTTATTGCTCGTTTTGGTATTCCTAGAGAGATTGTCAACGATCATGGCGGAGTCATTTTCGAATAGTATGATGGTGAGTTGGCTCTCAGGTGGGTTTCCAGGTAGGAGCATTCATCTCCATATTATTATCCTCAAGCCAATGAAATGATGGAGCCGTGAATAAATCCTTGAAGACAATTCTTCAAAGGACAATTGATAAACATAGATCCAACTGGCATATTATGCTATATCCTGCACTTTGGGCATACCGGACGTCAGTGAAAATTGCAACTGGCTTTACTCCGTTTCAGCTAGTGCACGGGGTGGAATCAGTATTTCCATTGAGATGCGAGATTCCTTCTCTTAGGATTAGGCTGTTGAACTTCTTTCGACACTTCTAGTCTGTGGTGACTTCTTCTCTGAACATCTCGATGAGCGCGGCGTCGGGATACGCCACGATGAATGAGCGCCTCAAAAACAGTTAAAAGTTGATACGATAAAGTGAGGATTAAACCTGGGTCTTTTCGGAAGGCAGCCTTGTTTTGGTCTATGCCCAAGAAAAAGATGCCTTGGGGGCGAGGAAGAGTTTAAGTCTATGTGGTATGGCCTATGTAGATGAAGTCCTTAAGGGCTTATACCTTGGTTACGGAAGGGAACGAGTTGCCGGAACCCCGAAATGGGCTCTATTTGAAGAAGTATTATGCCTAGGCTTCGGCCTGGCATGTTGCTTTTGTATATAGTAGTTTTTTCTTTGTACATATCTGATTGATTTTCGATTTTTGATGAGTTGGTGATGTTTTTGATCTGCTTTGGCAGGTTGTGTTGGATGTCATGATTCATTTTGGTTTCGCCGATGGTGCTAGTAGACACACCCGGAACTTAGCTTCCGCGGCTTGGGTGCTTCATTATCCATCCGGTCAGCTGTTAGTATCAAGAGGGGTCTGCATTGGTCCTTCTTCCAATAATATAGTAGAATACACTGTAGTTGTTCATCTACTCTCGGAGGAAATATCTTTGGGTGTTGATTCGTTGGTAGTTTTCTTGGACTCCCAGCTGGTGGTGTCGCAGTTGAACAACACTTATCGGGTACGAGATCCATTTTTATTACGATTGTTCTTGAGAGTACGTTTGTTACAAAGGTCATTTCAATTTTTAACTTTCATTCATATTCCTCGAGCTGACAATTGGTTTGCTGACTCATTAGCTAATCAAGCATTGGATTGGCATATTAATAATTCCATACAATAAAATTTTAATCATCAAAAACATCATACATTTGATACATTTATCACATCACATCAAATATCGTTGTATATATATCATCAGAGTGTTCAAAAACTTTACAAAAATTTGGATCCATAAGGTCATACAAAACTTGGGCTTATGCCCGATCATGTTCAGTCTCAAAAAAGAATATACAGTCATCTAATACATAATATCTGTCTACTCCTGAGGTCCCTACCCAGAAGTCGTGTTCCTATAGAACGTAACTGCAGTGGCCACACGGCGGAATAATCTAACCCAGTCTCGGGGTATCCTACCACCCATCTCTGGATGGCTTCCGGCAAGTCCTCCACGACAGCCATAGGGATTTGGCGGGTTAATACCTCCAAGTTTCTCTGCACGGCCTAGAGTGTCCTGTCTGAATCCACTGTCTCTGCCTCGCCCCTGCGACGCTTATGGCGCGGGAGACCCTCAAGACAAACTGGTCCAACATCTGAATCATGATCATTTTTTATTGTCAGTCATTATGAATCCAATCAAAAACATGTTTGTTTTTCTTTTTTCATACATATTTGAAAAATCCAAAAAAAATTATATAAGTCAAATTTTTTTTTTGCAAACTTACCGACTGTGCCCCATGCTGTGCCTGGTGGAAGAACTAGATCTGGATCTCCACGAAAGTCCATCCCGGCATAGGGATAGTCGTCCACCGCGATGATTTGTTCTCCCCACCAAAGGAAGAACTCATCGTCCCACGTGGTCCGGGGTACTTCACTACCCCCTAGTCTCTTCATCATGTCCGCCCAACGGGCAATTCTTGGGTCCCGCGGGCTACTGATGGTAGAGATAACTCTGGGTCTCAATGCTGGTATCTTCTCAAAGAAGAATGTTGTCAAAATTGTACCGTAGCCAAAGTGTTTGGTCTTTGCTTGGCGGATTGAGGTCAACTGTTGTTTCATGTTCAGTAATAGGGCTGTGCACCAATCATACACATGAGTCAAACATTCTACTGCTATGCTCATTTGCGTCCTGGACAACTGATGTAGGGAGGCTGATCCTGCCACTCTGCCGATGGTGAACAGGAGGATTTTCATGTGCAAATCCCTCAGATCTTTAATCACAATCTGAGTTCCAACCTTTTTGGAACCCTCTACGCAATATACGTGGACATAATCTTCCACGGTTAACCCTCCCAGGGGCTTTCCGTGCAAGTCTACTGGTTCTCCCCTGCGGGAGAGTCCAGTGATGAAATATATATCCTCCACTTCAATGCGTATTGGCATCTGATAAATTATGAAGCAATCCTGATCTGGTTCCCAGTAATTGACGAGCATTTCTAGCAACCGCACATTGCTTTTCATATTTGGCATTTTGAAGAATTTGAATAAACCGCAATTCCGAAGGATATTTTGAGCTGCTCGATCTTGCATGACCTCTTGGTCAATTGCGCTATGCTCACGTTCTCTCCAGGAGATTATCATCCTGTCAAATTTCATCAAATTATGCATTAGCCACGCTTTTTTGCATTCGGACCTGCGCATACGCGACTTTTCCTTTGTACAGTCGCGTGTATACGCGAGTTTCCTTTAATGAACCCGCGTATGCGCAAGTCCGCATATTTTAGCAAGGGTTTTAAATCTAAAAATCACTTAATTTTAATTTCCAAACGGACAAAATGATTGACAAGGATGATTTAGGAGCCTAACTGAAATTTCGGCGCGTTTCGACGGTCGGTTGTTCCTGATTTGACGAAAGAAGTTTTTAGCTCCAGAGCACTTTTTTCCAAATCAGCAATGCAATAATGAACCAAATGAGAGGTAATTTGTCTATTTATGGCTAAAAAGTTGAAAATTTTCGCAAAAATTCCTTATGCTTATTTTTTCGATCTATCTTAAGCTGCATAACTCGATTGCTTGGAAGTGCCCAGTTTGGTATGTTTTCATGTACATTTTGACGATTTTGAGATTTTTCCCGGTTTTTGATCCATGATTACCGACTCGCCACGGCAGGTATATGATCTTCACTGGCATATAGGTTAGGGAAATCACTTTCCATTGCATCTTGCATACTAGCCTCCATACTGATCACTTGCCATAGGGTCGATCCCATCAGGTCATGAGTATTACACCCATTTCACTCGCCGATTATTTAATCATGACTTGATGGTAGAGCCTTCCTTTACATGGGCTTCCTAGTTAGTTCCTTGCTATCACTTGTTGCCCATGCTGCGTTTTATGTAGGCTCAGGAGTCCTCTTTAGTCCCGCCATGTCTTATGTGTTGAAGCTTCATTCTTCTTCTTCTTCACTATCATTTTTTCTGGCTTTTACCCTAGAGGCTCCCTGGTGTCGTTAAGTTGTATTAACTGCATTGCATATTGGCTACTTGTTTATCCTGGCCTTTAGCCGACTTCATTTGGACTCGATGTTTAAGCCAACTTTTGACCTTGAATCTCTGTACAAGTTAACCATTGCATGCACTTAGCTATCACGACTTGACACCTTTTTACCCATGGATGGAACGTTCCTCTGAGTATCGCTTACCAGTTTTCGCCACCTTGCATTGACCATAGGATTGTTCCAATCCCAGGAACTAGTTCGTCTGATTTTCTGATACTCGTTCTATCCATTGTACCATAGCATTCTTTTATTCTTTTTCAGGCTTATTATATGAAAAAAGACAAAAAAATCAAATATAACAAAAAGAGCGGGAACGGGATGTATCTTCGTTGTTTTGATGGCAGTACAGAGTCAGTTTGTCGCCCTTGAACAAAGCACATATACTTATATATATCTCCTTCATTTGGGATGGTTTTAGTTTTGACCTAGGTTCAGCCTTTACCATGTTTCACTTGTCAGTTCTCCCCTGGTTGGTTATCTCTTCCAATCATATGGAGAGTTTGTTCTGCCTCCTGCATAACAGACTTATACAGTGTCACTTTTTACTGCCATGGTCATCACGAGTCGTGCTTTTGTTCAAGGGAAGTCTAAACCTGAGTCGGCCATTCTGCGGTGTCTCTTGACTCATTATTTAGTCGGCCTTCCCGGTCTTGTCAGTATCATGTTCTATCACATCAGATGTTTTGGTCTTCTGCTCGTGCTGGTTTGAGAAGGTCCCCATTGACTTCTTGCCGGCGGGTTTGTCTCTTATCGACTACGACACATTGCTTTGAGAGAAAACCTAGAGCCGCACCCTGGGCCTAATTCCATTATTGCTAGGTGACCTTGTGCTCAGCATTTGATCATCATCATGGGTCTTTGACTGAGTGGTTTCCCCTGTGTTCGACGTCAGCACACATTATCACACTTGGGATTCGTGCAGTACCTTGATTTCCATTTGACCCTATCGGTGGATTTCTCGCCTCTGTGTCAGCTTTCATTATTGGTTGGTTTAGAGGGTTTCTTCCGTGCGCTAGCTTCATCTTGTGCATGTCGGAAATGTACTTCGGTTTTGGTTCCGTCACTCTATTTCGTCCGATTCCTTCCAAATCTTGGCCTGCGGGTTACACTCGCGCTGGACTGATGTGGGATGCCTTAATGCCTTCCTTCCAGCAGATCTTTTCCTATCGACTTCGACTCATTGCTCTGGGAATAAGGTCTAGAGTCTTTTTGTCAGTACCTTAGGGTTTGCAGTCATCAGTGGCAGACTCTTCGCTATCGACAGTGGGGATTCATCATTGCCTCCTGATTGGTAGATTCTTTCAAGTGTTCGACTTCAACTCATTCATTCGAACTTGTTAGATTGTACTGGGGCACCTTGACACTCATTATCATTATCGGTGGGTTGTCTCGCGTTGGTTAACGGTATACATCATTGACCCGTAATCCAACGATTTCTCACATGGTCGACTTCAGCTCATTTATTCCCATTGTGTAGAATTGTGCCATAGTGATCGGTGAAGACCTCGGGTTGCATCAGCATTTTTTCGGTTCACTTTTGACAGTCCATTCAGTTTCTGCCAATGATGCCGTCCACCCTTATATGTTGCAGTTCAGTACAGCAGCATCCTATATGTTGGCTCCCGAGTTGCGTGATTGTACCGGTTGTTCCACCTCTTATGATTCGGTACTTGGAGATTCAGTTACTTATATGATCAGACATCCAGTTGCACCATCCTTGATCAGCTTTCTATATGTGATACTTGGACATTGATTCAGACTTATATTTCCGGGCCATGCTCAGATGATTCATTGTGTACTTTCAGTTCAGCTATACTTGTATACATATTGGATCTATTCAGTACTTTCTATATATGATGTATTTTTGACTGAGCATGGGTATGCCCGCCTCAGCATGAGTTGACTCTCTCGTTTCTTTCATTGGTTTTTGGCAGGCTGAAATCTGGTGAAGTCCTCTCTTGTCCTTGCGAAGTTCTTTCTATGTGCATAATACATTTCGGCCATCATGTACCCCTTCTGACCTCATATATTAGGGGGCATCTGTTATAGCATCATTTCTCACCTTCATATGATTCATGATTGCTTATATGGCTTTGGGCACCCATTCCTATAGACTTGGACAAATTCACTTAAAAACAGTGTAAAAATCCCCATACGCGACTATGCCCGTACTTTTACACGTGTATACGCGAGTCCAACTGCACTTTTCCGCGTATGCCATTAAAATGATTAAAAAATATATAATTATTCCCTATTTTCGGGCTGGGTTGATGGTTACTCAGGTAGTTCAACCACCCCAGCACGTGGCCAACTGTTTCCAACTGCTGAAACTACTTGGAGGGAGTATAAAAACCCCTCATATGTATGGCCTAAGGGAGAGAGAGAATTTATTGATATTATATTCTGTTGGTATTCCCTATCCAAGTCTGATTCCCCGTGCCTCCTGCACTTTCCCAGTTCATTATAGGAAACCCTTGTTTCCTTGAGATGCTCATCCCTTTATATGTCATCTCATATGCACCAGTTTGGAAGGAGTCTTAGTGAGGCAAGGGTTGGACGGATCCGGACGATGGTCTGCTCGAAGGCCGTGGAAGGATCAGGTGATCTCTCCACTCGTTACTTTTGTACATGCTATTTATAATACAGAAGTACCATGTTGTTCCCGAAATATATGTGTTAGTGTATGCTTTTATATATGAGAATATTGTTATTTAAGCATTCATTATGATCTATTTAATGTTTTTATATGGATTTCACTAACATTTAGAGTAGATATATGCTGTACAACTGGTTCTTCGTGCTTTTTTCTTCTTGTCTTTCAGGTTAAGAAGGAAGGACGGTTGCTGGGGGTTTGGACCCCGCGGGATCTGCTTCAACAGTAGGACCTACGGGTAACTTTCTCATTCTACTCTATTTAGTTTTTCTGAACGTGCATGCCCCTGCTCTGTGGAGGTTGTAACCCAACGAACCTCTAGGGTGATATTACCCGAAACAACCATCAAGGAAGGAGAGAAAAGGATTATATGCCAGAGGAATTTAAGAAATCCAAGTCACCCACATTTGACAGGGAAATGAAAAAATATGAAGATGTAGAAGCTTGGTCATTGGGCATGAAGAAAATTTTCAGAATTCATAATTACTCGAAAAATATGAAAACCAAGATTTCCACTTATAGCTTGAAAGGGAAGGCAAACATCTGGTGGGAAGATTTGAAGAGTGTAAGAGGCATCATTGAGGAATAATTGAGTTGGAGTAAATTTGATAAGCTTTTTAAGGATCAATATTTTCCCGAGCGATATTATGACAACAAGGAAAAGGAATTTTATGAGCTTAGAATGGAGTAGATGTCAGATGAGGAATACATCACCAAGTTACTAGAGTCATTGATATATGTGCTATATCTCAAGGATGAGAAGGAAAAAATGCAAATATTTATTAGTGACCTACCTTTAGCATTCAAGGATCAGATTGAGATTCTGGAACCTCATATGTCGAATTATGCCATTAAGAATTTAAAACATTGCTATGAGTAGGTAGTGCGTAGGCCAGAAACTAAGAGTGACTGGAAGGCTAAGGAAAATGCTGGAAATAAAAATTAGCAGCCCAGGAAAGTCACAAATAAAAATGGAAGTAAGCACCCAATTGCTATGAATAATTTCCAATAGAAAAATATCCAAGCTGCTAAAGGAAACACACAATAGCCAATGGAAGAGAAGTGAAAATATGAATTTAAATAGCCACTAAAGTGTTGGACGTGTGGTGAAAGCTACCAGAAAAGGTACTTCCTACAACAAGGGAATGTAGGGTCTAAGATTTACAGTGCCTAGGAAGCCTGCATGGTAGGTGAGGTAGACCAAAATTTTCCCAAATTTACACAGAAGTGGAAAATCATCAAGTGGACCACCAAGCATCCATCATTGACATGTAAGGTAAGTTGTGTAATCAATTTATCACCATTCTTATTGATCTTGGTTCTAAGTATAGTTATGTTAGCCCGAAACTTGTGGAGAAATTCAATTTGGCCCAGGAATTGCATGTATAACCATGGTTGGCTCAATTGACAACAGGAACGAAGAGGAGAGTGAACCAATGGGTAAAGTTGTGTGAGATTGAGTTTCAAGGCATGCTAACAAAAATGCACCTAAATGTGTTTCCTTTGGGGGCATACAACATACTATTGGGCATGGATTGGTAGTATAGGCACCATACCAATGTTGATCGATATGAGAAGTAAATATAATGGCTAGATGAAAGGGATAGGAAACTGTATTGCAGGGAAGGATAATTCCCACCCTGGAGAGGCAGGTTACAACCATGCAGGCCAAGCGCATTTACAGAAAGGGTTGTAAATTATTTTTTGTGCAAATTACTAGCGATGGCAATATAAATGGCCACACAAAAAGAGAAGAAAGTAAAATGCTATAGAAATATCTCATACTGCAATAGTTCAGGGATGTGTTTCTAGAGGATATTCTTGAATTTCCCCCTCACAGAGAGGTATAATTTTCTATTGAGTTGGTTAATGGGGTAACACCAACATCCAAAGCTCCATACAAGATGATCACTCTTGAACTAGTTGAGTTGAAGTTGCAGATGAAATAAATTTTGAATAAAGGTTACATATGATCAAGTGCGTTTTTGTGGGGAACTCTAGTATTATTTGTGAAGAAAAAGGATGATATGCTTCGACTCTATATTGACTACTAGAATGTAATATTCCAAAAATTTAGCCTTCAGCTAGATGGAATATTATAGTTTGTTTTATCACTAGGTAGGTGAATAAGTGGGTGGGGAGGCGCATAAGTCTCCTAAGCAGCAATAAAAACACTTCAAGTGTGAAAGGAGACCTTTTTAGCAGCTAAATAAAGCACCTCCAAGTGTGAACAGGGGTTGGATCATGTTGATTCAGTCAAATTTGACGAAGTCAACAACGCCGAGTGGAGATTAATTGAGGAATAACACAGTTTTGGAGGGAGATTGATTTCATGAAGGAAATGACCTAATTGAGTGGGGCAAAGGGCAAGGAAGCTCATAATCTATATAAGGAAGAGGATGGAAGCCATATGAGGTTATGTTTTTTATTATTATTTTGTATGTGGTCTGTTTAAACTTCTTGCATTCTTCAACTGTTTAGTTGAGATTGTTGTGTTGTTTAGCACCGGGTATTCCCGAGCAGGAATCCCACCTCTTTCCTTGAGAGGTCTCTTGGAACAACATTGCATTCATTTCCACATTAAGGTTTTCAAGCCAAGCTACAGCTTACTTCCTTAGTGCATTTTCTGCAGGTTATTGTGCTGTGTTGCAGGGTGTTGTAGTGGAGGGTTTAGAAACTCACCTTCTGAGCTAGTTTCTCATTGGAGGAAGGATTCCTTCACTTGGGAGATCCGTTTGGAGGGATCTTGGACATATTTTAGATATTTGGCACCAGGCCAACTATTTTCCATCATTTCCAGCCCTGTTAGAGCTAGGAATTTCGTTATTTTTTAGGGCAGCTTTAGTGAGGGATCTTGTGGCTCCTTTGGAGTGTTTTCCTGTGATTGAAGGGTTCAACCTTTCATTGGAGGAGGCATTTGAAGGGATATACATCAGATCTGATATATTTCAGCCTTCTACACTCATGTGCTTCAGTTTTTAGTGAATCTTCAGCCCTTGGGATTTAGATCCCATCTTGTATAGGGTGTATTTCTGAAAAACCCTTTCTGGGTTCTTTGTAGGAGCTTATGTAAAGCATATATCTGTATTTGTCATATATTTTGAGGCATATAACAGACCTACATATTTTGTACTTTATTTTTCTGTAGCAGTGTATTTATAACTACGTTGTAGTAGTCTTCCGACATTTTGTATTGTAGCAGTAGTTTTTTTCAGGGGTGATTGCTTATGGGAGGCTTGTTCCCTCATTGTATATCATTCATCCCTCACTATTTTGTATGGGTTTGCTAACTTAATACATGATGTTATGTCTCCATATTGATCTCCAATATTGTTGATTTGATTTACACTGCTATTTCCAGTTTTGTGTTCATATATTGCTGCTTCCCCATTTGGGAATATTACATAAAAATTGAATAAAGTGACTATTAAGAACCAGAATCTGTTTCCACAGATTGATGACTTATTTGATCACCTAAGAGGGGCAACAATATTCTCTAAGTTTGACCTAAGGATTGGATATCATCAAGTGTGCATAAAAATGGAGGACATCCATAAAACTACTTTCTGAACAATATATGGGGAACGACAAGTTTGTAATCGTACCCTTTGGGCTTATTAATGCCCTTGCCACTTTCATGTGTCTAATGAATAGTGTGCTACACCCTTCTTTGGACAAATTTTTCATTGTTTTTGTGATGATATATTGGTGTATTCAAGGACTGAAAAAGAGCATGAAAGGAACTTGGAAGCAATATTGAAATTACTAAGAGAGAATAAGCTCTATGCAAATATTAGTAAATGAAATATATTCCAATCATAGATTAATTAATTGGGAAATATCATCTCATGGGAGGGAATATAATTTCTCCCAGAGAAGGTTAAAGCGATCATGGAATGACCAACACCAAAGAATGTGAATGAGCTCAGATCACTGATGGGATTGATAGTTTACTATAGGAGATCCATCCAGAATTTCTCCCAGATATCCATCCCATCACATCCTTGTAGAGAAAAGGAAAAAAAATTGAATGGACAGCTGAGTGCGCAACAAGCTTTGAGAAAGTGAAATAGTTTCTCATGAGCACACCAGTACTGAGGATTGAATATCCTAATAAGGATTTTGTGATATGCACAAATGTATGCAAGGATGTAAAAGACCCAAGCTAAAAATTCATGTCACAAAAGTTAATAAAGGGAAAAAAATAAGACCATGGTTAAGGGACAATTATTCCAAGCTTAATGCTGCGTAAGATATCCTAGTGGGAATCACTTGATTTTTTTATGGCTAAGGGGAAATTGGCAAAGGCAATGACTAAGGATTTGAAAAGGCAAAAATTATTTTTGGCACTTTTATTTATGAAAATAATGGAAAATAGGAGAAAAGGAATGTGAAAGGTCACAAGTTGCATGAGAGGAGGAAAATGAAGGAAAATAATGGAAAATGAAGAAATAGAGGCCACATTGATAAAAAGGCTTGTGAGGATCATTTGGTGCATTTTGTCAATTCAGTTTTGGAGCTCTCTCTCTATTATCTCTCTCTCTCTCACTCTTGGACACTTAGAGTTTTCTTTGAGCACTTCAACATTGGATCAAGAAAGGAAAATAAAGAAAAAGAAAGCAAAGATCAAGCGAGGAAAGGTTGGAACAAGTAAGATTCAACATGAATACTTGCAGGTAACATATTGCATGTATAATTTCCTAGCTGGTTTTGACATGCATGGTATGTGCATGTAGGTATTTGGTTCTTTTGTTGTCGGTGGCATGATTTTGTCAGGTTTTGACAATGGTTTTCAGCCTTTCCTTGCCATCTCTAGATAGACATGGTGTGATGGGATTGTTCTCAATTTTGAACTTTGGAATTGTCGGAAGGTTTTGGAATCTAGGGCAGAGGTGGTCTTAGGAAAATTCCCAAAGGCCTAGGAATCCCTTGACCAGTAATGGAGGGATACATAGTAAATCCTGAGGGTGGATGTAGGAAAATTCCTCAAGGATTGTGAAGGAATCCAAAGGCTTTCCAATCTCAGTTTGGTTTTGTAATCTCAGGGCCGGTTTAGGTGAGATCACGGTGTTGTGAGGATGGAGGTGGTTTAACCTATGGATTACCTTGGTTGTTTTGGATTGGTTTGTCCCATGATATCCCACATTCATGCTTGGAATATGGCACGGGGCTAACTGGAAGAAAGAAATATTTGGTTCATCCATGTCTATGGTCGGGTGGTATGTGGAAGTACTAAACTTGGTTGGCCTTGCTTATGTTTAATGAAAGGTAAGTTATCTTGATTTTTCTTGGTAAATGTACTTGTTATTATGTGGATTTAATGGTTATTATATTATGGTTATATGTTGGTTATAAGCATGGATATATGACTGGTTTTAGTCATGGATATTTTCATATTTCTACTTGTAAATGAAAGAGTAATGGGTGCACAAACTAATTGATGTTTAGACAGATAATGGGAGAGGGTGGTGATCCTTCTTGTTAAGTCTCATATTAGTTTTAAGTCCCTTATGCTCAAAATTGCATTCATGGCCTACAAGTTTCCTATTTACCAAATGTTTGATGGAATGTCAATCTTGGTTGGGGATGGTCAGGTCTAGTCTGGGTTTTAGTTTTGGGTTTATACTAATTTTAGTCATGTATTTTATGAGTTCTCAAATTTATATGTATTTCTAGGAAGAGGCTTAGCCCCAGCCTTGGAAAATAGCCTTAAATTTCGCAGTCACTAGCACAACACTCGACAGAAAATGCCACAGTCACATCAATTTAGGCCTATCTGAGTGAATGGGGGTTTCCAGTCGCATGGAGGGCTTGGAAATAGAGCGATTGGGGCTCTATATTAGGGAAAAGTTAAGTTGGCTCAAGGGATGGACACCTGGAGGGGTTGGGTTACTCTTGGAGGGTCCTCAGGCACCTGAGGGAAGTCACTAAGGTCTGTTTTGTCGACTCCGTTTCCTTAAGGTCACCTAGGAGGTTGAGTCTTGTCATAACAAGCCATCATATCATGTTTACCCCAGGTAAGTCGGTAAAAGTGTGTAGATATGAGGGGAGAGGTCCATTATAGGTGGTATCATATAAGGTTTCACTATTTTTGGGTTGTACCTAATACCACATGCAGGTGGTATCAAAGAGAGTTGTGCTCTCTTTGGGAAAAGTCTGATGTTGTCAAGGTCATGGTTGCCATGCATGGGGTCAAGGTATATTGTTGGTATGGTCATGCATGATGGTTTATATTGAATATGTTGTTATATGGATACGTTTATGATTATACATGTACATGTTAATGTGGATTGACCTTGTAGATGAGATAAGCCTCCCCTAAATTTTAATGAGGTATGGATTTGACTTTTGTAACTATTTGGTTTACTTGACATGATATACTTGAAAAAATATGAGAAACAAGGATGACAAGTAAAATGGTAGACTATAGTTCCCGTGACTCTCCTTATAGATTAGTTGGGTAGCAAGGAGATGAGCATTCTCCTGGTGTAGCAGATACATTGAGGAGCTTGAGGGAAGAGATTAGAATTTGTAAGGTAGATAATGATAGGTTGATTGAGGCTCAGGAAAGACTTGCAAGGGATCATAAAAAATAGATATAGGTTAATGCAATGCTTCTTCAAATATTTTCAGAGTTGCAGAAATAGGGATAGATGAGGATCAATCAAGAGCAAGAGGAAAATATTAATGGAGCCTATGGTAACAGTTCTCAATCTGGATATAGGTTGAATAAATGGGACACAGTTTTAGGTGGTAGATCATTGGAAAAACCTGATAGGAGGACTGGTATGTATGGGCATCATTCTAGTTTCTCTTCCATGAGACATCCTCATAGTCATCACCGACATCATCCTTATAGGAGGGGTGAGTATTTTCCAGAGGAGTTCAGGAAATATAAGCCTCTTACATTTGATGGAGATATGAAGAAGTCAAAAGATGAAAAGGCATGGTTACTTTGGATTAAGGAATTATTCAGATTACGTATCTATACAAAGAGCATGAAAGCCAAGATATACACTTTCAATATTAAAGGGAAATAAAATATATAGTGGTAGGATGTGAAGAATGTTAACGGTATTCGAGAGGATAACTTGAATTGGGATGAGTTTGAGAGGCTCTTCAAGAAGAATTACCTGTCAGATAGGTACTATGATGCCAAATATAAGGAGTTTTATGAGTTGCAGATGGGTTCCATGATAGATGGTGAGTATACTAGAAAGTTCCTGGAGTTGTTGAGATATGTGCCTTACCTCAAGGAGGATACAACCAAGGTTCAAAGATTCATCAATGGGACGCCTCTAGCATACAAAGATAGGATTGATTCTGATTAGCCTAGATCGCTAGAAGAATCCATTCGAAAACCGAAGCATTTTTATGAGTAGGAAAATCGCAAATTTGAGCCTAAGCATGAATTGAAAGGAAATGAGAAAGCTAAAGGAATATGGCAACCAAAGCGGATAATACCTTAAGATGGAGATGAGAAAGGCAATGTGGTTCCTTATAAGAAGTTAAATACAGTTGAGAAGGGACATGGATCACATCCTAGAGAGCAGCAGACAAGAGGTGATGGTAGAGCATCATTGCAGTGTTGAATATGTGGCAAAGATCATTGGAAGAAGGATTTTCCATTGTACCAGGGTGGTATACCTTAGATATATAATGCTCAGGAGGCGCATACAGTTGGGGATGTTGGTTATAGAATTCCTCGGATTTATGTAGTTGTGGAAAATATGCATGCAGATCACCAAGAATCTATTATTGAGATGGATGGTAAGCTTTGTGATCAATTTATTTATATTTTTATTGATCTTGGATCTAATTATAGTTATGTTAATCCTGACCTGGTGGATAAGTGTGGCTTGAGAAAAGAAGTGCATGTAGAATCTTGGTTAGTGCAGTTGGCTACAAGTACTGAGAAGAGAATTCACCATTGGGTAAGAGCTTATGCATTTTAGTTAAATGGTATACCTACAATAACACATTTGAATGTACTTCCATTGGGATCATATAGAATTATTTTGGGTATGGATTGGTTGTACCTTCACAGGACCAAAGTGGATAGTTATGAAAAGTCCATTGAGTGCCTGAATGAAAATGGAGAAAACATAATTCTACAGGGAAAGGAGAATCCTACATCAATGATGATGGTCACCGCTATGTAGGCTAAGCGTAGTTGTAGAAAATATTATGTGAAGCTTGCAGTGAATATTTCTAGTGGAAAGGGTAAGGATTTTGAGGATACAGAAATCTTCCAGAGGTATCATGTATTGTAGCAGTTTCAATATGTGTTCCCAGTAGAGATTCCAGTGTTACCTCCTCATAGGTAAGTGGACTTTTCTATTGAGTTGGTACTAGGGGCACCACCGGCATCAAAGACACCTTACAAGATGAGCATGCCAGAGTTAGTAGATTTAAAGTTATACAGTGAAGGAAATTATTGAAAAAGGATACATTAGGTAGATTGTATCACCTTGGCATGCACCAGTGTTGTTCGTAAATAATAAGGATGGTACTCTCAGGTTGTGCATTGATTACAGAAATATGAACAAGGTGATTATTAAGAATAGGTACCCATTGTCAAGGATTGATGATTTGTTTTATCAGTTTAAGGGAGAAGTAGTGTTCTCAAAGATCGATTTGAGATCGGGATACCATCAGGTACACATCAAGAAGAGGACATCTACAAGACCCCCTTTAGGACCAAGTATGATAATTATGAGTTTGTTGTAGTTCCATTCAGTTTGACTAATGCCCCAAATATATTTATGTGTTTTATGAATAATATGTTGCATCCTTATCTGGAAAATATTGTTATTGTATTCATTGAGGACATCTTGGTATATTCTAAGAACGAGGAAGAGAATTTTGAGCATTTAGCATTAGTTTTGATATTGCTAAGAGAAAAAAAGTTATATGCTAACCTTAGAAAGTGCAGTTTCTTTCAAATAGAGGTACACTAGTTGGGACATGTTGTTTCCAAGGAAGTAATAGCAGTAGATCCAAAAAAGATAAAGGTCATCACGGAGTGGGTAACTCCTAAGAATGTGGAGGAAGTCAGATCATTTATGGGATTAGTAGGTTATTATAGGACGTTCACTAGGAACTTCTCACACATTTCATATCCTATTACATATTTGCAGAGAAAGCGTAAGAAGTTTGAGTGGATAGAATAATGTACCACTAGTTTTGAGAAGCTGAAGCAGTTGTTGACCAATTCTCTATTTCTTAAGATCGAATATTCAGATAAAGAGTCTGTAGTATGTACAAATTCTTGTAAAATAGGACTTGGTGGAGTCCTTATGTAGGAGGGACAGGTGGTATGCTATGAGTCCATGAAATTAAATGAGCATGAGGAGAACTACATGAATCATGAACTTGACTTCGAAGCATGAGTAGAACTACATGAATCATGATCAGTGAGGAAATCAAGAAGGTGATGCAGTTGACAGAGCAGATCAGAACAGAAGATTGGTACCTCTACCAAAAAGAAATAGATACTAGGGTTTATGGCAGTGAATTGGCACCCTACAAAATGCCCAAGTACCTCTCCATGAGAATATTTACATGAGTATTTAGACAAATGATAGATGCAGATGAGGTGCATTTTTTCTCCACCAAGAAGAAGTCACAATTCAGGATCAAATCACAAATTGGTCCATTTATTTTCAACAACAGGGCAGCAAGGGATGAGGTAGATAGAATTTTAAAGGAGATTAAGTTCACACATAGTTTCACTTGGTCCTATGATCCAATGGGGATCATCTCCAAGAAGAGGGTAGAAAACAAGTCCACACCCTACATTCATACCCACAAACTGGAGATAGAGAAGTACATGAACCAAGAAGAATGGGTGATAGACACACTCCAGGAGGTTGAAGAGCAGGTCATCTCTACTTCAAGAATTCAAACACCAACTCCACAAGAAAGGAAAGCTCCTAGGTTCAAGATGACAAAGAAAAGGAGCTTGAAAAGGAATTAGGAAGCAAGAGGACTAGGGATGATCAAGCAGACATGGACATTGATTCCTACACTAAATAATTCAAAATGAAATACAGGAAGAGGGCCAGAATCTGCATGGGCCTTGATCAAGGAAGTGAGAAGGACCAACAAACTTTCATCACAATCGGGGATTCACCAAGTTCATCTCTAGCAGGTGGCCAAACAATTTTCTCAACCTCTTCTGCCACTGTGCCTTTCCAACGGTAGAATGTGTGAACTCCAACATCTACATCCTCTGCAGAGAAAAAGGAGGAAGACATCTATGACAAATTCAAGGAGATCAAAAGAAGGAATTAGGTTCTAAAGACCAACACATACAATCAATTTTGGAAACAAACAGGTAACTCCCAGAGTAGACTTCTATCAGCCTTTGACTCTGAGAAGGGAAGAATACAGATGGCATTCTTGGAAGCACAAATTTTGCAGCCCAAAGGTGCAACAGACTCTACAAGAAGACCTCTTTTGAGTTTGAAACAAAGAAAATCCATCTAATAGACCAGATGTAGATGCACAAACAAATAGGGGAACTGATCTCCTCCATGCTAACTAGTACATCCATGAGCCTCTCAACGCTGCAGGTGACATTTTCCAACACCTAGCCACAGTTTAAGGTGTAAAAGATCTCTTCCATGGCCAAAGACTCGAGGATAAAGTCTCTGGAGGATTTAGTGATGTAAATCAGGTACAATCCATCAAACATAGTAGTGGTAGAAACACTTGTGAGAAATAATAATGTAGACATAGATGCCTTGAGGAGGAAACTTAAGATGCTGGTGAAACAAGACCCTATGGCCAAGGAGATAAAAGCAACTGAAACACAGAAGGCAGAAATGCTGCAATTTATTGTTGAACAAACAAAACAGATTAAGAAAATGGAGAGTGATATGGATAAAATGATCAATGAAAGACAAAAAGATATAAGAGAGGCAGTGACGGGGCAGCAAAATAAGCAGCTAAGGCCATGATTCCCCCACAAGCAGTTCCTCTCACAGTGATTCCAGAATCCACAACATCTACAGGTGCACCAGAGGAAAGCACTGAGCAACTAGCCAAAGTAATGGAGAACATGTACTTACAGATAGCAGAAATTAAAAATCTTCAAGATCAACTCAGTGACCTACAAGAGCAATTCAAAAGGAAAGATTCAGCACATGCCACAAAGTTGTAGATTAGAAAAAATATAAATGAAAGTTTAAATAAGTCCCTTTAGGAGTCCTCAATTGGAAGCATGGTAGGGAGAGTGAAACAAATTATATGGTTGGATATAATTTAATCTGTGAATGATATATGGCCACCAATTCAGATAATTTTTTAACAGAGGGATCTAATTGATTTATTGAAAGTTTCTATTGAGAAAACAAATGAGGAACTTGGGTATAAGCCACAAACTGCCAACAACATCATCATAATCCTTAATTCTAACAACAATCATGAATTGGAGCAACTGGAAGTGGCAGATAAAACAACCTTTGTACTGGAGGTAAAAAATGTGTTGAACAAAAAGAGTCTAGTTACACAACTAGAAGAAAGGTGTCATCGGCTGGAGAATGGAGTAAGTAGATTTTTCAATAGGATTGAGCCACTGAACAAAAGGGGACTGCCTTCCTTATTTGTTATCAATGATAAGCTAATGCCTAGTACTGATTATGTAAAAAGGCTCACAGAGATTTCAAAGGACACATCGAAGCTCACAAATCCGATGAACGCTATGACTGGGAAAACATTTTATGAAGTCATCAGCAACAATGTATTCATATAGCATGAGATTAAGCACATTTTTCGGTTGAGACTAACGTTTGTGAAGTACATCAAGGCTGATGAAGTCTACAAAAAGTTGAACAGGACCAAGATTTCAACTCTAGAGAATTGGAAAAATTTATATATACTCTAGGGAGGATGACAACTCATCTCGATGACAGAGTAGGTAGCTCAGTGAATTGTCAGTGTCGACACATCCATTGTATCATAATAACTCAGCCGTATCAAATCTGCCAGCATAGCAGACCGCCACAACACTGAATAACGGCTTCAAAAGGATGCTAGACATCTGTTAAGAGGGTCGTTACAATGAATGACGCTTTCACAATCACTTTATACATCTGTGAAAAAAATGTCACAACGCATCCATGCAGAAGACGCACAACCCCAGTTTCAGTTTCTTTTGTAGTAAACAACCTGATTTCCCTTTTGATAATGGTAATCGAGTGCAAGTAGTTTAAATGTAATTTTTCATTCTGTAACAGGGGGTTGGACCCTGGTTTTGTAAGAACTTTTCATTGCAAGTACTTGTAATTTTCCAAGTTGGAGCATCAATAAAGAGATCAGTCAGCAAGATTCATGTGTTGTAGTGTCCTGGTGATGTTTTTCCCTTGTTCATGTTTTATGTCTTTCCACTGTAATATTTTCATGTGTACCATTTAAATCATAATTGTAAAACATGAAGGTTAGATTAAGATTTATTGTTCATAGTACCTTAATTTTGATTGTCTTTACAATTTCAATGTTTTCTTCTGACATATTTTTTAAGAATTCTTAATTGCTCTCAAATCATTACTGAAATCACTTATCTTCATCTCATAATTCCAGTCATTTACAAAAACCAGTAGTTGCAACTAGCTTGCCTTGCACTTGCTCTGGGAGTTGATGCATATACCTAGCCTATTTCGACTCCATATTCCAATGGAAATTGTTTAGGGAATACCCCTTAAATCCAACCACGAATAATCAAACAGACTACCCTCACAATAAATTTAACTAGCCTAATAACAAAAACTTAAAAGAAATCTAAATTTTATAGAGAAATCCCTCTCTGAGTCTAGGAGGGCTAGATCCCAGGCTTCAAGTGGTTTTGATGTTACTCTTTATGATTTAATATTCCCAATCTTATAAATTATAGAGTGATAATAGAAGTAATGCAAGGCTTGGTGGAGGTTTGATATTTTTCAGGAATGGAATCATAAATTCTATTGAACCTAGCTGTGAAGTCTTGTACAGACTCATTAGGATTTCTTTTCAAGGAGTTGTATTCAGCTAGAATCTGTAATGGATACTTCTTCTCCTCTCATTTTTCCATAAACAAGTCAATCAACTAATGTGAATTAGCTACTGAACCAGCTGTTAGGGAGCGAAACCATTTCTTTACCTCTCTTGAGACACTCTGTGCTAGGATGTGCATCTTGGTGTCATCATTGTCAATCTCTTCAAGATCAATGAAATAAATTACTTTGAAAATTTTTTGGTGAGTAGTAACCTCTGATGTTCCATCAAAAAGAGGAAATCTTTGATCATAGTTCTGAGGTTGTGCAGTGACTTGTGTCGGTAGGATCAAAGGAGAAAATTTGGCCATGACTAATGGAGGGGGTTGTGAAGGTGTTGATGGAGTGGATACTTGTAGAGGTAATGTTGGAATGAAAGTGAGGGATGATAATGCAATTGTGTGAGAAGGTGTGATAGCAGGTGGTGAAGCAAAAGATTGAAGTTGGTATTGGAAATAATTTTTTTCAAAATTTACATGAAATTTATCAACCAAACCCTGAATTTTACAAAAATTAGACCAAACTTCACTATCAAGCTCAAAATAAGAAGATTCAGAAAATGGCAAGTAGGTCTCAAAATCAATGGGGTTAAAGACAATTTCTAAGAGAAAGGATTTAGACTTAGACCTGAACAAAGATGTCTCAAATTCAAAATTAAAGGACGAATCTTCTGGAGCAATTAGCCTCGTAGGCAAGGAGTTTGATTTCACAAGTAGAGGTATAGACTTTCTAGCTTTCTGAGACTTTTTTTTATGCTTTCTTAAAATACTTTCAGAGTCATTAACATTTGGCGAGGGATTTGGGTCTGGATTTGACATAGTGTGTCTTTTGGGTGCCATCTTTTTTGAGAGTTTTCACTTTGGATCAAATTTAGTAACTCATCCTTATTCCAATGTTAGAACTTGTCACCCATAAGTCTAACCTTTAGTGAACTAAAAGAATTATCCCCAGGGAAATTTTTGCAATCGCTCCCCAGCAACGACGCCAAAAATGTTATCACTCCCCCCATTTCTCAAGGCTGAGAATGGAACTGAATCAAGTAACCTCAAACCAACCTATAGGTATGGTAGCTAGCCCTACCAAAACTAGAGAGGGCCCTCTCAATGTCACTTTTTCAACCAATGAGATGACTGGATATGTAATGATCTTAGGATAGTTATGATGCTCAGTAGATTAGGGTTTGTTTTTTTTGAGTATTTGCTGGATAAGAATGACATTCAAGGAACTAGGGATAGGGTTTAGGTCTGATTTCAAAGGTTAAGTTGAAGAGACAAGGATGAGGCCAGGTAGGTAAACTTAGGAGCATACTTAATTTTTCATTGTGTATAGGGTTTGAAAATGGAGAGAGTCAAAATGAGCATGTTAAATGAATTCATTCAATAGTAGAGAAGACACATTCATGAAAATATTATAAAACAGAGCATAGAAAGCAATGTTTATGTTCATAGACTCATAATATTAACATATAAAAGAAAACATGTGATGGAAAGATAACATAACTTTAAAATTTATGAGATAACAGAGAATAAACAATTGTCAAAATCATACCATTGGAGTCCCAAGATTATAGATGCAACATTTCTTTGATTTCACTGAAAATGAGTTTGTACAATATCTCCACACTACAAATAACAACTATCCAACCCCTCAAATGACTTGAGTTGGACTACATATAGAAAATATATGTCATGACACCTCATTGGGTTGAAATTTGATCCAAAACACATCATAAACGTACTATATGAGTCATTACCTATAATATAGGGAAGTTAGAAACCATTCCCTCAAATTTAGCTGATAACTAGAAGTGTGTGTCTCCTTGATTAATTACATCATTCATACACAAAGAGAGGCAAAAAAAAATCTCTCCTACCAAAAATACACCTCATGGGATAGCTAAACCTCGAATTTTTGTGTTTTTCTAGCTTGAAAACTGTCCAAAAGAATCCAATGACAGAAGCGTCATGCCTCCCAGTAGAAGTGTCGCACCTCCCAATAGAAGCATCGTTCCACTTTGGAGCTGACTCTGAATTACTTTTAGGCACCCATTTGCAAATTTTGAAGTTAGGCTAGGTAGCCATGTGTGTCTTCTTTCCATTTCACCCTTAAAACTGAGAAAATACTCTCTGGAAGGCCTTAAAAATTCATTTTCCTAACCTCATTCCAGAAGCGCCGCACGAAGGTAAAATAGGTTGCAAAAGCATGAAAAAGTGGTGTTTTTTTTATTTTTCTTTAAAATGGGAGGGTGAAATGCAAACATAAGGTCATATCCATGATGTAGAAGTGAAAATAAATCCAACCATATAAAAATTTTTCCATTTAAATGCTCCGATAAAAAGTGTCGCATCGCTGCGTGACACGTCTGCAATGACCCAATTTCCAGATTTTTCAAAAAATCACCAAAAATGCTCAAAATATTCCAAAATTTGGTCTATGATATCATTGGATTATGGGCTAAACAACTAAGGAAGCCTCAGCAAGAAGGTCCAATTTATCCTTCTCCTTAAGCCCACTTAGGGTTTCCTTAAGCTTTTTCCTCAAGTTCTTCACCCTCACCTTGGCGATTTGGTTCCTAGTGAAATAATGCCTCGCCATATGCTTCTAGAGGTTGTTATCTCTTTCTAATTTCTTAAAAAGCTTCTCAAGATGAATTTTTACCCTATCAAACCACAACTCTTTATCTTGTTCAATTTTAGCAACTATCAATTCATTAAAGGTTAACTGAGCTAATGGTGGAGATGGCTCTCTTTCTTGCTCTTTTTGCTTAGTTAACCCTCTTGTTCTTGGCCTCCTTGGCTTTGTTTTAGTCTCTATTTCCTCTAGCTAATAAACATCCACTACTTCTTTTCCTTTACCATTTTCTGCCTCAATACTCTCCCTTGGTTTTCTTTGGAGGATTTGTTTTACCTTCAGCTGTATATTTTCTTGTTCTAGGAAGGTAATCAAGAAGTTTTCCTTTGAGAGGTTGTCCCTCAGCTTTTCTATATTTGCATTCTTTTCCCTTATAATCTCCTTAGATGTATTTTCCTTTACCTGATCTGCCATGTCAACCTTCATGGGCGCTTGTTCTTCATGCTGCTGCAATGGTGACTCATCCTCATGCATGAGTAGCTCACTATCATGACTAGGTGGCTGCTCCATGGTTTGTCTCTGTTCAGTTGTAGTATGAGATGCAAGCACACCATTGATGGTATTGGGAGAAAAATCCATCCTTTTACCTTTGTCATAGGTTTGAGTGATCTCAACCTTAGGCGCCTTTGGAACCTCTGCTTTCCTACTTGAAGAGCCAACCTCTTTTTATTGTGTTGGTGCTGATGGTGTGCTATGGATGATGGGTGGGCAACTAGTAGGCGCTGATGAAACTGTCTCCATGAAATTTTACCAAGACATATTGATTGTTGAGAGCTAATGCAAAATAATAAGCTTGACCAAGAAATGATGAAACAAACTAGTATGATGATGTTTACCTTTTATTTGTACCTTTCCAGTCATCTATTCAAATGTCTGAACAAATAATTAGGAAAATTAAGTGGCTTAGTAGCAGTGAAGTGCATCAATAAATTGACATGGTACTGGTACAACGTTGAGAATCTCCCTTCACATGTAAAATATTTCATAATTAACTTCATCAAAGGGGCATATTTATCAAGTAAATTCTTGAAAGGGAAGATGTGCTCAGGAGCATTTTTGTAATGAGGTTTCAGGAACATTTTGTAGTTTTCAAGGTCCAATTCCATCCCTTTGAACCAAATTTCTCCATGGTTTGGGATACCCGTTTCTGAAGCAATGACATCTTCTGATATGGTGAACCTAATGCATACTATGATGGCCTTGTCTCTCCTAAAGTTATTGGAAAAAAGGCTTGTCATTTGATCATGAAAACCTACCTCCTTGATTCTCTCACAAAACCTCAAACAACCATTGTTTTCAAAACATCTCTTGGAAAAAGGAGAGGCATTAATTTCTTGCAAGCTATATGGCTCAAACCTAGAATGGTGGCTTCCCTTATGAACCTTATTTTCTCCCTCCATGGTTTTTTTCAACAAGATAAAACCCTAGCTAGATTTAGTGGGTAGGGAAAGGGAATATTTAAGAAAATTTGGGATAGTGGTGGGTGGTTTTAGGGGAAGAAATGGGGTGGAAAGAAGCTAGGGAAAAATTCCTAAAAAATTTTGGAGGTAGGGGGATGAGTTGGAAATATGCTACAAGTAAAATTTCTGGAAATTGGTATGAGGAAGGTTCCCAAAAGGTCAAAACACAGGGTTTCAATAGTTTTCTACAAAAATGTAGTGAAAATTAGGGTTTTAATGAAATTGATGGAAAGGAGGGATGTGAGTGATATGGAGTGTTAGGGTATGGTGTATGTAATATTTATGAAGGTTGTATATGGTTATATTAGGGTTTTATCAACTGAAAAAAGCTAAGGATGAAAAACACAAAAAATGTAGTGGAGATAACCTAATGAAGGAAACCACTCATTTGCTAAAGAATTTGACTTGAGAGAGGTATGGAGGATGTTCACTTACTATTTTGGAGGTGTAAGAACCTTTTTTCAGTTTTTTTGAACTTTGGAGAACTGATTTGGAGCTCAAATACCAAAAGTGTAGCACATACCAGAAGCGGAGCGCAACAACTCAGAAGCGTAGGAGAGAAGTTTTGGTACCAATTTTCTTGTTTTTCTTCAACCCTTGGCAATTGTGGAGTATGATGATGAGAATATAAGAGCTCTATCGAACAACAAAGGATAAAATGAGTTGAAAAAACCTCTTTTTCTTTTTATAACATCACAAAATTGATTTTTTTTCTTCTAGTGAAATCACAAGCTCTTTAAAAGAAATTTCTTTTTCTGAAAAACTTTAATCAATAAACACACTTTATTTGAGGAAAGACATAGTGCCTTTTCTGATTTCCCTATATTTTCTAGCTCCCTATGTAAATGACTTATATGGTGGAAATGAGATTTTGTTCGCTTTCTTTCATGACATAGTTGGACCTTATGGTGCCCAACCAAATGAGACCTAGACTCTGAGCTAGATGAAGGTATGTTGAATGACCTTAGACCCTAGATGATTGATGGATGACATGAAATCTGAAATAATTATGACCATGAATGGAGTGAAGGGAGTAGCATTTCAGACATAGACACATTTAGTGAACAAAATTTTGTTTGAAAATTGAGTTGAAAAAATAAAATTTTGACCTAGGACCACTACTAATTAAACCTGAAAAAGGTATTTTTGATCAGTGAACGTTAAGACACTAACACTACCTATGTTGATGAAATACAAGAAATTAACCCTAGATCCGGGAATGTGCTTCCTAATTTTCACCCACCTTATCTAGCAAAATATCTTGAAGAAGAGAAGGAATAAAGTACTCCTCAATTCAACCCACCTCCCCATCATGAAATTTTGGTCCATCCCAAAGCACACTCCCTAGAAGAGGCTAAATTTCTGGGAGAACTATAAATAATGTGTGTCAAAGTCCCTCTCCTACATGCCATCACCTATGTTCCCAAATATAATAAACTCATCAGGGAAGAATGTTTCAAGAGGTAGAGAAGGAAGAGGAGAGATGCCCCCCACTATCAATGTTGTTGGGGTATTGGCTAATTTAATGCTTGGGAAGGTCATCTCCCCAAGTATTTAGATCCTTGTTTCCTGGTAGTGGATGTACATATTAAAAACATTGTAATCCCCAACACACCCATTGATATAGGGGATGCAATTGATGCCATGAACATGGAAACCATGCTTAAGCTCAACCTCCAGGGAGCCCTATGGAAAACTAAAAACATGTTGCAACTTACAAACAAATCCAAAATAAAACCTATGGGTTCCATTGAGGATATTATGGTTTCCATCGATTCTTGGGAATACCCCACAAATTTCCTTGTACTCCACCCTACTACTAAGTTTAATGGGTATCCTCTTGTTGTTGCTCATTTGTATTTACCTTTGAAATATTTTTCAAAACACTAAAAAAGCATATATGATAGAAAATGTAAAATTTTGTGTGTCATAAAATAATTTTGATTTATATATTGGTACATTAACATTACGTGATGTGATGTGAAGGTGGGTCGAGCCGGGCTCATTCACATGTAGAATAGTTCAAGAGCCAGACCGATGGGCACGTTCAGAATATTAAATGTCGAACAGGGTCGAGTCGGGCTCATTCGCAAGCTCAGGAGGGACCAGCGTGATAGAACATCAGATAAGCTCAGGAGGGTTACACTGTGGAGCAAATAAACTAATTTCCTAAAGGCAGAGAAAGGGTGCATTTCCCTTAAACAATTAAGAGTTTTAGAGGAGGTGCAAAGGGAAAAACGGATGGTCAGGAGCAAAGTGAAGAACTAGAGTGGAGAGGTATATGGTGGAGATTAAAACAGAAACCTAAAATCGCAAGTTTCAAAGGATAGGCACGGGAGGTAAGTGATAAAGTCGCCGAAGTGCGATGTGCGATGCCAGGTGGGACCCGATTGCATAGCACACATCGTAGGTTTTAAAAGAGAAGTTTTAAGGAAAAGGTTAAAGTTAGGGAAATGATAAGTGAAATGTGGCAAGCTGATGTGGCAGACGACGTGGCCCTGGCCCACATACCGCACAGCGCAAGTTTTAAAAGTTAAGGGTGAAGGGTAAGTGTTATAATCGCCGAAGTGTGACATGCGATGTGGTGGGGCCCGATCGCAAATCGCGAATCACAAGTTTTAAAGGATCAACGTGGGAGGTAAGTGATAAAGTCGCCAAAGTGTGATGTGCGATGCTAGGTGGGACGTGATCACATAGCACACATCGCAAGTTTTAAAATATAAACACTAAGGAAAAGTTAAATACGGGGAAATGCAAAGTGCGATGTTGGCACAGACACGATGTGGTTCCAAGATGAAATCTAAAGGATTTCAAGTCCAAGCTCATGCGATTATTTTCCATTCTATGAATAAATAGGGAAAACACGACGCAAAAACTCGGGTAAGTGACCCGGTGAAGATCAAAGGAGAAGAGGCAGAGTCGGGTAGCAAGTGATATGATTGAGAGTGTTTGAAGCACAAGGGCATAGGCAGAGTCGGGCATTGAGGTGTCGTTACAGAGCTGTGCAGCCACTGCATCATAACCAAAAAGGACACCTTGACACTTCAGGAGGACACATCAGCAACATCAAATTCAGCAAAACGAACAATATTTCTAGTTTTAATTTTTTTTCTCAAGTATGATTGCAGAAGTAATCTTAAAAGTTTAGGTAGTCGAATAGTTTCAAGAAGTCCAGGAGTGTAATGTTCCCAATTTTTAGTCTCAAGCTAAAAGGAACATTATAGTTTGCATATTTTCATTTTGTTGAATAAAATGGGTAAGGAGACACCTTAACCCCTTTAGATGGAGAAATAACACTCCTTGTGTGAAAGGAGGAATAATAAAGCAGCTGATTTGAGCACCACATGGTGTGAACAGGATTGGATCATGCTTGATCTAGTCATTTTGACCAAGTCAACTAAAACTCTCTAGATACATTGAACCTTCTTGGACAACACAATTTTAGTGGAGGCTCCACTTGCATGAGCTAGAGGACAAGTGTGAATGGGACCCATGCTGAGAGAAGTTCATTTTCTTTATAAGGAGGAGATGATAGCCCATTTTCATTTATGCATTAGCTTATCATTTTCGTAGGGTCTGCAAAGACTTGCATCCCTGGGCTGTTTAGCAGGGTTGTAGTGTTCTTGAACCCAAGGGTGTTCCCGGTCAGGAATCCCTTCCTCATCCTCAAGGAAGGAGAGGGTTTGAGATTCATTTCCTCATTATAGAATTTGGCCAAGCTTATCCCTTCAGCTACAGCGTTATTTTTTTGGGCAAAAAACGTTATGTTGCTGGGAGCAGCAACAGAGGAACTCTCATAGTCATTCTTGGCTTGTTCTTCAGTGGAGTTCTTGTACATTCTTGGAGGAGAAACAGAGGAGACTATCGAGCTTTATTTTAGATCTTTGGCACCAGGCCAATCATTCACCATCTCTCACAACGCAGTCTAGAGTAGAAACTACGTTATTTATGTAGGCAGTTGCTGGGAGAGCCATTGGAGCTTGTCAGGAGGAGTGTTTTTGAGTGAAAGGGATCAGCCCTTTGCTTAAGAACATTATCAGAGGAGGGCATGAGTATTTCAGATCTTCCATAGCCTCATTCTCATTTTGGTTCAGTTGCAGTGACAACTTATTTGTCACATTGTACATTTTCCGGCATTTCTAGCAATCTCTCCTAGATTGGCTAGAAATCTTGTATTGGAGCCCATTCTTCTATTCTTGGGAATTTATTGTATATTTCAGTCATATTTCATGTATGAACATCTATAGTAGTAGCTACACTCCTAGAGATAGCACTGTCATTGCTTTTCGGCATTTTATGCAGTTGTTGCATCTCTTGTATTTCATGTGTTAATATTTGGAGGTTGATTCCCATTGCATGAGGGGTTTATTCCTCATGATATTTCTATATATTGTTGCTGATATATTAATTTACATGATGGCTGTAATATATTTCATCTTATGTTTCATTCATGTTTGTAGATTTTAATGATTGTGTTCATGTATTGCTGTAAGCTCTCTCCTTGAGCATTCTTTACGGGATCTATTTTGGGGAGATCTGAATAACCCAACTAGAGTCATTTATTTGGGCTCAAATTCTGGAAGAGAAGTGTTAGTGAGTTAACAAGGGGATCCAAGCCCCCTTTCAGCTTATTTTTACACTGCCTCCCTTATACATCGTCCTTGAGGACCATATTGCAGAAATTCTTGAAAAGGGAATATTACAGTGGTATCAAAGCATCAATCTTGGCTCAGCCTGTCCAACCCAAGATAATATGCCATTAGAAGGAGAAGCTCCTCACTTAGAAGAGGATATGTACAAAGAAAACAAGAAAAGAGGAATGATGGAAGAGGAGGTCTCCCTTCTTATTTTCTAGACCATGGAGGGTATCATTGAAGACCTTGAGGAGATAGAAAGGGAAATCTAGAAAGGTTTTCTGAGAGGGTTTGTGGATGAAGAAAGCCCTAGCTATGACTAAGTTGGGTGTGGGACACATGCAGATCCACAGCACAGTCCTTTTCCCACTTGCACTGCCGGAAGGATGGAGAAATAAGATGAGGCCATTGGAGGAGCAGCACTGCAACTCAAAGGTATGACTCATGATTGTTGGTTTGAAAAATCTGTTTCATAATTTCATGCAAATGTAAAAACATATGATGCATTCACCAAGGGTTTGGTGAAGAAACTTGATGAGAGTCAATGTGAATCATCATGTATCATAACTTCAAACACTTTGCATGCATTGGGAGGAAACATGAAACAAACTCCATTCCTTATTTCAGAAGGGGATGAAAATATGTATGATGACTTGCTAAGGGCAAGATCCCCATTGTATGAAGGGCCCCCTTCCATTTGTGAAGACATGGAGGTACTTCCTTCCAGAGATGACCAAGAGCTAAGGTCTCTCCTTGATGATGAGGTAATCTCAATTTTTGATGGAGAGGATGAGCATAATAGATATAACAGTGTTGTCCCATTGGGAGGAAATCCATCACCACATGGAGGTGAAAGGGGAGCCATTGTTCCTATTAGAGGAGCCCGTGTATCTTTGCAAGGAGTTCCAAATGTTTCAACATGTGGCTTCCAAGGGACAATTATGGAGCCATATGTAACAGTTTTTTGGGATTGTGATATGGAGGAGGAAGAGAAGGATCAGCATCAAGGGTTGATACACCCTTATCTATTCTAGAAAGTCTTTGAACAAGAGAAGGAGACTATACAGCACAGTGGAGAGAGGGACAAATCAGTCCTTTTATACATACAATCCACTTCTGAAATTGATGTCTCACTATATGGAGGCATTCCACTTGGAAGGCCACCTGATCTAGCATTGATGAGGGGCATCTTGTCATTTAGTTCACCACTCTTGGATTTCTGAGAGGTGAAGACATTGGGGGAGTCCAGCACAACACAGAGATTTTGGGATAAACCCAAAGAGGAGGGAGACACTCTCTCATTTTCAGTATCACCCACTCTCATCAGTTATACTGCGCTGACAGAGTTTCCTGTAGGGATGAAGGATGGCATCTTCATGATGCAATATGAATGCTCCATATATTTGATGGGGAAGAGGATAATTCCTTTGAGGGAGCACTCTTTCATACATAGGAGTGGATGGAGGCCACTCATGCTTACTTTGACCCAGCTTGGGAGATTCCTCTTGGATGACAGCTTCTCATGGGAGGCAAACTTCCAAAGGAAGCCATCATTATTTGAGCATGAGCAGCTGCATGATGGGAATGGCAGCATTTTTGAGGATGAATTTGGCATGGGGGATGTCAAGGTAGCAGGCAACAGCATGAGGGGAGCATCACATTGCAGATTACCAGCGCTGTCTATGAGGAGGATTGATCCGTTTTGGAGGTCTTAGCTTTTGGTAGAGTACTCCCAGAATATAGGTGCATGCATGATTTTGGATGACCCGGATAGAGATGATAGGTACATGGTGGATGATATGGTCATCTATTATTATGATAGATTCTTCTTGACTAGGGCTTCTAGTCTCAAGGAGAAATTATTACATGCAGCACATGAGGACTTCCTAGCTATGCACTTGGGTGCATATTTTGCTTTGCTATAGGAGTTCATTTGGGAGGGCATTCAGTATGATTTGTATCAGCATATGGACAGATGCATAGCCCAGATGATTTTGGAGAGGTTGTCAGGACCATTTCCCTACTCATTATAGGTGAGGGAGGGCATTCAGATGAGCCATTTCAGCTTAAGGACCGGAGTACCTAGAAAAGGAGGTATATACTCTCATTTTGATTTACCTTTCTTTACATTATATGAGCAGCTTGATGAGCTAAGGATGATCACACCTCCTTATTCTCCTTATTGTAATGTACTTGTGGCCCATTGCAGCAATGTGAGTGGCTATCTTCATGATGGTTTGTGGGGAAAGCCACATACTTCTTGGTGTGCACCATTGACACCAACTTGTACTTTTATGTTTCCACCTTATGAGATGTTTGTGGCAGAAAACAAGTGGCTAATAAAGAACTTGTTATATATTGTTTTTAGGCAGGCATGGAATGCACTACGCTGGTTCCTCATGTGGAACTATGATTCACTCTCCGGTTGCCATGTGGAAGCTTGTTTACATTGTATTTTGCTTCCATATGTTGCTGATGTTTGTATACTCATGGGAATATTTGTTTGGAGAGTGGACTTGGAGATGAGGATTCCCATTGGGAGTATGATTCTCCCCTTTTCACATGTTGTATGTTTCAGGAGAAACAATGGGCACACCATGATTTCCATGTCACTACTTTTCTCTTCATATAGGAGGAGCTATTGGGAGAGAATGCGTTGTGGGAGGAGGAACTTCACGGTTGATTCATTTTTTGGGGAGGCTTGGGCCAATTGTGGAGGCCATGACATTTCAGTACAATATCAGCAACCCCCTCATACTTATCATAAATGGAGGGAGAAACTACTTGGATGGGAAAATCTAAACTCTCCATTCAGCCCTAACATATTGCATAGATCCGGGGTTGAGGATTGCTTTGTTCAGCTACATAGGATGGCTCATTTCATTTGGATGATTGCATGGGTGAAGGAGTCACTCATTGGGAATAAGACTTCCCATGCTTTTCATCACTCCTACCTTGAGGAGGCCATTGAACCACAAGGATATTTCCACTTGCACCTTCTATTATCTCATGATGTATACTTTGGTTTTACATACTTGGAGGGATACATGGAGGATAGATTTATTGCATACCTTGATGAGCTATGGTGGCGTCTATTGATGAGGAGGCCACAAGAAGAGGAGAAGGAATTTTTCTCTACCTTGCTGTTGCTTGAGGACAAGCAACATGTGGGAGGGGAGGACTGTAATGTTCCCAATTTTTAGCCTCAAGCTAAAAGGAACATTATAGTTTGCATATTTTCATTTTGTTGAATAAAATGGGTAAGGAGACACCTTAACCCCTTTAGATGGAGAAATAACACTCCTTGTGTGAAAGGAGGAATAATAAAGTAGCTGATTTGAGCACCACATGGTGTGAACAGGATTGGATCATGCTTGATCTAGTCATTTTGACCAAGTCAACTAAAATTGTCTAAATACATTGAACCTTCTTGTACATCGTAGTTTTAGTGGAGGCTCCACTTGCATGAGCTAGAGGACAAGTGTGAATGGGAACCATGCTAAGAGGAGTTCATTTGCTTTATAAGGAGGATATGGTAGCCCATTTTCATTTTTTCATTAGCTTATCATTTTAGTAGGGTCTGCAAAGACATGCATTCCCGGGATGTTTAGCAAGGTTGTAGTGTTCTTGAACCCAAGGGTGTTCCCGGTCAGGAATCCCTTCCTCATCCTCAAGGAAGGAGAGGGTTTGAGATTCATTTCCTCATTCTGACATTTGGCCAAGCTTATCCTTTTAGCTACAGCGTTATTTTGTTGGGCAGAAAACGTTGTGTTGTTGGGAGTAGCAATAGAGGAACTCTCAAAGTCATTCTTGGCTTGTTCTTCGGTGGAGTTCTTGTACATTCTTGGAGGAGCAGTAAAGGAGACTCCTGGGATTTATTTAATATCTTTGGCACTAGGCCAATCATTCACCATCTCTCACAACGTATTCTAGAGTGGAATCTGCGTTATTTATGTAGGCAGTTGCCGGGAGAGCCATTGGAGCTTGTCAGGAGGAGTGTTTTTGAGTGAAAGGGATCAGAAATTTGCTTGAGAACATTATCAGAGGAGGGCATGAGTTTTTCAGATCTTCCATAGCCTCATTCTCATTTTGGTTCAGTTGCAGTGACAACTTATTTGTCACATTGTACACTTTCCAACATTTCTAGCAATCTCTCCTAGATTGGCTAGAAATCTTGTATTGGAGCCCATTCTTCTATTCTTGGGAATTTATTGTATATTTCATTTATATTTCATGTATGCACATCTATAGCATCAGCTACACTCCTAGAGACAGCGTTGTCACTACTTTCCGGCATTTTATGCAGTTTCTGCATCTCTTGTATTTCATGTGTTAATCTTTGGAGGTTGATTCCCATTGCATGAGGGGTTTATTCCTCATGATATTTATATAAATTGTTTCTGATATATTAATGTACATGATGGCTGTAATATATTTGATCTTATGTTGCGTTCATATTTGTAGAGTTTAATGATTGTGTTCATGTATTGTTGTAAGCTCTCTCTTTGAGCATTCTTTACAGGATCTAGTTTGGGGAGATCTGAATAACCCAACTACAGTCATTTCTTTGGGCTCAAATTCTGGAAGAGAAGTGTTTAGTGAGTTAGAAAGGGGATCCATGCCCCCTTTTAGCTTATTTTTACACTGCCTCCCTTATACAGCGTCCTTGAGGACCATATTGCAGAAATTCCCGAAAAGGGAATATTACAAGGAGTAACGAACCACTGTGACGTATTTAAGTAGATAGAAATCAAGAAAAGAGGTTCTGAGTTTTGGAAATTTGGAGGATTTTTAATTTGGTAGTTAATTTTCTGAGAAATAAATGAAAGAAGATCAAGTTTCCTGCAACTGTTGATGTTGATATGTCTTTCCAGTTTTGCTCTGTGTTTATTCCTCTTTGAATGAAGTGAAGTAATGTAGCAGCCAGTACCTTAATTAAATCTCTAAGTAAGAGTTAAAAAACCTTAATTTTCACTCCTTCACCTCATCTCTTCTTTATTCAAAAAATCCTGATGAAACTTTAAAGTAATAGATTCTGTGTTTGCAACATATTATTTCAAGTTTCCTCTCTCTCCATGAATTTCCTCTGAAACTTAAAAGTGATAGATTATGTTTCTCAGCATGTCACTTCAAGTTAACATTACAGTTCTTCTTTTTATTTCATTCGAATATCAACAGTTTATGGCATTGTGAAGGCTTTTATTATATCATATTATTGAGCGTATTAAATAATTAGATTCCAAATGTGTTAGGCAGAGGCCATTTGATATTATAATTGTGACATACATTTACAAAATGTCTTAAGCACTGATTCCTTACCATAGCCAAGGGATTTTTTCTTGAGATATAACATTTTGGCACTGTTGCCGGGGAAGAATAAACAAAGTTTATTTTCCCTTGGTTTTTCACATTATTTACTTTGGTTGTTCAGTGAGGAGGAAATATTTGGCTGTGTTTGTTATTTTCAAAATTTTGGCTTTCAAACGGCCTCACACGAGGTCAGATACCTCACAGCAAATAGTCTTTGCTTTGCGAGATCCAGAAAGATTGGTTTCTAAAAATGCTGAGAAACCCGAAACTCCTTCAATACCTGATCTTGCATTGCTTGCTCCTGGTAGCAGTTCTCATAACCCTTTGTTTGAAGATATTTCCAAGAAACTCCCTTTCTTGGAACAAGATACTCCTTCCACACCCATTTATTTTCAAGAACCTCAGTTATAAGAACATTCTTTCAAGTCTATTTCTTTTACCTCCACTCAAGCTTAAAAAAATATGGTTGTTGGTCCCTCTGCTATTTTCCATCAGCCCACCCCCATATAAGTTTTGCCTCCACCTTCATTCACTTTCACAGCAGGTTCATCAACCTCAACCACCCAAGGAGCAATTAACCAGGTTACTAATATGGCAGCACCAGCTTTCTTAATGGATATATATGCACCACTAAATATTCCACAACCAATGAATTCCATGCCTTAAGAATACCTCAAATTACTTCCTCATTTCACTGGAGAAGATGAAGAAACTACAAGACAACATTTACCCTTGTTTTTCACTTTTGCTGAGAATTTAAATGTAGAACATCTTGATGTTGTGATGATACTATTTGTTCTGTCTCTAAGTGGAGAGGCTAGGAAATGGTTCAAAGGTTTACCAAATGATTCCATAAATTACTAGGAAGAGTTAGAAACTCAATTCAATCAGAGACGGGGAGAGAAGAGAGATCATGGTTACTCATTGACATAGTTTAATGAAATTAAAATAAAGCCTAATGAAAACATTTCTGAGTTTGTAAAAAGATTCAACAAATTGTACAATAGTTTACCTATAGAGATGAATCCCCCCCCTGTAGGAGAAAAGGTAGTTTTTCTGGGGCTTTTGAAGATTATTTTAGCTTTACATTGAGAGAGAGAAGAGCCCCTACTCTTGAGCATATACATACATATGCTTTAGAGATTCAAGCTAATATGACTGCAGCTGGAAAGGCGAAAGGGAAATAGCTAGTCCAAGAGAAAGGGAAGGAAAAAGAAGAATCATCACAAGATATAATAATTGAAGATATGACAAAAAAATCTGACAAATAAGCTAGCTAAGATGGAATTGGAAATAAAAACTCCCAAAGAAAAGTACAACAAAATCGATGGGGGTTTAACCCTCAATTCAAAAGACATCCCCTGCAAATCTTGCAGAGGGAAATAAGAGATCAAGACCAGGTTCAAGCTCCATTGTATATATAAGAAGCATCTGGAGAGCCAACAAAAGATGATCGAAGGGAGGCCGAGGATTAGGTATCTGCTATGTATGCAATAAAAGAGGATGAAGAGGAAGATTGCGAGGAAGAATATGTTGTAACTGAAGTCTCTTTTGATCAAGATGAAATGGATGAACACTCTAGGAAATTCACAAATTTCATGCAAGCTGAGTTACATAAAAAGTATGATTTGAGGTCTAGAAAGAGATCTAGAGTGCAGGATAATGAAGGTGAACAAAAAGGTTCCATTCCTCCTCGAATGGAGACTCCACTACAAAAGGACCCTACGAAAAAGGTTAGTAATAAGAAGTAACCTGTAAATTCACTTAATAGAACAAATGTGCAGTAGGATGAATCTTCCTAGAACAAATCAGTTGGTAGTAATATCTTGGAGAGAGTTGTCCCTGTACCCGAACAAGCAACAAATTCTAGAAAGAGTGAAGAAGAATCTGAAAATAACATTAAGCAAACTCATGCTTTCAATTTGACAAAAGAATTGGAGAAGGTCAAAATTCAGGTGCCTCTTCTAGAGTTAGCCAAAATACAAGCTTACAAGAAAGAAATTTCAGAATTTATTAATCTCACACAGGTGGAAGACATAAGTGACACAATGAACTTACAAGAAGAAAATCCAGTGGTCACCTTTGGTCCTCATGTAGAAGAAATAGATCCCTCGGTTCCACCCTTCTATATTTCTTTGTTGCTTCATGATTATACTCTACATAATTGCATGCTAGACTCAGGAGTGTCCCATAATCTCATGCCATTATCTGTTATGAATGAACTTAACTTTAATATTACCAAAATTTATAGGGATCTATATTCATTTTTTTCCAAAAGGGTGAAATGTGTTGGGTTAATTAAATATTTAGCAGTTTCGTTGGCACAAATCCCAAAAAAGAGTATAGTCATGGATGTAGTGGTTGCTGACATCCCAGCCAAGTTTGGAATGCTCCTGTCAAGATCTTGGGGAGAAAAGTTGGGAGGTGTACTAAAATTAGATTTCACTTATGCTACCATTTGGTTTTTTAATGGGGAAGAAAGGAGGTTGTACATGGAAACAAGGTTTGTGAAGACTACCTCCAAGAAAGATACAGAAAATTCCCCCAATTATAGTCAAGAAACATAAGACCTTTCTTGTTTCATGTTGCATGAAGATGCAGAATTTTCTGAAGACACAAGGAAGAAGCTCTCTTCAGTAGTTGTAAATAATGAGATGCACTCAAGGAATATTTGGAAGTGCTACTTTTATGGTGCCTACTCTAAGTAGGGGGTAGGTGTTGTATTCTTACTAATATCACTAGAAGGTAACCTCGTGCCTTTCTCTTTTAAAATAGAAGTTGATTCAATAAACAATGTGGCTAAGTATGAGGCCTTAATCTCAAGCCTTCAAGTTTCTAAAAAAATGGGAGTTCAATATATTTCAATTTTTGGTGACTCTGAATTGATAATAAGGAAGATTAAAAATCATTGTCAAATCAAGCATCTGATATTGAGATCATAAAGGAATGAAGTGTGGGATCTTGTAGAAAACTATTTTGAAGCATTTAATCTTCAGTATATTCTGAGGGAGGAGAATATATTGGACGATTCTTTAGCAGTTGTAGCCAGCACTTTCACACCTCCAATAAATCCAAGGTTAAGGTATGAGATTGAAATTAGGCATAGACCTTTGTAATATCCCAAAAGGGGAGAATAAAGTAATACTTAAACACAATATAAGAACTACAGCAAGATAAACAATAAATCTTAAGACAACATCAAAATTTACAGAGAACCTGAGCCATTTTATTATATGGAGATGATTCAGTTACACAATTTACAAGAATATGAGTAGATCTAGCCAAAGAGATGGCCTAGAATCACCCAGAAAACATGCTACAATAGGTATAGCATAACTGGAGAGCCACTGAAGAAAATAATGCACTGTCCCTTCAGCAGAATATAAACATATGATTGCAAGCTAAAAAGGAAAATGCAGATCTACTCAAATCTGGAGCTCAGATGATGCCAAGATTCAAGATCTGGACAATTTGATGGCTTCCCAAGATAACCTAGAAAGGATTTTCCAGATCTGCAACTTTGGAAAATCACCTCCCTAGGATTTGATCCTTGATATGCTAAGAAATATAGATCTGAAGCTATATCTATCAAATAGATGGCTGAAATATTTTGCAAGATCAGATCTAAGCTTGAAGGGCTGATCCCTTCTTCAGATCTACAAGCTAGAAGCTCTAGATCTAGCTTCTCAATCCTCCAATAATGATTGTAGCTGCTGCAACACAACTGCCAATAGAAACTATGTTGTGGGGGAAAGATCGGCCTTCTGCCGACTGAAAAATGCTGCAATAAACTCCAGGCTGATGGAAAGACTGATGGAAATGTGAAGGGATGATCCCTCATAGGATTACTAGCTGAAATGCTAGTAACTTCCTTCCTCCTTTTGGATCTGCAAATTGGACAGCGTAATTCCTAAAGGAAATATTGCTGCTAGGAGGTCAATAAATTTTGGCCTGGTGCCAAATCTAAAATGAAGCTCTGAGAATGTTGATCTATAAGCCCAAGGTGATAGAAATAAACTCTCACCAGTTCTCCAGCTGAAGTACTGAAGACAACTTCCACCTTCCAAAGTGATCTTCAGAAATCTGCAATTTCTGAATATGAATGTTTTGTAGAAAGTAGGAAAAGAGATGTGGCACCAATGCTTTATGTATAATTAAGTATAATACTCTTTCTATAGCTACTCTAAGAAAGAGGTGGGATTCCCGACCAGGAAAACCCCGTGCTAGACAAAACTTGCAATCTCTGCTAAACAACCCGAGAAAGCAATGGAATGTCACATGACAATTCCAGATCTGAAAAGATATTTACATCAAGAATAACCAACATAACTTCATCCTTGCCTTCATCTTCTTTATATAATGTTTGAGCCTTCCCAAGTCTTGGACCTCATCTATACTGCACTATACATGTGGACAAGATCCTCCAAGTTTGACTGCGTTGTTTGACCAAATCAACCATCATGTCTAGGTGCAATGTACACCCTCTCCATCATGTGTTTTTTAATTACACAACATCCTCCATAACTTTATCATGAATGTTCCATGATCTTCTGTTTGACATCTTCAAGATCTTAGTCGACTGTATCAACCTCCATGATCTATCTCAATTAATGAGACATAATCTCCAATTCCATTCTCATTAGTAGTTGCTCAACTACCTCATTATGTAGATCTAGGCTTAATTAATCCACATTCACACATAAAAAGTGGATACTTATTCATATTGAGGATTGTGGGTCCCTCCACCCTTTTATTTAATTAATTTATTAAGAAAATCAAGGACTCTAATATTCCAAATATGATGTGAAAATTTGGGAATATTACAGTCCCCCCCCGAAAAAATGTTGCTTGTCCTCAAGCAACTCCAAAGGTAGATGCAAAGCCATCCATTCCCCTCCAAATGGCATCCACATAAGGAAGGCTTCCTCCATTTGCTGCAATGTGTTATGCATGTTTGGTTCCAAAGTTGTCTTTCAACATTACATAGAATGACCTCTAACTGTATGGTTATATGTCCTCTTTCCACCATGAAGTACCAAGTGAAAACCATATGATCATCATTAATACATGAGATACATAAAATAAATTGGTTCTTTCCACAAAGGAAAGCTCCATCTCACAATACATCTCTTCATCCCATGTTTTATGAATTTGTTTGAGAATTGATATGCTCTCATCTTTAGCCCTGTTGGCCTTGTTGGATCCAAGCATCATTCTAAATTTAAGAAAAAGAAGAAGGAAAGGAGAAATATGGGTAGACAAAGATGTCAAACCATATTCTCCTAATAGTAACTACCAGAGTAAGGCCCTTTGCTGCCATCCTCCATCTCCTCTATGTAAGATGGACAAGCCAAACTCTCCCAAAATCAACCAAAGCAACAAGAAATCTTGTTGCTTTCTCTCCTCCTCATGTGCATCATGGAGAAAAAACATACTAATGGAAATGTGGAATGTCACATCGGCCCAATACAAATAAACATCATCAATGCACATCATGAGAGCATCATGCCAAGCTTTACCCAATACAAAACACATAGACATAGGAGATGTCATGTGGTGGCCAATCTCTCTCAAGTGAAACCAAAATGAACATTCCTTCTTTTGCTGCATTCTATAATTGATACACAAGGCATGAATTAGAAAAATATGAGCTATTGGGTGGTAACCATACTCACCCAAGATCAGCCAGCGCAACCATGCCTCATTTTTCATTTCATAAGTGTTCTTCAAGGCATGGATCCAATAAATAGGAACCTTTGGGTAGTGACAAAAATCTCCCAAGGAAAACCAACATAACCAAGCTTGCTGGCCCATGTCATATATCTGCAAGTGGTCATAGAACCCCTTACTTATCACCCTTACCCACTCATCCCAATGTGGATGATGAATGATGTGTTGCATAATCATGGTATCCTCCCTTTGTAGAATACCATCCTCCTCAAACTGTTGAAGAATTTTTCACTTCATGAAATGTTGAAGTGCACCTCCAATGAGATCTCTCAATGAGATTCTCTTTTCACCAAAGGTCCTCCAAAACCAGTGAGGTTTTGGATCTGCTGTAGGTAGAAGTTTCTCTTTGAGCTGTGAGATGCTCATTGAGAAAGGGTCATCTAGAAAGGAGAAAAGGTTTCTCATCTCAAGATGTCTACCATTTGTCATCTTTACCTCCATTGCTTCATGAGTGAAGCTACCTTCAGAATTCTCCAAGAATGATGGGGCCTCTTCATTTTCACAGCTACAAAGTGACAGCACTGTAGATCTGCTTGGTAATACATGTGTTGTCTCAAAGCAAGGCACAATACTGATATCATAACCAGTTATTGTACATAGGATCATACTCATCCCATTTTTTGAAACTCTACACTTCAACTCAAAGGGTTGAATGTAGCTCAACAATGATGAACTGGGATAGTTCTTAATCTCCTCCTTGATTAGATCAAGGGTCCTCTGCACTGTGATATATTGCTTCTTTAAATCAGCATTTTGTTCTAACCCTTAGTTATGCATTGGCCTTGATGGAATGTCCTCATAAGTTTCAATAAGATTTACTGAAACAATATGTGATGAAATTTCATGCATACCTTAGATCAACTAATGTATGGAGACCTCTTGCCAGAACATAAGAGTTCCTCCAACCGGGACAACAGTGTCTCCAACTGCTGGTAAGGGTGATGGATTCTCTTCTCCAAGTGTACTAGCACTGGAATCTTCCTCCTTTCTCGCATGCATCTCCTGAATCTTGCATGGGAATCTAGATGTCAAGAGCTTAAGACTATCTTGCAAAGTTGCAAGTGTTTCTTCTCTAGATGTGAGTATTTTTGCAGTTGGTGGTGAATGTAGTGACTTCTTGTCCAGAGTGACAAGATTGACATTCTCCTTTGCTTCCTTAGGGAATTTCACTTTGTGACACATCTCTGGTTTTCTCACATCAAATTCCTTTCTTAACTTGTGAAAGAAATCTGAATATTTGGTCACCTTTGCATGCTCCATGTGACCAAACCACCAATCATTGGCTTCATCTAAAAGATGAAGTGCTGCAATTTGAACAACCTCTCCTTTAGCTACAAGATGTAGCCTGAAAAATGCATCTAACTCTCTCCTCCAAGCCTTAACAGTTCTTGAGGAAGATCCATCAAATGTAGGAAAATAGAATCTATTATGCCTCTTTCTTCTATTACGGCTATAAGATCCTCTTTCTTCTTTGATTTTGAAGAATTTTTGGAGAGTTAGCTTCTCCTTGAATGCTCTTCAAGATATAGATTGAGAGTCTCATGAGTCTCAGGTTAATTCCTTTCTTCATTTCTACACCTTTAACCTTCTCCAAAGAAAGTGGGCATAGTGGATCTATGAGGAGATCTAGGATTCTCCGGTTTTATTCTTTGCTGATAGGAAGTGCTTGGACCTCCCTTATCACATTTTCTTCTTGGATCTTCTTTTTGCCATTCCTTCTTCTTTGGATTGACCTCCTTGGAGAGATATTGCATGGATCTAAAGAAAGGAGTGGTATAATTATCATCCTCCATGATAGATCTCATCTATATGCTTCTTCTTTTGATGTAAAAGATGAAGTTTCCACAAGCTAAGCCAAAGATCATGCTCCGATACCACTGTAGTATCCCAAAAGGGGAGAATGCATTAATACTTAAACAAAATATAAGAACTGTAGCAAGATAAACAATAAATATTAAGACAACATCAGAATTTACAGAGAAGCTGAGCCATTTTATTATATAGAGATGATTTAGTTAGACAATGTACAAGAATATGAGTAGATCTAGCCAAAGAGATGGCATAGAATCACCCAGAAAACATGCTACAATAGGTACAACGTAACTGGAGAGCCACTGAAGCAAATACTGCGCTGTCCCTTCAGTAGAATATGAACATACGATTGCAGGCTGAAAAGGAAAATGTAGATCTACTCAAATCTGGAGCTCATATGATGCCAAGATTCAAGATCTGTCCAATGTGATGGATTCCCAAGATAACCCAAAAAGGATTTTCCAGATATGCAACTTTGGAAAATCACCTCCCTAGGATTTGATCCTTGATCTGTTGGGAACTACAGATATAAAGCTAGATCTGTCAAATAGATGGCTGAAATATGTTTCAAGATCAGATCTAAGCTTGAAGGGCTGATCCCTTCTTCAGATCTACAAGCTAGAAGCTCTATATCTAGCTTCTCAATCCTCCAATAATGATTACAGCTGCTGCAACAAAACTTCCAATAGAAACTGCATTGTGGGGGAAAGAGAGGCCTTATGCCTGCTAAAAAATGCTGCAATAAACTCCAGGCTGATGGAAAGACGGATGGAAATTTAAGGGGATGATCCCTCACAGGATTACTAGCTGAAATGCTAGTAACTTCCTTCCTCCTTTTGGATCTACAAATTGGACAGCGTAATTCCTAAAGGAAATACTATTGCTAGGAGGTCAATAACTTTTGGATTGATGCTATATCTAAAATGAAGCTCTGAGAATGCTGATCTACAAGCCAAAGGTGATAGGAATAAACCCTCACCAGTTCTCCAGCTGAAGTACTGAAGACAACTTCCACCTTTCAAACTGATCATCATAAATCTGCAATTTCTTAATATGAATGTTCTGTAGGAAGTAGGAAAAGAGATGTGGCACCAATTCTTGATGTAGAATGAAGTAAAATAATCTTTCTAGAGCTACTCTAAGAAATAGGTGGGATTCCTGACCAGGAACACCCTATGCTAAACAACACTTGCAATCTATGCTAAACAACCCGAGAAAGCAATGGATTGTCACATGACAATTCCAGATCTGAAAAGATCTTTACATCAAGAATAACCATCATACCTTCATCCTTGGCTTCATATTATTTATATAATGTTTGAGCCTTCCCAAGTCTTGGCCCTCATCTAGACTGCGCTGTACATGTGGACAAGATCCTCCAAGTTTGATTGCACTGTTTGACCAAATCAACCATCATGTCTAGGTGCAATGCACACCCTCTCCATCATGTGTGCTTTAATTGCACAACATCCTCCATCAATTTATCATGAATGTTCCATGATCTTCTGTTTGACATCTTCAAGATTTTATTTGACTGTATCAGCCTCCATGATTATCTCAATTAATGAGACACAATCTCCAATTCCATTCTCATTAGTAGTTTCTCAACTACCTCATTATGTAGATCTAGGCTTAATTAATCCACATTCACACATAAAAAGTGGATACTTATTCATATTGAGGATTGTGGGTCCCTCCACCCTTTTATTTACTTAATTTATTAAGAAAATCAAGGACTCTAATATTCCAAATATGATGTGAAAAATTGGGAATATTACAACCTTCTATCCCTAATAATGTGAAAAATTGGCAAGTGTATGACGATGATGAACAACTAAGTCTGTTCTTGACCATGATTGGAAACTTTGAAGACGTTGAGATAGACTAAGAGGAAGAATAAACATAGAAGAAAGAAGAAATAAGAAACCTTAAGCATTCAATAGGTGAACATAAGATTATCCAATTGAAAGATAATGTGCTCCCCAAAGGGTTGGTTCCTCTTAAAAGATTATTCGATGCTAATGATGTTGTTGTTGATTCAAAGAAAACACATCAAGAAGAAGAGATGGAAGATTGTAATTTGGGAATTCATCAGGAACCCAAAATAGTGAAATTGTTCAAAGGTGTTCCCAAAAACTGTAAAGAAAGATATATCAATCTTTTTAAGAAATATATGGATGTGTTTGCCTGGTCATATGAAAACCTAGAAACATATGACAAAAAAAAAAAATTCAGCATAAGATTCCATTGAAGGAAGGACTTAAACCACACAGACAGAAGCTTAGACAGATCAATCCATTGTTGTCAGCTCCAATCAAAAAAGAAGTGATGAAACTGTTGCAGTCAAAAATTATAGTCCCTCTCAGATATTCAGACCGTGTTTCTAATCTTGTCCCTGTAAGAAATAAGAATGGAGAGATAAGACTGTGTGTAGACTTCAAGAACTTGAACCGAGCGTCTCTAAAAGAGAATTATCCTTTTTCGAAAATGGATATGTCTTATAGAAGGTGACAGGAGCTCACAGGTTGTCTATGGTTGATTGATTTTCTGGGTATAATCAGGTAGCAGTAGAAAAAGAAGATCAGAAGAAGACTTCTTTCACTACGCCTTGGGGAACCTTCATGTACACAAGGATACCATTTGGCCTTATAAACACAGGTGCAACATTTCATAGGGCCATGTACATAGCCTTCATTGGTGATAGGTTTGTAGTTATATATCTGGATGATGTAACTGTTTTCTCAGGGTTAGATGATGAACACTTGGAGCATTTGCAAAAAATGTTTCAAAAGTGCAAAAAGTTTGGTTTGTCATTAAATCCCAAGAAATATTTATTTTCCTTAGAAGAAGGTAAATTATTTGGTCACATAGTTTCTAAACAAGGAGTAAATATTGACCCAACAAGGGTGGAAGCCATTTAGACTATTCCTTTACCCAGAAGCAAGAAGGATATCCAGAGATTCCTACGAAAAATAAAATTTTTGAGGAGTTTTGTGCCCAAATATGCTGAGATTGTGAGAAGTATAACACATATGTTGAATAAAAATGCAGAAGTGAAATGGGATAAGGAAGCAAGAGATGCATTTGCTAGAATAAAGGAAGCACTGCAGTATGCCCCAGTTTTTATTAGCCCTGACTATCAAAAATCCTTTCAAATATTCTCATTTGCATCCCCCACTACTATTGTTGCTGTGTTGTTGCAGAAAAATGAAGACAATAAGGAGCAGCCAGTTGCATTTTTCAGAAAATTTCTCAGAGATGTTGAGGTCAAATCGAATATTCTGGAGAAAAAAGTATATGCTTTGGTCAAAGCACTGAAAGAATTCAGGACTTATGTGATGGAGTCCCAAATAACTTCTTGTGTTCCTAATTCTGCTGTGAAGGACGTGCTGGTCCAAAGTGATGTTGAAGGAAAAAGGGGGAAGTGGATAGCAAAAATCCAAGAGTATGACTTGGACGTCAAACCCACCAATCTAGTCAAGGGACAGGGGTTAGCAAAGTTGTTGACAGAGACAAATTTTCAAGCCTTGGGAATTAATCTGTTGGCACCAGTGGATGGAGTTTTAAATGAAAAGGGTCAAAGCAAGTTCAAAACAGGTATCCAATACAATTTTTTGTGCTCTGATAGGTATAAAGACAGTGTGCATTACCTGTGTTTCTTTTCCTGTCCAACTTCATTGAATAGAACAAAATACAGAGCTCTAAAGCTCAAGTCTCAGACATATGTTATCATAGAAGCGAAGCTATACTGGAAAGATCCTGCTGGTATTTTGCTGTTATGTTTAATCGAAGGAGAATCTATTGAAGTCACCAAGAAATATCATGAAAGTCTGTGTGGAGGAAATTATAGTTGGAAGGTCACTCCTCATAAAATTATTAAGTCAGGATTCTATTGGCCAACCCTATTTGCAAATGTTTATATACTAGTCAGAATTTTTCAGAAGTGTCAGTTGTTTGCTGAAAAGAAAAATCTTGCTCCATTACCTCTCATCCCAGGATTTATTGAAGAACCTTTCAAGCAATGGGGTTTAGATTTTATTGGAGAGATCAATCCACCATCAAGCGGATATTCAAGTGGATTTTGACTGCCACTGATTATTTTACAAAATGGGTTGAAGTAATACCCACTAAGAAGGCAAATGACCAAGTGGTGATGAAGTTTTTGGAGGAAAAAATTTTCAGCAGATTCAGATGTCCAGTCAAAATTGTGACTGATAATTATCAGGTATTCAAATCTGCTCGTTTCATTAATTTATGTCAAACATATAATGTGATTTTGTCACATTCCACAGTGTATCATCCCCAAGGGAATGGATTGGAAAAGTCTTAAAATAAGACATTGTTCAGAATCTTGAAGAAAACAATCACCGAGAATCACAAGGATTGGGATATGAAGTTGAAGTTTAACCTCTGGGAAGTTCGAGTCACTACCAAGAGATCTACTGGGAAGTCTCCTTATGAACTGGTTTATGGAACTCAAGCACTATTTCCTACTCAGCTGGCCAAACCAGTGATTTCTTTCCTTCAAGAAACTCAGGAAGAACTGAATGCTCTGGTAAGAAGATTGAACAAAATAATTGAATCAAGTGTGTTATCACCCTAATTTTTTTTTTTTTTTTTTAACTCTGTAAGTTTACATTGTTTTGGTCATAGTTTCAAATATGTCTTGAGTCACTTAGTCTTGATAAAGGGTAGGTCTTAGATTTAGAAGTCTCAAAGGTCAGTTTTCAATTTCAAATAAAGTCTTTTAAGTCTCATTCCATGATTAAAAAGTCTTATTATTCATTTAGAAGTCTTGTCATTAGGTTTCAGATGAAATTCCTACAATTAGCCACAAAACCGCAGTTTTGTAGCGCGGTTAGTTCAAAAATTGGGTTTTGTGCTACGAAAGCGCTGCTACTTTCATAGTGCAAAGTGTGAAAAATACACTATGTGCGCTACGAAAACACATATTCTTAAAAGGTCATGTCAAAACCTAGAAATTGTTAGAAATTTGTTAAGTAATGATGGGGTAACATCATGGTGAGTCAGTTAGAGGTCATATTTGAAGTACTTAACCATTCATATTCATTATTATCATAGCATGGGTTTCTTATTGGAAAATGGGATTTTAAATTTCGAAAACTATTTTCTATTCTAGTCATTCTAGTCTACATTTACTCATACTGAATTGTGAAACATCTCTGTTTCAAACTCTCAAGTAGTAGAGTTAAGCCTGTGGTTATTCTATACCAAGGCTATCTTCATACACAATCAAGTGAGGCTGTTCCTTTTTCTCAAGTGAGGCTACCAAATTAAATCAAGAGAGGATGTTTTATAAATTCCGAAGGAAGCCAACCAAGTTTTTATGAAACAAACATGGCTGAGGAAAAAAAGAACCATAGAGGAGGACACTATTTGAGATCTGAACCTGAAAGCACAAAATTTCTAGCTGAAGATCAAACAGTCATGGATGTTTTCAGTAAAGTAGGTTGTTTAAAATTTTGTGAAAAGTTGCAAGGTGGACATACTCAGGTATCCAAAGAGTTTGCATTACATTTCAGTGGGACCAATACAAAGGTTGGAATGTTAAACATGTCAGTGACACCTGAAATTATGGCTCTAGTGACTGAAATACCTAGAGGACAGGAAACTTGGTTTAAGGGTTTTAGATTTGATATGGAGGCATGCAAGATGTTTATGAAGCCAAAATATGCAGAGATGGACCTGAACAATGTAGTTCCCAGAAACTGTATTAAGGATAGCTATGCCAAACTTCTGTTCAAAATCCAAAGATAATTCACATGCAAAGGCAGGTACCATAAAGTCTACACCTATCATTTCAAACTCCTATTACATTTCACAGGTATGATATCACTGGATTTACCATTTTTTCTATATAGAAGTATTGCCAAAATGGCTGATAAAGTTCAAGCAAAATCTGAGGGTTGTGAAACATCTCTATTTCACCATGGTTTAATTAAATTGTTGGTTTTGAATGAGCTCCAAAACATTAATAGAGACTGGTCTTCTTTTCTTTTTATAAGTGGATTTGAAATGGAAGCTCTAACCCTAGTTAAAAACCCTAATGCAAAGGAAAATCCATCACCATTAGCAGAATTCAGTCAACCAGTATATATAAGGACAAGAAGGTTTGTGAAATTGAAGCCAAGGAAACAAGTGAAAGATAAGGTAGAAAGAACATGAGTGATTTTTAAAGAAACTCCTTCACCTACAAAACAAGGATTACAAAGCACTAAGGAAGCTAAACAAAAACAAACAGCAAGGAATCAAGTAGTTCAGAGAATTACAAGGAGTCAAGTTGCAACATCAAAAGGAAACACAGTAGCTTCAGGATCAAATGACAGTCTAGGATTGAAAGGAAACTTGGATGACATACTGCATGCAATAAACATAGAAGAATCACCTATAGTGCAAGCTGATTTCCTAGGAATAAATGAAAGCAAACATAAAAAGGTGAAATCAACAAAGAAGCTGGAGTTTAAAGATGAAGATGCAACATTTGTTTTCCAAGCTAGGAAGCCTGTAACTAGGCATTCTAAAAGGCTCAAGGAAATTAATGCAAAAGTTGAAGAAACCAACAAAGCAACTATTGTTCTTGAAGAGATAATTGATATTTCCTGACTTGTGGTAGAGCATGCAGAAAACAGAGTAATCATAGTACAAGAAGAATGACCAAATATAAAATCCTGGAGGAGAAGTTAAGATCAGAAAACCATGAGATTGCTAAGTTGAAGAAAAGAGCCAAAAAACATGTCATTGAGAAAACAGAATTTAAGAGGATGAAATCTGTTTGGGAAGGTCAAATAGTCTCCAAATCAGAAATACCAAGCAGTGAAGAACAATTCTTCACATGGACAGTCCCAGCCATTAAGGAGGAAAAGTTTGTAAGAGTGATCAACACTCATTTGAGAGCTAGAAACAGAAGGTTGAGAAGACAGGTGGAAGATCTGGAGATACAATTGACAAGGTCTCTGTCTCAAGAAAGGTTAAAGAAGCAGTGAAACAGAATGATAAATCCACAAGACAATCTCTGATCAAAATGAAGGTAAATTTTGATGGAGATTATGTTTTCAGGGTCATATTGATGTGTTTTTGAAATATTACCAATACCATTAAAGTTTAAGTATCTCCAAAAGTATGAATTTTGAAGACAGTTTTGACAAAAATTCTTACATAGCAGTTTTGTAGCGCAGATAGTGCAAATCTGATGAAATGCGCTACGAAACTGCTGAAGCAGTCTTTTATCATATTTTCATATCAAATTTTGAGGGAATTTTGGTGAATTTGGTTTTGAAATTGCTGGTGGAAGTGTGTTAATGGAAAATGAAGGCTTCCTTGAAGAAAACAAATAAAAAAAAAAAGATTTTTTAAAGGAGCTAAACACTGCACTATGAAAAGTGCTACGAAACTGTGTTGCTTTCGTAGCATAGGTTTATTCTTTCCTTTTTGGCATGGTTCGAAGTTTAGATTATGCACAGTTGGAGAATTGAATACATATGGTGTAAATATTTGGCAACAAGAAACATGTAGACATGATTCATTAATGGTCAAAGTGCTCAAAACAGATAAGGGAATCAAAGGGCCTAAAAAATAGGAAGACATGTTTCCTAAATTTTAGGAGAACATTATCATCAACATCATGGCTACATCAACTTAAATATCATCATCCAAATTCGACTTCGTGGGAGTGCATGTGGCAAAATATGTAATAAAGAATAGATAATTTTGTTAGGAGGGTATTAAAGTGTTTTATTCCTATTAGAAATAGGACTTTTCATTAGGATTATAGCTGTCAATTTGTAATAAGTGGCATGTTTATGATTAGATAAAGTGGTCAAACTATATGAGTTCGATGTATCTAGTGGAGAAGAAGGAATCATATTTTGTAAATGTTCTATGAAGAGCATAAGATCGAAATCCAAAAGGTTGGACATTTTTATTAGCAAAGACTGTGTTTTTTATGTAATGGTTTCTCAGCTTAATACAGAGTTCTGTTTAGACAACTCAAGATTCATGAGGAGTTCTTGTCTATTATTGTTCTAATGGAATTCTTCAATATTTCTATCTGCAGTGGTGTTTGTTTATGATACTTAGAATTCATTCATAATGCTCTAACTTCCTTCATATACAAACTGACTATGTGTTTCTCTGTTCTATATGTTTTACTCCCTGATTTGAACTCCAAATGCATTTACTTCCATGCTAGATAGACTGTGATATTTTTGTTGAAGTTACTTTAACTCCATAGCCCAATGAATGTTTTCTAATGTGATTTACAACCAGTTATATCATCTATCTATTTGATCTTAGAGTTATCCATCTACTTATTTATCAAAAATCATAAACTTTTGAGAGAGCCCTCTCAGGTTGAGGAGGCTAAGCCTCAACCAAAATATTGGTCTGAAATAGTTACACAATGTTTACTTGATGAGAAACCCATCAGGCCTGATTTTGTGATAACATTTTGGTGCGTCTGCCAAGAGCCTGAAGATTATACTTTCCTGAGATTTTGAAGCTGAACTTTTGAAGGTAGCAGGAGCTTAGAAAGTTTTTCGATGTTGCATCTACCTTGGTGACTCCATTTAAAGTTTATATGTTCAAAGGTGGCTTCAAGAAGGAGATACACGAGGAGTAATCCTGATCCAGATCCACCTACCATCATGGACAATCCAAACACTATTTAAAGAGGTAGTCAAGGCATTTCTGAAATACCAGGTAGTCCATCTCATTCGAAATCCTTGTCCTTTGAAATATCAAGAAGTCCTGAAGATAAAAGAGTTGATGATAAGATTCATGAGGTTTTGTTTAGATCAGAAAATGAAAAGGAACTAATTGAAATTATTTGACTTACATAAGAGAGGAATTGACACTTCAGCTTTAGTAACCCAAGAAGACAAAGAAGAATTCTGGGAAGTTGTTGCTTCAGAGTTATTGTTGGAAAGGGAGTATTTAGACAAATTGAAGGAGCTTGATCCTTTAGAATTATTGTTGAAAAGTAAAGCTGGTTTACCTCTTCCCAACTAGAGCTCAATTGTTGGTGGCTTACAAAGACCAAGTAGTTCTCTTCATAGTAGTCTGTCATCTACTATTTCTAGCTTTCCTAAAATTACCATCGTACCTATGACCATGGCCGAAAATCCACCTGCTGCACCTGCTAGATACACCCCTCTTGTCCTTCCTGTTGTCTTACATGACCTCCCTAGTAAGTATACTGTTAGAATTAAAACTTGGGGAAGTGATGAGGACATTAGAGCAGAGGTTCATGTTGATCAATTTAATAATTTTATAGACAGAGAGGAGGTTGATCATGAATATGTTAAATTAATATTATTTTCTCAAAGTTTTATTGGTGAGGTTAGGAAGTGGTATAAAGCTCTTACTCCTGGGAGCATTCATAATTGGAATGAATTTGAAATTTTTTCTTAAGGAAATGGGGAAATAAAACTAATCCAGTACAAGCCCTCACTGAGTATAATACCTTGAAGAGAGCTGTTGATGAAACTATCCAAAACTTTTCAAAAATGTTTAATGAAGTGTTAGATTCTATTCCTGCTCGTTTGAAACCGCCATAAGCCTTAGCTCAAATGAGGTATGCAGAAGATTTCGACTATGAGTTTTCCATATTGCTGAGAGAAAGAGAATCCCCTACACTTGTTGAAATGAAAAATGATGCTGTGAAGGTGGAGGTTAATTTGATAGCAGCCAAAAAGTCAAAAATGGGTAAGGGTAAATTGAAAGAAGAAGAGAAACCTTCATCTTCTTCCTCTCAAGACAAAATGGATTCAATGATGAAAACAATGGAAAAATTGATGAATAGATTAGCCCTTGGCAATACCTCTTCTCCCCTTGCACAACATGAACCTCAATTTAGAAACCCTAAGTTCAGGAGACCTTAGAATCAGTAGAGACCAAGAGAGAATAGAAATCAACAGCCTGATCCTCCAATGAGACCTCCTTTTCAGCAGAATTTGGTTGATGAAGAAGATGACCCTGAAGAACCTGAAGAGTCTATTCATTGTTTTGATGAAGAAATGTCAGGAATTTTAATAAACAAGGAATAACATGATAAATCAAATCGAAACAATCATGAAGAAGAAACATCAAAATATCTAAAGGGATATCAAAATGCCATTTTTGAGATGCAGAAACAATATAATCTCAGAAATAGGAATGTACCTATCATTGCAAACAAGACACAACCTAAGAAGGATGCACCAAAGGATGCTAATGGCAAGAAGAAAGCTCCTAAGGTTGTAGAAGGTAAGAAAGATATACCTGTTGTCCTTCCTACTAAAGAAGCTAAAAAATCTGTTTCTATTTTCAATCTTGAGAATGAAATTTCTAAGATAAAAATATCATTCCCTTTTGGTAAAATTCTCAAGGTAGATGAATATAGAAGCAATATTGTTAAAATGATAAACTCACAACCTGGAGTTGTTGATATCTTGAATATATTGGAAGATCATCCGACCATATATTTGGCCCCAAGACTAGAAGAGGAACAAAATGAGGAAGTTCCTCCTTTTTATGTGAGTCTTAGCATTCACGACATGACATTGCATAATGCTATGTTAGATTCAGGGGCTTCTCACAATCTTATGCTCAAAGTAATCATGGAAAGAATGGGGTTAGAAATAAATAGACCATACAAATATTTTTTTTCTTTTGATTCAAAAAGAGTTCAATGTATTGGTCTAATCAAGGATGTTGTTGTTGGTCTGACGCAAGTCCCTGCTAAGACTGTAGTCATGGACATTTTTGTAGCTGACATTCCACCGCATTTTGGTATGTTGTTGTCAAGATCATGGGTAGCAAAAATTAAGGGTACAATGTAGATGGATCTTACTAATGCTACCATTCCAGTCTTTGGGGAGCAAAGAAGATTGTATTGAGAGACAAGGATGGCTTACATGGTAAGTAGAAAAGATAAACCCCAAAACTTTCCAATTTATGCCGTTGATACTGAACTTGGTTCTACTATTATTTTCAATGAATTGACTAATGAAGTGGAAGAAGAAAAGAAAGAAGAAAATCAAAGTTCTGAAATTCAATAGTCCAAAAATCAGCAAGCAAAAGGTCAACAGTTCAGCAATAAAGAGGAAGAAGGTTGGTGGTCATTTCATTTTGATGGATCAATAGGCAAAGAAGGAGCAGGAGCAGGGATCTAGATTAGAAATCCAAGTGATGAAAGTAAGTTCTTTTCCTATAAACTGAACTTTGATTGCACGAATAACATGGCTGAATATGAATCCTTGATTTTGGGTCTAGAAGTGTTGAAAAGAATGAATGCTCAAAACATTTTTGTTTTTGGAGATTCAGAATTAGTCATAAAATATATTGAAGGTGTTTATTAAACAAAGGGCACAAGGATGAGAGCATATATAAATGTGGTTTTGGACATGTTAGAAAACTTTCAAGCCTATTTATTCACAGTCAAAACTAGAGAACAAAACTCCATTGTTGATTCTCTCGCTGTCTCCACAAGCCTTTTCATTATTCCTATGCACTCCACTGAAAAGTATGAAGTTGAAGTTCACCATAGACCAGCCATTCCTGGTAATATTATTAATTGGCAAGTTTTTGAGGATGATCAGCAGGTGAAAATTTTTATTGAGTTGAAAGAAGAACTTAAAAATGTACAAGTAGATCAGCAGAACATGTTAGCTGAATCTAAAGGGAATTCTAAAGTTTTACAACTAAAGAATAATTCCATACCAAAGGGACTAATACCTTTAGAAATTTTTTTTGATCAGAATGATGTTTTTAAATCCCCCAAGATGCAAGCTGATGATGAAGAAGTTGAGAGTTGTAACCTTGGTACTATAGCTATGCCCAAAATGATCAAAATTTCAAAATTTCTTTCAGCTGATATGAAGTTTAAATATGTTGAAACGATGAAAAGATTCATAGATGTATTTTCTTGGAATTATGCTGATTTGAAAGAATATGATCCCTCCATAATTCAGCATACTATTCCCATAAAGGAAAATGAAAGACCTTTCAAGCAGAAGTTAAGGAGAATCCATCGACTTCTCATGCCTTTGATTGAGAAAGGGGTTAAAAAACTCTTTGATGCCAAAATCATAGTCCCAATCAAATTTTCAAAATGGCTTGCGAATTTGGTTCCAGTTAGGAAGAAAAGTGGGGAAATCAGAATATGCATTGATTTCAGAAATATGAATAAATCCTCCTTGAAAGATAATTTTCCCCTCCCAAAGATGGATAAAATTTTGCAGACTATTGTCGGTTCTCAGAGAATGTCTATTCCTGATGGTTTTCCAGGTTATAATCAGATCCTTGTGCATCTTGATGATCAGGAAAAAATAGCATTTACTACACCATGGGGTACTTTTATGTACACCAAAATGCCATTTGGTCTCATGAATGCAGGAGCTACTTTTAAGAGGGCAATGGAAATTTCATTTTTTGAAGAAAAGGACAAGATGGTGGTTTTGTATCTTGATGACATAACAGTATTTTCAAGGAAGGAAGAAGATCATTTGAAACACTTGGAAAGAATTCTACTGAAATGTAGAAGGTTTGACATCTCTCTAAATCCCACCAAAAGTATTTTTGATTTAACTTCAGGTAAATTACTTGGGCATATCATTTCTAAAGATGGAATTAAGATTGATCCAAGCAGGGTCAATGCAATTCAGAAGGTGGATTTGCCAAGAAGTAGAAAGGAGATTCAATCTTTCGTTGGAAAATTTAATTTTGTAAGGCATTTTATTCCTAATTTTGCTGAGATTGTGAAGGACATAACAAGGATGCTGAAGAAGGGAGTTGATATTAAATGGACAGTAGAGGCAAGAAATTCATTTGAAGAGATCAAAGAGCACTCACACAGGCACCAGTATTGATCAGTCCTAATTTTTCCAAGGAATTTCTGCATTTTACCTTTGCATCAGAGAATACTATCGCTGGAGTTCTGCTACAAAAGGGACATCAAGGTATTGAACAACCGATTTATTTCTATAGTAGGACATTAGCCAATGCTGATCTGAAGTATAATATCTTAGAAAAGCAAGCCTATGCTTTGGTGAAAGTTGTTAAAGATTTCAAAATTTATCTTCTGCATTCTCATATTGTGGTGTTTGTTCCTAATACTATTGTGAAAGACATCCTCACTCAAGCCGACCCTGATGGTAAGAGGGGGAAATGGATTGCCAAGTTGCTAGAATATGATATTGATATTAAACCGAAAAAATTGGTCAAAGGGCAAGGCTTAGCGAAGTTGATGGCACAGTCAAACTTTGGCTGTCTTGATATAAATTGGATTGCAGAAATATCAGAAATGTCGGATGAAGATGAGGAACTATTTCCTATTGAAGAAAAATTTATCACCTCAAATTGGTACAAGGAAGTTGTTTTTGTCATACAGCACCATAAAGCACCTGCTGATTTAACAAAATTCAAAGCAAGGTTTGTTAAGCTGAAATCCTTGAGATATTTTATATTTGACAGAAATCTGTTTTGGAAGGATACTGGTGGAATTTTGTTAAATTTCTTGCTGGAAGAAGAGGCTGATAAAGTCATTTAAGAGTTTCACAAAGTGGATTTTGGAGGTCATCATTATTGGAAGGCGACAGTGAACAAAATTCTGAGAGCGGGATTTTATTTTCCAACAATTTTTAAGGATGTATACAAGAAGGTTGTTGCCTGCCATGAATGCCAGATTTTCGAGGGTAAGAAGAAACTTATACCCTTAACTCTGATGCCTATTTATGTAGAAGCGCCATTCCAGCAGTGGGGATTAGATTTTATTGGGGAGATTCATCCATCATCTTCAGGACATCATCGTCGGATTCTTATAGGGACTGATTACTTCACAAAATGGATTGAAGCAATCCCAACTAGGCAAGCTAATGATTCTGTGATTATCTCTTTCTTAGAAAATAATATCTTGTCTAGATTTGGTTGCCCCATGAATATTATATCTGATAATTCATAGGCATTCAAGTCTAAGAAACTGATCAATTTCTTTCATCAATATCATATTACTCTTGGGCATTCTACTGCATACTATCTGCAAGGAAATGGCCTTGATGAATCTTCTAATAAGAGCATTGTTAGGATTTTTAAAAAGGTATTGCAGGAGAATAAGAAAGCTTTGCATTTGGCGCTGAAGTGTGCCTTATGGGCTGATAGGATATGCACAAAAAGGTCAATTGGAACTTCACCATATGAATTAGTATATGGTGTTGAGGCTATTTTTCCTACATCACTAGGAGTACCTATTATGAAGCTAATTCAAGGGCTAGAAGAAGAACCAAATGCAATCTAGAGAAGAATTAATCAATGGATAGCCCTGCAAGAGAAAAGGAATGAGGTTTATGACAGCAATTAGCAATCTAAAAACAGAATCAAGAGGAAATTTGATAAGAAGATCAAGGAAGAAATTTTTCAAATTCAAAATGAAGTGCTAAAATGCAAGGCCGGAATTGAAGAGAAAGGCAAACATGGTAAGTTTGAAAACTTATGGAAAGTTCCTTTCAATGTAGCTGCTTTCCATGGAAACAATACTTATATACTGCAGGAGATAGATGGAAAACCATATGATGGAGGACCTGTCAATGGCAGGTTTTTGAAGCATTATTCTTCCTAAAATCTGATGGATGATTCATGTCATTGTATATATTTCATTTTACAAGTTTTCTGCTAATAATGACAAGCAAAATCAACAAGCTTGAGCCCGAGGTGAAGGCCATTAGAGCTTGAGGAGGAAGCTTGGAAATTCAAAAAAATTTCTGTTTTTGTCAAAAAATGGATAGTAGCACTGGAGCTACTGGTTCTTAGTGTACCACAGGGGCACACTATCCCAAGTGGAGCCACTGTTATCACCCTAATTTTTTTTTTTTTAAACTCTGTAAGTTTACACTATTTTGGTCATAGTTTCAAATATGTCTTGAGTCACTTAGTCTTGATAAAGGGTAGGTCTTAGATTTAGAAGTCTCAAAGGTCAGTTTTCAATTTCAAATAAAGTATTTTAAGTCTCATTCCATGATTAAAAAGTCTTATTATTCATTTAGAAGTCATGTCATTAGGTTTCAGATGAAATTCCTGCAATTAGCCACAAAACCGCAGTTTCGTAGTGCGGTCAGTTCAAAAATTGGGTTTTGCACTACGAAAGCACTACTACTTTCGTAGCACAAAGTGCAAAAAATACACTATGTGCGCTACGAAAGCGTGGATTCTTAAAAGGTCATGTCAAAATCCAAAAATTGTCAGAAATTCGTTAAGTAATGATGGGGTAACATCATGGTGAGTCAGTTAGAGGTCATATTCGAAGTAATTAACCATTCATATCCATTATTATCATAGCATGGGTTTCTTATTGGAAAATGGGATTTCAAATTTCGAAAACTGTTTTCAATTCTAGTCATTCCGGTCTACATTTTCTCATACTGAATTGTGAAACATCTCTATTTCAAACTCTAAAGTGTTAGAGTTAAGCCTATGTTTATTCTATACCAAAGCTATATTCATACACAATCAAGCGAGGTTGTTCCTTTTTATCAAGCGAGGCTGCCAAATTAAATCAAGAGAGGTTGTTTTATAAATTCCAAAGGAAGCCAACAGATTTTTTCTGAAACAAACATGGATGAGGAGGAAAATGTTTGAGATCTGAACCTGAAAGCACAAAAGTTATAGCTAAATATCAAACAGTCATGGATGCTTTCAGTAAAGCAGGTTGTTTAAAATTCTATGAAAAGTTACAAGGTGGACATACTCAAGTATCCAAAGAGTTTGCATTACATTTCAGTGGGACCAATACAAAGGTTGGAATGTTAAACATGTCAGTGACACATGGAATCATAGCTCTAGTGACTGAAATACCTAGAGGATAGGAAAATTGGTTTAAGGGTTTTAGATTTGATATGGAGGCATGCAAGATGTTTATGAAGCCAGAATATGCAGAGATGGACCTGAACAATGTAGTTCCCCAAAACTGTATTAAGGATAGTTATGCCAAACTTTTGTTCAACATCCAAAGATATTTCACTTGCGAAGGCAGGTACCATAAAGTCTACACCTATCATTTCAAACTCCTATTACATTTCACAGGTATGATATCATTGGATTTACCATTTTTTCTATATAGAAGTATTGCCAAAATGGCTGATAAAGTTCAAGCAAAATCCAAGGGTTGTGAAACATCTCTGTTTCACCATGGTTTAATTAAACTGTTGGTTGTGAATGAGCTCCAGAAGATTAATAGAGACTGGTCTTCTTTTCTTTTTATAAGTGGATTTGAAATGGAAGCTCTAACCCCAGTTAAAAACCCTAAGGCAAAGGAAAATCCATCACCATCAGCAGAATCCAGTCAACCAGTAGATATAAGGACAAGAAGGTTTGTGAAATTGAAGCCAAGGAAACAAGTGAAAGATAAGGTAGAAATAACACCAATGATTGTTAAAGAAACTCCTTCAGCTACAAAACAAGGATTATAAAGTACTAAGGAAGCTAAACAAAAACAAACAGCTGAGAAGCAAGTAGTTCAGAGAATTACAAGGAGTCAAGCTGCAACATCAAAAGGAAAGACAATGGCTTCAAGATCAAATGACAGTCTAGGATTGAAAGGAAACTTGGTTGACATACTACATGCAATAGACATAGATGAATCACCTATAGTGCAAGCTGATTTCCTAGGAATAAATGAAAGAAAACAGAAAAAGGTGAAATCAGCAAAGAAGTTGGAGTTTAAAGGTGAAGATGCAACATTTGTTTTCCAAGCTAGGAAGTCTGTAACTAGGAATTTTGAAAGGCTCAAGGAACTTAATGCAGAAGTTGAAGAAACAAATAAAGCAACTATTGTTCTTGAAGAGATAGTTGATCTTTCCTCACTTGTGGCAGAGCATGCAGAAAACAGAGTAATCACAGTACAAGAAGACATGACCAAATATAAAAGCCTAGAGGAGAAGTTAAGATCAGAAAACCATGAGATTGCTAAGTTGAAGAAAAGAGCCAGAAAACATGTCATTGAGAAAACATAATTTAAGAGGATGAAATCTGTCTGGGAAGGTCAAATAGTCTCCAAATCAGAAATACCAAGCAGTGAAGAACAATTCTTCACATGGACAGTCCCAGCCATTAAGGATGCAAATTTTGTAAGAGTGATCAACACTCATTTGACAGCTATCAACAGAAGGTCGAGAAGACAGGTGGAAGATCTAGAGATACAATTGACAAGGTCTCTGTCTCAAGAAAGGTTAAAGAAGTAGTGAAACAGAATGATCAATCCACAAGACAATATCTGATCAAAATGAAGGTAAATTTTGATGAAGATTATGTTTTCAGGGTCATATTGATGTGTTTTTGAAATAATAACAATACCGTTAAAGTTTAAGTATCTCCAAAGTAATAATTTTGAAGACAGTTTTGACAAAACTACTTACACAACAGTTTCGTAGTGCAGATAGTGAAAATCTGATGAAATGCACTACGAAACTACTGAAGCAGTGTTTTATCATATTTTCATATCAAATTTTGAGGGAATTTTGGTGAATTTTGTTTTGAAATTGTTGGTGGAAGTGTGTTAATGGAAAATGAAGGCTTCCCTGAAGAAAAAAAATCAAAAACAGATTTGAAAAGGAGCTAAACACTGCACTACGAAAAGCACTATGAAACTGTGCTGCTTTCATAGCGCAGGTTTACTCTTTCCTTTTTGGCATTGTTCGAAGTTTAGATTCTGCACAGTTGGAGAATTGAAGACATATGGTGTAAATATTTGGCAACAAGAGACATGTAGACATGATTCATTAATGGTTAAAGTGCTCAAAACAGATAAGGGAATCAAAGGGCCTAAAAAATAGGAAGACATGTTTCCTAAATTTTAGGAGAACATTATCATCAACAGCATGGCTACATCAAGTTAAAGATCATCATCCAAATTTGACTTCATGGGAGTGCAGGTGGCAAAATATGTAATAAATAATATATAAGGTTGTTAGGAGTGTATTAAAGAGTTTTAGTCCTATTAGAAATAGGACTTTTCATTAGGATTATAGCTGTCAATTTGTAATAAATAGCATGTTTATGATTAGAGAAACTGGTCAAAATTTATAATCCTATTTTGTAAATGTTCTATAAAGAGCATAAGATCAAAATCCAAAAGGTTGGACATTTTTATTAGCAAAGACTGTGTTTTGTATGTAATGGTTTCTCAGCTTAATACATAGTTCTGTTTAGACAACTCAAGATTCATGAGGAGTTCTTGTCTATTATTGTTCTAATGGCATTCTTCAATATTTCTATCTATAGTGGTGTTTGTTTATGATACTTAGAATTCATTCATAATGCTCTAACTTCATTCATATACAAACTGACTGTGTGTTTCACTGTTCTATATGTTTTAATCCCTGATTTGAACTCCAAATGCCTTGACTTCCATGCTAGATAGACTGTGATGTTTTTGTTGAAGTTACCTTGAATCCATAGCCCAATGAATGTTTTCTAATGTGATTTACAACCAGTTATATCATCTATTTGTTTGATCTTAGAGTTAGCCATCTACTTATTTATCAAAAATCATAAACTTTTGAGAGAGCCCTCTCAGGTTGAGGAGGCTAAGCCTCAACCAAAAGATTGGTCTGAAATAGTTACACAATGTTTAATTGATGAGCAACCCATCAGGCTTGATTTTTTGATAAAAAAGTGAAAACATAAACAAAGTCAGAGATAGCTTGATTACTTATCAGGAAAAGATGAAGTTTATATTTGATAGAAAAGAAAAAGAAGTTCTCTTTCAAGAAGGAGATTTGGTACTAAGATGGGAAACCAGACGAGAAGAAAAGGAGAAGCATGGTAAATTTGACCCTCTTTGGTATGGTCCATACAAGTTCTCTGAGGCAAGGTCAAATAACACATTCATTTTGGAAGATCTAGATGGGGAGACAATACAGATGCTTGTGAACGGGCAGTATCTGAAGCATTATTTCCAGCATTAAAATTCAGAATTCCACCATTGTAAATACCGGATTGACTCGATGCCCAATGGATAAGGCATTAATATGCGGTCCTTAGCGCTTCTGTGGAAAAAAACACTATCCCCAGGTGGAGCCAGATATTGTGGCTCATTTGCATTTACCTTTGAAATATTTTTCAAAACACCAAAAAAGCATATATGATAGAAAATGTAAAATTTTGTGTGTCATAGAAGAATTTTGATTTATATATTGGTACATTAACATTACGTGATGATATGTGAAGTTGGGTAGAGGCAGGCTCATGCACGTGCAGAACAGTTCAAGAGTCGGACCGATGGGCACATTCAGAACATTACACACCGAACAAGGTCGAGTCGGGCTCATTCATAGGCTTAGGAGGGACCAATTCAATAGAACACCGGATAACCTCAGGAGGGTTACATTGTGGAGCAAAAAAACTAATTTCCCAAAGGTGGAGAAAGGGCACATTTACCTTAAACACTTAAGAGTTTTGGAGGAGGCGCAAAGGGAAAAACGGATGGTCGGGATCAAAGCGCAGAACTGGAGCAGAAAGATAGACGACGAAGATTAAATCGCAAACTGCAAATCACAAGTTTCAAAGGATAGATGCGGGAGGTAAGTGATAAATTCGCCGAAGTGTGAGGTGCGATGCCGGGTGGGACCCAATCGCATAGCGCACATCACAGGTTTTAAAATATAAGTGTTAAGGAAAAGGTTAAATTCAACGAAATTTGAAGTGAGACGTGGCAAGCTGATGTGCCAAATGATGTGGCCCTAGCCTGCATGCCGCACAACGCAAGTTTTAAAAGTTAAGGGCGAAGGGTAAGTTTTATAATTGCTGAAGTGTGATGTGCGATGCGGTGGGTACCGATTGCAAATCATGAATCGCAAGTCTTAAAGGATCACCATGAGAGGTAAGTGATAAGGTTGCCGAAGCGATGTGAGATACCAGGTGGGACCCGATCACATAGTGCACATCGCAAGTTTTAAAAGATAAATTCGAAGGAAAAGTTAAAGATGACGAAATGCGAAGTGTGATGTTGGCACAGACGCGATGTGGTTCCAAGAAGAAATATAAAGGATTTCAAGTCCAGGCTTGTGCGGTTATGTGCCATTTTATGAAGAAATAGGCATAATGTGGTAGAAAAACTCAGGTAAGTGATCCGATGCAGATCAAAGGAGAAGAGGCAGAGTCGGGTATAAGGTTATATGATTGACATTGTTTGAAGCACAAGAGCATAAGCAGAGTCAAGCACTGAGGTTTCATTACAGAGTTGTGCAGCCACTGCATCATAACCAGAAAGGACACCCAGCACTTCGAGAGGACACATTAGCAACATTATATTCAACAAAACGAACAATATTTCCAGTTTTAATTTGTTTTCTCAAGTATGATTGCAGAAGTAATCTTAACAGTTTAGGTAGTCAAACAGTTTCAATAATTTCAGGAGTTACGAACCACTGTGATGTATTTAAGTAGATAGAAATAAAGAAAATAGGTTTCGAGTTTTGGACCTATAGAGGATTGTTAATTTGGTACTGAATTTTCTGAGAAATAAATTAAAGAAGATCAAGTTTCCTGAAGTTGTTGATCTTGATATGTCTTTCCAATTTCGCTCTGTGTTTATTCCTCTTTGAATGAAGTGAAGTAATGTAGCAGTCGGTCTCTTAATTACATCTGTGAGTGAGATTTAATTACAACCTTACTTTGTGCTCCTTCACCTCATCTCTTCTTTCTTCACAAAATCCTGATGAAAATTTAAAGTAATAGATTCTGTGTTTGCAGCATATTATTTTGAGTTTCCTCTCTCTCCATGATTTTCCTCTGAAACTTAAAAGTGATAGATTTCGTTTCTCGTTTACAATTCTTCTTTTCATTTCATTCGGACATCAACAATTTATGGCATTGTGAAGGCTTTCATTATATCATATTATTGAGTGTATTAAATAATTAGATTCCAAAGGTGTTAAGCATAGGCCATTTGATATTATAATTGTGACATACATTTACAAAATGTCTTAAGCATTGATTCCTTACCACAACCAAGCAATTGTTTCTTGAGATACAACACCTCTCATCCTAGGAAGACCTTCATTAGCTACTGTTGATTCCTATATTAGTTGTAGAGCTAGGAACATGATAATCAAGAATGGGAAGCTCATAAAACAACATGTATTATTCCCCCTATGCAACCCATTGTTGAGCATGATTTTACTTTGTGGGTAGAGTAGGAAGAAGAGGAATAATTATATAAATCATCCCCATAACCCATATGTACACTAGAAGCCACTATTGGAGGCAAGAAATAGGATGAAGATAATTTTATTTATAATTTTATGCGAAACAAATACCCTGTTACCATGCAAATTGATGAACTAGAAGAGGAACCTGATGACAGTCGAGGGGAGGAATTACTCAATGCTATTTTTCATCAATATCATGTCAAAATTGTGGAAATTATCCCATCTAGAACTCTTAAAATAATTTTGTCCCTTTCAACATAACAAGAAGAACAATTACTTACTGCCTTAAGGAAACACCTTAATTCATTTTCTTGGGATTACAAAGAAATGAAAGGGGTCCACCCTTCAGTTTGTACACATCATATACATAAAATAAGGCCACAAAATTTTTCATCAACCCTAGATAAGGATGAACCCTGCACTCAAAGACATAGTAAAAGAAGAATTGTGGAAATTTTTAGATGCCAAATTCATTTACCCTATTTCAGACAGTGTATGAGTATCACCTCTATTTATTATGCCCAAAGAGAATTGGAAATGGAGAGTTCATGTTTATTATAGGAAACTTAATAAGGCTACCAATAAAGATCATTTTCCCTTACCTTTTATTGATCAATTTTTGGATGGTCTTATAGGGAAAAATTTATTTTCATTTCTGGATGGTTTCTGCAGGTATAATGAAATCCAAATCAATCCTGAAGATCTGGATAAGGCCACCTTCACATTTCCATGGGGGACCCTTTCCTATAAGGTCCTTCCATTTGGCTTGTGTAATTTCCCTGCTACCTTCGAGGGGGAAGTATTGATTATTTTTGTTGATCTTGTGCATGACTCAGTTGAAATTTATATGGGTGACTTCACACCTTATGAGGATGCTTTCCAGGAAGGGCTATCTAACTTGTGTACAATTTTGAAAAGATGAATTGAATGAATCTCTCTTTAAGTCAATAAATATGTGTTTTGTTTATTAATGCAAGGATTTTTCTAGGCCACTTCCTCTCTAAGGAATGAATTCAGGTTGACCCTAACAATATTTCCATTATCAGAAGGGTTCATGTTCCATAGAAACAAAAAGGATGTTAGTAGATTCTTAAGACTAGCTGGATATTGAAGGATATTTATCAAGGATTTTAGTAAAATTTCCTCAACTTTTTTTTATTTCCTAACTCCGGTGGTGATAGGAGACCAAATTGGGACTTTCCTTTTCATATTCACACAGATCCATCAAAAAAAGTTGTAGGGGAAGCCTTGGCACAGTTGGAAGGTAAGTTTCCTTAAGCTATCTATTTAATTAGTAATAATTTTTCAAAGGTTGAACTCAACCATACATTCACCTGAAAGGAACTCTTCCATGTTATACATTCCTTGAATAAATTTAGACATTACATTATAGGGTACCAATTTTTTGTGAACACTGATCATGCAACCATTATGTATTTGATGAAAAAACTTGATGTTAATTCTAAAATTATTAGATGGTTATTTTTATTACAATAGTTTGATCTAGCCATTATTTACAAGCAAAGGAAAGAGAATGTGGTTGGAGATTTATTGTCTGGACTAACCCTGCCCATAGAGAATGAAAATATGATAAATGATCAGCTCCCAGATGAGCACTTCTTCTTCATATCATTCTTGTCACCTTAGTTTTCTAACATATCAAACTTCTTGTTTGTTGAACAATTTCCTCCCAATCTGTCCTCCAAGAAAAAGAGAAAATTGTCAGGAAGAGTGCCCCTTACACTTGGATCAAGCGAAACCTTTTTAGATTGGGACCATATCAGATTTTGAGGAGATTTGTAAGGGAATATGAAGTCTTTGATATCCTATTAGCATGCCATGATGGACCCTGTGGGGTCCATTTTTGTACCATGAGAACAACATTACAGATTCTCCAAGTAGGATAATATTGGCCTACCCTACATCAATATGCGAGGAGGTACATTGCTTGATGTGATGACTGTCAGAGGATGGGTAATCCCACAAAAAAGGATGAAATTTCACTACAACATCAAGTGACTCTTGATCCATTTGATAAGTGGGGAATGGGTTTCATTGGACCTATTGACCGTCCATATGGATAGCAGACGTATATTATTATATGCATAGATTTTCTAACAAAGTGGCTTGAAGTTAAAGTAGTCAAAGTAGCAACAGAAAAAAAGTGGAAAAAATAGTAAGGGTGAACATATTCTACAAATTTGGTTTCCCAAGAGAACTAGTCACTGACCAAGGAACTTAATTCACTTCTAGTTTTATAGAAGGGATAATGAAGCAACATCACATCAGGAATAGGAAGTCCACCCCATATCACCCTCAAGAAAATGGTTAAATAGAAGTGACCAATAGATAATTTTAAGGCTTCTTGACCAAGGTTGTTATAAAAATCAATAAGGATTGAGAAACCAAGCTTGTTGAGGCCACTTGGGCCTACAATACTACATGGAAGAACACCATTGGATTCACACCCTTCAGGTTGTTTCATGGTCAGAAATCATTTTTTTCCAAATAATTTGAATATAACACCTTGAGAGGAAGCACATATTGATCTATACATCACAATATCTTAGAAATATAGGTTGCAATAGTTTAAGTCACTTGATGAACTTAAGCTACAAGCTCTTATGCATACTGAAGTGGTTCAATTGCAGAGAAAGGCTTTGCATGAGAAGCACGTCAGGGAGAATATCTTCTAGGAAGGTGATTGGGCTCTATTATATGACTCTAGATTCAAGGAATTCAAATGAAAACTTATGACAAGATGGTTTCCCCCCTACTTGGTGGAGAGATGCCAAGACAATGGTTCTTTTCAAATCTGAATAATTCATGACAAAAAGATACCACTTTTGGTTAATGGATATAGGTTGAAATTCTAAAATAATCCCTTGTCCAAGGAGGAATTTAACATCTCAATAAGAAGATAACTCAATGTGATTGGGATCCTCAAAACTCCCAATCCATTCATCCCTTGCTGAATAGAGTCGAAGGAATAAAAATTTAAATAAAAACAAAAAATAAAAAAGAAGAAAAATCCCTATGTGAAAACCTCAATGAGGCACTTGACGCAAAATCCTGGGCTAAAAACCTCCATGAGGTAGCCAAAAAGTATTAAAAAAATAAATAAAATAAAAATATCCCGAAGTGAAAACCTCCTTTGAGGCACCTGGGGAAATCCTAGTAGGTTGGAAACCTCCTTTGAGGAAGCCTACACATGTCAAAAAAAAGAGAAAAAAGAAGAAGAAGAAGGAAAGTGAAAAGGAATCCTTGCATTATCCATTCTAACATTTCTGCAAATACAATAGGGTTCCAATGATAGTTAAAGAAGGTCAATGCAGTTAGAGGCGAAACATAAAAATTGCATTCAAACACTTCCACCTAGATCTATGTGTATGTTCCATCCATCCTTTAATATTTCCCAAGCTTTAAATGTGATTACCTAGCCCCTCTCACTCGATTACGTCAATATCCTGAAATGCTATAGGAAAGTCCCGATATTGCTATATGAAGTTTTTCAACCTTGAAAGAGGAAGCAAAATGGAATTCTTTCACTTAAGAACAATGGAGGGGGCCCATGAGAGGCATGTCATCCATCCACTCCATTAATTGTCACCCTTTCCACCTTTATTCCAAACCCCATCCATAAAAAACCTAACCCTTCTTCTATCCTTCACCCATTTCCATCACAAAAGAGCTTTGTATCCACCATCAACAATCTTCCCATGAATTATCAATTTTATTTAAAAGCAACACCCATAGAAAATTGTGATCCTAATGGGTCTATGTGGATGCTACAGGAAGACACAAAATCCTATAGCAACCTTCATAAACCCTATAGGATCACATTTGAAGCATCAATCCAAGAGTTTTGAATATTATGAATCTTTAAGAGGCTCCAACACTAGTCCCAGTAGCTACATGATCCCCTATATACTGCTACAAGATATTGTATCATCATCAACAACAACATATGATCAGTGGAGGAACCTATTCTATAATTACCTAAATCATGGAAGTTTAATCAACACTGAACACTAAAAAATTCAAGCCAATGAAAGGATCAATGAAGGAAACATATTGTTCCTTAGAGGGAACTCCAACAGCCTCAATAATGATACAACAACTGCATGCAAACATTGATTGTTCAAGCATCATCAACAACACCACCAATACGAGAATTATCAGGTAAGTCCCAGGTATGAAAATTCCTAACCCTTCCTTATAAGCACATATTAGTTTAAAAAGTGTTATTAGTGCATAAAAGATGATGTTTTATGGGTTAATTTTCGGTTAGTAGTATCATCCACCTTTAATAGTGAACTACAGTCATCTCATTCATCCATCATAAATGAGGATGAAAATACAAAACGAGTGATGAATCCAAAGAGTGGGCCAACGTGCCTACTCATTGCATGGTTTGGTATGCGAAGGAGGTAGGTGGGGGCCAGCTCACATAGCGTGTTGAGCCCAACCACTTGGCCACCAATCACATAAGTCAGGACCTCGAGCCTTATTTGGCATAAAAAAATGTATTTTAAAGCCAAGGGAGTCCTTCCACTACTATTGAAGGATGATATACCCATTTCATCTCTTTCATAGACCACTACAGAAGAGCTACTAGACATGTACATTGTTACTACAAGATAGACTCAAAGTGTTATATGATAGATACATAGTGCTATAGGATAGATTCTGGGTGCTAAAGGAAAGTTTAGAGAGCTACAAGGAGCTCGATTCTGAGAATTTTTGTCACTCAAACCCTAGAATTCGAGGAGCATCAAAGAGAGGGTAAGTATCAATTCTCCTTGCCACCTTTTGATTAAAAAAGGTTTCAAAACCCTTTGATTTTTCAAAAGTACATCTTGTATTAGTTTTTGATATAAATTTGGGCATGAAAGGGAAATGAGGTATAGGTGTTTTATAAGTGAGCATGATAACAAAAGGAGATATTTTTTTTTTGAGTTGTATTATGAAATCTTCACTTTTAAGTGACACCTGATATCTGTGAGAACATGAAGATAGGAAAGACTGTAATACTCTGTTTTTGAAGTATTTTTCCTTTAATGAAAGAAGAGAAACTTTAATACCAGATCTGAAGAAATCTTGAGTAGATTTGTGTGATAATCTGGTGGTAGAGGGCCCCTATTTCCCGAGAAGCTCTGTGCATACTGTTTAGATAAGTAACTTTAGCCTTGTTTCATTCCTAATTCAAGTAGTTTTCTAAACTTTATGTTTTTATGCTCATTCACATCAAATATTACAGCCAGTCTTGTTCTTATGAGTTATTCCAAAATATCACTAACACTGAATGAGACATAGTTGTAGTATTCTAGAGCTTAGTTTCATTTTCCTAAACTTTATGTTTTTATGCTCATTCACATCAATTGTTACAACTAGTCTTGTTCTTACGAATTGTTCCAAAATATCACTAACTCTGAATGAGATATAGCTGTAATATTTTAGAGATTAGTTGCATTTTAGTTCAGTTGTAATACTCCGGAGGTTAATGGCACTCTATTTCAACTCTGTTCACTGTATTTCAAGTTTGATTGATTGCATTCTTGTTCAGTTATGTTTAATGTATTTCAAGTTTCATTAGTTAGTTGTATGCTAGTTCTGTTCTATTAGACTTCAAGGCCTTCATTATTTACAAACTACTCTTGTTATTAATCTCTTCCAACACATCATCATATGGACAGGAATTAGTGATATCAGTTCAAGGCCTTGACTGTTCTGCAATCTCTTATAATTTTGCAAATAGCCTTTTTCCCAAAACTATTCCAAAAGATTTCTAACTTTCGAATGAGGCTTAGTATTGACAATTTGAGTTGCAGAATGGATTGATTTTAGTGTCATAAGTTAATTTAGAGTAGGGTTCCTTACTATGCTACAAATAATCTTTTCCAATTGTGTTCCAACAAATTTCTAACCATGGATGAGATTTTTGAGATATTGTAAGTTGTTGTTTACTTAGAAGAACCTCATTGCATTAAACTTATCCTTTTCTCAAGTTATTCCAACATATTTCTAATGAATGAATTGGACTGAGTTCATGTTATGAGTTATTGAGTTCATGTTATGAGTTATTTAGTTCTTGCTATGAGTTATTTTTCTTGTTAAAGTTTTGCATTTTCTGTTCTCAAGTGCCATACATAGTTTAGAATAGGTTTTGCTCTGTTTTAGTGTGACCAAAAACTTCTCTTTACCAACACTTAGTTCTTTTCCTCTTAGAATAAAAACACAAAACCAAAAACATTGGAAAAACACTAAACACAATGTAGTGAGAAACAGATACCTAGGCACATATAGTGCACTTCACTTCAACAGTTTACTAGCCCTGGTTGACAATTTATGACATCAATTTAGGAACACTAAGTTGAGCAGACATTTTGGCGCCGTTGCCGGGGAAGTGTAACTAGGTAGCCTTGTTTCTTACCTCCCAAAAATAATGATATGCGTAGAGAAAGAGACTCAAGGGGTAGATTCATAAGAAGCAGAAGCTTGATTCCTAGAACACCACTTGTTCCACCAAGACCAAGAGGCAGCACACCTCCAACTCAAACCCACATTCCATCCTTTACTGATCCTAGACTTCTAGAGGACTTAAGATCAGATATTCCATTAGAAAGACCTTCCACTTTACCCACTGAACCTGTCTTAGAAGAAGATTCAGGAACCCCTGCTAGGGACATAAACTTTTCAACTTCTACAGAAGAATCAACTATGGCAGAAGAAGGGGGAGGAGGAGTTTTTAATGGAGAAAACACACTATTTGGAGGGGGTAGAGGTAGAGGTAGAGGAGAAGGAGGTAGAGGTGTAGAAGGAGAAGGAGGCAGAGGAAGAGGTAGAAGAGAGATGGGAAGCTCTTTTGGGTTCCCTATAGTAGATGAAGAAACCAATGCAACTATGAAAAACATTTCACCCTCTGTCCTTCCAAACTTTTATGGACTTAAAAGTGAAGATCCTGAAACATTCCTATTTGAATTTGAAGTCCATCTTCATAGAACCCTGGAGATTACTTACAAGATGCCCAAAAACTTAAACTATTCCCTTCAATGCTGAAAGAGGCTTGACATTAAAATGGTTTATGAGTTTGATCAACAGTTCTATTAGGACATGGGAAGACATGAAACAAGAATTTTTAGAGAGGTATTTGGATTACTGTATTCCAGTCAACCATAAGGAGGAAGTGTTTAAAATGTTACAAAAAGAGGATGAAAATCTTGAAGATTTTCTAGAGAGGTTTAACTATAACATCAAGAGAGAAAAAATGGAAAACTTAGACCAAGATACTTTGAAAGCCCTCTTGTTGAAGACAATTAGGGATGAATGGTTGGATATCCTTAACATGATGGGAAAAGGGGATATATCTCAGATCACATTACTTGAAATAGCTTAATTATGTATCAACCTTTCAAGAGGGAAATCTAAAACTGTTAAAGGACCAAGAAACCCTGCTCTTGCAAGGGCAAGTAAGTCTGCTTCTGGGACAGTAAGTAGGGCAGAAATAGGACATATGCTTGATGAATTCAAATCTGATATTTTAGGGAGTCTTAGTGAAAAAATAGACACCATTAAGTTACAAAACAAGCAAAAAGCTGAATCTGATGCCCTAACAATCTTTTGTCCCAAATGTAGAAAGAAGCATGCCTTGAGAGAGTGCCCTTTGGATGCAAAAGTAGTAGAGACCTATGTAATTTTTTCAGAAAAACATGAGACCAAGAGTTGTCCTTCACTTCCTGGTCTTAAAGCTGTCTTTCAAGACGAAATCCCTACAAATTCCACAGAATCTCTCAATTTTGTCTCTAAAAGGCCTTGGCAAGGACCTCAAACACAAGGATTTCATGATCAGCTGTATAATCAACCCCCACCAAATTGGAATTCTTGGCAGCAACCTTGGCCCCAATTCCAGAATCAATATCAGACTTGGGCACAAGGAGCACAAAATCCCTATGGAAGATACTCTCAGTACTATCAATATCCACCATCCTATCCACCATATCCACATTTCCCTCCTCAACAAAATTTTCAACAAAATTCTCAACAGAATCCTCAAAATCCACAACATCAAAATTCACCACTTCCATTACCATTTCCTCAGAAAAAAATCAATTGCCTGCCCAACCCATACCAAACCCCAACAATAAACATTCTCAGAACACATACATGATAGAAGGTCAACAGTTTCCAACCTATTTGATTACTCCTTTAGACCTTAATGATGTTCAACTTAGGTCTGGAAGAATACTTGAAAAGAAGAAACCTTCTATAATCATACAAGAGAAAAACAACTCTGAGGAAGATTCTCTACTGGTGAATAAAAGTCTTGAAGAGAACACACCTTTCCAAGACCCAAACATTGAAAAATCAAAACAAAAAGAACCAATAATTTCAACTCCTATATTAGAGCAGCCATCAACATCCACTTCTACACCTCCCTTTCCAGAAAGATTACAAATTGATAAGGGTGTAGAAAAACAAATTATGGTGCCTAATTATGATTTCCTAGATGAGCTGAGAAATGTTTGTATTAAGATCCCATTATTGCAAGCTATCAAGGAAATTCCAATCTTAGCAAAGACAATAAAGGAATTGAGCATGAAGAAAACAGGAAAAAGAATAAGAGAGACAAAGAAAATTCAACTGGTAGGAAAAATAGCAGATATCATGATGGGTAAGATTGCCATTCCAAAGTATCTAGACCCAGGAAATCCAGTTGTTAAAATACACATCATTGGAACTGAGATCCAAAACACACTTATTGATTTAGGAGCAGCAATCAATATCATGAGTAGACAAATCATGGATAAACTGAAACTTCCTAATCTTCTTTTTACACCCACATTATTACAATTAGCAGATAGATCTGTAATCAAACCTGATGGGGTAATAGAAGACATTTCAGTGTCCCTAGATTCTTGGGAGTATCCCGTGGATTTTATGATCCTAACTCCTAAGAATAATCTAGGAGGGCATCCTATTATATTAGGAAGACCTTGGTTAGCTACAACTGATGCTTTCATTAGTTGTAGATCTGGTGATATGTACATCTTTGATGGTAGTTCAACCAAGAAATTTACCTTGTATCCTCCAGCAAAAACAATTGCAGAATTAGATGATACTCAATAGATAGAGGATGAAGAAGACTTACAACCTCTCTTCACAATTTCAGAAATTAGTGAAGATAGCCAGATTCTAAATACCTTAGAAAATTTTGAATCCTCTTCAGAATACAAACATGAACAATTTCAAGAAGAATCCAACATTTAGTTTTTATCATCAAGACAGATGTCTCTTTATTCCAAGGATAAATTTGGCAGCTCTACAATTGAGATATTTCCAAGTAAAACTTTAAACATAAACAAGAACCTAGAGAAATCTCAACAAGAAAAGCTAGTCAAGATATTACAGAGACATTCTTCTGCATATGCATGGGAGTACACTGATATGAAAGGGATAAGCCCTAAGACTTGCACTCATCACATCTACATAGAGAAAAATTGTAAACCAATCAGACAACCTCAAAGACGGATGAATCCAAATCTTAGGGAAATTGTTAAAGAAGAATTACAGAAATTGTTAAATGTCAACTTTATCTATCCCATTTCAGATAGTCAGTGGGTTTCTCCTTTGGTAATTGTGCCAAAGAAAAATGGTAAATGGAGGGTATGTATTGACTACCGGGAATTAAACAAAGCTACTCTTAAATATCATTTTCCCCTACCTTTCATAGATCAGGTGTTAGATACATTAGCTGGAAAAAATTACTTCTCATTTTTAGATGGGTTTAGTGGTTATAATCAAATTCAAGTAGCACTTGAAGATCAAGACAAAACCACATTTACCTGTCCTTGGGGTACCTATGCTTACCGAGTATTGCCATTTGGACTATGCAATGCACCTGCAACATTTCAAAGGGCAGTACTAGGAATTTTTTCAGATCTAATACATGATTGTGTAGAGGTATACATGGATGATTTCATAGTTTATGGAAACACATTTGAAGAAGCCTTAGAAAACTTGGAAAAAGTTTTAAAGAGATGTAAAGAAGCGAATCTTTCACTAAGTCATGAGTAGTGTTTTATGATGTTTTCTGAAGGAATTGTTTTAGGACATCACATTTCAGGGGATGGGATTAGAGTTGATGAGTCAAAATTTGAAGTCATCTCTAACTTATCCATTCCAAGTTGTCAAAAAGATGTTAGGAGTTTTCTCGGATTTACAGGATATTATCGAAGGTTTATAGAAAACTTCACCAAGATAGCATCTCCACTTTTCAAATTACTTACCAAGGACTGTGAATTCAAGTGGAATCCTGATTTCCAGTTAGCCTTTGAGACCTTGAAAACAAAAATCTCTGAAGCACCTATTTTAAGGGGACCTAACTGAAAGTTACATTTTCATATTTCAACAGATGCCTCAGATACAGCTTTAGGAGTAGTATTGGGACAAAAAGACCTGATTCCTTATGCCATCTACTATACAAGTAAAAATTTGACTCCTTCAGAGTTAAATTATACTGTAACTGAAAAAGAGTTTTTAGTTGTTGTTCATGCCATAAACAAATTCAGACACTATATAACAGGCTATGAAACTTTTGTTCACACAGATCACTCTACAATCAGATATCTAATGAATAAATCAATTACTAATGGCAGAGTTATAAGATGGTTATTGCTTTTACAGGAATTCAACATTACCATTCTAGATAGGCCTGGAAAACAAAACACAGTAGCTAATTTCCTATCTAGACTCCAAAACATCAAAGAAAATACTCCAGTTGAAGATCAATTCCCTGATGAATATCTTTTTGCAATTTCAACTCAAACTCCTTTGTTTGCTGACATTGCTAATTATTTAGTTTCAGGGAAATTTCCTTCAATAATGAATGCAAGATACAAAAGAAAGATCATTTATGACAGTGCAAAATATTCATGGGTTGCTAATGAGTTATACAAAACAGGTCCAGATTTTATCATTAGGAGATGTGTTCAGGAAGATGAGATGCCTGAGATCCTCAAGGCATGTCATGATGAACCTTGTGGCGGACACTTTGTTGATAAAAGGATAGCTTATAAGTTCCTTCATTTAGGATACTATTGGCCATCCCTTTTTAAAGATGCTAAAGAGTATGTCAAAAGGTGTGACAGTTGCCAAAGGGTAGGGAAACCTTCTCTTTCAGGTGAGATGCCATTGCAGCCTCAGGTACATATTGAACCTTTTGAAAAATAAGCTTTAGATTTTGTAGGACCTATTAGTCCTCCATCAAGACAAAAGAAATATATATTAGTTTGCACTAATTATGTTACCAAATGGGTAGAGGCCAAGCCATTACTTTCTGCTACTGAAACATCTGTAGTTAATTTTCTTTTTGAAGATATTTTTACTCGTTTTGGTGTCCCAAGGGAAGATGTTACAAATCAAGGAGCTCAATTCACATCAAGGCTAGTGGAACAAATGATGGAGAGGTACAAAATCAGACACAAAAAATCTACTCCCTATCATCCACAAGCAAATGGTCAAGTGGAATCTACTAATAAATTCATTGAAGGGATCCTAACAAAGACTGTTCATTTACATAGAAGAGATTGGGCAGACATGCTTCCTGAAGCCTTGTGGGCCTATAGAACTACATGGAGAAGCAAAACAGGCCATACTCCTTATGAAATTGTTTATGGAAAACAAGTTTTGTTTCCCATAGAGTTTCATATTCAAACTTTTAAAATGGCATTTCAGCTAGGACTTGATCTAATAGAGGCACAAAAGCACAGATTGGAGCAGATTAATGAATTGGATGAGATAAGACAAGATGCAATCCAGAAAACAAGTATATTCCAACAGCAAAGGAATAGATGGCATGATAAATACATCAAGGAAAAGAAGTTCAAAGAAGGTGACTGGGCTCTCTTGTTTGATTCAAAGTTCAAAGATTTTCAAGGTAAATTCCAAACACATTGGCTTGGGCCATATGAAATTATGAAAATTTTTGACAATAGAGCAATAAAAATCATGACAATAGATGAAGAGAAGGTCACTTTTCTTGTAAATGGTCATAGATTGAAGCTGTATCATAAGCCACTTTCAAGAGAAGAATTTGTCAAGAGATTCTAGGAAAGCAGTGATGTGAAGTTAATGAAGAAGAATTTTTCTTCTTCATCAACTTAGTTGAATTTTGTAAATTCAAATGAAAATAAAATAAAATAAAATAAATAAAGTATAAACATGAAAACTAATCACTGATTAGCATGTTTATACAGAAAAGATAAAGCGAAAATCAGAATCCTTTTGACACTTTAGCTTTTCAAATTTGTTCTTTTTCTGCAAGCAGCTATCACAAAATCATAAGTCTCACTCCATCATGTCTCCATTCATTCATATTTCATTCACTCCATTCATCCATACTTCATTCACTCCATTCCATGGTCCACCTCATTTTCATCTCAGATTTTTAAAATTTGATCTCTTTCTACAATTGAATATTATAAATCATAAGTTGCAGACCACTTTTCATATTTCACTCCACTTTACATTTATAATCCATTTCATTCCATTACATTTCACTTCACTCATGCTCCATTACACCATATTTCATGGTCCATTCTAATTCACTTCATACAACATTCTATTCCATGTTTCAAAGCTCCTACAGGTATATTCTGCAGCCAGCTAGACATTCTGCAGCCAGATATCCTGAAGGCAATTATCCAACAACCACTTGTTCAACAGCAAATTGACCCTGCACACCTATGTCAACAAGAAAAATCAAAGGGATTATGAAGACTGAAGAATCAATGATTTTCAAAGGAGGACAAAGCATATCAAAACCACAAAAATTAAAGGAAAGGCAAAGGTAAAGTTGTGAAATTATTATGATGACAGAATATGAAAGCTATAGTATAGTTAAGTCATGTATGATTCAAAAAGTTTCTTTGATTATTCATGTTGATCATGACTATTAAACCTATCATAAAAAATTTGGACAAAATCCCTTCCATTCCGCCATTTCAAATCATCATTTAAAACTTAACAGTTAAGTACTGAAGTGACCTATTCGGTCACGTCACTAGCCCGAAGTATTCAGTGATGATTTTTAATTTCTCACGAGATGTTTCCGCGGTCTTTTCTTCCATGATGGCTCTCAAACTCATTAATTCGTATGAATCACCCTCACCATATTTCACTCATTCTATAACTTCTTCATGTCATCTTTCCGTAGCTAATTCCTACTGCATAAACAGAGAAATCACCTTTGGGGTAAAAAAAACTCTCTAACAGCCATTTTCACCGTGGATAGAAGAGCAGTAAATTGAAGGTTCAGAAGAGAAGCCATGGGTCTCATAGTAAGGTCTGAACCAGTCGGAACCAAATACTTATAGGGTTACCCACAGATTCGAGAAATGCTACAGCAGGCTGGGTGGTTACAAATATTGGGAAAATTCAATGGTTTTCATAAAGAGGTAACTAAGACATTTGCACGGTCCTTCAATGGAGCCGAAGTTGAAATAGGAGATGTTAAATTCACTATTACAGAATCTTTCATTGTAGAAGCAACATAATTACCCAGGCAAGGTGAACGATGGTTCAAAAATAGGGAATTTCATAATGAGGCATGGAGGCAAATGCTCAAAACACCAGGTATGGATATTTCCATTTTTAAGAAGGGAATTCCTAGCTCAGCACTGAAGAATAAATGGCGGAATATGCTGCTCATTTTGCAAAAGTTTATAACTTGTGAGGGAAGGTTTGGTACCTTATATATTTATCATATTTGGCTAATGATGCATTTCTTAGATGAATAAATCAATTTACCCTTTTTCCTACTTCATAGTCTAAAGAGAATGGCCTCTAATGTTCAAAAGAGGGTTCAATTCCTGGAAACCACTTTGTACCACCATGGCCTAGTTAAAATCCTATTTGAACATCATTTAAGAAAAGTGGGAGACAATTGGGATGAGTTTCTAGTGAGGAATCACTTTGAAGAACCCAAGGAATCTCCATCTGAAGGCAAACTTACAAGAAGAAGCAGGAGAAGGAAAATTTCCAAATCTGTTGAAACTAAAACTGGTAGTCCATACAAGAGGACAGTGAGGAGATAATTTCTGAGAAATTGGCTGAAATTAAGAAACAACTTAAAAAGGAGAAGATGATAAGAAGGTATGCCAAGGAGAAAGGTGAAGGACCATCTCAACCAAGATGAAGCCACAGACTTAAAGGTATATTGAAGAAAATAGAGGTTAGACAAATGGGAATCATAAACATTGAGGATGAAGAGACACCAATTGCTAGATAACCTGAGTACCAGTACGAAGAGGATCTTGATGAAGGAACTGCAAAGATAGACCCAGCACAACAACAAATCTATAATTATGTTGAGTCATTAGAAAAGAGAACCTCAGGAAGTAGAGGAAGAACTCCTAGCCCACCAGAATCTGCAATTGATGTGCTAAGAAGAGACAAATATGAATTAGAAGTACTTAACAGGCATATAAAGAATGAAAATGAAATTTTAAGGGAGCAGGTTAAGCTAAAAAGTGATATGAATAAAACTCTCTCTCTCTGCAAATGGAAAAATTGTACAAGGCTAGTGAGAAGTTGAAGAAGAAAAACAAAAAGTTGAGCAGGGCACTTATAAATTTAAGATTCAAGTTGGTCATAAGGAAGCCTAGGAGGCCATTGAACATCAAGAAAAGCAGAAGAATGAGCCTAGATGTCCTAGCAGAAGTCTCAGAATACATGAATTTATTGCATAAGGACATGCAAAAGCTTTGCAGTGGGCGTATGTTGAGCCCCAAAGATGTCCCTTTCTTTCACCCAATTTCACTTCATTCCCTTTGTCCCTTATCAATTACAGGCTTAAATGATCAATAGGATTAATTAAAGTCACTTTAGGAATGTATACAATGACTGACTTGCTATATTTTCGTGGTTTTGTTGTTGTAGTAATTTTTTACTAGACTCAGCTACAGAATGCAGCCATTCTATAGCTAGTCGCCTGTTCCGTAGCTATCTTCATGTTCTCACAGGTTACAGGTGTCACTTAAAGGAAAAATTCATATGGTTGAATTCCACAACACTCTCCCATCATTTCTTGCTCTCTACGAAGTCTGAGCAAGAATCTACAGGTGGTTATGCACGTGGAAGAGATCAAAACTAAGAAGCAGATTCCTAACAGGACAGGGACTCTACAGATGTCTCCAGCAAGAGTGCGAGGCTTCCACAAGAGTTCTAATTTGATTTTAATTGGGAAATAAACTTATCCCTATTTCCTCTCAAGGGTATTTATGTATTTCTTTTATAAGAATGACTCGGGATACCGAGAGACAGTTAGCTAGATTGATGTTTTGTTGTTAGATCTCAAAAGACCGTAATACTATGTTTTTGAAGTATTTTTCCTTTAATGAAAGAAGAGCAACTTTAATACTAGATCTGAAGCAATCTTGAGTAGATTTGTGTGCTAATCTGGTGGTATAGGGCCCCTACTGCCCGAGAAGCTCTGTGCATAATGTTTAGATAAGTAACTTTAGCCTTGTTTCATTCCTAATTCAAGTAGTTTTCTAAAATTTATGTTTTTATGCTCATTCACATCAAATGTTACAGCCAGTCTTGTTCTTATGAGTTATTCCAAAATATCACTAACACTGAATGAGACATAGCTGTAGTATTCTAGAGCTTAGTTGCGTTTTCCTGAACTTTATGTTTTTATGCTCATTCACATCAATTGTTACAGCTAGTCTTGTTCTTACGAATTGTTCCAAAATATCACTAACATTGAATGAGATATATCTGTAGTATTTTAGAGATTAGTTGCATTTTAGTTTAGTTGTAATTCTCTGGAGGTTAATGGCACTCTAGTTCAACTCTGTTCACTGTATTTCAATTTTGATTGATTGCATTCTTGTTCAGTTCCATTTAATGTATTTCAAGTTTCATTAGTTAGTTGTATGCTAGTTCTGTTCTATTAGACTTCAAGGCCTTCATTATTTACAAACTACTCTTATTATTAATCTCTTCCAACACATCATCATATGGACAGGAATTAGTGATATCAGTTCAAGGCCTTGACTGTTCTACAATCTCTTATAATTTTACAAATAGCCTTTTTCCAAAACTATTCCAAAATATTTCTAACTTTCGAATGAGGCTTAGTAGTGACAATTTGAGTTGCAGAATGGATTAATTTCAGTGTCATCAATTAATTTAGAGTAGGGTTCCTTACTATGCTACAAATAATCTTTTCCAATTGTGTTCCAACAAATTTCTAACCATGGATGAGATTTTTGTGATATTGTAAGTTGTTTTTTTACTTAGAAGAACCTCATTGCATTAAACTTATCCTTTTCTCAAGTTATTCCAACATATTTCTAATGAATGAATTGGACTGAGTTCATGTTATGAGTTATTGAGTTCATACTATGAGTTATTTTTCTTGTTAAAGTTTTTCATTTTCTGTTCTCAAATGCCATACATAGTTTAAAATAGGTTTTGCTCTGTTTTAGTGTGATCAGCAACTTCTCTTTACCAACACTTAGTTCTTTTCCTCTTAGAATAAAAACACAAAACCTAAAACATTGGAAAAACACTAAACACAACGTAGTGAGAAACAGATACCTAGGCACATATAGTGCACTTCACTTCAATAGTTTACTAGCCCTGGTTGACAATTTATGACATCAATTTAGGAACACTAAGTTGAGCAGACAGTAAGTGGACTCATTATCCAATTAGTTGAATAATTCATCAATAGAGTAACCAAAATTCCCCTAGGAGTGATCAAAGAAGAAAGGAAAAAGGTTATTACAACAAAGAAGAAATGTTTCCTTCCAGAGGAACAACCCATTGAGGAAGAAAATGGATTCGGATGATAAAGTTTACCCTATCCATGGGATAAGGTAGCATACCATATATTAAAGTACATATATTGTAAAGGAGTAATCAATAAATTATATGCATACCAGTTTAGGATGCTCCACCAACTAAAGTTTCAAATGATTTTTCCTACCTAAGAAAAATTGAACATTCCTCACTTTCTCTTCCAGTCAATCAAGGAAATGAGCCATAAAGTTAAATGAGGAAAATATAAATACATAGCACACCATGGGTTCATAATATTTATATTTATGGATGCTATGGAGGGTATTTAAAACCCTGTAACTTGGTATGACTTTGTGGACATGAACAGGAAGACCTTCCTAGAAACCCAAGCACAAGTTCAATTAGAACTTGGAGGAGAAACAACAAATGGAGGATCTATAGAAGAAGAGGTTGAAGGAGGAGAAGAAGAGCCAAAGGAAAAACTAGAAAAGGAAAGGGGAGAAGGAATAAGAATAAGAAGAGGCACAAACTGAACTAGAAACAAAAACCATAATGCCAAAGGAATGCCTAGTCAAGCATATTTCAATACAAATAGTAGAACAAAGGACTCCAAAGGACATTGGGACATCATCTCGGCCACAAAGGAGAAGGAGAAGGGATCAGATAAAAAAAACTTTAGAGGGAACACATAAGAAGAATTTTTTTCCACCTTGGCAGCATTAAGTAACCGAGCTAAACCAAAAGGGAGGAGGCCAAGGATGTAGAAATTATGTTGCATATTTGCAACTTCTCATGAAGCTTTAACCAAAATCACAAAACACAAACCTAATCTACTATTCTGAAGACATTATTTCACAATTTAGAACAAAAATTTAAGACATGCATGAAGAAATAACACACATGGAATAATTATTTTTATCTATGGAGAGAAATCTGCTAAAAAACCCTAATGCCTCTTGCATTAATCAGATGAAATAGAGATGTAATACAATTTATTTTCAAAATTGAGCTCACCCTGCAAGTGCACAACCTATCCCTCTGCTCATGAAGGCCTATAACCCATAATTATTCAATTTATTCCTTGTATGGAGCTCCTATTTCCTTTCATTGTTCCTTCAGGAATTAGGCCCCTATTATTTAGGAAATTCCTCCAATTGATCTTGCAATTCCTTTAGGTTGATCATCTGTCTACATGCAACACTTGTATGCTCAGAACTTGTCTAAAAATGATGTTACACTACCTTGGAATCTACATCTAAACTGGGTAACTTGAATTATATGCATGCACTAGCTATTTTGGGTTGATTGATTAGTTAATTGGATGATCACTGAGTTTTACTGAAGTCCCACTGCGCAACTTGAACCTCCACTAGTTCTTCCAACACTTGGAAATAGTTTCATTGAAAATAACCTTAGATAACTGACCTTGATTGCTACAAATTAGAAATAACACGTGCTAAACTAAAATATAACTCCTCCAACTCGGATTTAATGAGTAAACTTGGTGACACAAGCCATGTCACTCAATTTAATATCATCCAAGTTGTTCATTAATGTGGAAATTCGAATTTTCTCAATTTAATCAAGATAAAATCAAATTGAGAATTTATTGCTGCATTTTTCAACACTCCCTCTCATCAAGAAAGGGATTATAAACCACCCCTATCCTTCACCTATGGAACTCGAACTTCCCTCTTGAAAAGGGCTTTGTCAAATATCGTCATCTTGTTCCCCTGTCATAATGTACTACAACAACATGATATGCCTCTACACACAATCCCGTAGATGGTGATACATGGTATCTATATGCTTGGATTAATCATGAAAAACAAGATTTCAGAGAGCTTGATGCAATTTTTATTTTCACAGTAGATCATAGTTGAATCCATCATCTGACCAAACAATCCAACAAGTAACTTCCTCATCCAGATCACCTCACATGTTTCTTGACTAGCAGCCATGTATTCTACTTCTGTCGAGATGAGTGCCACAGATCTTCGCTTCTTGTTCTACCAGGAAACCGTTGATTACTGAACATTGAAAATTCCACCTGATATAATATTTCGGTCTAATGAAATACCCACCCAATCTACATATGTGAATCCATGCAACTTCACTACCTCTATATTTTTGTACCATATTCCAAAATCGGTAGTGCCTCTCAGGTACCGTAGAACATGCCTAGATGACCTCCAAAATAATTTTCTCAGAAGAACCACAACTTGGCTCAACTAGTTGAATACATAGCACACATTTGGTTGTGTGTTCATAAGATACATGAGTGAACCCACCAACTTCTAGTAAATACTAAATAGTAGCATCAACTTCCTCACATGAAGTAGCGTCCTCTTTCCTCCAGTTGGTCTCTAGAGGAGTCTCCATGGGTTTGCATCTATCAATGCAGAATCTATGAAGTATCTCATTGGCATAATTTCCCTGAGAGACCATCAATTCCTCATCTCCTTGCCACACTTCGAGTATGAGGAAGTAGTACAAGAGACCCATGTCCTTCATTTCAAACTCTCTTGCAAGGTCCTCCTTGTAAGATCTGATCAAATTTTTATCACTAGTTAAAATAAAAGCATCAACATATAAGACAATAATCAGCAATGTACCTTCTACCAAAATATGATATAGGTTTTCATCCACTTCACTCTTGGTGAAGCCCAAACCGGTGAGATAGCTATCAATCCTGGTGTACCAAGCACAGGGTGGTTGCTTGAGACCATACAACACTCACTTGAGTCTGCACACATGAGACTCTCGATCAAAAGCCTTGAAGCCTTATGTTTTCTCAATATACACCTCCTCCTCAATAACTCCATTGAGGAATGTTGTTTTCACATCCATCCTTTCGTATAGGAGAATGTTGTTTTGAGGAATGGAAACTACATATGGTAGTTGTGGGGAGTTTCTATGTAACCCACACATATCCCAAATTCTCCTATCAACTCTAGCTTATTCCTGGAATATTTGGAGACATGACAGTAGACAGAGGCTCCAAATATCCTAAAGTGAAACACATCTAGCTTCCTCCGATGTAATAAAACCCAAAATATGATGAGGACTTTGGTTCTGCAAATATAATGTTGTGTTGCATGCTTTTTCCCACAAGTGCATAGGTAGGCCTTGGTCATGCACCATCGCACCATTGCCCTCGCGTCTCCCACAATGCTATGGTTATTTCTCTCATCCACCCCATTCCGTTGTAATTTTTGGGGTTTTGTCAACTCTCGTCGAATTCTTTCTTTTGAACATAAATTTTTAAATTAATTCAACAAATACTCACCTCCATTATTGCTCTTGGAGCCTTCACCTTATTTCCTATTTCTTTCTCCAACAATGCCTTGAAGCCAAAGAACTTGGATAATGTTTACTCCTTATTCCACATGAAGAATATACAACACTTCCACAATAATTCATCAATGAAAATGACAAAATATATGTGCCTAGCAGTGGAGCTTGTCGAGAAAGTTCCACATATATCAGAGTGGATCCTTTCCAGGAATACATGTGCTTTTCTATCTCGATCATTGAAATTAGATTTTATATACTCCCCCAAATTACATCCTTTGCATACATCCTAATTCTCAAGTGCTCCTTTGGGGAGGCATGTGGAGATCTGTTGCATGATATTCAAAGCGCCAATATGCAAATTACCAAGTATTCTATGCCAAATTTCACCAATTTTGTGGCTCTACACCTTCTCTTCCTTTGTGCTCAATGCGACACAATCATCAACATCTAGCTTGTACAGGTTCTTCACCTAAACCCTGATCTGCTTCACCAATCTCATGGCTATGTGTCCCAGGAATGCCTTTCCTTTGATAAAGATGACATCATATGCACGGTCTTCCAAAATTACAACAGAGATGAGATTTTTCTTTAGGCCCAGAACGAACATGATATCCTTGATCCTGAAGGGGGAGCTTGACTCCTTATGAAAGGCGACTATACCAACCCCGTTGGCACTGTAGCTTTCTTCATCCCCCATATCAATGTGCATCTGTAAGTATTTCTCCTCCAGTTCACTGAAAAAATATTTATTTCTCGTTATGTGGAATGAGGCACCTGAGTATAAGTACCACACGCTCCTCATCAATGTGTTGGTCATGCATGCAATGAGGGTAAATTGAAGCTTGAAATATGAATCCAATGCTTCACCTACTACTCCTCCTGAGGTATTACTGTTTGTCTTCTTGTGTGGAAACTTTGTGGCATAATGCCTGAATTCATGACAATGGAAGAATTTAATTTTTGACAAATATTTCTTCTTTCCCCCTTGACTGGACTTTGGTTTCCATTTTCCTTTCTTTTACTTCCTATCCAATGCAATTTTTTTCTTCATCCTCACCCTTGGATGAAGTCCCATATCTAGTATTCCGCCTTATTTCCTCCTGAACCAAATCGGATCATAATCGCTCCCAATTCAGTAGTTTCTCCCTACCATTCACCGAATATTGATCATTGTGCCAACTCTTGGGAAGGCCCATAAGGGCTAGGATTACCAACTCTTCTTCAAGGAAATTAACACCAACCCCACCAAGTTCATCATGAAACTATGTGAACATCCTCGGATATTGTAGAATTGTGTCATTCTTTTGCATCTTGATACTTCTAAGTTTATCCTTGAGTGCCAGCTTCCTTTGGTGATTATCATTCTCGAACAATTTTTTCAGTTCTTTCCACATTGCTAACCCAGTTTTTTTTCAATGGAGATTCAAGACAATATGATCTTGTACTCCCTCACATATTATTATCCTCACTTTGGCTACATATTTCTTCCACTAAGCAAGGTTATGGGCTTCAGATGCTTGTGGTTTTGAAACATCTGAATTGAAGTATTCTAGAAATATATTAGCATCCAATATTGCCTCCATGTTCTCCTTCCATGCAAAAAAATTAAATGTGCCTTCCCAAGCATACTCTAGCCTTAGTCCATTGAAATCCATCTTCTCGGTTTCTAAGAAAACCCGCAACACCGATCTCCAAATTCGAACCTCTGGCACTAGCTTACATAAAGAAAGAGGAGTAGGAAATATTATAATTTGAATATACCTTCATATTATTAGGAAATGAAATCTCAAAATTTTATCAGAGAAGGTGGCACACCCTACCACATAACTTGTGAATGAAAGAGTATCACTGACCAAAAAGGCTAAGGAATGCTTTGGATAGAACCCATATATACAAAAGGATAGTCCGGAGATTTGGGATCAATTGGATTGGACTCAAGTTCAATCCACCACAACTATTTGGCTTGCAATAAAACAAGGAACATGATGGAGAAGAAAGAGAATGGGTAGAGATTGAAAGGAATGCAGGTTTTCATCCTGAAGAATGTAATCCTTTTGAGGTAGCTTGGGATGTCAGGGAGGAAACCAGGGCCATGAATGAGGTTCATTTAAGTGACTAAGTTTCTCCGAAGATGATAAACGCTTTTAGTAGGAGGGTATGATGGGCCTCCAAAATAGATATAATTCAATGCCCATCTCACCATCCTTCAACACATTTTAACCTCTATTTTTTCATTTGATGATATATTTTTGAGCTATAATGTGTTCCTAATAAGGTTAGGGCATATTTTTTATATCCTATAGCCTAATGCATTGAATGTGAAAGACAAAGAGGATTTATCATGCAGAACATGTTGGAGACCAGCAGGAGAAAATTTAGGAGGCTTGTTCCTTTCATCAACCCATCATCAACATGGTTGGATTATGGGCAGTTACTACTCAATGGATGTGAGAACCCCAAGAGAATAGATTAATTTTTGTAGGAGATACGGAGGGAAGAAACCCTCCATTAAAGGAGACTTACCCTCTCTCATTTTTCTATAAATAAAGGAGCCCAGCAGCTTAATAGGATTCAAATCCTAGAAGTAAGATTGATAGTGACTATTAGAGCAAGAGATCGCTGCTTGTTATTTCCATTATTATGTTGTGAATTTGAATAGTTCTTGAGATTTATTAAAAGCATAATTTTATTTCCATTATAAGTTACTTTAAAGGGGATGAGATTCCTTGGTTTAGGGCCCAACCCAAGCACTCAAGCCCTTCTTTTGTATATTTTTATTATGTGTTTATTTTTGCATGCACTTAGTCTAGTTGTTTTCTTTCTACAAATTTGTTTTATGAGAATAAGAATTGTCACTGAAAGTTGATAAGTAAGCTCCCTTGAGAAGCTTGTATATGTACCCTATGTGTACAATCACCAAAACAAATTTATGCTTTATGCAATAATTAAATTCTATTTCAAATTAAACTCATCCTTTCACATGCATTTTTCTTTCTGCAATTAGTATTTTAGTAGTCGTTTAAACAAATTGTATTTGTTAGTTGAATATTAATTTTGTTTATAGATGGGATCTATTGATTCATAGGGAAGAGTAGTTTCATTTTCCATCCACAAACACCATCTCCTTCAACACTCCTCCTTCCATTTTCATTCGATTCTCCAAACTATCTACACAAAAAAAATACACTACCGAGCTGCAAGAGACATATAGTTTTTATTTTCCCTTATATAAGTTTGGCTACTAAGTGGATCTGAGATTGGAAAGGTTCATTACACTCTTTCACAAATTATTACCACCTCCCACCTTCAGACTACTCCTAAAACCCTTATATCACTCTCGAATGAAATCTTGTACGAATATAGGGCATCCTGTAGTAATCTTCTAGCATTTCACAAAATTCATCTGAATCCACCCATACTTTCCCCTAAAACTTATTTTTTACTTCTCATCACTCCACAACATTCTATAAGCCTTGAAATAAAACTTGAGAATACTAGAGACCGTTTCAATATCTTCCTTCCATCATAGGGTTTATTGTTTTGGTTATGACTTAAGTAGCATAAAAATAATTTACATTGATCACTTTTGAGCATTTAATGGTTTTTCAAATAGAGTATAATTAAATTTGATTGCAATAATATATAATTTTTTTACTGCAATATAGATTAGAGTCACTCTCATGAAATTTACTTTCATGTAATTAGCTTAGGTTTACTTTCCTGTTATTTATCTTCTACAAAATAGATTAGGATTTTCTTTCCAACATTTCCTTCCATGCAAATAGATTAGTGTTTATTTCAAGAATTCAAACAAGTAATACTTCAATTTCCTCTTTCCCTGCCAAGTTAAGTTCAATAGTTTTCCTTCTTTAGAATTTTTCAAAATGATCTCTACAAATTTCAGTACAATTCATTGCTTCAGAGCAGGTTAGGTAGAATATTACTTGTTGTGCATATAGCATTGCCACCGCTTAAGTTTGTACAAACTCTAGATTGGTAAATGTTGGTAGCCTTGGAAGCTGCAGAATTCTTGTTGTAATACCAAGACTCATCGGATTTCATTTTCAATCAAAACTGAGCAAATATGAACCTCTGGCCAAAGTGGTGAGTGCCCTGCTAGATTGGCATACAAAATTTTAGCAGGGAATGTATGTTCATGAGTTATATGACAAATTTCTTGAACAAGACATCAGATTGTGGACGGTTCTGCAACCTAGGTGCATGCAGAATGAACATGTAGATTTTTCTCTAAATATTTTTATAGAAATTCCTAAGAAGTTAGCATCCCTAAGGAATTCTATGAATGTAGACCTCACGCAAAATGGATGGATCGACGAGTCACAGGAAATATTTGTAAAAACACCCCTGCAAGAAAATTTTAGTTGGTATCTATCACATGTTGGGAATGCACGTGTCTAATTTTGTTTTCAAAACCTTGATATTTTCATTGAAAACATCATATTGTGAGGCCCCCTCATGGGTTTTAAAGGTTACGAGTTTTCCCTATTTATTTCGGCCTCATGATTTCGCTCAGAATTGAGGGTTTGGAGGTAAATCAAGGATAATTTTACTAATGTACAATAAACAAGTATAACTAGATAAATTATTTTATCATATCTTCATAAAAAATATTAATGGGAAGTCTTCCCTATTTTGGTCCAGGGATTCAGAACGAGTGGAAATTTTGAAACGGAGCATTGAGAACAAGTTGGGAATATATGCAATGTCTAATTTCTATTATTTTAAGGAAAGATGCTACAATACTCCTCCCAGATGATGGACTATGACATCTCAGGGAATTCTACCATTATTCTAAATCTCAGATCGTATGGTTGAGCTTTGGGCACTAGAAATCCTAGTGGATCTGCCTCTCTTAAGGATGTAATGCAAGGGAAGACTGCCAAACCAGGAGATAAACCCCAATCCAACCAAAATTTTCTACATAGTTAGAACAAGTGGATCAAGCACCAGCCATGGAGGTAAATATTATAGAGGTAAATACATTTTTTTCTATTCTCCAATCCAACGCTTTAATATGTCGATTCAATGGGTTTTTCCCTAGACATGATGCATTACACAATTGGTCTTCACATCTTGGACACCCAATTGTGACATCTACTTATGTTCCAAATATTTGTTCATTGTCCAATTTTATACTCGAAAATATCTTGAGAATGTCCTCAATTATTGGCCCTGATTTGGGGTAGAGTTAGCATATTTATCACCCCATGGTTCCCTGATTTTGATGCCACAAATATGGTGATATCAACTATGTCGGTGTGGTTGAGACTTCCAAATATCCCGCTACCATTCTGGCACCACAAGTTCCATGAGGAAATTGGTAACACCCTTGGAAAAGTAAAAAAAATAGACCATGAAAGAACTATAAATGTATTTTCACCTTTGCCAGAATATGTGTGGAGATAGACCTCAACAAATTTCTTCTTGTTCGTTTCAATTGAAACACAAAATTTTAGTGGAACCAAGTACTATACTATGATAATAAGACATTTAGATGTCAAATATACTTCCAGAAAAGACATATACATAGCACATTCCCTCAAGAAAAAAATAACCCAAAAAATAAAAAGAGGCAAACCTATAAACCGAAAGGATGGCAATCCTCTGATCCTCACCTCATAGAAGTCAAACAGGAAGAAATCATGGAGAATCAGCCAAACCAAGAAAAGGTGATTGCACAATCTTAGTATGGTGTAGCTCCCAACCTACAAAATGAAAATTAACTATAGGAAACTCATGTACAAAAATAGAAATAAAGCAAGAATCTCATATAATATGGAATGGGGGGTATAAACAGATCACACGTTTCTGAGAGCTCATACTCAAACAAAGAATCCCATCTAAAGACAAGAGGTTTTGAACTAGCGATATTTCAAGTTGGTTTGATCTCAAGGGGATGGCATAAAGTGTAGATAAATAAGGGAAATAAAGAGAAGTTAAGTGATTATTATCACACTTAGCTTTGATGTTTTATTTGTATCTTATTTTTAAGTTTTCTTTTCTTTTTTATCTCTCAAGTCGAAAGTCACATCTATCACAATGCCTTTTAGCATACGCAAAATGTAATTTTCTTCCTTGTCTCCACAATGAATAAAATTATTGACACCTAATCCTAAGGGATTGGGTGAGATTGTATATTATTGTAATTTAGTAAATAAGGAAGGCCAAGAGACATTGGGAAGTGAATCCCAATAGTCTCACCTCCATGTATAAGTACACACAATCTCCATCTAATGCATCTTTAGTTTTGCAGAGTTACCTCCTGGTCTGACATGGTATCAGAGCCAATCCCTTTTTTGGCATTCCTGCCTTTGGTGTCACTCCCTCTTGTTCTGCATTTTTGTAGACTCTCATTGTGCATTCAGTTTTTTTACTGCTCCTGGCATTTATTTTCTTACTACTCCTGGCATTCTGCAATTCTGGAATAATTCTGCATTCTATTTTTTCGCAAATTCTGCCTCATTTTTTTTGCACACCACTAAGCAATTTCAGCTCAAATTCTCTGCACATTTATTTTTTGCTGTGAATTTTTTTTTTTACAATTCACTTGACTCTGCTCACCTCAACCCGCTCACCTCACACATGAACTCTTGCGCTGACCCTTGCCTCAAATCTTTCCCTCACAGCCGCACGTAACCCCCGGCCCTCCTCTCACATCTGCGTTATCCCCTCCCCTCGGCCCTCAGCCTTCCCTCACCCCCACCCCTAGGCCCTCTCCTCATGTCCCTCACCGCCCTCCCTCACAACTCCCCCCTCATGTCCCCCCCCCCCCACCGCTCCCCCCACGTCCCTCACTGCCCTCCCTCTTGTCCTTCATCGCCCACCCCCCTCCCTCAGCCCCTCGGCCCTCCCTTCCCATTCCCCTCCCCTCTCACGCAACCCTCCCTCACTGCCCTCCCCTCTCGTCCCTCACCATCCTCCCCTCCCTCGGCCCCTCGGCCCTCCCTTCCCATCCCCCGCCCTCATCGCCCTCCCCTCCCTCAGCCCCCCACTCCTCTCATGCAAGCCCTCAGACACCTTCCCTCCCTATTGTTAATTTTTTTTTCTTATTACAGCAAGCACCCCCCCAAGAAAACGCCTCCCCTGGGAAAAACCTTCCCCAAAAAACACCTCCCCCAAAAAATACCTCCCCCAAAAAACCTTCCCCAGAAAACATCTCCCCTAGAAAATACCTCCCCTCTGTTTTTCACCAATTTTTTTTTTACAAAAAAAAAAAAAAATTGCAGAATTTAAACCAAAATTGAGTTTTTACTGTGACAAGAAAGTTTTTTTTCTTCAAAATAATGCATTCTCTCATATCCATTGTGGGATTTTTTCTCTCCAGCAAAGATAATTATCCTGAAAGGTCTCAAAAAATCAAGCACACTCTCATTTTTAATGAGCAGTGGAGAGGAATTTCTAAAGGAGAAGGAGACCACCCACCAGCAAAGCCCACATCAGACAAAGAGATCACCATTTGGGAAAACAAGAACTGCAAGGCCTATGCCTTGATTGCAGCTTCCGTAAATGAGGAAGTGAGTTGTCATATTACACCATTTTCAAATTCCTATGAAGCCTTGAGCAAGCTAAAAGAACTCTATGACTCACATACAGAACACGAACTTGTTCAATTAATGATTAAGTTGTTCAGTCTTGAATTGAAAAATGATGACCCTCTTGTTTTAGCTTCAGAAGTAAGATATCTCATGCATGACATTAAGAACACTAGTGTAGATGTTGACATACCTCTCATTTCATATGTTAAGGCATTGTATCCCACTTACTCACATTACCTTGAGTCATTGCAAGCAAGTGGAAACCTCATGAAAATCACCTTTGATTACCTTGAGAAAAAATTTGCAGAAAGACAGAAGGCCTTTGGAAAGATGACAGCTCGTTTGTCTTCTGAAGAGGATGTATGTTTGCACATAGAGAAAAGAGTCATGTTCGAGATTCTTCCAGAGGAAGAGGAGGCCGAAGAGGAAGAGGAAGAAGAAATTTCAGAGGAAGGGGGGGCAGACAAACTCAAATTGAAAAATATGATCTTCATTGCATACGATGCAATAAAGACTGGCATGATGCATCTACATATAAGATGCCTTGGGATAAAATTGAGCAACAAGGAAATCAAGAAAAAGATAAAAATCATGACAAAGAAAAAATTAAAGCACCTTAATCCGCTCATTATGTTGTAGCACATTCTAACAATGGAGTAATTGAATACTTGTTTGATGTTTCATTTACCTATTGGAGAAATGATTGGTTGCTAGATTCAGGAGCAACATGTCACATGACATTTAGAAAAGATTTTTTTGAAGAATTTACTGACAAAGTTGATGGAGCAGTATACTTCACAGATAAATCCAAACTCAAACCATCAGGGCTTGGCACAATCAGGCTTAAGTTGCCTGGTCTTCCAGATAATCTTCTACATGAGGTTCTATACCTCCCTGAGTTGAGGAGAAACTTGTTTTCCTTGGTCCACATCCGCCAGCAAGGACACTCCATTCACATGTTTGATGGTAAGGTTGAGGTCAGAATAGCATAAGATCTCTCACTTGTCATGGAGGGAATAGAAGACGGAAGACTCTTGAAGCTTCAAGGTTCCTCTGCTCATGCACAAAACTTTGCATTTAGTTCACATCATGATGAAGGTACATTCCCATCAAGTATTTTATGGCATGCTATATTTTGACACTTAAACTATGACATCCTTTGATTTTTGAAGAAAAATGGTGTTACTGGACTGCCTACAATTCCTAGGAAACTTAAGAAATGTGATGCTTGTATTCTAGGAAAGCATAGCAAACAACCATTTCATGATTCACATTCCAAAGCACATAGAAAACTTGATCTTATTCATTCAGATTTATATGGCCCTATGCCTATTGCTTCTACAAATGGAAATAAATATATGATGACATTTATTGATGATTACACCAGAATGTGTTGGGTTTACTTATTGAAGAAAAAATCTGATGCTTTTCAAACATTAAAGAATTTACATGCATGGATTGAAAATGATGCATAAACTCATCTTATCTCTTTGCACACTGATAATGGAAAATAATACACTTCAAGTTAATTTGAAAATTATCTTCGTCAACATGGGATAAAACATCAAACAATTGTGCCCTATAATCCCCAACAGAATGGTGTAGCTGAAAGAATGAACATGACAATTTTAAATATGGTTCGCTCCATGATGTTTTTTAAGAATGTAAAATTGGTGTTTTGGGCTGATGCAGTTCTATGTGTTGTATACATAAAGAATATGTGTCCTTCAAATTCAATCAGAAACAAAAATCCTTATGAAATGTGGCATGGCCACAGTCCTTCGGTAAATCATTTTAGGGTCTTTGGTTCCACCTGTTATGCTTTGATACCCAAGGTACAAAGGAATAAACTTGGTGCTAGAAGTTGAAAATGTATCTTCTTGGGGTATTCCAATACCTCCAAAGGATATCGTCTATATGATAAAGTCAATAAGAATTTTGTAGTAGCAAGAGATGTCATATTCCTTGAATCTTCCAAGACTAACAATGTTGTTGAGCGGCAACTTGATTGCCTGGATAGATTCACACATGCAAAGTCTTTTCCATAATTTGATAATCAGGTTCCACATCTTGAAGGGGGGATTCCTATATTGAATCAATCTATGGAATCATTTTCTGAAGCACTCTCTCCCCCACATGAAGAACCAACCATGAATGACATCTTGAACGATGTGATTGATAGAATTGAGAGATTGAATCTTGATTCAATTCCAACTCATTCAAATGAGTAGCTTGGGCCATCTTAGAAAGGTCCCACAAAATGGCTGAGAAAGACACTAGAAAACATTTGTCCCGATGAGGTTGGAAATATAGGAATAAGAAGTTCCAAGAGACGAAATGAAGGTGACATAGATAATTCTGATTCACCTATTGATATGGATATTTATTATAACTTTGAATTGAATTTGTCTACAGATGTTGAAACAACTTCCTTCAAATAAGTCGCTTCTCATGTTGAATGGAATGAAGTGATGAAAAAGGAGTATGATGCCTTGGTAAAGAATGGCACTTGGAAGCTAGTTGATCCTCCTTTGGGAACCAAACCAATTGGCTGTAAGTGGGTCTACAAGAACAAGTACAAAGAAGATGGCTCATTTGACAACAAATCTAGGCTTGTGGAAAAAGGTTTTGCACATAAAGAAGGGGTTGATTATGAAGAAACTTTTTCCCCTATAGCAAAATGGGCCATCATCCGGATACTCTTTTCCCTAGTAGCTTAGAAGGGATAGAAAGTCCATCAAATGGATGTAAAAACCACCTTTTTGAATGGATATCTAAAGGAGAAAGTTTTTATGTCCCAGCCAGAAGGATTTATTGTGAAGGGCCAAGAACACAAAGTATGCAAACTTATAAAATCCTTCTATGGCCTCAAGCAAGCACCGTGAGCCTGGTATGAGAAATTAACTAAGCATCTTCTGAAACTTGACTTCAAACATTTTGATCTTGATGATGCAAATTTGTTTGTTAAGAAAGTTGGAAAAACAGTTGTATATCTTGTGGTGTATGTAGATGATATTTTGATGACATGGAACAATGAGAGTTATATTGGATCCATAAAGAAATAATTGAAGAAAGCTTTTGAAATGATTGATTTGGGCTATGTTCATTACTATCTTGGTATTGAAGTAGCTCAAAATCCTAAATTTATATTTCTTTCTCAAAAGAAGTATATTGGAGATATTTTGAACAAGCTTGGCCTGGATGAATGCAATCCCTTAACAACTCCAATGGAACAAAACTTGAAGCTCACATCCATTGAAGGGAAGTAATTCTAGGATGCAACGAAGTATAGATAGCTTGTAGGAAGTAGTATCTACTTGACTACCACCAGACCAGACATCTCATTTTCTATTGGAATCCTCTCCAGGTTTATGCAAAAGCCTTGTGAAGGACATTGATCTGTTGTAAAAAGAGTTCTAAATTACTTGAAGGGGACTCATGAATTTGGACTCAAATATACACAGGTAAGCGATTTCAGCTTGATCGGATACTCTGATTCAGACTTTGATGGGGACAAAGAAACTGGGGTTTCTACTCTAGGTTATACCATGAGTCTTGGATCAAGAGTTGTCTTATGGATATCACGAAAACAGTTAGTTCCAGCAGATTCCACAATCGAGGCAGAATATGTGGTAGCAGCTAAAGCAACAAAGGAAATTTTGTGGCTCAGGAAAATCCTAGAATATTTGCAAATGAAACAAATTCTTTAAACACCCCTCATGATCGACAGCACTTCTGCAATAAATTGGCCAAGAACCCAAAGTTCCATGATCAAACAAAGCACATTAATACAAAATACCTTCTGATTCGACATCATGTTGAGGACAAAACTATCCATCTACGTCATTGTTCCACAAATGAGTAGACCGCAAACATATTCACCAAAGCACTTGGAAGAGAAAAGTTTGAAAAGTTCAGAACAATGCTTGGACTCACCTACATCCTTTCATATTAAAGGGGGGAATGTTGACACCTAATCCTAAGGGATTGGATGAGATTGTATATTATTGTAATTTAGTAAATAAGGAACGCCAAGAGACATTTGGAAGTGAATCCCAATAGTCACACCTCCATGTATTAGTACACACACAATCTCCATCTAATTCATGTTTAGTTTTGCAGATTTACCTCCTCGTCTGACAAAAATTACACGTCTTTTCCTTTGGGGAAAAAAATAGTATGTGAATAGTTCTCTTCATCACGAAGGTGACAACCTAGGTAGGGGATGGTTTTAGAAATATAATTGTAACTATTGCTGAGGTTTAAAAATACTTGCAGGACCTAGCACAAGAAAATGGCTAGGGAATTTACAATGAAGAGGGTTAAAGAACCTTCAAGATCTCAAATATTTGTGATCTAAGTTACTCGTGGGAAAAAATGGGTTGTCAGTGCATGAAGAGTTAAGTCACTTTCCTTGATGCTAGAGGCTATCACACAATTTTCTTCCAAAATTTTTCCTAACCATAGGAAAAGAATTAACACCATATGAGGGATGATGAACATTGAAGTTAATAAAATGAGAGGTATCAAGTAATTGGCAGATCTAGGAATATAACATTTCAAGGGAATTTTGAGGAACATGTTGGTGAAAACACTATCGAAATATTAATGCTCATTTCACTATTTCCTAGGCTAATTAATGAAGAGGATAATGAGAGGATGTTCAAGTCTATCACAAAGGATATATTATTATATGTTTTTTCCACTTTTAAAAAGGATAGGATTACAACTCTAGATTGACAGATAGTTGAATTATACCTTGATTTGTTCAACCTATTGGGAGAGGATCTACTTCAGGTGGTGGAAGAAGTAAGAAGTTCAGGGAAGGTCCATGTCAACATTAACACAAATTTTATTTCCTTGATCCCCAAGTTGGAATATCCTAATAAATTTCAAGTATTTGGGCCCATTTATCTATGCAATCGTATCTATATGATCATCTGTAAGGTCCTACCAGTGAGACATAAACCAATATTCTACATTGTCATTTCAATAAAAATTTTGGTTACTTGGAGGGTAGGAAAATACATGAAGTCATTGGTACAACACAAGGACTTCATTCTATCAATATTTCAAATGATCCTTTTATTGTTGTCAAATTTTATAGAAGACATATGATAGGTGATGGGTACCATCGAAAGGTATATTATAAGGCCATTTTGCCACCATCCAGCCCATAGTTTCTCCCTTTCTCACATTAATTAATATATTCTTTGACATAATGTGTTTAATAGGAAGATTAAAGGATTTTTGTCATGCTTCATGTCCTAATGTGGTTAATGTGCAGGAAAAAGATAAATTTTTAGTAATTTTATGTTGAATTCCAACAAGAAATTTCAGCACACACACTAGTGTGGGACCACAGGTCCTAGCGATACATCAGTGTGAAGGACAATTTAATTAATTAAATTGGTGCAGTGTCTAATTTAATTTTCCCTTAATTAAATTGGAAAATAAAATGTAATATTATCTCATAATCACTTGTAATAGTTAAATGAGTGTGATAAACTCAGTTAGCTCATGTATTTTTGAGTTGAGGGTGGTTGGTGAAGCATGCAGAGTGATTCTATTAGTTATGGAGTTGGAATTTCAATTAGTGCATTAGTTTAATGCATGAGTAATTAGTTAACTCAGTTAGGTGAGTTAAAGTCAGTTGAACTAGTTGTAACTGTTTGTTGCACTAGAGAGAGATCAAGTGAATTAAATCATATTTAATTCACAATCAGTGATTTTCCATGCAACTGATGATTTACTATTAATAGTTGCATGCATGTTAGTTCTAGTGGAGACCCAGTTGAGACAAAGGTTAAAGGGATGTTAACTATTAGTTGTGTGATTAATAGGTTGCCCGCATGAAACCATATATCCATTGATTGCCCATGATCCTTGCGCATTTTTGGAAGGATGAAATTCCTAAAGAATAGGTATTGCATTCCACATGAATTGCGCAAGAAAGGAATGCTTATTAGAGGCTAAGAATTGGATAAGTGTTGGTAGATTTTGTCTAAATCATTGTGATATAGTTGTGAGAGTGCAAGAGACTCTTGTGAGAAGAGTGCATTCCTAAAGAATAGGTATTGCATTCCACATGAATTGCGCAAGAAAGGAATGCTTATTAGAGGCTAAGAATTGGATAAGTGTTGGTCGATTTTTTCTAAATCATTGTGATATAGTTGTGAGAGTGCAAGAGACTCTTGTGAGAAGAGTGCATTGTAATTGTTTCATGATTCCATGGTGAATATACAATAGAAGATAGAGGAGTTTTGAGCAGCAAGCTTTCCACGGGAAATTATCTATGTTGTGGTTTTATTTGAGTATTTCTTACTTGTTCTGATTGGCGATCGTGTTTAATTTCCACAATTGATTTGTAGAAGGATTAAGTATCTAGTTTTAGTAAATTCCTTGATCAAATTGAATCCATTGATATACATGTGTTTGTATAATTTCTACATGGTATCGGAGTGCCAAAAATCACAATAGTGGAGAAGAAATTGAGTTTGTGTTGAATAATATTCAAACTTGTAGATACTTTCGTTGGTGCGACAATCGGATCAACATGGCTTTCTATCGCTTAAGAATGGAATATGCACTTGAGGGAAGTTCTAATTATATTGCATGGAAAGACAGAATGGAGGCAGTGTTGGAGGACAATGAGTTGAAATATTTCATTGATAATGATATTCCCAACCCCGTAGCAGCAGACGCCGCTCTTCTTGATGCTTGGCAAAAGAAGGTAGCAAGGGTGAGGAGGATCTTATTAGAGGGAGTTCGAGATCACATTGTCTCAAGTCTCCATGGAAATAAAAATCCATATGAAATATGGAAGGCCTTGACAGATCCGTTTTAGAACAACAGCGACCAAAGGAAGTTGGCACCAAAGGAAAAGCTTAGGAAAATAAAAAATGAGAAATCCATGCGATTATCCCTTGAGAGGGAGCTGGATTTGCATGCAGATGAGGAACTCTTGGTTCCAAAGAATGAACCTGAAGATGTAGATCAACCACATGAGGAGGATCATGGAGTGGCAAAAAACACTCATGCAGATCCATCCACCAAAAATAGTAGAAGGCGCACCACGGAAACTGATAGATTGAGACTTGATGCGTTAGAGAATGTATGAGCACCTATTTCACTGCACAGAAAGAGACAGTCTCCAGACAGGTTTACTAGATACATGGATCTTATGAGAAAGTGTATTGTGACAAAACCGTCCTCCTTTGAGGAAGCAGTGCAGAAACCAATTTTGGTTGATGCTATGGTTGAGGAGTATGACTCCATCGTCAAGAACAATGCATGGGAAGTTGTCCCAAGGCCAATTGGAAAATGAGTGGTTGGATCTAGATGGATCTATAAGGTGAAGAAAGCAGTGGACAGGAGTGTGGAGAAGTACAAGGCCAGATTTATGGCCTGGGAATTCTCACAAATTGAGGGGATTGACTGTGAAGAGACTTTCACACCAGTCATGAGGTACTATTCCATTAGATCTATCCTTGCACTCTCACTGCAAATGGGGTGGCACATTCATTACATGGATGTGAAAACTACGTTTCTCAGTGGAGTTATTAAGGAATAAGTGTACATAGAGCAGTCAGAAGGTTTAGAGATATTTGACAGTGATTCACATGTGTGTCGAATCAAGAGAGCACTATATGCATTGAAGCAAGCACCTCGTGCTTGGTACATTCAGATTGAAAACTATTTCATCAGGTTGGGCTTCACCAAAAGTGAAGTTGATGCAAACCCGTACCAGATTGTGGTTGATGGTAAGCTCTTGATTATCGTACTTTATGTTGATGATCTAACTTTGATAGGTGATGAGGAGATGATAACTTCTTGCAAGGAGGATCTTGCAAGAGAGTTCGAAATGAAGGACATGGGACTCCTTCACTATTTCCTTGGTTTGGAAATATGGCAGCAGGGTGGTGAGCTATTTTTTTCTCAAGGAAAGTATGCCAAAGAGATTCTAGGTAAGTTTCACATGTAGAGATGTAAACCCATGGATAATCCTCTTCCTGGAAATTGGAGGAAAGAGGATGCTACTTCAGGAGAAGTAGTGGACACTACTGTTTACAGGCAGCTATTGGGTTCGCTGATGTACTTGGTGAACACCAAACCAAACATTTTCTACGCAGTTAACCAGCTGAGTCAAGCTATGGTTAAGCCGACCAAGATATTTTGGAAGGCGGGGAAGCATGTCTTAAGATATCTCAGGGGCAATACAGAGTATGGATTATGGTACAAACAGATAGAAGGAGTGAAGCTTCAAGGCTTCATGGATGCAGATTGGGTAGGCATTCCATCAGACAGAAAGAGCACATCAGGAGAGATGTTCAGCATAGGATCAATAGCAGTTTCTTGGTACAGCAAGAAGCAGCGATCTGTGGCACTCAGTTCAGCCAAGGCAGAATACATTGTAGCAATTCAGGTTGCATGTGAGGCCATCTGGATCAGAAAGATCCTGGTTGGTTTGTTTGGTTCTCAAATGGATCCAACGGTGATACATTGTGATAACTAGAGTTGCATTAAACTCTCACTTAATCCAGTATTCCATGATAGGTCCAAGCAGATAGACATCTGGTACCACCATATCAGAGATTGTGTTCAGAGGCGCATTATGTTACTTCAGTACATTCCCACAGAGAATCAAGATGTAGATATTCTAATGAAGGTTCTCGCTAGGAGAAAATTAGAATACCATAGAGGCATGATCGGGGTGGCAGATAATCCTTTTCTTGTTGAGAGGGAGTGTTGAAGTCCAACAAGAAATTGTAGCACACACACTAGTGTGGGACCATAGGTCCTAGTGATACATTAGTGTGAAGACCAATTTAATTAATTAAATTGGCGCAGTGTCTAATTTAATTTTCCCTTAATTAAATTTGACAATAAAATGTAATATTATCTCATAATCACTTGTAATAGTTAACTGAGTGTGATAAAATCATTTAGCTCATGTATTTCGAGTTGAGGGTGGTTAATGAGGCATGCAGAGTGCTTCTATTAGTTATGGAGTTCGAATTGTAGTTGGTGCATAAGTTTAATGCATGAGGAATCAGTTAACTCAGTTAGGTGAGTTAAAGTCAGTTGAAATAGTTGTAACTGTTTGTTGCACTAGCGAGAGATCAAGTGAATTAAATCATATTTATTTCACAATCAGTGATCTACCATGCAACTGATGATTTACTATTAATAGTTGCATGCATTTCAGTTCCAGTGGAGACCCATTTGAGACAAAGGTTAAAGGGATGTTAACTATTAGTTATATGATTAGTAGTTTGTCCGCATGCAACTAGACATCCATTGGATTTCCCATGACCCTTGCGTAGTTTTGGAAGGCTGAAATTCCTAAAGAAAATGGATTTCATTCCACATGAATTGCGCAAGCAAGGCAGGATGATTAGAGGCTAAGAATTGGCTAAGTGTTGGTCAATTTTGTCCAGATAAGTGTGAGACAATTGTGAGAGTCCAGGAGACTCTTGTGACAAGAGTGCATTGTAATTGTTTCATGATTCCATGGTGAATATACAATAGAATATAGAGGGTTTTTGAGCAGCAATTTTTCCCCGGGAAATTACCTGTGTTGTGGTTTGATATGATTCTTTCTTTACTTGTTGTGATTGGCGATCATGTTTAATTTCCACAATTGATTTGTAGAAGGATTCAGTATCTAGTTTTAATACATTTCTTGATTGGATTGAATCCATTGATATACATATGTTTGTATATTTTCTACAATTTATGATGTAGAAGCACATTGGAGGTATCTAGAGGAAGTGTAGGAGGATTTTCCACTGTGTTTACTCTCCTTTTACTCGAAGTGATCCCTAGAATCACTCATTTACACTCATCTACATCTCGAGGTCTACTGGAATCCAATGAAATCAAGTGAATGTGAGAGTCTAAGGGAGCTAGATCCACATATTTCAAAGTTTTGGAGGGAGGAAATCCTCTTTTCAAGGAGGTTTCCCCTCAATCCTCTTCATATGAAGAAACATGCCTAAGGGCTCATTAGGATTAAAATTTGTTTTTAGAATTGAAGTAATATCAAGAGCTAGGAGCTTGAGTCTATTAGTGTATGATGTGTTTGGACTCTATTTCATGTTAATGAAAAGTATACTATTGATTCACATCTTAGTTTTTTGTAGAGAGTTGAGTCCCCTTGGGTTAGGGCCCAAACCAAAGGATATTGTCCTTCTTTGTGTATAATGTTTATACATTATTTTAGTTGCAACATTTCTTTCTTTGTTTGAGTAAAAGTTTACTTTCTATAAAATTGTGGTTTCAGGCCTGATTACCACCTCCCTTGTGGGAGATGTGGTTGAAGATTCTACAACAGCAAGCCAAAAATGTGTGACTATCTCCCTTTGCAATTTTCTAGGCTTTGGTTCATGATCTCTTGCATACTCATTTTCTACAATATATGATCTAAAATAATATTTTCCAAGTTTACATGTATGTAGGTTAGATGCATGTTGTGACAAGAATTGGTTCTTACTGAAATAAATTTCTTATTTGTTTAATTTCATAAAATCCAACTCATCCTTTCCTTCTTGAGGTATTTTGCCACAATTTGATTATCAGTTTTTAGTACAAAAAATGGATTGTTGTTGGTTTTCACGTTTTATTAGTGGCTTCAAGGGTTTTCACACTCATCCTACATTCCTCTTGTCATAATCCACCCCTTCCTTTTCATCCCACACTTCCCTAAAAATTATTCCACCGAGACCATATTTCTGGGGTATTTGAGGGACACCTTGTGCACTTGTTATTGTGCAACATGGGCCTTTGAGAGGCACTAGGCTTGGAAAATGTATCAAAAAACACTCATATAACCTTACCTACCCTTTCCCACCTTCAAACCACATTTTTCACCCTCGGGATTCCCACGGGATAAATCTTGTAGCAAAACAGGGCAATTCTGTAGCACCATGTAGCAATTATGTAACATCCTATAAAAATGTTATAGCAAACCCTAAAATTGACCATATTTTCCCCAAAATCTTGGATTTTTTTCCTTAGGCTTGAATAATAACACCTAGGCTCTGAATCAATGATTGAGGAAGACCCAAGACCACTTTGAACATGCCTTGTTTTCACTACAAGCACGCTTTTGCAATTAGAATTAGATGACAAATTTCACATGAAATGCATATGAGTTATGTTACTCTAGCCAAGTCATTTGAACACAATGATCAGAGGGTGACTTTCCCATGTAAATTAGATTAGGCCTATTTCTTGAATTCGTGCTCTTAGGATTCCAATTACAAATTTTTTGTTTTTGCATTGGTTTAGTTTCTTTTCAAAGAAAATTTTTTCATTATGAAATTAGACTAATTATTTATATTGTTGTAAGTAGCACAAGATTTAGATTCTTCAATAGAAAAGTACTTTTCATTCCTGCAAGTAGCATAGCCTTTACATTCCTCCAGCTAGGGCGAGACTTTACATTTTATGAGTGCCATTTTCCATTTATACAAGTAGAGCAATTGTTTTCATTCCTGCAGTCAAAATAGAACTTTATTTTTCATGCAATTCCATTCCTTGAGCTAGTTAAAAGAGTGGTATTTGAATGCCTTGATATCATCCATTGCTTGAAGGTAGCATGAGAAGAGCTTGATTGAATGTGCATACAACATTGTCACCACTTAATTTTGTATGAAACACGGGTTGATAATTAAATTTGGTAGCTCTAGGAGTCTCAACAATCTTGTTGTGATACTGGGGCTCATCACTTTTTGGCCCCATTTCTAGGGAGGTGTCCAAGCAGGTGTTGTTTCTACTTATAATTTACCTTTATTCCTTTTCCATCAGTTGTTCTGGATCAACATTCCTGATTTGAAAAATAAAATAGAAAAATAGAAAAATAAAATACATAAAAATAAAACTAGTTATTTCATGCCTCGTATGAGTAGGGATAATCAAGGGAAATTTCTACCAAAAAATGCCACCCCATCAAGAATTCAACCATCCTTCTTCTTTGGTGACTGTGAGCTTCCCTCTCTAACTACAAGGGAGTTAGAAAATCCTTTAGGTGAGCAAACTAATTTTTTTTAGGAATCCGTAGGGGAGGAAGAGCCCATATCACCTACCCAAAACATAGCTGAAAATGGGGAAAATGAATTATTTCATATCCAAGAGACCAATAGGGAGACGAGGATGAAGAATATGAGCCCTACTGCCCTTCCACATTATGTTTTATTTTGTCTGAGTTTTTTTTAGTTTCTAGGACCTATGACTATGTCTTTGATGAAGAGAAGTTGAAGTTGTTTCCCTCCACCCTCAAGGATGTACCGTTGCGTTGGTTTATGAGTTTACCTGGGGGCAGTATCACCACTTAGGCACAAATACAATAAGCCTTAAATGAGAATTACAAGAACTATTGTAGGTCTAAGGAGACAAAAGAAGAAATATTTAGAATGACCCTAGGGAAAGATGAGTCCTTAGAAGACTATGAGGAAAGGTTCAAACTCAATTACCGGAGGGCTAACTGTACCCTTGATCCTCAATCACTCAAGCTTGTACCTCTCTAAGGGATTAGGGAGGATATAATGGAGACCCTAAATATGTTTTCTAGGGGATATATTTACCAGCTGGACTATGATGACATTTAGACAATATTCAAGAATAATTCTAGGGCTGCTAGAAAAAAAGGTAGGTTCAGCCAAGGCTTGGTTAAATCATCTCCCTCTGCTTCAAGTATCAAGCATGAGATAGTGATCGGAATCTAGATCAGGGGAAAAAATTAGCTCAAAAATTAAAGTGCTCAGAATTGCACCAAACTAGAACGACAACGACCGGCCTGTTGCTAGGAATCCAATGCAACTTGTTTCATCGAAAATTGAGTTCGTATGAAGAAGTTATACTCTGTTGATCACCAGTTAGAACATGCAAATTTTTTATAAAAAATTGAAGAATAGGTACAGGCTGATGACATGGCAGCCTAGTCAGCATGCAGAGAATATTCTTCAGTTTTTTCCCAATGGGACTGTGACAAGTGTCACTATAGGATTTGCCATTTTGGTGTGTGAAGGTTAAATTTTCCCAATGACCTTAAAAGGTTGAATTCAATTTTTTTTTTATGTTGGAGGAAAACCCAACTAGGGACTGCCACGTGTCCTCTAGTGGACCCCCTCTCCAACACCTGGTTTGAATTTAATTTGATATCCTATGTAATGTTCCCAATTGTTATGGAACATTAATTTTTTCTATTTTCATATAGAAGATAAATAAAATGGGTAGGAGACACATTCATCTAATGAATAGGTAATAAAAATCATCTTGGTATGAAGGAGGATCACTTTTGGAGCTTTATTTCACACCTCCATGTGTGAAAGGGGGCTTATGCAAGAAGGCTAGGCCAGGTTTGACCAAGTCAAACTGCGCAGTAGCATGAGGTGGAGAGCACATTGTGGGCCAGCGCAATGGGATAAGGAGGGAAGCTTCTAGAAAAAGGAAACCCTAATGAATGGGTTCCATTGAGATGGAGCTCACATTGTTTAAAAAGAGGGCAAGGTAGCCATTGGAGATCATGTTGAGTATTATTCATCTTTGGTCCGGTGGACTTACAGCAACTTCTTGCTGGTTAGCAAGAATTGCCGGAGGAATTACTGTTTAGGATTCCTTCCCCTTCTTGAGAGGCCTCTTGAAGGTTGTTCTTCATTCTCCACATTTCATGGCTCAAGGCCAAAGCTACTATCTCCAGTGACAGCGTTATTCTTGTTCAAGAGTGTTGCTGCATTGAAGAGAATTGCAGTGGAGGACATCTACATCGCTTCCGGAGCTATTTTTCAGAGGAAGGGAGTCCCTATCCATTTGAGGATTTAGTGAGGGATATTTAAGAACATTATTGTAGAATTTGGCACTAAGGCCATCTCATTCCTTGCCCCCACAGCGCAGTTCACCCAAAGACTATGTTATTTTCTTGAGAGCATTTGTAGTGGGGCTCTTGCAGATTGTTGGAGGGAGAGATATTTGATGAAGGGATCATCCTTCATTCAAAAGATCCATTGGAGGAGTCATATTCAGATTGGGCATCATCTACAACCATCTCCATCCAGGTATATTTCTGAGTTGCAACTGCTACCCAGCAACTCCGACATTTTGCAAATTTTGGGTTCTATGATCAATCCTTCCAGGATTAATAGGAGGTAGCCTTTGGGAGTTGATGTCTTCACTCCTAATTTTATTTTGTAACATATCATTGTATATCTATGCATTTGGCATTTGTAGCATGCAGATGCTCTTTAAAACTGTGTTGTCATATCTAGGGTTTATATGTGCAGCAGAGTTTCTTTCATGATTTATGTACTCTTCTCTTGAGGCTTGGCATTGTACATCTTGAGTATCATTCCCCTCAAGATTTTGTATACATGTGTTTTTTCTATTATTATAATGAGATAGCTATGGATTCCTCTCACATTTATGAGTATGTGTCACTGCTATTTGTCAATTGGTGTATTTTATTATTGTTGTAGCTCTATCTTGAGGCATTCTCAATAGAGTAGCTTGTTCCTAATAGGAAATCTCACATAGCTATAGACAGAGTCTGTGAAGGGCCAGGTAGCCTCTGGATCTCACCCTCTCTTTAGAGGTGACATATCCGGAAAATGCCCCCACAGTCTATCTCTAGAATAGACTTGTGATATTTCTGAAAAAGGAATATTATAGTGGTATCAAAGCACCTTTCTTGGCTCAGCCTGTGGCCTTCAAGCCCAAGAAAGAGGAAGAAGATGATGATGCAGAAGATGATATTGATCTCATCTATTTTCAGAACAAAGAAGAACCTCCCCAAGGAGGAGAAGCAAAGAAAAGAAGAGGAAGGTCCATGCACTTCCTATTCTCAAAAGGGAAGCAAGCATGAGAGATGCTTGGATCATCTGGTTCTAAGTCAATACCTGGATGAATATAAACTCCATTCTGTAGCATTCAGGGAAGCTACAGTGTTCCCATAGTTTATTTAGCAGAAGGAGGAGAGAAGGCCCTGCAGTAGAAGATAAATTAGAGGCAATAGGTTTCTATTGTCTACATTTGATGGGGACACTTCAGCTAGAGCTTGGGTGAAAAAGCTAGAAGCTTTTTTCTTGCTACATCCAGTGGCAGAGGAAGAAGAAATGGAGATTGCAGCGCTGCACATGGAGGGTGAAGCCTCTATTTGGTGGTTTAAACCCTTGGTCCATTCAAGGGTAAGCTCTTTTGAAGACTTTGCTCAAAGGTTGATTCAAACCTTTGATGGAGAGAAGACAAAGGAAGAGCAGCCTTTTTCAGCTATGGAGGAGGCAGCTATGTCATTAGAGGAGGCAACTGCTATAGCCACACAAGAAGACCCCAGGATCCGTCAAGGTATGAGTGAAGTTCCACTTTTCATTTCAGCAAACAACTTAAAGAATTGTGGAAATTCATCTTTAAAGGTCCCAGGATCTACATCTTTTGCTATTCCAGAGAACCATGATTGCACTGCGTTGTTGTGCAAAGGGTTTAAGGAAGAGATAAAACCTCATCTTCAGGAACTATTGATGAGTCTCATTCAGCCCTTGAGGTTGGGATGTGAACCATTGGAGGATGAAATAAACCATGGCACCTTCATGACAAATCAGGGAACAAACCTTGAACTGGAGGATGAAACTGCTGCTACACTATTGGAGGAATTAGCAGCGTTGTTAGACATGGGTGGAGAGGAGATATTACCTCCATCACAATTGGGTCTTCATGGATCCAACATAGCCATGGGTGAGAGAAATTTTCTAAAAGGTCTCCAGGGAGCTGCATTTCAACCTTCCATGAAATGTGAAGGGGAAGATCTGGCTTGGGAGAATGGTAGCCCTCATGGGAGGAGTACCAAGGGAGGAAAAAGGAGAAGACATCCACAAGGAGATGAATGGGTGTGGATGAGAAGCAAGGGGATGATTTTCCACTTGCAAATATATGATATCGGGTAGCAATAGGCTTGGTTGCGCTGGCTCCTCTTGAAGGAGTTTGGCCATCACTTGGAGTACTCTTTTTCCAGGAGGATGGGAGTAGAGGAGAGGTGGCAGGATGTTTTCATCATTGGGAAACAGAGAGAAGGGATACATGGAGCTGATATGGCATATATATCAGTCATGGTACCTTCATTACATAAGTTACATGATGTGAACATGAGGAGGCAGCAAGCACTTGGGTTTATTGAGAGAGCACAAGCATATTTGCTCTCATATGATTCATGGTGTTGCAAGAGTGGAGGAGGGCACTCTCATAGTGAAAAGGGATTACTCTTTGGCTTGGACTGATCGGGAGACTTTTCCATCTTGGGAAGAGCTTCACATTTGCAGCAGCATCACCGAAGATGTTCTTGACAAGGAGCATGTCAAGAAACAGAGATTGGCATGGGCAAGAGCCTTTCTGCATGAGCTCACTGCGCTAACACTTTGGAGGAGGACCATATACATAGATCCATCTATCATCTTACTTCCAGCTTATGGTAAGAGTCTTGTGCTTACATTTTCTGACCTACATGCTCTTATCATTATGTTGCAGTGCATGGCTCCTCAAAAGGGCAGATTTTTCATGTTGATCCATGAGCAAAGTTGGGCCAAACCATATGATGGAGACAACCATCTTTCACATGGCCTTGGGAAAAAAAAATTCCAGTATACACATGATCAGCTAATTCATATAATTAACATTGTACTTCAAAACATTTTGCCTTGTACATTTCTTAAGCAACAGTTTTCAAAATTGTGTTATGCACTCTTGGGAGACTATTGGTACTTTCTAGCACCATATGAAACCATCAGTACTTCCTTTATTTTGATGAGGAGCATGTTTCCATTTGCTGATATTGTCCATGTCATTATTGGGAGCATGATTGGTGAAATTACACATGAGTTGAATGTGTCTCTGGGGGGAGGAGATTCCCATAGCTTTTGCATTGCATGTTCTAGTGGGAACATGAGGAGAAACATGGCCACCACAGCCACTTATTTTCCTTCTTTGGAGGTGGGCCATGAGCTTGATGATGATATCCATCCATTGTATATATTTGGGCATGTATCTGATTTTGTATTTCTGATTCACTCATCTATTTACTATTCATTAGTAGAGGTGATATTTTCTATACAATGCTTGCCATGTTATTTTCTGCAGTTGCAGTGGATGAGATTGCGTTGTAGCCCTATGAGACATTGTTTGTACCTTGCTGCACATGGTATAACCTACAACAAACATTTCATTTTGGTATTCTATGATGATCATGTCCTACTCATCATGGATGAACTGTATTGGGCCATCCAGATTATCATTGATAGAGGAGATATCCTTAGAAGATTGCTCTTAATTTTGCCAATTGAGGGAGATATTTTTGCAGCCCATGATCAGCACACACTCTAAATTTGTCACAAGTGGAGAGAAGGACATCATGAGGCAAGCTATAAGGCTTTCCATATTTAGATTTTCAGCCCACCTTCATTTTCGGAGCTCAAGGTGGAGGGAGATTTATGTGAGTTGCCATGTTGGGAGGCAACTTATGTTGTATGGATGATTGCTTGGGGATGGGAGATTCATATGGGGATGATGAGTCCCATTATACATCAGATATCATGCCTCAAGGAGGCCCTTAGACAGCCCATTGTTTCCTTCATGGATATTTTCTTCTACATGACAGCTATTTGGGGATGTTCACCAAAGGCTAGATTGCATATGTTGGAGGGACAACCTGAACACTTGATTGATGATATGGCATCCTTTTCTTGGGGGAGTTTATCATGCATGGATGCTACAAGGAAAGTAAGAGGAAATAAATCAGTCTATCCTTGTACTTGCTTGAGGAAAAGCAATCTTTGAGAGGGGAGGACTGTAATGTTCCCAATTTTTATGGAACATTAATTTTTGCTATTTTCATATAGAAGATAAATAAAATGGGTAGGAGACCATTAATTTGATGAATAGGTAATAAAAATCCTCTTGGTATGAAGGAGGATCACTTTTGGAGCTTTATTTCACACCTCCATGTGTGAAAGGGGGCTTATGCAAGAAGGCTAGGCCAGGTTTGACCAAGTCAAACTATGCAGTAGCATAAGGTGGAGAGCACATTGTGGGCCAGCGCAGTGGGATAAGGAGGGAAGATTCTAAAGGAAGGAAACCCTAATGAATGGGGTCCATTGATATGGAGCTCACATTTTTTAAAAGGAGGGCAAGGTAGCCATTGGAGATCATGTTGAGTATTATTCATCTTTGGTCCGGTGGACTTACAACAACTTCTTGCTGGTTAGCAAGAATTGCCAGAGGAATTCCTGTTTGGGATTTCTTCCCCTTCTTGAGAGGCCTCTTGAAGGTTGTTCTTCATTCTCCACATTTCATGGCTCAAGGCCAAAGCTACTATCTCCAGTGACATCGTTATTCTTGTTCAAGAGTGTTGCTGCATCGAAGAGAATTGCAGTGGAGGACATCTACACCGCTTTCGGAGATAGTTTTCAGAGGAAGGGAGTCCCTATCCCTTTGAGGATTTAGTGAGGGATATTTTAGAACATTATTGCAGACTTTGGCACTAAGGCCATCTCATTCCTTGCCCTCACAGCACAGTTCACCCAGTGTCCGCGTTATTTTCTTGAGAGCATTTGTAGTGGGGATCTTGCAGATTGTTAAAGGGAGAGATCTTTGATGAAGGGATCAGACCTTAATTCAAAAGATCCATTGGAGGAGGCATATTCAGATTGGGCATCATCTACATCCATCTCCATCCAGTTCTATTTCTGATTTGCAGCTGCTACCTAGCAATTCCGGCATTTCGCAGATTTTGGGTTCTATGATCAATCCTTCCAGGATTGATAGGAGGTAGCCTTTGGGAGTTGATGTCTTCACTCCTAATGTTATTTTGTAACATATCATTGTATATCTATGCATTTGGCATTTTTAGCATGCAATTTCTCTTTAAAAATGCACTGTCATAGCTAGGGTTTATATGTGCAGCAGATTTTCTTTCATGATTTATGTACTCTTCTCTTAAGGCTTGGAATTGTACATCTTGAGTATCATTTCCCTCAAAATTTTGTATACATGTGTTGCTACTATTATTATAATGAGATAGCTATGGATTCCTCTCACATTTATGAGTATGTGTCACTGCTATTTGTCAATTGGTGTATTTTCTTTTTGTTGTAGCTCTATCTTGAGGCATTCTCAATAGAGTAGCTTGTTCCTAATAGGAAATCTCACATAGCTATAGACAGAGTCTATGAAGGGCCAGGTAGCCTCTAGATCTCACCCTCTCTTTAGAGGTGACATATCTGGAAAATTCCCCCATAGTCTATCTCTGGAATATACTTGTGATATTTCTGAAAAAGGAATATTACATCCTAAGGTTCAGGTTTTAATTTTATATGGTGAATTATTCATATACTAAAGTTCAAACATTATAGTGGTCCACATTCTGAAATATTCTGATTAACCTAAGGTTATGGTTATAGTGGATATGATGGCATATATTATATGTGGCATATTGCAAACTCTGTGAATTGCAAAGGTTTCAGAGGTATGTTATATTGCGTTGCAAAATGTGCATAGAAGGGCGGAGGTCGGGGTTCGACCCCGTGACCTCCCCCCAACCACTCTCAACCTTTTACCAATGATCCATCGCTAAGTTCCTTGTTAGTGAACAACTTTAATTGTTATTTGAAGGTTATGCGATGTCCGATGGCGGGAATATGCAGCCCCGTAGGCCAACCCTCCTCCCATGTGTCACGCCAAGTGACCTCGACCTATCGCCCATAACTAAACGCACTTAGTGCGCTCATTATCTCCATTAATCCACACTTATCCCCTAATTAACTCTGAGTTAAGATATCAACAGTTTCAATGGTCTCTCCATTTTCGAAAGATTGGGCAAGTTTGGCAGAGTTAACTCGCATTTTATCCAAATTTAGAGGCTGAATCTAAGGGAAAATATAATGAACCCTATCTTGAGAAATTTTCGACCGATTTGGCTCAGGAATAGTCATTCCTAGCAAATTGGCATGCTCTGAATCCAATGGAACATCTTGCAGAGGCAAAGGAGAAATTTTACAGAGGTTTTTTCCACCTTGAATAATTTTGATGCCTAGGGCCACTAGGAAGGAAGGCCATGCCCAGATTAGCTGAAGGCCAAATGGAGTGAATGAACAGTCATTTTTAGATGTATTTTACGTTATAAAATGATCTAAAAGGAGTATATTAGTTCTGTTGTGCTAAGTTTCCTTTCAGTTTAATAGACATGTACAAATTGTTTCCATAAGTTTGCTTAAGGAATGAGAGTCTTAACCATGAAAATTAGATGAATTAGTGAACTTTAAGCATGTAAATAAGCCTTAAAAACACTGAACAACAGTGCATAATAGAGAAAAACTTTCACACATAAGCTTTACACAGTAGGAATGATGCAGTAGTTCACCCCTCCTGGGCTACATTCGCTGGTCCATCTCCCAATGGCATGCCCCTCATTGTCAATATGCTCAAAATTGTAAATTACATATGTTTTCAGGAATCTAGTGGCTATTTTCTCTGCACCAATGGCTCCAGAATGCTCAAATTAGTCTAGGTAGGCCCTTGTTTCATAAAAATTGGTCGAAAATTGACCTCCCAATGCATTTTCCCCAATGATAGCTAGAAAAGCTCCACTAAATGTGGAGAACATGCAATTAGCTACAATTAAATTTAATAAATCCCCTAAAAATAGGGGTGCACTCCAAATAAAGTCGGATGGTTAACTTGGCATTAAAGTGTTAGTGGTGGGGTGGTCACATGCCAACCCCGCAGTAATCTCCGCTTGACCGTTTGAACTTCGCCATATATGTTGGAACCAGGAGTTAAGGTTCTGAAACCTTTAACCATCACATTAACTCTTTATCCCCACATGCGACTGCTGTTGCAACACCTGTCGTAGGTTACAATTATCACAACCATCCAAACGAAATTGTTCTGCAACCCGTCATGTGACTGGAGTTGTCACGACAGTTAATTTTGCTTGGGGTTAGAGCTGGAGCCATGGTTCTGGGCGCTAGGGTGTATGGAAGGGGGTTGGACCTTCGAGGCTGGCCTCCCAAGCCCCCAATCCAAAAACCAACAAAATTTAAATACAACTTCCGCCCCTCATCTGTTAAGAACTATCGTGTAGGCAGGCTGGTAAGAAGACTTTGTTGAGGGTAGGAGGTCAGCTGTTCGAACCTCCGAAGCTCCAAAAAAATTTACCATAGAAATCTGAGGACATGTGGTAACCCGTAGGCTTGCCATATGTCGCTCATCCAATGGTTAATCCAAAAACCATCCAACGGCTAATAAAAACTCCATACCATATACATTCAATGACCTAAATTGTGCCACATGGCACGATTTGGTTGGCTGAATAAAAATAGAATATTCCAAGTATATACCTGTTGAATGTACCTGCATGTTTACTGGGCATCTAGTCACCAAAATTTTGCTGTTTGGGAAAAAGAACAGAACGTGATATCATCCTCATACGACATCGGTTTTTCAAACCATTCATGGCACAAGAATCGCAACGACGAGAAATTTTTGGTCGCTCAGGTTCGGACCTATTTCGAGCACTTTCATTTTTTAGCATAAGACATGATCTCCTGATCACACCTCCCCATTGGGAATATTTTGGACCCCAAAAGACTTTAATCACATGTTCAGAAGATGAGGGAACAACTCCCTCACCTTTTCCATTTTTATCCATCTTGCCTTACTTGGGTTGCTTCCCTTGAGCCCAATCCGAAGATAATCGACACTTCCCCTTAGAAGTTTGTGTCCTCCTATTAAGGATGGCATCCTCCTTGAGCTCGTCCAGGAATTATGGTGAGAAATCTTCTATTGATAGCAACTAAATATCACTCCCTTGATCATCAATCAACGGAGGCTCATACAAACGTAAATTCTCCACATTGACAATGGAATACATTTGCATTTATGAACGCAAGTCAAGTTGAAATGCATTATTACCAACTTGTTTAATAATCTTGAATGGACCATAACGAATAGGCTTGAGATTTTTACCTTCTCCTTGCATCCTTTCTTTACTTATGTGCAACCATACTTCATCTCCTTCTTGAAACTTGTGATCAACTCTATGTTTGTCATGCCTATCCTTGTAATTGCTTTTAATCTTCTCAAGTTGTTCTTGAACTTGTTGATGAATATTCTGAATTTTCTCAATGAAATTTCGAGCCTTGTCAATATCACTATGCCCATCAATTGCAACATCCTTCTCATAGATGAAGTCTAATGGCGATTTTGGAAAATACCCAAAGCGAGCTTCAAAAGGTGAAGTATTTGTAGAAGAGTACTTACCCTGGTTGTAAGCGTGCTTAATTTGATGTAGTTGTTCATCCAAGAACATGGGATGTTTGCTGCAATATCCTCTCAATAGATGCACAATGGTCCTGTTCACCACCTCAGTTTTGCCATCAGTTTGTGGATGAAAAGCAGTACTCTTTTTCAACTTTGTGTCCATCATCTTCCAAAGATTGGATCAAAAATTCCCAATGAACCTGGAATCCATGTCACTAACAATAGATGTTCGCAAACAAAAATGAACCCATAAATGTTGAAAATAAAGTTCAGTAGTTTGTTCAGCAGTAATTGTTTTCTTACATGGCATAAGTATACACATTTTTACTGAATCTATCCACAACTACATAAAGATAATCATGATGTTTTCTTGACATAGGTAGACCTCCAACAAAGTCCATGGAGACACTCTCCCATGACCTTGATGGTACCGATAGTGGCATGTACAACCCAAGCTTCCTATTTCTATGCTTAATTGTTGCACACATAGAACATCCTCTTATAAAACGTGACACACTGTCTATCATGTGAGGCCAATAACAATACCTTTGTAGATGCGCCATTGTTTTGCTTACCCCAAAGTGACCAGCAATAAGAGAGGAATGAGCCTCTCTCATAACACTAAGTCTCTCTCCTTGTGGTATACACAACTTGCCCAAATGAAACAACAAATTTTTATGGAAGTGATAATCATTTTCCTCAACTTGATTCCCTTCACTCAAACTAGCATACACATCTTTAAAATCAACATCAAATGCATATTGTTCTATGTAACTCTCATGTACAATAGAATCATTTTTAAGCAAAGTAGAAGCACTTATAATTGGCCTTGAAAGCATATCAGCAACTTTATTGAAAATACCTTTCTTGTACCTTATAACCAAGTGAAACTATTGAAGAAATCCCATCCACCTGAAATGTCGTGATTGCTGCAATTTTGTTTGCGACTGCAAGTACTGTAGCAATTGGTGATTGGTATGAATAATCGTCTCTTTACCCATCAAGTAGTGTTTCCACTTTTTGACACTTTGTACCAACACATATAGCTCTTTTTCATATGTTGGATAATTTATTACAACACCATTGAATGTTTCAGAATGAAAAGAGATAGGCTTACCATGCTGCAAAAGTATTGCTCCCATGGCATAATCACTTGCATCAGTCTGTATCTCGAATGGCTGTCTCAAATCCGGTAATGCAAGAACTGGAGCTGAAATGATCTTGTCTTTTAAAGCTTCAAAATCTTGTTGATGTTTGCCTCCCTATTGGAAGCCATTCTTCACACTTGTCACTACATGCATAGGAGCTGCTATTACAAAAAAATTAGCAAGATAATTTCTCAGAATACTGAGCTACGCCTAAGAAACTTCTTACCTCGGTTACTGATTTGGGAGTAAGCCAATTCACAATGGCTTCCACTTTAGAAGGATCAATTCTCAATGTGCCTCCTCCTACAATGTGTCCCAAATAAACCAAATAAGTCTTTCAAAATTTGCACTTAGACGTCTTAAGAAATAATTGCTCTTTCTTCAAAACATCAAGTACCCTCTTTACATGCAATACATGCTCTTCTCTTGTTTTGCTGAAAATGAGTATATAATATAAATACACAACCACAAAGTCATCAATAAATAGAGGCAAAAAATTATCCATCACACGCATGAAAGTCGTCGGTGTATTACACAAACCAAACGGCATAACCAACCACTCAAAGAGTCCTTGTTTGGTTTTGAATGCAGTCTTCCATATGTCATTTTCTACAATTATTACTTAATGATATCCACTTCGTAAATATAACTTAGTGAAATAAATTTGCTTCTTTCATCTGATCTAACAAATCATCTATCCTTGGGAGTGGGTATCAATTCTTTACTATTATCTTGTTCAAAGCTCTGAAGTTGACACACATGCGCAAAGTCCCATCTTTCTTCGGAATCAGGACTGTACGTGAACCGCATGGCGAAGTGCTTGGCTTTATGAGTCCCTTGTCCAAAAATTCCTTGATTTGCCTCTTTATTTCAGCATTATCCATTATCAATATGCGATACATGCCGATGTTTGGAAGAGTACAATCTTGTTGAAACTGAATCTCATGTTGAATCTCCCTTTTAGGAGGCAAACCTGTTGGCTCCTGAAACATCTCATGATGTGTATCAACTACATCATATAAATCTGATATCAACTTAGGATCACAATCTTCAAATGACTCATGATTAACATCACCTTTAGGCTTAATCATTAGAAGAAAAAAATTCTTACTTGAATTCACTAGCCTTTTTACCTGTCCATATTTACCATTGCAATATTTGTCTTCTTGCGATGTGCTCTAACAATGTACTCCTTGCCATATTTGAATAAATGTTATTTGTTCTCATGGCAATGCAAGATATCTTTCATTTCATACAAGTAAGGACTTCCCAACACAACACCTGTAATATCAAGCGGAACCACATCTATTTCAATTGTGTCAACAAAACGTGCAATTATTGAAAAGCGCAATATGCACTTCTTTGAAACCTGTAAATTTGAACTCTTACAAATCCACCCAAGTGGATATGGTTTTGGATGTGGAATGGTCTCAAGATTAAGTTTCTTGAACAAGTCTTCAGAGATTAAATTCGCTTGTGAACCACTGTCAACCAGTGTATCAATCTTGGTATGTTTGGATATGGCTCTCACATGAAACAGTTCAATTCTCCCTTCTTCATTTGGAGCTTCTATGTGACAGTTTGAAGTACTAGTACTGGGTTTTGTTTCAATTTCTTTCCCCTTCATGTTCTTCAATCCCATAGCTATAATTTTAGTTTCATCACTTGAATCCTCTCCTAAGTCATGTTGAGTTGTAGCTGCAGTTTTCTGCTTCCCTTTGTTATTGTTAAATTTGGGTTTCTTTTTAGGATGTAGTTTCCAACAATTTTTCTCTTCATGGCCTTCTATTGAGAAATGTTTACAAACCACTTTCTCTCCCTATTTCTTGAAATATGCGTTCTTTTTGCCTTTTCCTTTTGAGGTCTTCTCTTTTTTTTCCCCTTAAAAGGTTTTTTTCTACCCTATTCAAAAGAAATTTTCCTCTAGCTTCTAAATTTGTAGCTTGAACACATACCTCATCTAGGATTGTAGGATTAAACATGAGGATAGTATGTCTAAGGTAGCTATATAAGCCCCCTATGTACTTGAGAAAAGTATCTTGACTCTGAAAATATACTCCTAATAAGAGAGCTCTTCTCCTAAATTCTTGGGTATGGTCTTGTACATTTTGTCCCTTCAATTGTCTAAAATTTTGCCAGTTCATTATGGCTTTCCACATTTGAGATAATGGATAAAACTGTTGTTTATTGTAGTAATGAAATCAGTCCATGATAGAATAATCTTACCATGCTTTTTTATCTCCTCCTTTGTCTTGGCTTCCCAGCAAACAAGAGTTGCACCTTCCATCCTCAATGAAGCTAGTTGGATTTTGGTGTCATCATCATTAAGGTTCTAAATTCTCAAATAAACCTCCAATTGCCTCATCCAATTATCAAGATTTTCTACATTGACTTCACCATTAAACATTGGCAATTCAAACTCAACATCAAGTTTTAGAAAAAGAATTTTACGAGGGTTATTTGACTTGTGTGACTGGTGTACTGAAGATGAAGTAGAGGATGATGATGATGAGGGTGAGGATGGTGACATTCCACTGCCTCCATTTCCTTCATTTCCCTTCTTTGATTTTTATTCATCATTGTGGCCTCATGATGATCCCTGGCCTTCCTTGTGAAGTTTGGATCCTTCTCCTTCTAGTATTTCATTCCTTTCTTGATAAAGGACTCTAACCATTTCAGTTATGTCAAGGAATGCTTTCCTGAACACTTTTTATTCCTCTTTGGGATCCACCTCTTAATGGGTTTCTTCTTCTCCTGGAGGCATGCTTGATGCTACTTCTACTTCTCTTGGAGATGAACTAGGTGGTGGAGAATGTGGAAACATTTCCCTCCTTTTTTGTGGCTCACTTTGATAACCTCTTGCTTCCACCAATTTGCCTTCTCCACTCATAAGCTTGAACCTAGTAAGCATGAAAATCCTTGCAAACAGTTAAAAAATTTGCACATAAAAACACCAGATATAAAACTCTAGCTCTGATACCAACTTGATCTGAAAGGGGTGTATTAGTTATGTTGTGCTAAGTGTCCTTTCAGTTTAATAAACATGTACAAATTGTTTCCATATGTTTACTTAAGGAATGAGAGTTTTAACCATTAAAATTAGATGAATTAGTGAACTTTAAGCATGTAAATAAGCCTTAAAAACACTGAACAACAGTGCATAACAGAGAAAAAAATTCACACATAAGTTTTACACAGTAGGCATGATGAAGCAGTTCACCCCTCCTGGGCTACATCTGCTGGTCCAACTCCCAATGGCATGTCCCTCTTTGTCATTATGCTCAAATTTATAAATTACATATGTTTTCAGGCCTCTAATGGTTGTTTTATCTGCACCAATGTCTCTAGAATGCTCAAATTAGTCTAGGTAGACTCTTGTTTCACAAAAATTGGTCGAAAATTGACCTCCCAATGCATTTTCCCCAATGACAGCTAGAAAAGCTCCACTAAATGTGGAGAACAGGAAGTTAGCTGCAGTTAAATTTAATAAATCCCCTAAAAATAGGGGCCTGCTCCAAATAAATTCAGATAGTTATCTTGGCATTAAAGTGTTAGTGGCAGGGTAGTCACATGCCAACCCCACCGTAACCTCTGCTTGACCGTTTGAACTCTGCCATGAATGTTGGAACCGAGAGTTAAGGTTCTGAAACCTTTAACCGTCGCATTAACTCTTTATCCCCGCATGTGACTGTCATTGCAACACCCACCGAAGGTTACGGTTATCACAACTGTCCAAACGAAACTGTTCTGCAACTTGTCATGTGACTAGAGTCATCACGACAGTTAATTTTGCTTGCGGTTAGAGCTGGAGGCACGGTTTTGGGCGCTAGGGCATATGGAGGGGGGGTGGCCTCCTAAGCCCCAAATCTAAAAACCAACAAAATTTAAATATAACTTATGCCCCTCATATGTTAAGAACTATTGTGTACGCGTGCTAGTAAGAGGACTTTACTACGGGCAGGAGGTCGACTGTTCGAACCTCCAGAGCTCCAAAAAAATTTACCATAGAAATATGAGGACACATGGTGAACTATGGGCTTTCCACGTGTCTATCATCCAACGGTTAATCTAAAAACCATCCAACAACCAATAAAAACTATGTACCATATACATTCAATGACCCAGATTGTGCCACATGGCATGATTATGTTGGCTGAATAAAAATGGAATATTCCAAGTATATACCTACTGACTGTATCTGTATGCTGACTAGGCATCTAGTCACCAAGATTTTTCTATTTGGGAAAACGAATAGAACGTGATATATCCCTCATACAACATCGATTTTTCGAACCGTTAGTGGCACTGGAATCGCAACGACAAGACCTTTCCGGTCGCTCAGGTTCAAACCTGTTTTGAGCACTTTCATTTTTGAGCATAAGACATGATCTCCTAATCACACCTCCTGATTGGGAAGATTTTGGACCCTAAAATACTTTAATCACCTATTCAGAAGATGAGGGAATAGCTCCCTCACCTTTCCATTTCCATCCATATTCCCTTACTTGGTATGGTGCCCTTGAGCCCAATCCGAAGATAATTGACACTTACCCTTTTAGAAGTGTGTGTCCTCCTATCAAGGATGGCATCCTCCTTGAGCTCGTCCAAAAATTCTGGTGAGAAATCTTCTATTGATGGCAGCTGAATGTCACTCCCTTGATCATCAATCAACGGAAGCTCGTACAAACGTAAATTCTCCATATTGACAATGGAATACATTTGCATATATGAAGGAAAGTCAAGTTGAAATGCATTATTACCAACTTCTTTAATAATCTTGAATGGACCATAATGAATAGGATTGAGATTTTTACCTTCTCCTTGCATCCTTTATTTACTTATGTGCAACCATACTTCATCTCCTTCTTGAAACTTGTGATCAAATATATGTTTTTCATGCCTCTCATTGTGCTTGCTTTGACTCTTCTCAAGCTGTTCTTGAACTTGTTGATGAATAATCTGAATTTGCTCAATGAAATTTTGAGCTTTTTCAATATCACTATGCCCATCAATTGCAACATCCTTCTCATAGATGAAGTCTAATGGCAATTTCAGAAAATACCCAAAGTAGACTTCAAAAGGTGAAGTATTTGTAGAAGAGTACTTGGCCCGATTGTAATCGTGCTGAATGTAATGCAGTTGTTCATCCCACAACTTGGGATTTTTGCTGAAATATCCTCTCAATAGATGCACAACAGTCCTGCTCACCACCTCGGTTTGTTCATCAGTTTGCGGATGAAAAGCAGTACTCTTTTTCAACTTTGTGTCCATCATCTTCCAAATATTGGTCTAATCATTCCAAACGAACCTGGAATCCCTGTCACTAAAAATAGATGTTGGAAAACCAAAATGAACCCATACATGTTGAAAATAAAGTTCAGTATTTTGTTCAGCAATAATGGTTTTCTTACATGGCATAAGTATACACATTTTATTGAATCTATCCACAACTACATAAAGATAATCATGTTGTTTTCTTGACATAGGTAGACTTCCAACAAAGTCCATGGAGACACTCTCCCATGGCCTTGATGGTACCAGTAGTGGCATGTACAACCCAAGATTCCTATTGTTAGGTTTTCTTGTTTCACACATAGAACATCCTCCTATAAAACGTGACACACTATCTATCATGTGAGGCCAATAACAATACCTCTGTAGATGCGCCACTGTTTTGCTTACCCCAAAGTGACTAGCAATAAGAGATGAATGAGCCTCCCTCATGACACTAAGTCTCTCTCCTTGTGATATACACAACTTTCCCAAATGAAACAACAAATTGTTATGCAAGTGATAATCATTTTCCTCAACTTGATTCCCTTCACTCAAACTAGCATACACATCTTTAAAATCAGCATCAGATGCATACTGTTCTATGTAACTCTCATGTACAATAGAATCATTTTTAAGCAAATTAGAAGCACTTATAATTGGTCTTGAAAGCATATCAACAACTTTATTGAAAATACCTTTCTTGTACCTTATAACCAAGTGAAACTGTTGAAGAAATCCCATTCACCTGAAATGTCGTGATTGTTGCAATTTTGTTTGCAATTGCAAGTACTGTAGTGGTTGGTGATCGGTATGAATAATCGTCCCTTTACCCATCAAGTAGTGTTTCCACTTCTTGACACTTTGTAACAACGCATACAACTCTTTGTCATATGTTGGATAATTGATTACTGCACCCATGGCATAATCACTAGCATCGTTCTGTATCTCGAATGGTTGTCTCAAATCTGGTAATGCAAGAACTGGAGCTGAACTGATCTTGTCTTTTAAAGCTTCAAAAGCTTACTATTGTTTGCCTCCCCATTGGAAGCCTTTCTTCACACTTGTCACTGCATGCATACGAGCTATTATGGAAGAAAAGTTAGCAATAAACTTTCTCCAATACTGAGTTGCACCTAAGAAACTTCTTACCTCAGTTACTGATTTGGGAGTGGGCCAATTCACAATGGCTTCCACTTTAGAAGGATCAATTCTCAATGTGCCTCCTCCTACAATGTGTCCAAAATAAACCAAAGAAGTCTTTCCAAATTCGCACTTAGACATCTTAAGAAATAATTTCTCTTTCTTCAAAACATCAATTACCCTTTTTACATGCAAGACATGCTCTTCTCTTGTTTTGCTGAAAATCAGTATATCATCTAAATACAGAATCACAAATTCATCAAGAAATGGACGCAAAACATTATCCATCACACGCATGAAAGTCATCGGTTCATTTCACAAACCAAATGGAATAACCAACCACTCAAAGAGTCCTTTTTTGGTTTTGAATGCAGTCTTCCATATGTCACTTTTCGCAATTCTTACTTGATGATATCCACTTCGTAAATCTAACTTAGTGAAATACTTTGCTTCTTTCAGCTGATCTAATAAATCATCTATCCTTGGGAGTAGGTATCGATTCTTTACCGTTATCTTGTTCAAAGCTTTGAAGTCGACACACATGTGCCAAGTCCCATCTTTCTTCGGAATCAGGACTATAGGTGAACCGCATGGCGAAGTGCTTGGCCTTATGAGTCCCTTTTCCAACAAGTCCTTGATTTTCCCCTTTATTTCAACATTCTCCATTATCGACATGCAATAAATTCCGATGTTTGGAAGAGGAAAATCTTGTTGAAACTAAATCTCATGTTGAATCTCCCTTTTAGGAGGCAAACCTGTTGGCTCCTGAAACATCTAATGATGTGCATCAACTACATCATATAAATCTGATTTCAGCTTAGGATCAAAATATTCAAATGAATCATGATTAACATCACCTTTAGGCTTAATCATTGGAAGAACAAAATTCTTACTTGAATTCACTAGCCTTTTTACTTGTCCAGCATTTACCATTGCGATATGTGTCTTCTTGCGATGTGCTCTAACAATGTACTCCTTGCCATCTTTGAATAAATGGTATTTGTTCTCATGGTGATGGAAGATATATTTCCTATCATACAAGTAAGGACTTCCCAACACAACACCTGTAATATAAAGCGGAACCACATCTAATTCAACTGTGTCAACAAAATGTGCAGTTATTGCAAAGCGCAATATGCACTTCTTTGAAACCTGTAAATTTGCATCCTTACAAATCCACCCAAGTGGATATGGTTTTGGATGTGGAATGGTCTCAAGATTAAGTTTCTTAACCAAGTCTTCAGAGATTAAATTTTCTTGTGAAACACTGTCAAACATTGTATCAATCTTGGTATGTTTGGATATGACCCTCACATGAAACAATTCAATTCTCTCTTCTTCATTTGGAGCTTCTATGTGATAGTTTGAAGTACTAGTACTGGGTTTTGTTTCAATTTCTTTCCCCTTCATGTTTTTCAATCCCATGGCTGTAATTTTAGTTTCATCACCTAAATCTTCTCCTAAGTCATGTTGAGTTGTAGCTGCATTTTTCTGCTTCCCTTTGTTATTGTTAAATCTGGGTCACTTTTCAGGATGTAGTTTCCAACAATTTTTCTCTTCATGGCCTTCTCTTGAACAATCTTTACAAACCACTTTCTCTCCCTATTTCTTGAGAGATGTGTCATTTTTTCCTTTTCCTTTTGAGTTCTTCTCTTTGTTTTTCCCCTTAAAAGGTTTGTTTCTACCCTCTTCAAAAGTATTTTTCCCTCTAGCTTCTAAATGTGTAGCTTGAACACATACCTTATCTAGGCTTGTAGGATTAAACACGAGGATAGTATGTATAAGGTAGCTATGTAAGCCCCCTATTTACTTGAGAAAAGTATCTTGACTCTGCAAATCTATCCCTAATAAGAGAGCTCTTCTCCTAAATTCTTGGGTGTAGTCTTGTACATTTTGTCCTTTCAATTGTCTGAAAAATTTTCCAATTCATTATGGTTTTCTGCATGTGAGCTAATGGATAAAACTGTTGTTTTATTGCAGTAATGAAATCAGTCCATGATAGAATAATCTTACCATTCTTTTTTGTCTCCTCCTTTTTCTTGGCTTCCCACCAAACAAGAGCTGCACCTTCCATCCTCAATGAAGCTAGTTGGATTTTGGTGTCATCATCATGAAGGTTCTGAATTCTCAAATAAACCTCCAATTGCCTAATCCAATTATCAAGCTTTTCTGCATTGACCTCACCATTAAACATTGGCAATTAAAACTTAACAAAAAGTTTTAGAAAACGACTTTTACCATAGTTCTTTGACTTGTGTGACTGGTATACTGAAGATGAAGTAGAGGATGATGATGATGAGGGTGAGGATGGTGAATTTCCACTTCCTCCACTTCCTCCATTGCCCTTCTTTGATTTGTCTTCATCATTGTGGCCTCCTGATGATCCATAACCTTCCTTGTGAAGTTTGGATCCTTCTCCTTCTAGTCTTTCATTCCTTTCTTGATAAAGGATTCTCACCATTTCAGTCATGTCAAGGAATTCTTTCATGAACACTCTTTCTTCCTCTCTTAGCACATTTCTGTGGAGAAAATGGGACTAGAGGCGGAGGAAAAAGGGGCTAGAGGGATAGCACCTAGTCCCTCTAGCCCCTTTTTCCTCCGCCTCTAGTCCCCTTATCCCTAGCCCCCTTCTCTTACCTTTTATTTACCTGTGCACCCCTGGTAAAATATATTCTCTTTCGTATTTTCTCCGCCATATTTTTCAAACCCCGCGTTAATCCTAGCCGTAGATCTTTCTGATCCAACGGCACTAAATCACCTCCCTCATCCCTCCTCCTAGCCCTTTTTACCTAGCCCTTCACACCTCGCTTCCGGTTCCATACTCCTCCATCAGACCCTTCCCTTCCTTATTCTTTAAATCCCCCTTCCCTTTGTTTTTTCCTTTCCATACTTGTCAAATCTCGGAGAAACCTCAGCCGTAGATCAAAGGCCTCAAGCCTTGATCTTACGGCCACCATGTTTCCCTTCTCACCCTCCATTCTCCGAACCGTCCCTTCTCATGTATCTATCCATCCATCCCCACCGTTGATTCACCTCATCCAATGACCCTCGTCAAACCTACAGATTAACCCTGCCGATCAACCAAGCGCGCTACCAAACAAAATAGGTGATGTCACCTGTCGGTCCCAGCCCCCACTACGAAACCATATCCCAATCTCCACTTGCCACCTGGCCTCCACTTACTCCTATCCACCGGTCAACTTTATGTTTTCGCGCTCCCTCCCCGCCGTCGATCTGCATCTCTGTAGATCGGACGGTTGACGCATTCCGTTTCCCAAACTCTTCCATCGTGCAACTTGAACGTGAAATTAGTGGTTTTTGGAGGACACATGTCGCACGATAAATGATATCACATTCGTTTAGGCGTAAACCACTTACCGCCTAAATTGAGCGCAAAAACCACCAGCGGTATTTCCAAAACCACTTTTCTTGTTTTCGTGCCTATATTCAAATTAAACCCTGTTTTCACAGGTTTCATCCGCCGAACCTCCTCCTGCATGCTTTTTCATCTCCTCAATGCTCCTTCTGCCTCCGCCTGATCTCTGATAAGCAGTAAAAACCCTCCCTCGCAGGTTTTATTAACGTTTTTATTGGTGTTTTTTACAGGATTCGATGGCATTTTTAAGGCCAAAAAGCCTTCTCATGGTTCAATAATAAACAGGGCTAAGGGTCACTACCTCTAAAGCCCAAATAACTGTAAAATCACAAAAAATGAGCATTCAGGGTTCGATTTCATAGTTTGACTGGTGCCTCATGAGCACTGGTTATACAATCAAACCCTCAATATGCCCCAGACACCTGTCCATAGCAAAAAATGGCAAAATATGGTTTAAGCATAAAGAAAAAGGTTCAAAGGCCTAAATCAAGAAAATATTGGATAAATCACAGTTAAAACAAAGGGGTTAAAGGTTAATATAGTTGATAAAAGACAGAAAGCCTGAAAAGTGATTAAAGGAAGGAATAAAGGCTGAAAACCAAAGGAAAAGGATGATTAAAAGTGAATACAGTGAGAAGAAAAGGTTTAAAAGCCCGAAGATGATTATAAGGCCTTAAAGCACAAAATTAAAGGCAAATCAGTGTTTAAAGCCACAAAAGTAGTCAAATCAACAAAGAGAGCCTCCGAATGCCACATCACTAAGGCAATTAATACTCAAAATGCCACCTACAAGTTCATTTTCCTCAAAAGAATACAAATTGAATGCACAGTCAGGGATATTTTCCAAAGACAGCTTAGAAGTAATTGCTAGCCTACCAAAATCCTCCAAAGTTAGCAAAAGTGATTGAAATAAATAAAAGTTAATGTAAAATTAATTAAAACAGAGTTAAACATTTGAAAAATTCTCCATTTGGCCTCCCAAAGGACGAGAAGCATTTACTCTGTATTAATTGAAAAATTAAACCTTCCTATCACTCCACCTCCTCAATTTACCTATGTTGTGTAACCAACTTCAAAATAGAAGAAAAGAGATATCAACGCCTTAGAAATAAGCCACTTAGAGGGGCCAACCCCCAATACATTACATAAATGAGCAATTCTTCAATGATACAATTTACAAAACCTCCTTTCTATATATACGAGTCCATGGGGCCATAATGTAATCCTAGTGGGCCACAATGTAATCCTAGCCGACCTAACAATAATAATTTAAGGGCACAATAATAACAAAATGGGGGTTACACGGGTACAATAATAACAATAAGGGGTTTACACTAACAATAATAAGGGGCTATACTAGTGATATAGGGACCTAACATGCCCCTCTCCTTCAAAAAGTGTTGTCCTCAACACTTGAGTAGCTCCGGGTGCTTCTGTATAAAATTCTCATCCTCCCATGTAGAATCTTCAGTGGGTAAGTTCTTCCACTTGATGAGATGCTCTGAAATTGATCGATTCCGTAGTTGTCGAGTTCTTGTTTCCATGACCGCTTCTGGTTCCAATATGATTTTTCCTTCCTCATCAAGTTCTGGCAATATTGTTTGAACTGGAAGATTTTCACCTATAACCTTGTTTAAGCATGAAACATGGAAAACTGGATGTACTCGCGAAGAAGCAGGAAGCTCCAATTTGTATGCCATAGTACCAATCTTTTGCAACACCTTGTAAGGACCATAGTACTTTGGCGATAATTTATTATCCTTCTTTGCTTGCTTGAGGGACATTTGTTTGTATGGTTGTAGCCGTAAAAATACCCAATCTCCTACATGAAAACTTCTCTCGCTACGATGTTGATCTGCCTGTTGTTTCACTCGATTTTGTGCCAAATTCAGGTTATCCTTTAAGAGTTGGAGAACTTCTTGCTGATGCTCGATGTGATCTTCCACTGCTTGAACCTTCGAATTTTCCCTTAAAGATGATGTGATCGATGGTGGATGATATCCATAAAGTACCATAAATGGGGTCATTTTTGCTGCAGTATGGAAGGAAGTGTTATACCACCATTCAGCGAGAGGTAACCACTTGACCCATTGTGTTTGTTTATCGGATACAAAACAACGAAGATATCCTTCCAAACATTTATTTACTATCTCAGTTTGACCATCAGATTGAGGATGATAAGATGAGCTATGAGCTAATTGAGTACCCAGACAAGAAAATAACTCCGTCCAAAAATTTCCAGTAAAAATGGGATCTCTGTCGCTCACAATAACCCTTGGGCTTCCATGTAGCTTTTGAATTCTGTCCATAAATGTACTAGCAACTGTACTTTCTTTAAATGGATGAGATAATGCACAAAAGTGTGCATACTTGGTAAGTATATCAACTACCACCATGATGACACTCTTTCCTTCGGACTAAGGTAAACCTGTGATAAAATCCATTGAAATCTCCTCCCATCATTGACTTGGAATGGATAAAGGTTGTAGAAGTCCCGAGGTCTTAATTGTCTCAACTTTATTCTGTTGGCAAACCAAACATTCCGTCACAAACTTTTGAATATCAGATTTAAGGCCATCCCAAAAAAATTCTTTCTTCACCCTGTGGTAAGTTTTTAAAAATCCTGAGTGTCCTCCTAAAGGAGAAGTGTGCAATTCGAAAAGAATATTTTGTTTTAGTTGGGAATTCTTACAAAGATATAAGCGATCTTTGTACCATAAGGAATCATTTTTCCAACTAAATGTATCAGATGTACTAGGATCTTGCTGCAACTTCTGAATGAGTGTCCATACATCTTTGTCCTTCTTCCATTCATCTCTTGCTTCGGTTATCCAATACGGTTGGATAATAGAAATGGCACAAAGCAATGCTTCCACCTCTTCATTCTTTCTTGAGAGTGCATCTGCAACAACATTAAGCTTTCCTTTTTTGTAGATTATTTCAAAGTCATAACCCAACATCTTTGTGACCCATTTTTTCTTCTCTTCTGAAGATAGTCTTTGTTCCAAAAGTGTTTAAGACTATCATGATCAGTTTTTACCTTGAAGTGTCTTCCCATTAGGTAAGTTCGCCATTTCTTTAGTGCATGTAGTATTGCTAACATTTCCTTCTCATAAATAGGTTTCTGTAAATACTTTCCTTTGATTGGACGACTTTCGAAAGCAATGTGTCTTCCTTCCTGCATTAAAACTGCACCAATTCCATTTCCTGAGGCATCACATTCCACAATAAAGGTTTTTGTGAAGTCTGGCGTAGCTAAGACTGGTGCTAGGCACATTGCCTCTTTAAGATATTCAAAGGCCTTAGTTGCTTCAGGAGTCCATGAAAATGCATCTTTCTTCAATAATGTTGTTAGAGGTGCTGCTATTCTCCCATAATTCTTAACAAACTTGTGATAATACCCTGTTAACCCGAGAAATCCTCACAATTGCTTTATGGTTGTGGGGACTTTCCATTCCTTAATGGCTTTAATTTTGTTAGGGTCTACCTTAACACCCTCGTGAGATACAATATGACTCAGATATTCCACCTCTTGTACTCCAAAGAAACATTTGGATGTTTTTGCATATAATTGTTTCTCCTGCAATAGTTTGAGCACCCTGCCAACATGTTCAACATGATCCTTCCAAGACCTGCTGTAGATTAGTATATCATCAAAAAATACTAGCACAAATTTTCTAAGGAAGGGTTTGAAAATGGAATTCATCAACCCTTGAAATTTAGAAGGTGCATTGGTAAGGACAAAAGGCATGACCAAAAATTCATAATGACCCTCATGAGTTCGAAATGCTGTTTTTGGAATATCTTCAGTTTTCATTCTAATTTGATGGTATCTTGAACGAAGATCCAACTTGGTAAAATAAATTGCTCCATGTAATTCTTCCAATAATTCATCAATCACAGGACTGGGAAATTTATCTTTAATGATGAACTTATTGAGCTCCCTATAATCTGGACACATTCGCCATGATCCATCCTTCTTGTGTACCAATACTACAGGAGCAGAGAAAAAACTTTGACTAGCTTGAATTATACCCGCCTCTAACATTTCTGCAATCATACGTTCAATTTCGCTCTTTTGGAATAAGGATATCTATAAGGCCTGATGTTTGGAGGAACACTTCCTGGAATCAAATGAATAGCATGATCATGATCACGAATAGGTGGGAGTCCTTTCGGAGTTTCAAACACCTTGGAATGATTGTCCAAGACTTGTTGGAGATCTATAGAAATAGATGATTTTGATGTTGGAACTTCTAGTGAGCAGAATTGTGCAATTACGCCTCATTGTTCTTTCTTTAGAAGATTTTTCATGACATTAGAGCTTATTATCCTTCCTGGATTCCCTGTAATACCTCGTAATTCGACTTCCTTTCCTTCTGAAAAAAATTTCAAGAAAAGTTCTTGAAAATTAAAAGCTACCGTCCCCAAAGATTGTAACCATTGTACTCCTAGTACAACATTAGCACCTCCCATAGGAATAGAAAGCATTGGAATAGTAAATACATATTCCCCCATGTTTAGCTTGATATTATGGTGTTTTCCAAAGAAATTTATAGTTCCTCCATTTGCAACCATCACTTGACATTCTGGTGCTGGGTATAGGAAACAATTTAATTCCTTGGCTACCTTACAATGAATAAAATTATGGGTGCTACCTGAATCAATCAACACTATTACCTTTTTCTTCTTGATTTGTCATGCTATCTTGAGAGTTTGAGGAGTGGTAATTCCTGCCAGTGCATTACATGATATGGTTGGATTCATTTCTTCCTCTTCTAGGGTTGGTTCCTGGTGTATATCCTCTTCTTGTTCATTTTCTTCTTCCTCTTCACAATCTATGTAAAATAATTTCTTCTCAGCACACTTATGACCTTTAGTGTATTTACTATCACAACTGTAGCAAAGCCCTTTTTCTCTTTTTTCTTCCAATTGTTGTGGTGTCAACCTTGTAGGTTGTGGAAATCTAGGCATTGCAACACTTCCTTCTTTATAGAATTGAGTGGTAGGCTTCCTTGTCGCCATAATTTTACATTCAACTTTTCTTGCCAACCTGAATGCCTTCTCCAATGAATCGGGTTCCAAAACGCGAACTTCATGTTGGATGTTATCCTTTAAAGTGCCTATGAAGAGATCAATCCTGTGTTCCTCTGGAATATCAGTTACCCTTATATTCAATTTTGGAAGTCCTCAATGTGCTGCCCCACTAAACCCTTTTGTTTGAGATTTATCAATTGGCTAAAGAAGGTGTTGCTCTTTGTATCCTCATAATGTGCTATCATTTCCTCGTAAAAATTGACCAAGTGACAATTTTTTTACGGGAGCAAAGCCATCGATACCATACAAATGTATTTTGTTCTAAATGTAAAGTTGCAATGCGTACCTTTTGTGTGTTTTTCATGTTATGGAGATCAAAATATTGCTCCTTCTGTAGTATCCATGTTACAGGATCCTTTTCATCAAACTTCCTCATATCCATTTTTAGAATATGGTGGTTCTTCCCGCCAACATTAGAGTTTATGAAATCACGATTAACATTTATTTTTTTCTCATCATGAGGTTCTTCTACTATCTTTTCACCATTAGGAAACATTTCTTGTATCAAATTTTTCAAACCTTCCATGTCTGCTTTTAAAACATTCTTCATGTTTTCTATTTTCTCATCGATCTTAGCTTCCATGTCATCTATCTTAGATTCCATGCCAGCCTCCATGCCATCTATCTTAGATTCCATGCCATATATCTTAGATTCCACGCCTTTCTTCAAACCATCCATCTTAGTTTCCATGCCTTTCTTGAAAACTTCCATGTCATTTTTTGTTGCTCTTTGCGAGAGCGAAATTTGTTGCACTTGCTCTTGTAATTTTGATATGTCATGTTGCCATTCTTCGTCTTCATGAGTCATAGTAGAGCTTTCAAAAGGCTTAATGGGTGTTGAATTATTTTTAGGGGCCATTTTAGAATCCAATACTGATATCTATTCTACAATATGCCCTTGCAATCAATTCAACTTGATTCTGCAAACAAGACTTATGCAATTCGGAAAAAAAAAAATACACACCTTTTACTTGCTTTTGAGGAGCTTGATATTGAAATTGAATTATCTCTATAATTTCAGAAACTCAATATCTGAAATTCAGCCCTGTAGTAGCCTTCTGAAGCTTCTTTCCAATGCCATAGGTCTGATATGATTTGGATTCTTCAAGACAAAGTTATGTCCAATCTCCCACAATGACCCAATTTTGGACTGGTTCAGTAGAGCGAACTTGTACGACTTGCCATCTTTCATTGTTTCCTCCTTTGGCTCTTAAATTGATAGAGAAGAAACTAAAATCCATGTACTTGTGACCACTTTTTACGGCACTCCAATCCAATGCTCAGAGAGAAAGTTATGAAGATTTTCCCACGATCACCTCTTTGAGATGAAATTCAGGAGCCTGAACAAGCACTACCTTCCACAGATCATATCTCCGAAAATGTTGCGAACCAGGCTCTAAAAATTTTTGATGATGTTCCTTAGGATTTCGGCTTCACACCATGAAAATTTCGGCTTCTGAAACTTCGTAGAAAAAAAGACCTAACTTCCACAGATCATATCTCCAAAAATATTGTGAACCAAGCTCTGAAATGTTTAGACGATGTTCTTCAGGATTTCGGCTTCGCACCCTAAATATTTTAGCTTCTGAAACTTTGTAGAAAAAATGTTATAGCGAAAATTCCACGATGACCTGTTTGGAGCAGCGAAACCCTAGAATCCAAAGCTCTGATACCAAATGTTGTGTAACCAGCTTCAAAAATAGAAGAAAAGAGATATCAACGCCTTAGAAATAAGCCACTTCGAGGGGGAAACCTCCAATACATTACATAAATGAGAAATTCTTCGATGATACAATTTACAAAACCTCCTTTCTATATATAGGAGTCCATGGGGCAATAATGTAATCCTAGTGGGCCACAATGTAATCCTAGCCGACCTAACAATAATAATTTAAGGGCACAATAATAACAAAATGGGGGTTAAAAGGGTACAATAATAACAATAAGGGGGTTACACTAACAACAATAAGGGACTATACTAGTGATATAGGGACCTATATATATCATATGAGGAGTCTAGTGTTGTTGTTGGTTGCATACTTATTGAATGTAAATAGCTCTTGAGGCTGCTGAAGCTCTCTTTTGTAATTGAAGAAAGATAGGTCGAGAAGAGAATTTTGAAGTTGTAAAGACCTACTCGACTTGAAGATTGTAACTGGTTTGAACATCAAATGCAAAAGCTGATTTATGGGATCCTGGTCTATGTTAATGGTGATGCTTTTTCTCACTGTAGTTGTTATTTTTCTCATGTTTTCCATACTATCCATTTTATCTGATAAAGAACAGCAAATATAGATTAGGATTTACTGTAAAGTACCCTATTTCTCATTGATAAATATTTATCTTTATGTTTTCTTCTGATTGTGTTTTAAGGATAATTCAATAGAGTATAACCAGTGAAGTTTTGGTGAGCCCATTTTTACTGAGTATAACTTGAAATATTATCTTTAAAATTTCTTGAAAAGTTTTCCAAGTAAAGATTGAATTAGAGAAGTTTATGGTTAGCCCTGTCCTCTAGTTCATCTCCAACAGTTGCTTTAAAATATCCCTTAAGAGTATGTCAAAAGTAGGCTAGGTTAAAAGTCCTTACCTGATCTTAGGCTACTTTTTGTGTTTATCTTGAATGCTTTTCTTAAGAATATACTAAAAGTAGGCTAGGTTAAAATTCCTTACTTGATCTTAAGTTATTCTTTGTTTGTCTTCAATTTTTTCCTTTGAGAATATTTCAAAAGAAGGATAGGTTCAAAGTCCTTACTTGATCTTCAGCTACTCTCTGTTTTCCTTTGAGTATGCTGAAAGCAGGCTAGGTTAAAAGTCCTTTCTTGATCTCAAGTTGCCCTTTGTTTTCTTATCTGTTTGCTTATTTTCACCACACTTTTAATGTTCCATATCATCAAATCAACTTAAAAAGACCCTTTGATATAGATGACTTGCCCCATAGACCACACTTGAAACTTGTTGTGAAATTAAATCCTTTTGTGACTCCATAGCCCAATGGATTGATATTGTTTCTTACCTATCCTATCAGCTGAACCATTATTTCAACCTACTCACAACCTTTACCCCTCAAAAATACTTCCTTCATTTTGATGATATTCGTCCCAACCAAAACAAACAAAACCCTTGTACTTTATAACTAGCCTAAAATCATATCATAAGCCTTAAAGATCATATCTTTGAAAACACTTATATAGAGAGATCCCTCTCTGAATCTAGGAGGGCTAGATCCTAGGATTCCAAAGTGGTTTTGATGTAGGCTCTGCAGTGTTTTTTCTTGCCAATTTTGCAAACTACGGAGACCTAACATACTGGCGACCATACTGGGATATTTATTGAGTAATAGATAACTTCACAAGTCAATGAACCCCTATTCCTAAATGAATCAAGTGTCACCAAGACTGGTTGTTATTGAGTGTTGATGGTGAAAAACAACCAAACCTTGAAAACAAGTAAAAATCTTTCACCTGGCGACTCCATTGGTATTCAGTAGGCCTGCTGACCCCACTATTTTTTCCTAAGACTCCACTGGGAAATTCTTTTATCCTTCAAAAATAATTCAAACCCAGTTAAGAAGACTTTGAGGATTCAATTTTCTTTGAAAAATATTAGTTAGCTTTTAAAAGACTGTCATACTTGGCTAAACTTTTCTCATCATTGGGTCTAAAAACACCACATAGTGGCTTCTAGAAGAATTTATACTAGAGCCTATCCTGACCCAAATCCTCCTGAGATAGTTGATAATCTAAAAAGTATCCTTAAGAAATCTCCTAAATCCAATACTTCAACTGTTGTCATACCAATTCATAGAGTTAATTCTGTCCCGGAAAATCTCTCAGCTCTGCAAAATACACAAGTTGACTTAAGAAACCCATCCAGAACTAAGTCACTTAGTGATATAGATTAGATAGACTTTGAGCCTCCACATTCACCCCAACATAGTGGTGAACATACTGATAGTAGAGAAACCACCCCACCTGATCTACATTTCATTCATAATTTTGGTTTTTCTCATCCTAGATCAGCTCAACAGTCTTTGCTAGTCCAAGTACTTCTGTTATCTAGACACCCACTGTTCAAACTAGTTCATTACATCCTCCTCCTCCTTTCATAAACCCTCCACTTGTAAACCCCCCATTTTTTCCACAACCTCCTATTATGGCAGCATGGTATGCTCCTGTAGTCCTTCCTTTACCTTTAGCCAATTTTCCATAGGAATATCAATCCAAGATCCCATTATATGATGCTAGTGGTTCCATTATTGCTCAAATACATGTGGACAAGATGGATTATTATTTTGATAGAAATGAGATAGATGATGAGACCATTAAACTCAGATTATTTGCTCAAATTTTAGGGGGAGAAGCAAGAAAATGGTTCAAAAGCATAACCCCCAATAGTATTAATGATCTCCAAGATTTCCATCAAACATTCATAAACAAATGGCAAGTTAGGAAGAACCCTCTCCAAATACTTTCAGATTACAATAACCTCAAGAGAAGTGCTGGGGAAAGTGTTCAAGATTATTACACTAGATTTAATAGTGTTTATAACGCACTACCCCCAGACTTGAAACCTCCACAAGGCTCAGCTTTGGCCAAATTCCTTGAAGGATTTGATCCTGAAATGGCCTATCAACTAAGAGAAAGGGATCCCTTAACTTTAGAAGACATGTAGAAGGGAGCTCTTAGTATGGAAACGAATCTGATTGAGAAAAGAGCTAGAATGAAAACTGAGAAGAGGGTATCATATAGGGATGAAGCTGCACCTTCCACCTCTAACTCAAAACTAGAAAGGATGATGGAGAAAATGATGGAGAGGATGAGCATATATGAGAGAGCTCAATCTAGAGAAAATCAATCAGCTCCTCAAAACAGAAATCAGTCCCAAAACCAAAATCAGAACTTTAGGAGAAATCAACCTCAGAACAGACAAAGAGATGTTGATCAACAGATCAGACCTCCTTTTCAAGAAAATTATGTAAATGAGGAAGAAGAAACAAATGAAAAAACAGAGGATGATAACATAATCATGCTGGGAGTTAACAATGAGGATTCTGATTTCCTACATGAAAGAAAACAAGGTCTATATACACCCTATGATGATAGAAGACCAGAAACTGAATATTATGAACTAGAATTTGAAAATGCCATCATAGGATCACCTAAACAATATGACCTAAGAAGTAAAAAGAATCAAGAAACTCCCAAGAAGAAAAAATTTGAAAATTCTTCCAAAAACAACCCTGTAAATACTTCCAAAAATACAACAGAAAATCATAAAACAGTGGCTGAAAGTTCTGATCCAAACAAGGGAAAAAACACCCAAATCAATGAAAAACAGAGTGGTGACCCTAGCAGCACTAGCATTTCAGCTAATTCTCCTGAAAAAACCATTTTAACTGTTGTAAATAGTAGAAATCAGCAAGTTGTTTTTGCTGATGAATCAGTGACTAAGAAGGCCGAACCAAACATTTTGAAAAATCAGATTCCCTTTAGCGTAGAGAGTGAAATTGCTAAGATTAAAATCTTTGTCCCACTCACTGAGTTAGTCACTCAAAATGAATATAGATGTCAAGTTTTGAAATCTTTGAACATAGAGGATATTCATGATACTGTTAACTTAAATGATGATACACCAGAGCTTCTGTTTGGTCGTAAAATTGAAGGAAAATTTCAAGAAGGAACTACCCCTTCATTCTACATTAGTTTGAACATACATGATAATATTTTGCACAATGCCATGCTTGATTCAAGGGCATCACATAACCTCATGCCCAAAGTAATAATGGAAAAACTAGGCCTTGAGGTAGCTAGACCTTATAAAGATTTATATTCCTTTGATTCAAGCAGGGTGAGATGTCTAGGCCTTATAAAAGATCTCTGTGTTAACTTAGCTCAAATTCCAGCCAAAAGCTTAGTGATGGACATTGTTGTGGCTGATATACCCCCCAAATATGGCATGCTTCTTTAAAGATCATGGGGTGCTAAGTTGCAAGGTACTATGTAGATGGATATGACTTATGCCACCATCCCTGTCTTTAATCAACCTAGAAGACTCTATAGAGAGACACACATTAAATACATGGTGAGTAACCAAGAAAGACCAGAAAATTTTCCTCTTTATTCCATACACACTAACCTTGACTCATTCATTCTTTTCAATGATGAGATTCCTAATGAGCAAGAGTTAGTCAATGAAACATCACCCAATATAGTAGTCACTCCACATCCAAACATAGTGGCAGCTATAGATGAAGAGGAAAACAAGGAGAAAACTAAAAGATAGTTTGCTAATTCAGAAAATTGTAGCAAACAGATCAAAGGTCTTGAGGTCCAAAATAGTCATAAGTATAGTGTAGAACATGAAAATCAAATAACAAAACCCCAAAACATTGAAAATCTTGAGGAAGAAAACAAAATTCAACATAGTACAGACCTGCAGGAACAACACAGTGACAGATTAAGCAAACAAGACAGAGAGGACAACAATGAAATATATGAAAAATCTGAAAACAATCCTCCTTGGAGTATGAGTTTTGATGGGTCTTGCTCTAAAACTGGTGCAGGAGCAGGCATATGGGTGCACGACACTGAAAACAATCGTGCTGAGGGTCATTCCTATAGATTAAAATTCCAATGTACAAATAACATAGCAGAGTATGAGGCTCTCCTTTTAGGCCTGCATTTATTGAAGAAATTAGGGGCCAAAAGAATAACAGTTCATGGAGATGCAGAATTGATAATTAGACAAGTAAATGGGGAATACACTACTAAACATCCCAGACTTAGAGCCTATAGAGATGATGCCATGGACTTGTTAAAAAAAAAATTTGAATTCCAACTTACCTTTGTCCCAAGGAACCAAAAAATTCTAGCCAATGGATTAGCCTTTACTGCTAGAACTTGTCTTACACCGCTTGAAACCAAGCAATGCACCACCCAAGTCAAATATAGAACAGCTGTCCCGGATAATGAAAAATATTGGCAAGTTTTTGATGGAGATAAACAAATAGAAGACTTCCTACAGTCCAAAAATGAATTTGAAATATCAAACTCAGATTCAGAGAATGAACAAGACTGTCCTACTGAAGAAAACCCACTTTTTGAAGAAGAAAAGTCTCCTGAGATTGCTGATATAAATCTGTTAACCCATCAACCAAAACATACAGCAGAAAACAACACAGATTTAGAAAATGAAGACTTAGAAGTGCTGCAATCTAAAGATCACAGCTTTCCAAAGGGACTGGTCCCATTAGAAGCATTGTTTGACTTAAATGATGTTGCCAAAAAGCTAAAACTGGAACCTATAGAATCTGAAGTGGAAGAATGCAACATAGGTAGTGATGAAAAGCTCAAAATGATCAAATTATCCAAGACACTGCCAGCTCACATTAAACTGAAATACATTGAGATTTTTAAAGAATTTTCTGATGTATTTGCATGGAGTTATGAAGATCTGAAATCATATGATACAGAAATAATCCAGCATAAGATACCCCTCAAAGAAAACCAGAAGCCTTTTAAACAAAAATTGCACAGAATCAACCATGTTCAATTACCTCTGGTAGAGAAAGAAATCAGAAAAATGTATGATGCTAGAATTATTGTCCCTGTTAGATACTCAGAGTGGGTGTCTAATCTTGTATCTGTTAGGAAGAAAACAGGAGAAATAAGGCTTTGCATTGACTTTAGAAACTTAAACAAAGCCTCATTAAAAAACAACTATCCCTTGCCAAAAATGGATCATATCTTACAAAGGGTAGTTGGTTCTAAAATAATTTCTTTGCTAGATGGCTTCTCAGGTTACAATCAAATATTGGTACATCCTGATGATCAACTTAAAAAAACCTTTACTACTCCTTGGGGTACTTTCATGTATTTAAAAATGCCCTTTGGTTTAATGAATGTTGGTGCCACATTTTAGAGAGCCATGGATATTGCATTCTCAGAAGAGATAGGTTACTTCATAGTGATTTACTTAGATGACATCACTGTTTATTCTAAAACAAATGAAGAACACCTAATACACTTGAGAAAAGTCTTTGAGAAATGCAGAAAATATGGGTTATCTTTAAATCCGAAGAAAACATTGTTTGGTATCCAAAAAGGTAAACTTCTTGGGCATATCATATTTGAAGAAGGAATAAGGATAGACCCAAAGAGGATCAATGGAATATTTCAAATCAACCATCCTAGAAACATCAAGGAACTTCAACCTTTCATTGGGAAGATAAATTTCTTGAGAAGGTTCATACTCAATTTAGTTGAACTCCTTAGAAACATGACAAATATGCTTAAAAGAGAAGAAGGAGTTAGACCTTAGAAGCAAAGAAATCATTTGAGCTGGTAAAACAAGCACTTACCAAAACACCAGTTCTTATCAGTCCTGATTTTACAAAGGATTTCTTTATTTTTTCATTTGCATCAGAACACACAGTAGCTGTTGTCCTATTACAGAAAAACTTGAAGGGACAAGAGCAGCCAATTGTATTTTTCAACAAGGCATTAAGAGATGCACCTTTGAAGTACAACATAATTGAAAAAAAAAGCCTTTGCCTTGGTCAAAGCCTTAAAAGACTTCAAGTTTTATATTTTACACTCCCACATCATAGCATTTGTGCCTCATTCAGTTGTAAAAGACATATTTACCCAAGATCCAGATGGCAAAAGAGGAAAGTGGATTGCTGTAATTTTAGAATATGACTTAGAAATCAAACCCACTAAGCTCATAAAAGGTCAAGGACTAGAAAAACTTATGGTTGGATCCAGCTTTCAAGCTCTTTATATAAACATGTTTAATGCATTAGATGAACAGGAGGAGTTGACAACTCCAATTATTGAAGATTGTTTTCTGAATTCATCTTGGTATGCTGATATTTTGTATGTTTTGCTCAATCTTAATGCCCCTCCTAGTTTGTCTAAAACAAAGGCAAGATTCTTAAATTTGAAAGCTATAAATTACTATATTTTGGATAAATGTTTATATTGGAAAAATGCTAGTGGGTTATTTCTTAAATGTTTTCCTGAGAATGATGCAGATAAGATCAAGCACGAGTTTCATGAATGAGAATGTGGAGGCCACCTCTACTGGAAGTAAAATGCTAACAAATCCTTAGATTTGGTTACTACTGGTCCACCCTCTTTCAAAATGTCCACAAAATGATCACTGCCTGTCACAAATGCCAAATTTTTGAAGGCAAAAGAAAACTGCTTCCTTTACCTCTGTAACCAATCACTGTTGAAACTCCTTTTCAGCAGTGGGGTCTAGACTTCATTGGGGAAATCCATCCTGCCTCATCTACCCAACATATATGGATCCTCACAACAACATACTATTTTACCAAATGGATAGAAGCCATCCCATCTAGAAATGCCACAGACTCAGTTATCATTTCATTCCTGGAAAACCATATACTGTCTAGATTTGGCTGTCCTAGAAAGATCATAACTGATAATTCTGCTGCATTTGGTTCTAAAAAGATGGTATAATTCTGTCATAAATATCAAATTATATTGGGTCATTCTATAGCTTATTACCCTCAAGGTAATGGGTTGGCAGAATCCTCAAATAAAAGTTTGGTAAACATTATCAAGAAGTTGCTTGAAGATAACAAAAAATCATGGCACAATAAGCTAGTAAATGCATTATGGGCAGACAAATTAACAGTTTAAAAGTCAATTGGGATGTCTCCTTACCGCCTAGTTTATGGAACCGATGCAATATTTCCAACCAGTGTAGGAGTGTCAGTCATGAAGCTGATCCAAGAAGTACAGTTTGAAGATGATGATATGACAAGAAGAATAAACCAGACTATACATCTACAACAAACCAGGGAAGAAGTTTACATCAGAGCACAACAACTACAAGAAAACATGAAGAAGTTGTTTGAAAAAAGAACCAAGGCAAGTGATTTTAAAATTGGTGATAAAGTATTAAAATGGGATTCAAGGAAAGAAGATAAGGGCAAACATGGAAAATTTGATAATTTATGGCAAGGCCCATATCTTATTCAATCTGTCATTGGAAACAATGCATTCTTTCTGCAAGAATTGAATGGAGCTGAATATTTTGGAGGTCATGTCAATGGCAGGATGCTCGAACATTACTTATGTTAGCTGATATTTTAGTTTCAAAGCTTTTTTATTCATTATATATAACACTGCTTTTGAATTTGAAAAAAGAAAAAAATGCAAAAACAATGGAAAAAGAGAAAAAGAGGGCAAAGATAAAACAAGAAAGGTACATCCCCATGCCAAAAAAGAAAATGAAAATCTGAAAGTGTGCAAGCTTAAATATCACTACCAAAAAGAATACTGCTATTTAGTCATATAGCCTAATCATGACTAGATAGATTTCAATTTACTTCTGATAGGTTAGTGAATCAGATTTGCCAAATTGTTTAATCTTGGCTTATCAGTAGAATAGATTAGGATAGAAAGAAATGGCTCTAATCAGACCAAAATTTGAGCCAAAGAAAAAAAAAGAGAAAGGTTTTAATACAATGAAAACTTGAACCAAAGAATCAAAATAAAGGATGACTCTAAACAGATCAAAATCTGAGTCATAAGAAAAAAGAAGGATGTTCTTAATTTTCAGATCTGAAGCCTTCGCAGTTTTGTTTTAAATTTTCTACAAATAAAGTCTATGTGCAACTTGTATATACCGCCATAGACACCATAGCAAATCAGATAGCTTAATCCTGGTTTGGCTGTGTTTTAAATTTTCTGTTTTAGAATATAGAGAATAAAATCTGCCAGACAGTTTAATCCTGGCAGATAGTAGCTTAGGTAGAGAATTAATAAGTTCAACTGTTTAATCTGAACTCATGAAAGAAATAAGGGTAGATTTAGATCAGTTTCCTGCTTTCAATAAAAGAATAAAATGTTGATGTCAAAGGTTTGCAAGTCCAAGTGCACCTTACGAAGAAAAAATTTTAGGAAAAGTAGGTTGTGTAGGTAGAATGTTTGGGAGAAATTTGTTTGCTGATACAAAGTACTGATCATCTTTCTAAGCAGCATGATTAGGGAAGAAAAGGTTGTCAATGGATAAAGGCATGGGTCTACATTCCAGAGATCATTTTCTGAAGTTCTTGACACCTCCAAGGAGATGCCATCCCCAAGTGGAGCCACTGTTAGCCATCAGTAAATTTTTGTCTCAGCAAATGATGGCTAAAACAGGTCTTGAGCCTTCAAGAGATTATTTTCATAGAAAATTTCTCATTCTTGAAGCCTTCTAGTGCTTTCTAAATTAAGATTAATCTTCACTGCTGTTTCATTCAAAAAAAAATCCACCAAGAAACCCTGTTGATATCAAAAGAGACTTTTTTTTAGGCCATTTTCCATCATTTTCTAAGCCTATTTCATTAATTTCCCCCTTTTATTTATCCTTATTTTCCTCTGAAAATCCCCTTTTCTCCTTCTCATTTACCCTTCATTTTCCTAAAAAACCTTCAAAAATCCCTTTTAAACCTATTAAAAACACCTTTTTATGGTTTAAACTACCCTATTTTACCTATCGGAACCTCAAAAAACACTAAAAAACCCCTCTTTTGGCCTAAAAATGCGCCCTTTTATATACAGGCTTTAAGCCCCTGAGGGCTTAAAACTTTCGCTTCTTTTTCTTCATATGAACTGCACTCGTGACCAGGTGCTAGCCCTCTATCCCATTTTTCCTCCGCCTCCGGTCCCTTTTTCTCCACAGAACCGCGCTTCTACCTTATCCCTAGCCCCCTTCTCTTACCTTTTATTTACCTGCGCGCCCCTGGTAAAATACATTCTCCTTTGTATTTTCTCTGCCATATTTTTCAAACCCCACGTTAATCCTAGTCGTAGATCTTTCCGATCCAATGGCGCTGAATCATCTCCCTCATCCCTCCTCCTAGCCCTTTTTCCCTAACCCTTCACACCCCACTTCTGGTCTGATACTCCTCCATCGGACCCTTCCCTTCCTTATTCTTTAAAGCCCCCTTCCCTTTGCTTTTTCCCTTCCATACTTGTCAAATCCCGGAGAAACCTCAGCCATATATCAAAGGCCTCAAGCCTTGATCTGACAATCACCATGTTTCCCTTCTCACCCTCCATTCTCCCAACCGTCCCTTCTCAAGTATTTATCCATCCATCCCCACCGTTGATTCACCTCATCCAACGACCCTTGTTAAACGTGCAGATTAACCCCGTCTATCAACCAAATGTGCTACCAAACAAAATAGGTGATGTCACCTGCCGGTCCCACCCCCCACTACAAAGCCATCTCCCAATATTCGCTTGTCATCTGGCCTCCACTTACTCCTATCCACCGGTCAACTTTATGTTTTCGCACTCCCTCCCCGTCGTCGATCTGCATCTCCGCAGATCGGACGACTGACACATTCCGATCCCCAAACCCCTCCATCACGCAACTTGAACGCGAAATTAGTGGTTTTTGGAGGGCACATGTCTTACGATAAACAATATCGCGTTCGTTTAGGCGTAAACCACTTACCGCCTAAATCGAGCGCGAAAACCGCTAGCAGTATTTCCAAAACCACTTTTCTTGTTTTCGCGCCTATATTCAAATTAAACCCTGTTTTCATAGGTTTCGTCCGCCGAACCTCCTCCTGCATGCTTTTTCCTCTCCTCAATGCTCCTTCCGCCTCTGCCTAATCTCTGATAAGCAGTCAAAACCCTCCCTCGCAGGTTTTATTAATGTCTTTATTAGTTTTTTTTGCAGGATTCGATTACAGTTTTAAGGCCAAAAAGCCTTCTCATGGTTCAATAAGAAACAAGGTCGAGGGTCACTACCTCTGAAGCACAAATAACCGCAAAATCACAAAAAATGAGCATTCAGGGTTCGAGTTCATAGTTTGACTGGTGCCTCATGAGCAGTGGTTATACAATCAAACCCTCAGTATCCCCCAAACACCTGTCCACAGCAAAAAAGGGCAAAAGATGGTTTAAGCATAAAGACAAAGGTTCAAAGGCCTAAATCAAGCAAATATTGGATAAAGCACAATTAAAACAAAGGGATTAAAGGTTAATACAGTTGATAAAAGACATAAAGCACGAAAAGTGATTAAAGGAAGGAATGAAGGTTGAAAACTAAAGGAAAAGGATGATTAAAAGTGAATACAATCAGTAGAAAAGGTTTAAAAGCCCTAAGATGATTATAAGGCCTTAAAGCACAAAATTAAAGGAAAATCGGTGTTTAAAGTCACAAAAGTAGACAAATCAACAAAGAGAGCCTCCGAATGCCACATTAGTGAGGCAATTAATACTAAAAATGCCACCTACAAGTTCATTTTCCTCATAAGAATACAAATTGAATGCGCAGTCAGAGATATTTGCCAAAGATAGCTCAGAAGTAATTGTCAGCCTACCAAAAGCCTCCAAAGTCAACAAAAGTGACTGAAATAAATAAAATTTAATTTAAAATTAATTAAAATAGAGTTAAACATCTAAGAACTTCTCCATTTGGCCTCCCAAAGGCCGAGAAGAATTTACTCTGTATTAATTGAACAATTAAACCTTCCTATCAGTCCACCTCCTCAATTTACCTATATATATCATATGAGGAGTCTAGTGTTGTTGTTGGTTGCATACTTATTGAATGTAAATAGCTCTTGAGGCTGTTGAAGCTCTGTTTTGTAATTGAAGAAAGATAGGTTGAGAAGAGAATTTTGAAGTTGTAAAGACCTACTCGACTTGAAGATTGTAACTGGTTTGAACATCAAATACAAAAGTTGATTTATGGGATCTTGATCTATGTCAATGGTGATGGTTTTTCTCACTGTAATTGTTATTTTTCTCATGTTTTCCATACTGTCCATTTTATCTGATAAATAAAACAAATATAGATTAGGATTTACTGTAAAGTACCCTATTTCTCACTGATAAATCTTTATCTTTATGTTTTCTTCTGATTGTGTTTTAAGGATAATTCAATAGAGTATAACTAGTGAAGTGTTGGTGAGCCCATGTTTACTGACTATAACTTGAAATATTGTCTTTAAAAGTTCTTGAAAAGTTTGCCAAGTAAAGATTGAATTAGAGAAGTTTATGCTTAGCCCTGTCCTCTAGTTCATCTCCAACACTTGCTTTGAAAGATCCCTTAAGAGTATGTCAAAATCAGGCTAGGTTAAAAGCCCTTACCTGATCTTAGGCTAATTTTTGTGTTTATCTTGAATGTTTTTCTTAAGAATATACTGAAAGCATGTTAGGTTAAAAGTCCTTACTTGATCTTAAGCTATTATTTGTTTGTCTTCAATGTTTTCCTTTGAGAATATGTCAAAAGTAGGATAGGTTCAAAGTCCTTACTTGATCTTAGGCTATTCTTCGTTGTCCTTTGAGTATGCTGAAAGCAGGCTAGGTTAAAATTCCTTACTCGATCTTAAGCTGCCCTTTGTTTTCTTATCTGTTTGCTTCTTTTCACCACACTTTTAATGTTCCATATCATCAAATCAACTTAAAAATACCCCTTGATATAGATGACTTGCCCCATAGACCACACTTAAAACTTGTTGTGCAATTAAATCATTTTGTGACTCCATAGCCCAATGGATTGATATTGTTTCTTACCTATCCTATCAGCTGAACCATTATTTCAACCTACTCACAACCTTTACCCCTCAAAAAGACTTCCTTCATTTTGATGATATTTATCCCAACCAAAACAAACAAAACCCTTGTACTTTATAACTAGCCTAAAATCATATCATAAGCCTTAAAGATCATATATTTGAAAACACTTATATAGAGAGATCCCTCTCTGAATCCAGGAGGGCTAGATCCTAGGATTCCAAAGTGGTTTTGATGTAGGCTCTGCAGCATTTGTTCTTGCCAATCTTGCAAACTACGGATACATAACACAACCAAATACAGATCAACCATGAGGACCAAGACAAGACCGCATTCACATGTCCTTAGGGAACCTTTTTCCTATAGAGTACTTCCATTCAGTCTATGTAATGACTCTCCTACCTTCCAGAGGGAATTTCTAAGTATCTTTGTTGACCTTATTCATGACATTGTTTAGATATACATGGATGACTTCACTTCTTATGGGCGTGCCTCTAGGAATCTATTTCTAATCTATGTAAATTGTTAAATAAATGTGAATTTTTGATGAATGAAAGGATTGTCTTAGGCCATTCCATATGTAAGGAAGGGATACATGTTTACCCTAACAAAGTTTCCATCTTTAAAAGGCTCCCTACCCCTCAAAAACAAAGGGATGTCATAAGCTTCCTTAGATTGGTTGGATATTATAGAAGGTTTATTAATGAATTTAGTAAATTGGCTTCACCCCTATTTGGATCGTTGGCTTAAGATTCAGACTTTTTGTGGACATATATATGTCAAGAGGCCTTTGAATTACTAAAGGAGGAGTTGACCACTACACTCTTCCTTAGGGGGGGGAATTTGGAATTTCCTTTCCATATCCACACAGATGCATCATATTTAGTTGTAGGAGTAGCCTTAAGACAACTGGAAGAAAAACTTCCTTGTGATATATATTTCATCAGTAAGAACCTTTCTAAGGCTAAAATTAACAATACGGTCACTGAAAAACAACTCTTGGTTGTGGTGCATTGTTTGAATATGTTTAGGAACTATATCAATGGATATCAAAAAAAATTTCACACTAACCATGGAACCATTAAGTATTTAGTGAATAAACATGAGTTCAATGCTAGAATCATTAGATGGTTGTTACTATTGCAATAATTTGATTTAACTATTGTCGAAAAACCAGGGAAAGAGAATGTGGTTGCATATTTTTGGTCAAGACTCACCTTGCCTACAGATGAAGAGATAGTAGATGATCAACTTCCATATGAACACATATTTTCCATCTTGATACTATCTCCTTGCTTTATTGATATATCCAACTAATTGGTTGTTGGGAGATTCCCGCCTAATTTCACCTCCAAGGAGAAGAGCAAGATCATCAGGAAGAGTGTCTCTTTCACCTGGATTGGGGGAAATCTCTTCAAGTTAGGGCTAGACCATATTTTGAGGAGATGTGTAAGAGAGGATGAGGTATTTGACATCCTCTTGGCATGTCATTATGAACCCTATAGGGGCTATTTTTCTTCTAGAAGGACAACCTTCAAGGTTTTACAAGTTGAATATTATCGGCCTACTATACATCAAGATGAAAAGAGTTACATTGTCATATGTGATGAGTGTCAATGGATGGGAGAGCCTACACCCAAGGATGAAATGCCCCTACAACCTCAAGTGACTCTGGATCCATTTGAGAAATGGAGCATGGAATTCATTGGGCCCATTGATCCCCCAACATGGTAGAAGAAGTACATCATTGTGTGCACTCAATACTTGACCAAATAGGTTGAAGAAAAGGTAATGAAAGCAATAACTGAGCATAAAGTGGCTAAATTTCTGTGGGATAACATCTTCTACAAGTTTGGTTTTCCAAGGGAGTTGGTCACTAATAAAGGGGAAAAATTCACCTCAAATTTGATTGAAGATATCATGGATCAAAACCATATCAAGCATAAGAAATCCATTTCCTATCATCCTTAGAGAATAGTTTGACCAAGGTGGTCAACAATAGCAGGAGGGATTTGCAAAACTGACTTGTAGAGTCCACTTGGGCCAATGATACCACCTAGAAAACCATTACTGGATTCACACCATTCGAGTTGGTATATTGAAATAAAGCCTAGTTGCCCATTCAATTAAACTAAAATACCTTGAGGATGATAGGACAGTTGGATTTGGATCTCACTACAACAAAACAAGAAAGGTTTCTTCAACTCAATGACTTGGATGAGTTCATATTTTAGGATCTCCTACACATTGAGGTAGTCCATCTACATAGAAATATCTATCATGATAAACACGTTAGGGAGAAATATTTTCAAGAGGGTCATTGGGCCCTCATGTATGATTCAAGGTTCAAGAATTTCGAAGGGAAGTTAATGAAAAGGTGGTTGGGACCCTATCTAGTGGAAAAATGTTATGAGAATGGATCTTTCCAATTAAGAAAAATTCATGAGGAATTCATTCCCTTACTGGATAATGGTTATTGATTAAAGTTATACAAAAGGCCTCTATCAAAAGAGGAGTTTACTATTTCAATAATAAAGGAGTTGAATGTAATTGGGGGTATCACAACCCTCGGTTCATCCAGCCTCTAATTGTTATGGCAGACAAATTACTTATGTGGAAAAAATAAATCTTCCTAGATTCAATGATTAAATCTAGTAACAAATGTAAAAACTAGTAAATGTTTCCCTGAGTTAATTCCTATAAGTTGAATCATAATAAATAATGGCGGAAGATGAAATCCATACCTTTCAAACAAAATTCTTGATGAAGATCCTCACTATTTTTTGATGCAGCTCCTCAATGCTAAGAATCTAGACCTATAAACATATTAACAACAAAAGTTAAAATGCATATGATATTTAAATGAATCAATAAAACCCATACTAGTGATCAAGGAAACTAGTTCATAATATCATTATCAATGAAAAAATGGAAAAAAAATACACAATACATCAACTCCATCGAAAAATACAGTGGGAAAGAAATATGCTTTTGTATTAATCTCAAGAATGAAGGAGTAATACAACCTTAGCCTTGATTATGTATGCCTCCTCCCAATGGTCTTTATTATTCTCCTTAGATGACAAGCCTTCTAGCCCTATTCCAACAACATAAGTCTACATTCAAAAGTCCTCTCTATTCCTCTAGTCTATGTTTGATTTATAGGCCAAGAGTAGGAGGTTTGAGATCCTATTCCTAAGGGATGAGATCCTCAACAGGAGGGATTAGGGTTCCAAAAAGATATGGAATTAGCTCCATGAACATAGGGATTAAGCTTGAGTAATCATAAGTTTGAATCTTCAGTTGCGAAATATTCCCCCAACAAAGCTTCTAGAAATCACTTTTTATTTTTACTTACGTTAATTCATGTGCGCAATTCATAGTGGAATATAGAGTGCATATTTTCACCGGATAGAATGGTCAAATTTTTGTATGCACATAATATTGCTAGGAAACTATACATATGCTCAAAAATAGGTTTTTGGACCATGAAATCCAAAAATATCATTCTCTTTGGGATTTATTTTCTTCTAACCTTGGACCTCCCTGAAGGAATATTCAATAAGGACAATCTAGTTGGTTCATTCAATTTATTCTATCATAATTCAAGCATGCAAGAGACTAGTGACATAAGGATATTTATGAATTCTAGACAATAAACAAACCATTTGCTAGTAGAATAAAGATCCTAGGAACAAAAATAGTATATTTATTCTCCTTCAGCAAGAAAACACCAACTTAGGAACAGAGCCCCATTAGAGCACCTAACCCTTATCTTCTACACTTGGATCACTTTAGAGTATCTCTTAGCAAGCCATAGATCTCTCTTTACTCAATGAAGAAGGAATCAAGTAGAACAATTATGAATTTTTGTTTTACACTTGTAATTTATTATATCATGGCTCAAGCAAGCAAGAGACAAGCGAAAAAAGGATATTTATAAGTTATAGACAAGCACGTAACCAACTCGAGTAGAATAAAAATCCTAGAAATAGAAAGAAGCATATTTATTCTCTTTCAGTAGCTCCAACAAGAAAACATCAAGGAACACAACCCCATTAGAGCACCTAACCCTTATCTTCTACACTTAGATAACTTTCAAGTATCTCTTAGCAACCCATAGATCTATCTTTAATCAAAGAAGAAGGAATCGAGCAGAACAGTTATGCATTTTTGTTTTACAAATGCATGGACCATTGAAGAATGAAAACAACAAAATGTTTTTGCATTTAAAAACTAGCTAGCAAAATAATGAGCATGTGCAAGGTTGAAGAGTGACAATGTGAAGAATGATTTATTTTGATTCATAAATAGGAGAACGTTATTTTTATTTAAAACTTACAAATTGGGAAAAATACATGGCATACTAGTAGCAGCTTGCACTATGGATTTAAGAACACGTTTTTATGTACAAGTAGGTACCAAAATATGGAGGAAATCGACTTTAAATGACCAGAATAAAGGAATTCCTTGCCACCTACAATCATTTGTTCTGCATTTTTTTAGACGTGCAAGGACCATTGTAGAATAGCAACAAATTGTTTTTGTATTTCAAAGGTAGGTAAAAAAATAATGAGCATGTGCAAGGTTGAAGTGTTTCCAACCTTATTGAACGACTTGCAAAAAATAGATATACCTACACAAGAACATTCCATGCTATTAGAAAAAATGATGATGACATAAAATACTATATACAAGTCAACTAGGAATTGAAATGAAAGAACAACTGTGGGAACATAGGAAAACAAGTAACACTTGGCCCCATCATATTCTTTCATTTATATAAATTCAGGAGAAATATATGCAGAGGTTCCTACAGTTGATTTTTGCTAGGAATGGAGCAACGAAGACTGCAAATAAAAAATCACTCCATGACTTGAGATAATAAGAGAAGATCAAAATCGATCTCTCTATTGACATTGAACATGCTTAAAAGGCCAATTATCAGAGAAGAAACATTTACGTCAAAAATAAATACCTTATTTAGGAAGCAAAATTTTGAGGATTACGAGATATAGAACCTAATAAAACTTTGATACCATTTTAAAGAAGCTTTGTATTCTCACTCCATGTTTAAAGAAGCCTTGCAATACGATAATGCTATCATTGCAATATGATAATGCTATCATTATGGAGGCTCAAATGGAAGTGGAAGGGGGTACAGGAGAAGACAAAATGGTGTGGGTAGGGATAGTATTCGTAGCTTCTCTGGGTATAGTAATAGGACACAGTGGAGAGGGTCAAATTGGAATTGTGGAATATTGAAGGGGTTCCCATTTCCCTTCAAAATCTAAAAGGAGAAACATATGCATAATATTTACAGTTGAAATATTAAAAAATATCTAGAAATTCCACAATAACAACAGTTCCAAACCTTGGAGGGCGAGCGTGCCCAACAACACCAGGCTCGTACAGAGTTGTTGCATGTGGTAAGGACAAAAAAAATTCAAGACAACCAGAAACACTACATCTAGCCAACATAGTGGAAAAGGTGGAGAAAATGCCTCACGTGGAGATTAAAAATGTTGAAATAAAAAACATGTTTTATTATTTTCATAATGAAGCTTCAATCACCATGAAGTACGAGCCAAAAATATTAAATATGTTAGTAAAAGATATGAGTAAGCCACCCAATTTTTTTTAAAGAAATATAATTAGAAAAAACTCGGTCCTTATAGCATAAAAGGATCGTGGCCACAATTATGATGACCCACTACATGCATTACATGTGATTTACATAATCATTTGGATAGTTTGAGGTGGTCTCGAGGAGACCCATGAGGTGACCATGTTCATCTTTCCTGCAACTAATTCTTCCCATATTACATGATATCACCAGCCACTTCGAAAATCAGTTTTGGTGTGGAATCTTCTTCTCCTCCAAAACGTTGTTTGGAAAGGAAAGTGATGCATCGATGATTCTTTCCTTCGCATATCTTCCACCCCAAAAGGACCGAATCCTTACTGTAATGAAGCCCCTACCTTCTAAGTTTTGAAGCCCCTACTTAATAACACTTACGGTAAGAGTGCTCATTTTCTTCCTTACTTTCCTGAGTTCAGGTCATCCCAAAGGTACTCCTTATGAACCATGTACGTTGGTTGCATTATCCGGTCAGTCAACCTGCCTTACAGTATCTATCAATAAGTTACTGAATTCGCTTATCATGTCACTTTGCTTGTGAACCTGCCTCTCTATAGATAAAAAATTCCAAGTAACAACCACAACTACAAGAAATTACCCTTGCCTTTCTTTCTCAATCCACGCCAACAGAAGGAATATTAAGGCCTTGATGGTCAGTGCTTTGATGGTCAGTTATTGTGCTGCTCGTTGGGTATCGCTAATGAAAATTCAGTTGGAGGAATTTATAGCTATGAATTCAGTAACCCTCCTTTTCTTTGGCTCAATTTCTATTATTTTTAGCATTGCTTCTACCTCCTTCATGTATGCATCATGTCTTTCCATTTCTCTTTTGCATCCGCATCTATTACGTCTGCAAATTCTTCTCTTTCCTTTGCTTCTTCCACTTTCTCTAGCTCTTCCACTCTCTGAATGTGTATCTCTCTAATAGGAGAATATTAAGTAACATCAATATCAATGACATATACATAACCAACTGTAGGGCCAGATGTGGAGCTATCAGTTAGAGTAGTATATAAGGTTGAAAATCCAGTTGACTAAGTCCCAGATTAAGGAAGGGATAGAGCATCATCGATAGAACGTGAATATACTAAGTCCCAAATTAAAGAAATGATGGAATATCACCAATAGAACATGCATATATTGTAACACCACTTATATACCACTTATAGGTAAGCCCTTACCTTCCCGCTATAGGATTAAGCTCTCACCTTTGTTACATTCTAAGACTACATTATAAGGATAACAATAACACTACATTCTAAGGCTAGCAATAGAGAGAGAGTTTATACACTTATTCATACTAACATTACATGAGAGTTTGCTTACCCGTGCTGATATATATGCTCATTGTGATTGAAAAACATAATCTCAGTAATAAATTTAACTAAACAATTGGACCAAAAATCTGAGAGCTTTTGCGATTGACAAAAGGAAGCAACAACACAGGAAAAGACGAATTGCTGAGAGCACACCATCTAGATTTATTAATGCGAAATATATATACATGCAGAAGGACAGTTATAGAGGACACTGAATCAGAAACCTAATTAACTTATTACTAACTAAATCTTCTAAACTAATTCTAATATTTAATGCCCCGCCTTAATTTTAAGGGTTGCGTTTTTTTATTCCTAAATTTTGACATTGAAATTCAAAAGTAACTTTTCCTAGCGATTTGGTGAAGATATCTGCAAAATGATCCTTGGAATCAAAAAATTTGAGAACAATATCAAAAATTTTGACGAGTTCACGAATAAAGTGAAAACAAGTGTCAATATGTTTGCTCTTTTTATGAAAGACATTGTTCTTTGACAAGGAAACAGCAGAAGTGTTTTCACAAAGGACTGAAATAGGTTCATTTCCTGTCTATCCAAAGTCAGAGAGAAGTCTCTTTAGCCACACTGCTTGACATGATGCTGAATTTGCTACAACGTACTCAACCTCTGTTGAAGATAGCACAACTATGGGTTGCTTTTTGGATGACCACGAGATCAAGTTTCTGTCAAATAGAAAAGCATAGCCATAAGCACTTTTTTGATCATGAATACATCATGCATAATCATTATCTTTATATCCAACAATATTACCGTCTATAGAGGCTACATACGATAAACCATATGTAGATGTCCCTGTAATGTATCTTAACACCCTTTTTCCAGCTTTCCAATGACAATCTTTAAGAGATTCCATAAACCTGGAAATATAACTAGCTGCAAATGCTATATCAGGTCTAGTAGTAGGAAGATACATAATACTACCAGCAAGTTGTTTATACAAATTTGAATTAACAATAGTACCCACATCATCTTTACTTAACTTTGTACCAACTCCAATAGGAGTATCTACCGATTTACGCCTATCCATCTTAAAAAATTTCAAAATGTCAGTAGCATACTTCTGTTGACTCATAAACATACCGTCGCGTGTTTGTTTCACTTCGATACCTAAGAAGTATCTCATTAATCCAAGATCTGTCATTTCAAATTCATTTTTCATTGCAGCTTTAAATTCATCTAACTTCATGTTACCTTTATAAATTATGTCATCAACATAAAGACACAGTATCAAAATATTACCTTGACGATCATTCTTGATATACAAGGTGGGTTCATGGTCGCTTCTTCTGAAACTATTATTCAACAAATAATGGTCTATTTGGCTGTACCAAGCTCTTGGAGCTTGCTTCAAGCCGTACAATGCTTTCTTCAACCTGTATACCTTATGTTCTAGATTTTTTATTTCGAAACTAGGTGGTTGTTCAACATACACTTCTTCAACCAAAACACCATTCAAAAAAGCAGAATTTACATCCATTTGGTAAATAGGCCACTTGTTTTGTGTTGTGATAGATAATACAAATCGAATTGTATCAATTCTTACTACAGGTGCAAATGTTTCACCAATATATGCCAAGTTGCTGTGAAAAACCTTTGGCAACTAATCTTGCTTTATGCTTATCAACTTCACCTCTCTCATTTAACTTTGTTTTAAAAACCCATTTGACACCTATAGAATTTTTATCATCAGGTAGATCAACCAAATCCCATGTTTGATTTCTTTCAATTGCATTAATTTCATTATTCATTGAATCCACCCATTCTTTGTCCTTTATAGACTCTTCAAAACAAGTAGGTTGAAATGAAAGAAATTCAAAATTTACAATATCATCAACATCATCTTGTGCATAAATATCACTTAAGTTTCTCATTTTAGGATTATCAGAATCAGACTCAAAAGATGATGAACTGCTACTGCTTGATGAATTACTGTTGGTTTTGTCTTGAACCTGTAATCTTGGAGTGCTAGTTGTAGAATCTTGATGTTCGTCTAAAAAAATAAAAGGTTTAGGACAAGTATTGTTCTCTATTTCATTCCAAGATTTGTCTTCCAGAAATTTCACATCTTGACTTATGAAAAACTTTTTAGTTATAGGATTAAACAATCTGTCTGCCTTAGATTGATCACTATATCCTATAAATATATGCATTTCGCTCCTATCATCAAGCTTTTTTCTCAATTTTCCTGGAACATGAGCGAAAGCAATACAACCAAATACGCGAAAGTGTGAAACAATTGCCTTTTGTCCACTCCATGCTTCTTCAGGTACAAAACTTTGAACACTGGAAGTTGGCAATCTATTCAAAATATATACCGAACATGCAACTGCATTAGCCCATAAATATTTAGGCAAATTTCGTTTTTTGAGCAAACTTTTAGCCATATTCATAATTGTCTGATTCTTTCTTTATGCGACTCCATTCTAATGCGAAGTATGACTGGTTGTCATTTATTTTTTAATACCATGGTGTTTGCAAAAATCAATGAATTTGTTAGATTCATACTCACCTCCTTTATCAGACCTCAGAAGTTTAATAAACTTTCTACTCTGTTTTTTAGCCTCGACTTTGAACTCCTTAAACTTGGTAAATGTTTCATATTTTTATTTGATGAAATACACCCAAATTTTCTTGCTAAAATCATCAATAAAAGTAAGAAAATAGAGACTACCAGCAACTATTTGTTTCTTACATTGGACCACACAAATATGTATGCACTAACTCTAGTTATTCATTGGCTCTATTAGAGGCTAAAGAAAAAATATCTCGTTTATGTTTACCCATTATACAACTTGTACAGGAAGAGATATGATCAAACAAAGCAGGAAAACCTTTAACTGTAGACTATCTTTGCAACAAACTCATAATTTTGATAGGTAAATGACCATATCACAAATGCCACAGGTCAGAGTCAGTTGGAATTGAAACATTATGTGCATACAACTTCTCACTTTTCAATTGTAATTGATACAACCTGTTCTTTGTCATAGGAATATTTGCAACAAGAGACTTATGTTTATCAGAAATTGTGCAAGCAGTGTTGTGAAAGCTAACATCATAACCATGTGCATCTAATTGACCAACACTCAACAAATTATGCTTGAAATTGGGTACATAATAAACATCATAGATATTCTTCACAACATTTTGTTTGGTTAAGACAGGTACAACACCCTTTCTTGAAGCTTTAACCTATCGATCATCACCCAAACTGATAGAGGAACTGAAAGATGTATCAAGATGAGAAAACAAATCACTATGACCAGTCATGTGATTACTACATCCGTTGTCTACCAACCAAACATCTTTATTAGGTACTTGCACAGTCACTTGGCATGCCGAAAATAAAGCATCTGATGTTTCACATTCAATGTTTGTGACATTGGCTTTGTTTTTACTTAAAACATACTGTAATTTTCGACATTCAGACTTATAATGGCCATATTTTTTTTAGTAGTGACATTGAATTTTTTATTTATCTATCCACCTATGACCATGATCAATTTGAGACTGCTCTAAATGTTTTTGAGTTATGTGTGATCTATCATTAGATTGATATTGTCCTCTACATTTTCCTCTCCTGCCACGAAAAACTCTGCCTCTACCTCTATCCATAGAAGCTTTAGATTTGAAAGAATGCTATAAAGTACTGACATCTAAATTAAGTCTTGCTTCATGAGCCAGCAAAGAACTAGTTAATTCTTCCATGGACAATTTTGTTAATTCTCTCGACTCAAAAACAGTAACTATCATGTCAAATTTTTTAGGCAAACATCTAAGAACTTTTCAACAATTCTTTGATCTTCTAGTTCTTCACCATTCATCCGATGCTAATTAACAACACCCATAAATTTAGTCATAAATTGATCAACGGTTTTTGATTCAGTCATTTTAAGTGTTTCAAATTGTGTTCTGAGAGTCTGTAATCTTACCATTTTTACTTTATCATTTCCTTGATAAGAAACCTAAAGTATATCCCATATTGATTTAGCAGTCTTAGCAGCAGTGATTTTAGGAAAAATAAAGTCATCTAAGGAAATTAAAATGCACGACTTTGCCCTACCTTCTTTCTGTTTAAGTTCATCAAATTGTTTTCTTTGAGCAACACTCATTCCAGCAATTATATTTGCGTCAAGTTTTGTGAACCCCAATTCTACAGTTTCCTATCAACCTAACCCTTGTAAGCATGCTTGCATTTTAAGACTCCAAAAATCATAATTCTTCTCACTAAATAGAGGCGTGGGGATTGCAAATGGACTTTTCGAGGCAATGTTTGAAGCAATAAAAAATATGAAAACAATTCTTTTTAAAAAACTTCCAAATAAATAGCACAAATAGACTTTCGATGAAGGTGATAAAAAACTATATTGTTTTTATCTCTTTTTAATTTCAACACCTTAATTTGATAAATCCCATAATTGAAGATTCACACCAACATTGAAGACATATTTCCTTTCCTTTCAACATCCACATTCCTTTCTTTTCAACAACCTCATTAATATACATTGAATAAATCCCTTAAGAGATAGTTTTTCTCATAGTTTTTCTATAGGCTAAAAATCCAAACTAATGCAGAGCGCATATACACACTTCTGAAAAAATATAAATGCTGGATTACACAAACTATTAAAGCAGTGAATCATGCACCTTCGACCACTAAATTCAATTAAGGGCTTACAAATTCCTTGTTGGAGGTTCCTTCGACTGGAACGAAGTATGGAACTGCAAGGTAACTTTAAACAACAACTTGCAGACAACTTCAAGAGTCGGAAAAGCACACAGCTTCAAACAACGTCTTGCAGGAAGCTTCAAACAACAGCTTGCAGGCAACTTCAAGAGTCAAAAAAGCACGCAGCTTCAAACAAAAACTTGCAGGCAGCTTCAAACAACAAGGACAGAGTAGGCAACTTCAAAAAATGAGGACTCTGCTTCAGCTCTCAGGCAATGGAGATCCTAACTAGGATTGCAGAGCAACCTCGCTTTGATGCCATGAAAAAAGGAAGCATCAACACAGGAAAAGACGAATTCCTGAGAGCACACCATCTAGATTTATTAATGTGAAATATATATACATGCAGAAGGATAGTTATATCAGAAACTGAATCAGAAACCGAATTAACTGATTACTAACTAAATATTCTAAACCAGTTCTAATCTTTAACAAGCAAAGGTTGGTGAATTTGGGGACCATAAATCTCAATAGCTTTTGCGACTGCAACATGAAAAGTATATATCGTGTTGCTATATATGCTCATTGTGCTTTAATTTTGAACAACATATTCTCGTTAATAAATTTATCTCATTTATTAGACCAGGAATCTAAGAGCTTTTATGACTACAAAGGTTGGCGAATTTGGGGACCAAAAATCTTAGAGCTTTGTGGCTGCAACATGTAAATTATCTACAATAGAGGTAGTGTAAAGTATCCGCAATGTAGTTCAAGCATCCTACCATATCTACAGTGTGGCTCGAGCATCCTTCCATGAGAACCAAAGCATCCATCATTCCGGCAACATTTTTTTGTTTGTGAAATATGTAAAAATTTAATGAAGCTAGGCTCTGGGTTGTGATATAGGGTTTGGTGGTAAAGACCACTTGAGCTGAAGACAAGTGGTTATGCCATGCAAATTTTCAAAATTTGTGAGCCATCTGAGAAACCTTGATAATCTTGATAACATAGATATGCTCTTAATTTCTAAACATGAAATATCTGCCAAACTAATGTTACCATTAATAAATTGAGACTGAAACTTAATTGAGACTAAAACTCTATAGCTCAATTAAAAATTATCCCACCTTTCAATACATGTTGCCTTGATATGAGGCCAAATAAGATGTCTAAATCAGAGATTGGTCAAAATAACAGTTAGAATGAGCTCACAGGTTGAGAGAAAGGTGCTTTATAAAATATAAATTGAAAACATTGAGTTAAATTGATTAATTTGCTTGGTTTATGTGTTGGGGACTAATGAAAAATCTGAAAAATGATTACAATAGTCACTGCAGCCTCGAAGGGGAAAGGACTAAAACTATAGACTCTCAAGTCTCACAAAAAATATGGGATACAACATTTAGGGGTTTTTTCATAATCGGAAGGCTCAAGAGAGCTTATTGGTGACCTTATAACAAGAGCGGGTGCACAGATTATAGTTGTAATTTCCACATTTCAAGTGATACTAAATTTTCATGTGATTGGTTAGAAATATATGTCTTTTCATGCATATAATCTATATGATGGATTTTCAATGTTTAGAGGTGACCTTACAATAAATGGGTACAAAGTGATGGGTGGGGATTTATTATAAATAGTTAGTGTTTAATGTTAATATTACTTTTTTTTTCATTTTTTAAAATGTATTCATTTATGTAATTTTAAAATAAATGTAGATTTATTTTAACACTAGATTTATTGTTAAAAATTGAGAGAGATTAAATTTTTCAAGGTGTAAACATAATTTTCGAGTGCAAAACTTGAAGAAATGTTTGCACCTCGAGAGATTTAATTTCTCTTGGTGCTTAATAGATCCTAAGCTAAGAAGGATCTAGACTGATTTAATTAATAATCTATGTTTTTATTTCATTTTGTTTCATTTTTATATTTATGTTTTTTTTTGTAAGTCAAAATGTTTACATAACATAACATTACAACATCTCTCCCCGGATGCAGGTGACACGCCCTAATCGTGCGAAGACATATCTTCCCATGCTCAGGCTGACGACGCCCTGCAACGCTAGCTTTAACTTGATGCAGAAACTCAATTCATAAATCATTTACAATGGTGCTCTGCTGCATTTGATCTCTTGCCATACAATGAATCACATGCAATCTCACCTGGATTTTCCCTCATCGTAGCTACGAGCGTTCCACAACCCCTCACCGCATCTACGCTCATGCCACACGCCTTCAAAAGGCACTGAAGATCCTCATTCTGTCATCTCTCTGCTACTCCAATTGGTCTCTAGATCCATCCTGTCATTTCCCTCGCCATCACAATGCTGCTCCAGCTTCCCTGCACACCCTCCCTGCTGCGCACACCCCCTGATGCGTGCCCCATGTCGCGCGCCCTCCTGCAGCGCGCTCCTCCCTCTGATTTCATCCTGGCTGCGTGCCCCCTGCTGTGTGCTCCTCGGCTGTGCACCTCCTTATGGAAATCCCCTCCTCTTTTGCCTCTCCCTATTATGCACTTTCTGAGGCGGGCTCCCTCGCTCCACGCCCCCTTGCTGTGTGACCCCGTGTTGCGCGCCCCCCACTGTGCATCTCTGCTGTGCGCTCTCCTACTGCGCACCTCACTGCTCTAAGCCCGACTCCCCTACCTCTGATCGTTAGCCTCCCCATGGTTCCACAACAGTGTCAAAAGACCATCAAGGGTAGCCAAAGAGGTGCGTTCTCAGGTCGTTATCACCGCGGTCAAGATCAGCATTTGGAATCTATTGAAGGTTCCTGTTCTGGCAACCATGATAGGGAGGCTACTCAAAGGACTGATCGCACCCAAGATGAGATAGTCTTATCTCTAGAAAATCTGAGGGGTAGAAGAGGCCCCATGAAGTCTACCATTGCGCACTCTGAGTTGCCCACTCCTCAAAAAACCGAACCGCTCCCTGTTCACGAGCTAGCGAAGGAGGACATAGAAGTTTGGATCATGGATTCGGATGGAGTCTGGACTAGAGTTCCTGATGCTGAGTCCCCTGTTGCTCCTATCATCCACGCAGCCCCCCAGAGCCCTCGCGCGAGCCAACTGTTGAGGAGGAGGCCATTGTGCGTGAATATGGATGCCTCATTGAGGAGGAGGACCGCACAACAGAGGATGATGAAGGAACACCATGATTATGCGGTTGCTTGGTTCATCTATGTTTTCTGTCATTTCAGCACATACTATAGCTATTTCGTTTTTATATGTGTTACAGAACATTTTGTAAATCATGACTATTTGATGCTATTAAGGGGTTGGTTACCTCCTAGGAGGCAACCCCAAACCTTCTCTATTTTGAAAGCTTCTAAGGTTGGGATAGGCTAAGCACTGCTTACCATCTCATCCCAATGCGTATGTAAAGTTTCTTTTATGATATAATATAGCTTAGCCTAACTTACAAAAAAAAAGCATGACAACATCTCTTCCATATAAGGCCGGAGAGTGCCTCTTGACACACTCATGTTGTGTGAATTATGATTTATACAATACCTATAATATTTATAGGGCTTATTATTACATTATTATATCTCAGGATTGATATTTCATTGTATTAATACTCTTATTTTTTTTTTTTTTAAGTGTTATGACTAATCTTGTATCTTAAGTATTGTAATATATATTTTTACACATACACGAGATATTACTTTAAGTTAAAAAATTGTCAATTCAAAGATTATTTTTAGAATAATATGACAATGTCCAATTTCGCTTCAATACTAACATTATTAGCAACATTATTATATGACAATGGCATATGCTCTCATTTTCTTCCTTATTGGTAGGAACAAATTTAAAAACAAACAAAAAAATCCATAAAATTATAAACCTTTCCTTGATTTAACTAAAGTGTTTGAGCCCTTACACGTTGTCTTCCTACAATAAAATGATGTTAGCCTTTGAATCCACCTTTACAAAAACAACTTAAGTTTACAATTATTACTACCCAAACCTTGAATGTTTGCAAATAATATTTTCATGGAAAACTAGCTTTAGTGACTTGGTCTGCTCTAAAAACCCTTACAATAGATATTTGATGACTTTGTTGAATCTCTTTCATATCATTTTCTTCATTTTGAAATAAGTAAAATCCCTCTATGTATGTCAATTAGATATAACATCCTTGAGGTGATATAAGCCTAGGATACCTAAAATAGGTCCCACCAACTTAGTAATGCTTTTTCGGGTCTCAATTGGTAATAACTTTGTCCTTTAGTAACATCACAACCACCACTCACTTTTGTTTCAAAGGAATCATTATCAAGTTTAGTGGATATGTGCCCTCCCCGACCTAAGTAAGTAAAATAAATTTGTGAGGGATTTTCACTTATGGGTCTAACTCTAAACAACCCTACCAACTCTCTAACATTGGGTTAAAGTAGGTTTATTCCCTTCATTGCAATTTGGCCACCTATACGTACTCGACAAGTGTTTATCTAAATGTGTGCGCTCTTAAATACCAACCCTACCACATGACATATGGACTAACATCTTTGTCTTTTGACTCTTGAAATATTTTGTTAATACCAACATCCTTTCACGATTTTGCTTCTAAAAAGCTAAGAAAAAATGATGACTTCATCATATTTAATAACATCTTCATCCAGATCTTTGTTTACCTTCACATGATTTATGTCGTGCACTACATTTCCATGATGGTGACAATGGATACCTTTAAAATGGCATCTATAAAATGAATCCCTCTCATGATCTCTCAAATGTCATATCCCTTTATATTTATATTTATATTTATAAATATAAATCATAAATATAATCTACACAAATCACATATGTCCATTAAAGGGGTCCATTACATTGTGCCATTAATGTCATTTCACTATATTGCGCCCACAATCTCACCTAAACCAAGTACCCACCTCTTGAAATGTATTTATATTGCTTTTATTAGCATTAAACTATAATTATAATTTGGGTTGATTTCTCTTTTTTGAACATCTTGGAAGCGTACCTACTTGCAACTATATGTACAAATTATTATTGGTACACATTCATTCAGAACTAATGATTTATGGGTTTATTTTCTACTTTATGAAAATAAGTTAGATGTATATTTTATTAACAATTTATTTATATGAGTTTTTTTGAATGATTAAGTGGTTGGTATAATGAGGTGTTATCTCTTTCATCTAGTTTTAAATTTCATAGAGGTATATTTGGCCTATTATGATAAGGCTCAAGGAGCAAGCTTCCCCATCTTCATGGAGTCTCAACTCTTACCAAACCATAAATTTTTGGTATATGTGGCTTAAGAGATGTTAGATATATTCTTGGTGCTATAATAGCAATAGCTAGGTTTGATCTTGGGCCTTGCCTAAATTACTCTAACAAGTTATCAATTCAGCATGGTAAAAAAAAAGTGCCCACATGTATTGGTTCATTAACTATATTTACTAATGATTGGTCAGGTGCATGTAGCTATGAAATAAATTTATAAAATAATTTTGTGGCTTAGTTTAATTGTTTTATGTTTTATTTATTTTTTTGGGTTAAAATATAATGATATAATTATTTGCAACATTGTATTCTTTGTTATTTAAATTACATTTTTTAATAATAAATGGATTTAATGTCTTGAAAATCTCTCTAGGACACTCGAATTGTGTAGACTATACAACTTAAATATGCAATTCCAATCAATCCCTATAAATTTAGAGTAAAATTGACCAAAAAATATATTTGCAAAAATAAAAAAATATAAAACATAAAATAATTAAACTACTCTTAATTGTACAATCAATATTATCATAATATTCTTTTTGTTGTAAGTTAATATTAGCATTATCTATCAAAATTGTACATTCATTACATACATTGTAGGGACATTCTAGTCCATAAGGATCCAGGGTTCACTGTTGCAAAAGTTGGCCCTATCAGGCTTAATTCCAATTGTATAGCTATTTATATGTCACCAAACTGAAACATAGAACAAGAAAAAATTAAGAGAACCAAAGTATCCATAAGGTAGGACCAGATGATAAATTGAGCACATGAAAAGAGACAAATAACCCATTATACCGGACTATACCCTGGCCAATTTGAATGCAATGATTTCCATGTCCCTTGCTACGAAGTCACAATCGCACCAAACTCTAGAAGACAACTAGTGATCCATTCCTTCTCCAACTCTCAACATGGTAATTCTCTAGACCTTCTTTGCATTATGTCTCCTCCTTACGAAATGACCAGAAGACCATTCCATCAGTTTAACTAGTTGGTAGTGTTCAGTTACCTTTTATTCAAGGCACTACTGAAAAAACCTTTTATTCAAGGCACTACTGAAAAATTGCCTGGATTTTAAGGAAACATAAGGTTTCTTCCACTTTTAGGCCTTTAAATACCATTAGTAATTCTCTAAAATCGGTTAAGGATCTGCTAGACCCCAAAAGCATGAAAGGGGTCTATATGATCCCTTGTTCTTGTGGGATTCCTTACATTGGAGAAAACGGTGGCTCCATAAATAAGAGGATTCAAGAACAAGCTACTGATATTAGGCATTGTAGGACTCGGACCTCTGCTCTAGCTGAGCATGCTGGGAAGACTAAGCACCATATTTTTTTAGAGGAATCCAAGGTCATTGCTAGGGTTGACCATTTTCATCACCAAAAGTCTAGGGAAGCACGAGATTGAAAAAATATCTAAGACCTTGAATAGGGATTATGGTTGGAAGATAAGTAGTTGTTGGATTCCATCCCTAGTCTCTTAGTTGGATTCCTTTCCTCATCTCTTTATTTTTTATTTATTTATTCATTTATTTTATTTTATTTTTATTTTTATTTTTATTCCCTTGTTTTAACTATTATTATCTTTGGTTGTTTTTTGGTTAACCCTTTTTACATTATATATATATATATATAGCAACTTTAATTAATTTATATATTATAATGTGTGACTAAATTTATTGTTTAACTAATCTTAGTTATTAAAGATTTCACTTAATTGACTAAATCTTATAATAATTCTAGTTTTTATTCTTTTTATTCGTTTGGTTTGTTGTGATTTTCAATTTTTAGATATATTTTTTATTTTTTATTTTTATTTATTTAATTAGCTATTTATTTATTTATTTTATTCAACTATATTGACTATAATATTTTATTTCATTAACGTTAAATTTCATTAATTTATAATTGGATTTTTGACCTGATCATTGCATTTCTGAAATTTATTTAATGATGGATTTAGATCAACACAACCACCATTCTCCCGATGATGAACTGCACTAAGTAGTTCGAAACGCCATTCTGAAATTTATTTATTGATGGATGCAAATTAGCACAACCACCACTCTCCTAATGATGAACTACACTAAGTAGTTCGAAACGTGTCCTTTCTCAACTCATTATGTGATTTTTCGGAAGATTTCTAATTAAACTAGATATGGATCACAGAAGCTTACACTCTCAAATTACACATTGTTTTTTTGCACTCTAAAATAAATTTGTAACAAATGAAATTTGATCTCTCTCGGCTCATGTTAGATCCATGCTTTAGATGGATATATGTTGGTTCTACAATCTAGTATGAGGGACATGTGTAAGTATGTCACTTCCTCAAAAACATAATAACAAAAAATTAATTAACCATATAAATAAACAATTAAAAATATATTACAAAACAATCAGTTGTTGATATTTCACTTTCACTCTTCAAGTAATAAATACAATATTTCAATATCTATCTTAGATAATATAATTTTACTGAGATAAAATAATTTAAAAAATTCTCAGATGCGGGTGAACATTGAAGGCGAGCATACGACGAGCCCAATACGTGACACATGGCTTAGCCACATGTACACGCATGGGCTCAAGCCACGGGCATTAATACCTACCAACTGCTCTCAACGTTGTTACATTAATTCGCCCGATAGTCGATGTGGCCACGACCCTTTCAAAATGCCTCCGCGCTGCAGCAGTCCTCCATCGCCTTCAAGCTACATCTGTCCCTCTATGGTCTCAGAGCCAAGCTCTAGAACGGCCACAGGGATGCGGTGCAGCCTCTATTGTTGTATCGTTCTCACCCCTGGTCACCTCTTTTCCCATAGCCTCCATTGTAGCCTCAATTTTGCTTCAGATCCTTCGGTTCCTTAGACTTATGTTCCTTCAGCTCCTCAGACCTCTATTCCTTTGGCTCAGCTCTCTCAGCCCATCACCAATGCCGCCAACAGCTCCATTATTCCAAGGCGCCATCGAATGCACTGCTACCAAGGTAGTGGGTGTGGGCGGGCAGGTCGTCCTCTGCATTCCATCCATTTAGAGTCTTCTTCTCAGTCACTTGAGGATTCCTTTGGCCATTATCCTGCTACTCGCAGCGGCAGAGGCCGAGGTCTAGCCTCGAGGCGGTCTCGCTCTGTCTCTCCAGTTGGCACTTTGGTGTTGCGCCACCCCACTAGTCACTCCTCCCCGCCTTTGCCTCATTTGGAGACACTGCCCTCTCCGTCCACCATGCACTCTACTCAATTCCATTACAACTGCACTATGGACTGCCCTCGTATCACAGCCACCATCTCCATCAACTTCAAGGAGGAAGCTTCCCTTGCGGCTATCCAGAGCCCCAGAAAAAAGCTCAGAAAATCCACCATTGACTCGGCGCTTCAACCGCCTTCATGAAAGTTTGAAGCTCTTCCCATCATTCAAGGTGCCCCCTCTTCCAGCAGCAAAGGCAAGGGTAGCAGCGACAACGATAGCAGTAGCAGGGATTGGTCTGGAAATGATGGTTGTAAGGGCAATGCACGCACTGCCATTACTCCTGAACATGCCATGCCTCGAGCTAAGATTGCAGATGACACCTCCAATGAGTACAGGTGCCTAATTGTGGAGGAGCCACCACATCCGCACAATGACACCTAACTTCTACAGGTTTCATTACAGTATGGGTTTCTTTTTCTGGGTTATTATGTCCCTCTTGGATACTCTTGTAATTATCTATTATTTTTTGTATGAAGTTGGTTTCCTCGTTGTGGGCAGCTGCAGTAAGACTGGTTTGACTGGTTTCCCCTTCTGGGGCAGTCACTATTTTGTTCTTTTGACATATAATGCCTCTAGAATTGGCTAGTTCAACAATTCCAGAGGCCAAACTCTCCTTGTACCATATGTTATATTAATAGAATTTAGACTTACTTAGAAAAACAAAATAAAAAAATAAAAATTATATTTCTCTTATAAATATCTCAATATAGAAGGTGAATAAATCGTTTGAATATTCATATTAACTAATATATTACAGTATGAAATTTCTCTCTACATAAAGTGTATGTTTATATATATGTGTGTATTAATGTTAACCTTAACTAGAAAGGAAAAAGTAATTAAAGGTAAATTAGAGTAGTTACTTCTTAAAAAGAGGAAAATGTGTAACTCATTCAATTTTTAATATAAAATATCAATAATGATAAAATATCAAAATACACTCCTGGATGTGGGTGATCAATTGGAATAAATATGCAGCTCCACCGCGCGGTAGCCCGCAGGGCCACATGGCATCGCATGGCTCACGCGGCTGGGCTATTAATGCCCATAGGCAGAGGACTAACGCCATCACTTTGTCCTTGCAGAGCTTTAATGCTGGCCTCCTTAACTACCCTCGTCACTACCATTTTCCATTCTTCATGGATTCAGGTGATTCCTCCATCGCTGTCGCTCCCTATCAGTTGTCTGTCCATTTGAATTTGATGCTCCAGCCCTCCATCTACCATTCCATTGAGACATTTAGCCTTGATCCTTCCCTCTTCCATCGCTATGAGCTTTCGGTCCCTCAGTCTTCCACTCACCCCGCTCTTCAGTTGGACGCCTTCTACCTCTTCTCCCTCTGCAAGCCCATCCATTCCACGCCGATGCCTTCAAACACTTCCATGCTGCGCAGAAAAAGGATGGGGTGCCACAGGGTTCGAGGACGGGGTCAACCCTCTCACTCGCCTCATTCTCTCCACAACGATGATTCCTCTCCCCAGGTGATAGCAACTCGGCATCCTTGCGCAATGATGGCTCTGGACCGGTGGAATTCACTGTCAATATGAATTCTATGGAGGCCCCAGAGTTGCACCGGGTCTCGGCCCTCTTCTTGCTGCGACTCCCTGACGTGCCTTCCTCCTCAGGCTCTCGAAAGCATCTGCGGAAGTCCACCTTGACGCCAACCCACTCTCAACTCTACAGAAAGATGGAGGCTCTCCCCACAAAAACTATTGATCACTCCTTGGACAACGAATGTGGTGACAGCTCTGCCAAAGATGACAGCGCCGCGACTCAGGGAACAAGCTTTGCCACCACGCCTGAACCGACTGCCCAAATGTCAAATCAGGATGGTGACTCCTCATATGACTATAGATGCCTCATTGTGGAAGATCCACCTCCAGAAGACCTAAAAAATGATAAGCCGGGATAGGACTAGCGCCAGGAGATCTCCCTTCTTAGCTAGTAACACTTTCAATACTGCTTTTTTGCTTTACTTTTGTATGCACAGTATGCTTAAATTTTGGTTAACTAAGTTACATGCTGGTTTCCCCACTTGGTGCAGCACTGCTACTCAGAACTGGCTTAACCTCAACACTAGTTTCCCCAACAAGGACAGTCCCAATTCTGCTATTTTGAACATTCTTCCCGCTGGAATTGGCTAGTTTTGCAGCTTCGATGGGAAAAGCTTGATATGTAATATTTTTTGTACCATATAAATAGAATTAGCTTTACTTAAAAAAAAAATCAAAATACATAATTTAAACAATGAAAAATGATCACTATAGATTTATATTAATCACATATTTACAGAGCAATAAAATGGATTAATTAAAGTGTAAATAATTTTTCAAGATTGAGATTTGATCCCTCTAGGTTTTTGGTAGATCCATGGTTATAATACATTTATATTGGTTTTACAGCTCAGTGTGAATGATATGTGTAAGTAGGTTTCCTAACTTGGTGTGAAACAATACTAAGTAGGTCTCTTTTAAATAAGCAAAAATGTTATAAATGACAGAAAAGCAATATCCCATGTATATATATATATATATATATATATATATATATATATATATATATATATTTAATATTGTTGTTTGTCCATATGACTGTATGTATGTATTAAGTAAAAAACAATGTATGATAGATATTTAAACCTTATGTTTTAAATAACACAATACATGATATCAACTTTATATATATATATATATATATATATATATATATATATATATATATGTATAATATTAAAAATATAATAATTTGTAAATGAAAATGTAAATAAATTTATGAATATAATATTTTAATATGAATTAATATAAAATGGCTCAATATACATGTTATGTAATCTCTATAACATTCAAAAATGCAATTTAAATAGTAAGAAATTACACATTGTTTTTTGCACTCTAAAATAACTTTGTAACAAAAGAAATTTGATCCCTCTCTCACATTCAAGCTTTAGATGGATCTATGTTGGTTCTACGATCTAGTATGAGGGACATGTGTAAGTATTCCAGGTCCTCGAAAACATAATAAAAATAATTTTGGTTCATTTCGGCCAAACAAAAAAGATAAATAAATAACCATATAAATAAACAATTAAAAATATATTACAAAACAATTAAACCACTTGTTGATATTTCACTTTCATTCTTCAAGTAATAAATACAATATGTAGATATCTATCTTAAATAATATAATTTTATAGAGATAAAATAATTAAAAACTAATTATATTTCTCTTATAAATATCTCAATATAGAACTTGAATAAATTGTTTGAATATTCATATTAACTAATATATTTCAATATGAACTCTCTCTCTACAGAAAGTGTGTGTTTATATATACGTGTGTATTAATGTTAACCTTTTTTTTTGTAAATTTCGTAAGACCTGTCAATTTTCTATTTTGTAAAGAGCAAGTTGCTATACAAATTTCACAGTTATTGGTAGCCTCAACTTGCCCGAAGGAAACCAGGTCTGTTGGCCACCTCAGAGAGTTATAAGCCAACCAAAATTGGTATTGTTTTTTCCTTCTATTGTCAGCTAATATCCCTTTGCTATGTCCATAAAAACTACAAATAAAACAGAGGCTATACTTAATATCTTCAAAAAACATACAAAAATAAATTTATCGAAGTGTTAACCATCTGAAGAATCAACAAGTGTCGGGTCTTTTGCATTTTACCCTGGCATCTCAGCTTGTTTCATGTTCAGGAGCTGTTGTTCAATCCTTCCTATTCGCGCATTTGCTTGTATTTGCACCTTGGTCATTTCCCGCATATCCTATTTAATCTACTGAAGCTCGAAAAACATTAAAGGATTGACTTGCTTTTCTGGCATGCTCGACATCGCCTTTGCTAAAACACATTTAATTTTCCAATATGTCTTAACAGATTGTTGGAATAAAGGAACTCTTCCTTTGGTATTACCTGAATCAGAGATCAAATCTATTCTTTCCTTTTTTTCTTGAATATCATCATCCTCATCATCACTATCCCTTTCCCAACCCTGTATAGTTTTACGAATATGCTTTGGAATCCCTGTTTCATAAGTATATGCTATATTTTCAAGGGTCTGCTGATGACTCTTTCTTCCTCTTTTGCTTGGACCAGCTACCTGGGGTGGTTGTAACTTCCTCCCTTTGCCTTTTTTCATTCTGTCATGAATGCTACTATCTGCAATTATGACTAACAGCGACCCTGTATATCGAACAATAGCAATTATATAAAACTTAGAATCAATAGTAAATTCCAAAAATTTCTGATTTACCCAAATAGTGGGGCATGTATTGCGTTTTTCAATAATTCAGATATTGACATACTGTGCCTTCTCTTTTCCAGAATAGTTCCTCCATTGACTGAACAATATAATGGTTTTCTGGGTAGTAAAAACTGTATTCGCAAAACAACATTACAGATTCAGAAGTGTCCTCAGACACATAACTTTATTGATCATAAAAAGGATTACATATCAAATTGCAGGAGTTTACAAACGTAAACTCTCACTTTCACATTACACTCACATTACACAATGAAATTAGGAAACAATCATATTTATAAGCTCTATGTTCTAACTTAATCTAGTTATGGATCACTTGGAAAATCAACAAGTGTCCATTTACAATGAATGACCTTTAACCATCCCACTAACTTTATTCCTATTTTAGAGCCTAGGAAACGACTCAATTATAGAGTCCTATTTTTACTAACAAAACACTATTTCTAAGTATCTCTAATATTTATTAAATATTCTAATTTAAGAAATATATTTATCCTAACTTTACATTATTTAATTTATGTATTTTTGGATTTATAATTGCCTTTATGAAAGAGGCTAACAAACATGAGTTTCGATTGACCCCAAGAAAATGAGAATTAATATAGTGATAATTCCTAATTTGAAGGGGCTTCTCTTTACCTACGTAGGGGAAGGATTTATAACAGCAAGAAAACGAAATGCAGTTGGATTTCCTTTTAAATTGAGGGTGAAAACTGAAGTGGCGGAACACAGAAAGGAACCAAGCATCTATATGACCTTCACGCTTTTGAATAAAAAGACCAGGCTTAACCAGACCTTTCAGAACAAAGGAAACCAAATTCCAGAGCAGACCTTCAAAAATCTTTGCGAAGCACAGATTTACCCTATACGCCCGGACATGACTGAGGTGCTGGAAAGGCAACTTAAGAGAATTACCAGGGACCTAACTTTCCAAATCATAACAAAATTAGCAACTAAACCCATACCTTATGACAATACTGAGATAAATATAAGGATGATAACCAGGGCTGCGAAAACAAGGTCGAATTCTGAAGTGAACCCCCTCTATCATTACATGCAAACCGTAAAAAACAAAAAAACAAACCGGAAACGACAATAGCTCTGCATGGCCGGTAAGAACTTCTGAGTTCATTGACGATAGATGAAAAAGAAAACTTAAAATTGAGACTAGAGTGATGAGAACTAGAACATACCTAGAAAACATATGCCCCCTATGCTAAAACTCCTGCTCTTTTAGATCTCCTATCACTGCTCGTGTCCATGTTACGGCTCTTGTTTGAATTAATGTTTTACAAGAGCAAGTAAACCTTTTCAATCTCCTACCCTACGTCTGACAACCCATCACGGTCTCTGCCATGCATTTATGGTATGAACCTACTTTCATTGTGATGATAAGATAGGCGTGTGCGAGGTTGATACCACCACATAGATTTTAATGTTAGACTAAGTGGTCAGCTGACACACCCACCACGTGGCGTCATCATGCTGTCGTTTCCTGTTAGGTGGCACCCCGATTGGGTATCTTCGCTGCCACTTAAATCTCTGTCTAGAATGAGTTGGTGAGAGTGTAATTCAATATTCCATATTCTAGCCCTTGGCGTGACATCCAAATGTCGGTCATTATTGCTACAGCCCCAGTTTTCTAAGTAATTTGCTGCCTCATTACCTTTTCTGCGAACATGCATTGGTATCAGATACCGGATACCTTTGATCAATAAGCTTATTTCCTGAATGAGATTCGTCATTCTCCATCTTTTACTTATATTTTCCCAAGCTGAGCCTTGTTGTAATTTACGTAAAATTCCAGTGACCATTGCCGAGTCTCCTTCTACAATTAGTCGCTGATAATTTTCTCTTTTTGCTATCAATAACGCTTGTTTTAATGTTGTCAATTCTGCTTCATTATTAGTTGCATAACCCAAATCTAGAGCATAGACTCGACAAACTTCCCCATGAGAATTTCTAAAAATCCCTCCTGCTCCTGCTTGTTCTGGATTGCCTTTTGATGCACCATCATAATTAAGCTTAATAAAACCATTCTATGGTACCTTCCACCTATCTTCTATATTTTGACAGAGGTTTATATTTCCAAAGGTTCCGATATAAAATTTCAGGTTTCAAATCTAAACTTGCAAGCATTTGAGTTTCTATACCTTTCGTCTTCCAATCATCCTCTGTCCAATTTTCCACTAAAATTGTTTCTCTCATATTCGCAATCATCTTTTGCCATATTTGGTTAATTGTTTGTTCTTCTCCTCTGAATATACGGTGGTTCCTTTCTTTCCATATGCCCCATAAAATAAATCCAATAGATAACTTCCATGCTCTATTCAATACTTCACATTTAAAACCTCCTTTGTGCCAATTATTAATAGTTTCATTTATATTTGTATTATCTCTGCCTGTTTGTCTGAAAGTCCTTGCAATACTACTCCAAAGAAACTCCGAAGTTGGGAAAGTGTTTAGAAGGTGTTCTATTTATTCATTTTCTGTTCTTCACATGTAACAAAAGGATGGTCCATACATTCCTCGCTTCTGCAGGTTGTCCCATGTAATAATTTTCCGATGACTTAATAGCCAGAGGAAATATTCTACTTTTGGCCAATGTTTTAATGCCCAAATTTTTCTCCATATCGATATTTCATTATTAATGATATTCTGAGACTGAATATGATATCTCTCCTATATAGTGAACATTCCTTTACTTTGATAACCCCATCTTAGAATATCACTTCCGACTACATTGACAATTCTCCTTGTTTTCAATTCTTTTTCAAGGTTAATCCATTGTTGTGTTTCTGGTGCTTCTGGCCGGTGGGTTTTCTCTTTCCATCTTCTCCACTGGCTATTCTGATGTTGACACCAATAATTGTTAATTAATATGGAATTTGGAGTATTTGTGAACAGGAAGATTTCTCCTAAATGAAGTCTAGTAAATAATTTTTCTCTTTGTTGCCATGAATCTTCCCAAAAGAGTGGCGTTTTTCCTTCCCTCACTTCCCAAAAGCTATGATGTCGAATTAAATTCCTGTTGATTGCTGCAAGATTCCAGATTGAAGACCCTTTCAGTACTATGTCTACTTTTAGTTTACTTGTTACGGATTGAGGCATACCATATTTTTTTCCCATATATTTTTTCATAGATCTTTCCCTCCTTGGATCCATCTCCACCTCAATTTGGCCCCCATAACTTGGTTTAAAACATATGGGTCACGCAGTCCCAGTCCCCTTTCTAATTTAGGTTTAATAAGTTTATCCCATGAAAGTAAAGCCCATTTCCTATTACCCTGTGCATCTTGCCAAAGAAACTTCTTAAACTTATTAACTAATTGGTTACAAATGATTTTTGGACAAGCTCTCCCTGATAATTGATAGAGAGGAAGAGATTGAGGAACTTATTTTAACATGATGAGTCTACCTGGAGCATTCAGAACTCGAAATGCCTAATTATGAAATATTTTCTCCACTCCTGAAATGAGATCCTTCCAGTCTTCAATTATTAATGGAGCAATTTTTAAAGGGATTCCCAAATACTTCATTGGAAAAGAACTGATTTTGAAGCCTAGCGTTTTGGCTAGAAAATTTTGAGTTGCAGTATTAGAATTGAAGAAATAAACATTTGATTTATCAGTATTAACAAGAGTGCCTGATGCCTCCATGAAAATTTCCAGGATCTTTAAAATAGCTTTTGCCTCTCTCACCGAAGCCTGACAGAATAACAGAATATCATCAACTAACTGCTGATGCATCAAGGAAAGATCAGGTCCCCATAATTTTAAACCTTTTATCTGTCCTTCTGCTAGATGAGCCTTGATTAATATTCCCAATCCTTCCACAGCTAATATGAATAGAAATGGTGATAGAGGATCTCCCTGTCGGAGACCCCGAGTTATATTAAAAGGCTGAGACGGAATTCCATTAAGTAAGATGGATAAATTAGGAGATGATATAAATGACTGAAGCCAATGCAACCATCTATCATCAAATCCAAGCGCCTTCAATACAGCTATCAAATAAGGCCAGTGAATCTGATTATTTGCTTTAGAAAGATCCAATTTAATGAGCATTCCTTTCATTTTCAACGTCTTTAGCGAGTGAATTGCTTCCTGGGCAGTAACAATTGCATCTAAAATTTGTCTTCCTTTAACAAAACCAGTCTGTTCCAGAGAAATAAACCTTGTCAAGATGGTTTAAGTCTATTTACCATGATTGTAGAAAGAATTTTGTAAATTACATTGCAGAGAGCTATTGGTCTGAAACCAACAGGACTGTCCGAATTTTCCTGTTTCGGTATAAGAGTTAAGAAATTTGCATTAAGAGTAGGATAAACATTACGATTTATCCTAGATTCTTCTACCAATTCCCAAATGTCTCGACCCATGAAATTCCAGGTGGCTTTAAAGAATTCAGCTGTGAAGCCATCCGGACTAGGAGCCTTATTCCTAGGCATATTCATTACACCTTCTTCAACTTATTCCATATTGATTTCCCATAGTAAAGCTAAATTATGCTCTCTAGAGACTACTGACGGGATGAGACTTGTTATTTTATCAATAGCAGCTTGTCTATTATGATTAGATTCTGTAAGAAAAATTCTAAAATGATCTACAAGCACCTTTTCCATTTCCTCATGTTGAAGCAGTCGGTTTTCATTTTGATCTTTTAATGAGAAAATCCTATTGTGTTGCCTCCTTTATATCATTTTTTATGGAAAAACTTTGTATTTCTCTCTCCTTCCTTTAACCACTGGATTCTAGATTTTTGCTTCCACGAAATCTCTTCTTGTTTTCTATGTTCTTCTAGGAAACTAAGTGTATTTCCTTCTTCAACTGCTAGTGCTTCTGTCCTGCCATCTAGGATCATTCTTTGCTGGATTTCTTTCATTTTATCTTTTAACCGAGTCTGATCCTGTTGAATATTTCCAAATTCTATTTTATTCCATCTTTTCATTTATGTCTTCAATTGCTTCAATCTAAGCTGAAAAGAATGCATCTTATTTCTATCTGTAATCTTATTAGTTTCCCACCAGTGTTTAGCTTTTTCCATAAATCTTGGATCTCTTAACCAAAATAATTCGAACCAAAATGGTCTATTCTTCAGAATTTATTTTGCATCTAATTATATTCGTATCAGCCAATGATCTGATCCAAGCGTAGGTAGAATCACTGCTTCATAGTAGGCATCTAGACTCACAAGAGCTTCCAAGGCTATAAAGCGATCCAACCGTGATACTATTTGATGTCTTTCTCCACGTCTGTTATTCCAATTAAACTTCCCATTCACCGTGGGAATGTCTACTAAGTGCAGATCCATCAACAAGTCTCTAAAAAGTTCCATCTTTGGATCTTCTCTTCTTATACCTCCTTTTTTTTTCTATCAAGTTTAGTATCATATTAAAATCTTCGCTAATAAGCCAATATTTTTCCTGATGCATATTATTTAAAGTCCTTATACTTTTTAAGAACTCCTCTCTTTCTCCTGGAATTGGAGGACCATAAACAGCCGATATAAGAATCCTTTCTTGTGATCCAATTTTTCTAAAATTTCCTGTTAGAATTCTCGAAAGACCCATCCATTCTTCTACTACTATTTCTGTTGGATTCCATAGAATAGCTATTCCCCCTACCGTGCCTCTGGAGTCAATTTCCATCACCTCAAAACAGGGTTTGAAAGATTGAAGAATATGTTCAAGCTTCTGTCCCGATACTTTAGTTTCTTGGATTAACATTACCTGGGGTTTCTCTGTTTTCAATCTTTCCTTTAGATATCTTTGTTTGCCTTTACTATTAAGGCCTCTAATATTCCAGGAGATTACTTTCATTAGGTAACTTTGGGTAGTTGTTGAAATACCGTTGTTAACGGTATTATCTTTCCTGTATTAATCAACATCTCTCCAACAAGTTGTATGGATTCCTGCAATGTCCTTCTACCTCTTTTCTTTGTTCCTTTGGATTGTGGGTTAGGGCTATTGGAGGCAGCTTGTTCTATTTCTTGAACTTCCTTGTGCACTTGAGATGTCAAATAGTGTTCAAAGGTTTCTTTATAAAGTTTCTTTTGATCTGCAGGAATGAACCTATCATCTAGATTCCCCCATTCATACAGAAGGCGTTTCAATACTCTTTCTTCAGCACTTAGGTCCTCTTTATTATGTTCTACATCCATAGGTGTCAGTTTCAACATACTATTTTCTTCAGTCTCAACATTTTCCTGAACTGCTTTGCGTTTTATTGACAGATTTTTCTAAGTCAAAGTCCCCTGACCAAGGCCTATGCCATCTTCCTCTGCCTTTGTAGTTGATGATTCTCCTTCTTCCTCCAAAATTTCATAATGGTTTGATGAGGGTTTTTGAACTGGTGGGTTTTGCAAACTGGCCTGGTTATGAGCATTGCTCGAGGCTTTGTTACTGCGCTTTTTGTTTGTCACTGTGATGAATCCATCTTCTCGTTGGCGGCTCTGTTCAGCATTTGAAGATCGACGATTTGGTTGCTGTTCATTTACATTTAAAGGGCATTATTTATAAATATGCCCATACTCATGGCATCTCTGACATCTAAAAGGGATATGTTCATAGTCAAGAAGCTGTGGCCAGATTTTCCCTTCATATTCTAACTCAATCATTTCAGGCAATGGCTCATAAATATTCACATATACATAGATTCTAGCAAAAGAAGTATAACGGCTATGGCGAGTAGTTTTTGCTATCTTAAATAAACTGCCTAAAGAGTTCCCTATACCTTCCAAGATATCTGGATCCCAGAAATCCTTTGGAAGGCCAAACAGCCGAACCCAGACAGGCGCTGAAAGAAATTGTTCTTGGTCTGGATTATAACAGTCCTCCCAATGTCTAAGAAAGAGCCCTACACTGTTATAAAAATATGGCCCTCCCTCAAAAATTCTTTCGTTGTCTAACAAATTAGTAAAAATTATTATAAAAAAACCCCTAGCCCCAAATTTCAGATTAATATGACCCTTGGGCTGCCATTTTATTTGTATCCATTTTAATAAATCTTTTTCTGTAGGCAAAATACCAATAAACTTACAAATTAGAGCATGATACTTCATGTAACTCCTGTATTCATCCAGTTTGGTTGCTGGAATTATAAATCTGGGTTTCTTCACTGCTCTTGGCAAGCATTGCCCCTTTGTTTTCGCCTGCCAATTTTCTCCCAAAACTGGATTTGTTCTTTGATGTGAGGTTCTAGATTGCTGTTGTCTGCTAGTCTTATCTTTGCTTGTGACATTGTGGTAGGAGGGGGTCAGTCCCCCTCCCGATGGAGCCGCCATCACCGTACCAGTCAACTTGAAGATCTGTAGCACAACTTAGTCACAAAATTTTGAAACCCTAGCTAATTTTGTTCTTCTTGGAGCTTATCTCTCTCCTTCATCCCGCTTCTTTTTTAATGTTAACCTTAGCCAAAAAGCAAAAAGTAATTAAAGGTAAATTAGACTAGTTACTTCTTAATAAGAGGAAAATGTGTAACTCATTCAATTTTTAATATAAATTATCAATAATGATAAAATATCAAAATATACAATTTAAACAATGAAAAATTATCACTATAGATTTATATTAATCACATATTTACCAAGCAATAAAATGGATTAATTAAAGTGTAAATATTTTTTCAAGTTTGAGATTTGATCGCTCTAGATTTTTGGTAGATCCGTGGTTAAAATGCGTCTATATTGATTTTACAACCTAGTGTGAAGGTGATGTGTAAGTATATCAGTCCCTCTTTAAATAAAAACAAAACATTCTCTAAGTAGAAAAGAAATGTTAGGCTATAATAAAAATAAATAAATATATGTTATGCATTTTTAATTAGTTGTCCATATGACCTAATTTCATATCAAGTAATTAAAAGTAAAAACAATTAGTGAGTAAGACGTTTAAACCTTATGCTTTTCAAAAATATTTTAATACATGATATCAACTTTATGTATATATAGAAAAAAAAATGTTAAAAGAAAACAGTTTAATATCTTATAGAATAAAATATCAAATAGGAAGTTATGAATATAATATTTTAATATGAATTAATATAAAATGGCTTAAAATACATGTTATGTAATCTCTATAACATTCAAAAACGCAATTTAAACAGTAAAAAATTACACATTGTTTTTTGAACACTAAAATAAGTTTGTAACAAAAGAAATTTGATCCCTCTAACTCATGTTAGATTCATGCTTTAGATGGATCCATGTTGGTGGATAGAACAAACAAGTAAGAAAATCTTTACACAACTCATGAGGTGTATATTAATTGGTTTGTGCGGGATTTAGTCTCTACCAAGTTTCATATTCAAATTTCATAGGGAAAAGTTGAGAATAAGAATCATCTTTAAGAGAATTAAACTATTCGAAGAAACATCCAAACTCGACGGCTTCACACAATCTTAATAATAACATCTCATTAATAAGTAAATTGCTATTCCATCTAACATTAATACTGGTTCCAACCTTATCTCAATTTAATTTTGAAAAAAAAACTCGCAAAATTTACTTCTAACAAATTTTCAATTTTCACACATTATCAATTTTCATGCTAAAAAAATCGCAAAATTTACTTCTAACAAATTTTCAATTTTCATGCTAAATAAATAAGAAAACCATCTTTGCACAAAGTTGAGGAGAGGAGATAAAAATGCAGGGTTTTCTTCGCACCTTGTTGCATTTAACTCATTTTTAATTATGTTTTTTTACTCATTTTTAATTATCTTTGAAATTCCCAAGTTGTAACTTATGGTGTGCCTATGCTAGTTGGTTGATTTACTTACATCACTAAAATAAGCCATCATTACACTGAAATTTTTAGTATAAATTTATTCCGCCAAGCAATTCGTAAAAACCTAAATGAGTTCTTCTGTTCGAATCCAGAGATTTTCCATACAATGCGAAAGGCAATGCAATGTGCTTTATTCTACACCACATCATTAATATAGGTTAAATTGTAGGTTGCACATTGCCTAAGTTCTATCACTTATTAATATATTTTTGATGTGTACAACATGAGAGAACCCAAAAGCTAGGACAATTTAAATGTGAACTTATAGTTATAGAGGGCAAACATTGATGGTGAGATATTGTTTTAAAGTTTGTATTTTTAATTAATATTATTTATGTTTTATAATTTTATTATAATTCAAATTGTGAATCCGCGGATGGCTCACTAAATTTTAAAAAATATGTTAAAATCTTTATTTAAAAATTTACATATTTTTATATTTTAAAGATATACATTTTTAAAGACGTATTTATATTTTGACCAATAAAATGATATATTTTATGTTTATTTTTTTTAATTATTATTATATTTAAAATTTTTAATATAACGCTTATATATATAGAATTTTAATATTTGTTATTATTAGAATTTTGGCTTATGTGATCTATTGAGTATCAGAATAGAATTTTTTTGGTAATAATTACATGCAAATGAATTTGGTCGAGGCCTTTAGAACCAACCAGTGTGATTCATTATGTGACTATTACCAAAAAAATTCTATTCTGATATTTGTTATTAATTTAGAAAATTGTAGGATTATTTTAATATTAAAATTTGTAATTATAGGGATTATTTTAATATTAATTTTTTTGATAATATTTATTTTTTAAATATACTGTGAATAAGTATGGTTGTGTGTGGATTTAACTAAGACATTTATAATTAGGGAGTTTCAAAAATATTAAGGTAATTTTGTAGTTTTTTTGTTTTGACCAATTTTTACCATCTGTTCATGTTAGGTCAAGCTTTTTTTAGGTTGAAGCATAATAGAACAGGGAAGGAATTGAAGCATGTCTTCACATAGTACTAGTTCTCATCTTGAGAGATGTACAAGAATTGTTTGAAATCAAGATATACACTTCAAATCATGCTAGTAGTGCAATGCTTACACACATTGATAATTTGTGACCTCTTAAAGCAATACACTCTTTGACATGGTATGTTGATACTCCACCTATCATAAAGAGAGGATTTGAAGCATGTCTTCACATAGCACTAGCTTTCATCTTGAGAGATCTACAAGAATTGTTTGAAATCAAGATATACACTTTAAATCATGTCATTAGTACGCTACTTACACATATTGATAATTTGTGGCATTTTAAAGCAATACATTCTTTGACATGGTATGTTGATACTCCACCTATCATAAAGAGCTTTGCTCCATTAGCAAGGTTTATCGACAATGGAAGCAATATATATGCAATAAGAAATGATCATCCACTTTGACCATAAACCTCTACAATTTATATAAATACAAAGCAACTTGTAAAATGACCACATTTATAAATTGTTCAAATACATTTAACATTTTTTTATCAACAATATATATATGAAAATATTATCTCAATTAACTTCTTATTATAATACTAACAGTAATTCTCACTTTTATTACAACAAAATTTCAAAATTAAAATTAAAAAATACAGCAATATAAACATAATACAAAATATAATATTGAGAACTATATCTTAAATAACAAAATTTTGTAATATACTCACATAGTCATTATCTTAGATAACAAAATTTCGTAATATACTCACATACATATGACTATTAAATAAAATAATGTATAATAAAATATTTCAATATTTCAATCACTAAAACATTTATTTCATATCACTAAGGCATTTATTTCATATCACTAAAACATTTATTTCATATCACTAAGGCATTTTTTTTTTTTTTAAAGTAAATTGAAAAAGAGAAAGTGATCAATATCATAATGGGTCCATGAAAGACACTAGGAATGTTTGTGTACCTCTTTGATCCAATTCTCACATCAACTACAGCGTTTGGAGTGGAAGGTAAATTGGAAGGTGTGTTTCATATCACATGAGCTCATGAAAGGTGTACCGTGATGATCCTTTGAATGAGAAAGCAAATTAGAAAGAAAGTGGGCTCCTTGTTCAAGAAAGATGGTGGTAAGAAAAAATCATATTTTGGGATATTCAAAAAGGCAATGTCACCACTTGGAGACAACCTTTACCATTTTAGGGGATGTGATATGTGCTAAGTTGAGAAGTTCAAAAGCTGCTTTTAATGAATCTTTAAGTGATGATTTTCAAACGGCATCCATAGTTTATTTAATTCTTTAACCTGTAACCTCTGTATTCAACTAATCTAATTATTTCCTCTCATTCTAATCATGGAATGGAATAAGCATACAATGCTTATGTACCATGGTGCGTGAACATTAAGTATTTTCAGGAATTAAGTACGTGTTTTTATAAATACTTTTCAATGAATGAGAGTTTATGTAAAAGAAAGTGATTGCTTTGAAAATTGTGTTTTTTTAATGTTTTTTATTTATTATAAAAACATAATATAATATAATATTATGTTGAATATTTATCTATTAATTATAAAAACATATTTTACAATTATAAATTTGTTATATAGAGAGAATTTAGTGAAGTTATTTTGAAATAATTTTAATATTTGTAATTTTTAAGTTTGAAATTTATTTATTTATTTATTGGGTAAGATTTTGATGTATAAATAAGAGTAAATAAATTATTTTTCTAATTAGTTAAAAAAGATTTAAAATGGAGTAATAAGTTACTTTCTTAGTATGGATCTCTTCCTTTTGTATAACTTAATTTCATTTAATTCAACATCACACTCAACTCTACTTCATATTCAACATCACACTCAACTTTACTTCATATCTCTACTTCATATACTTCATATTAATATAGAGGATTTTTCATTTTAGTGTTTTTACTTCTTAAAGATTTGGCATTATTATAAAGCTTAGTTTATAATAACAAAAATGGAGTAATAAGTGAAAAGTTACTTTCTTTGTAAGGATCTCATTTTTTTTTTACAACTTAATTTCATTCAAGTCAACATCACATTTAATTTTAACTTCATATTAAGATAGGGGTTCTTGAATTTGTGTTTTTACTTTTGATAGATTTGACATTATTATAAAGTGTAGTTTAGCTTGTTGTTATGGGCTTTTTGTAAATAATGGTAGAAACCACATTTCTTCTCAATGATAACTATCATGATTTTAACAATTGAAAAGGTATAAAATATTAACCAGTGGTTTCATTCTTAGAAATTATGTGGTTTAGTAGAGAGGCTTATTCTATAACCTAGTATAAGAGTGATGTGTAATATTTTTTGTGCTCAATATGAAGTCCCTTTTAAAATAAAATAAAAATATTATCTAATATAAAAGCAATGTCAGCCATAATAAAAAATAAAAATGAATATGTTATGCATGTTTACTTAGTTTTTCATATGACATAATATAATTTCGTGTTAACTAATTCATTTTAATATCATCTTTAGAAAAAACATAAACATATATGTATATATATGAACCACAATAAAATGTCTCGGGGGGGGGGGGATGGAAGGGGGGGCTCAATTAGCTAATCCGAGAAATGTGAAATCGTTGAAACTCGAAAGACCCAGGTTCAAATTCCCCCTGTTGTCACCTCGAATATAGGGAGGACAACATATCGTAGCTCCCTAAAGGTTTACTGGTAGTTACGTGTCAGGCTAGCTGTTGGGTTCCTCTAGGTCACAAAAATAATAAAAAATGAACCATAATAAAAAATTTCAATGTGCAAAGAGAAGAAGTAATTGAAAGGAAAAATATTTAAAGTAATATTGAAATGTATTTAAAAAATATTTTTTGAGGAGAGAGATGGAGGTTACAAACTACGCTAGGGTCAGTTTTATTTCTCTCTGTAGCCCTCTGCATGGTGCCACCATTGCTCCCTCGTCCGCGTGATGCTATGCAGTTTAGCATTGTTGGACAGCGAAGACACTCTTAACCTATTGGGTAACTTTCAAAGGGAGATCGTGGCATACCATCCCACAGAAGGGTACATTCCCCACTTCTCTACGCAGACTCCCCTCAAAGGTAAGTCATTGTTCCATTTTGGAAAAATCACTCATGGGTTGGATCTCTATGATCTTGCAGAGAAGCAACAAAGCTTTGAAAAGGCGCACAGTGCACAGATCCATGGTGGGAGACACTACAAGGAAAATACACTCTAGCAGATGTTTTTGAGGAAACCCTTATAAAAATAGCCCATATATCCGTTTGTAGCAAAGGTCACTAGAGGAGTTTGGTGGGTGGAGGTTTTTGCGGATGTTTTTTTTTACGATGCGTTTCTCATCATAAAATGCACCAGTGCGTTTGATCCGGATTTTTTTGAAGGAATGCAACAGAATACACATATAACCATAAACATAGAGATGCAACATAAATAATGCTTCCTTTTATTAATAAAAAATGACTTAAATGTGCTTACAGACATAATGTAAATAAACAACTATGGCACTAGTAGGCTTATCTTTGAGAAGAGATGTGGCGGCTACAAGCCTATGAACTGTGTTACAAAAAAAATGACTGAAACTTGCTTAGAGGAATAATAGAAATGAGTGGGCGAGGGCACTAGTAGTGTATCCCTAAGAATAGATGTGATGGTTACTAGCCTCTCCACTGTGTTACAATAAGGCTCGAAGGCCTATTTATTGTTGAGAAACAAAGCAAAATCTGCAACGTCCAAAAACCTAACCCTAGGAGATGAAGCGCCAAAACTGTGGGTCTCGTTTGGGTTAATTGGTGTTTCAACTTCCTGGGGACGTAACTTTGGCATCTGATCTTCATTTAACGCGCTCAATAGCTCGTTAAAAATATCTATCAAGGAGTACAACTTTTGGTGTGAGAAACATCGGTCCATGGACCCATGTTTCTCTCGGTTTCCCCAAAAAATGTTGTTTAGGGCCTCAAAACGACTCCGGAAGTTCAGGACCCGAAAAACTGCTAAAAATAGTAAGTTGTGCTAAAACTGCTAAAGAACTGATGGCGGGGGTTCAAATGGAATAGGTGGGCGGCCACCAATATCCACATGGATCATTAGTTCCCCAAAACGGCTCTGGGAGTGTCGGACCCGAAAACATGCTAAAAATAGTAAGCTGCTGGAAGTGAAAAGCTGAAAGAATTAATGGTGCGGGTCCAAATGGAATAGGTAGGAGACCACCGATATCCACATGGATCATTCCTCCCTCCTTAGGAAGCAATGGTATCTATTGCATTAAGTTCCTCCATGGGGGGGGGGGGGGATTCTACTGAACTTGGTACTGGATTTGTCCAGGATGTCGCGAACCTATTGGCAGACGTGCTGGATGTAGATGTGCCATCGGTGGGCAACCGTTGAAGGATCTGGGCAAATTTATCCATCATCGCGTTCCTATTTTTCTTGAGGGCCTCCTCGAGCAAGATTTTGATAGGATCTCCTGCTCTCTCGTATTTCTTTCCTTCCGCAATGGGGGGTCGTCAGGGTTTGCGAGGCTGATCTTGCAACGGGTCAACCAGATCGAGCCCGAACTCCTTATACCCTGACCGCGTTAGGGACATGCAAAGAAAAACAGAGAAAGAACAGACCTACTCTGATACTACTAATCTGGATTTATGCAGGAACACAACATAATACACATATAACCATAAACACAGAGATGCAACAGAAATAATGCTCCAATTTATTAATAACAAATGACTCAAATATGCTTTAATAGAAATGAATAGCTAGGGCACTGGTAGGCTTATCTCTGAGAAGAGATGTGGCGGCTACAGGTCGTTGAACTGTGTTACATTGAGGCTCGGAGGCCTATTACAGACATCATGGAAATGAGCGGGCGAGGGCATTGGTACCGTATCTCTGAGAAGAGATGTGATGGCTACATGCCCCTCAACGTTTTATGCAAAATGCACTGGTGTGTACTATAAATTGGCGCACCGAAACACATTTCTCTCCATACAAACCTGCCTGGTGCGTCTAAGTACTCTAGTGCACAGGTTCTCTATGTACAAATCGACCTGGTGAATCTCTATAATCTAGTGCACCGTAACAATGTGCGGTGCGCCATTGATAAAACCGCCCGGTGCGTCTCAAAATCGAGTGCACCGACAAAGGGTTAATTTAAAAAAAATTACCAATCGTAAAAACCTCATTTTTACTTGTTCATTACTCTAGACCTCTCAAGCACCGATGTAAGTTTGTCTTTTGTGAGGTTCCCTGCCCCGCATTGCTGTCGTCCATTGCGCACTGTGTGGAGTTTGAATTTTCGAAAACGGTGGGCAAATTTGTTTTTTTGGATTCCTCAACAAAGGATCCTCCTCGACGCGCAAATGTACAGGTAATCTACTTATTTCTCAATAACTAGACCTTTTAGTGGATTAAATTTTGAAATTAATAGTTAAAAAAAAAAAATTATGTGCGGTGCATTCGATTCGTTCAGCTTGCATCTTTAGCGGTGCTGCCTGTAAATTTACAAGCTGCACCGTGAATGGTGTTAATGTAAATTGCACTAAGTTCCGATGCGGTACCAAGAAAATGTGCACCATTAAAATTTAAAAAATAACATGGCAGTGTAGTCACTATAGGACCGCACTGTTGACTAAGTGATTTTGTCAGGAGGGCGATGCATTGACCAAACTAACTACCCCGAGGTGGACAGTTTGGTCAACGCACTGCCTGCTCGACAACATTACATAGTCAACAGTGTGGTTGTTTATAGGACCACATCATTGACCATTTATTGTTGTTGGGTGGTGCGTTGAACAAACCGCACAAAAATATTTCCTGGTTGGGTGGTGTGCGAACACTTTTCATGCGCACCAAACACGGTCTGTCATAAAGAAGTACGCACCGGTAACGGTGCGTTACTGTTTTTTTGGGCACACCGAGTGTTTTTTTTTTCAATAATATATATATATATATATATATATATATTTGTAAATACATTTCTCATTTAATAAAAAATAAATTATTTAATATGTGAATCATTCAGCGATGTCAACGGAGAGAGAAAAGGGAACAATAAGAGCATATGGAGGAATGCTATAACATGATTCAGTTGTGGGAGGCACGGGAGATGGAGATAATTTTGTACCCTCACCCTATTATGAAATCCACCCAGTTTCTCCTAAGGGAGGTAGGCCTCCTCAAGTTCTACGAGGAAGTTGCATTCTTGAAGGGGCACAGTGGATTATTGGGACAAATCTTCGAAAGCCCAAGGAGAGCCAAGCTCACCAAGTCATCATCATCAACAGTAATCCCCACACTTCCCATTTCATCCCTACAGTGGACAAACTTCGTGAGATATTTTGGAATACTGTCGCCCTTCTCCATTTTTATTTTTCTGAGCTTATCTTTCAGCGCCAACTTCCTCTAGTCGCTGCTGCTTTGGAAAAAATCTGTCAAAGCCTTCCACATTGCAAATGGAGTGGCTTTCCCGTGAAGGCTTGACACAATATGGTCCTTCAAACCTTCCAATAAAATTCTTCTTGTCTTTTCTACCTTCTTTTTCCATGCGTCAAGTCCTGAAGCATCGCTAGAACCCGGCTTAGGAACATCGCTATTGATGAACTCCTTCAGTCTATTATCTTCCAGCACCACCTCCATCCTATCCTTCCAGGCTATGTAATTAGAGCTGCCGTCAAGGGAATACTCCAATCGCAACCCATTGAAAGACATTTCAATGAATACTCAACTGTCGCACCAAGAAATTTCTACATCAAATTCGAATTGTCCACCAGCACAAAACTCAACAATTATTCACAATTTCAATCTCCAGTGATCAAAACTGCCCCGATACCATGTATAAATTTATTAATATTGATGTATTACCAGATCCTCCTGATCTCACAATATTTATCTTCTTGCAAAATACATAATCCTTCCACTAATTAAACTTGCGGAAAATTAAAACTCAATTGCAAACACATGTGAATAAATTCAGTCGCACATAACACAGTTTTTTAACGGGAAATTTTAAAGCTAAAAACCGAAACTATCATATTATGTATATCAATGGAATCATGTAATAATCTCATACAAATATTAGTACATCAAGCTCTCAGTACAATCAATAATCATTACACACTGTCATGCAGAAATTTGCATCTCTATGCACCAATTTCTCGACACTTGATAGCCTGCCTCCACTACGCAATCCCTGCTGAAGAAGATCTCTGAATGAATTCGAATTGGCCTTGCCTTGACTGCGCAATCCTCATTGGAAACTCCAATGTGTGTCTTATGCATTGAATGAATCACTATAGTCACAACGAATAGCCCATCTCACCCTTTCACCTATCTCTCCACTGGGTCTCCACTGGAACTGACATGCACTGTAGTTAACTGTTGTATTTGCTCAGTTGTTAGTGAGTTATTAGTTGTGAATTAATTTACTAATTAATTCACTTAACTCTCACTAGTGTATCTTTTAGTTAGACTAGATACAACTAGCTCAACTGAGTTTAACTCCATTAACTGAGTTAAATTGAATAACAAATCCTGTAACTACTCTTCCAACTCTGTCATAACTTTGCCACTTCAGTTCTAACTGAGTCCTCCATGCATGAACCACCAGTAAACCCTATCAATTGCATAATTCCTTTATCCCACGGATTTTCCAAATCTGTTCACTGAAATAAAGTGCTCCAAGATAATAAGTTGATGTTTATTGTCAGATTATTATTAAGAGCTAATAATAATCGACATTCATCTATTTTTAGATTGACGATCTATAAAAAAACTTCGCCCAATATTCTAAAAACAGAATTTCATCTATTTTTCACATTTGACCAACCATCTACAAATATAATCCTACAACTTATAGAATATGCTCACCATGTATAAAAATAGACATAAACCTAAAAATAGCCTGCGGGCCCCACTTAGTGAAGGTGCTTAATTTTCACTAAGCTCATCATCTTGTTGAATCTCAACACTAGATCCATTTGAGAAATGGAGCATGGAATTCATTGGGCCCATTGATCCCCCAACATGGTAGAAGAAGTACATCATTGTGTGCACTCAATACTTGACCAAATAGGTTGAAAAAAGGTAATGAAAGTAGTAACTGAGCATAAAGTGGCTAAATTTTTATGGGAGAGAATCTTCTACAAGTTTGGTTTTCCAAGGGAGTTGGTCACTAATAAATGGGAACAATTCACCTCAAATTTGATTGAAGATATCATGGATCAAAACCATATCAAGCATACAAAATCCATTTCCTATCGTCCTTAGGAAAATGGGCAAGTGGAGGTCACCAACATAGCCTTAGAGAATAGTTTTACCAAGGTGGTCAATAGTAGCAGGAGGGATTTGCAAAACTGACTTGTAGAGTCCACTTGGGCCAACAATACCACCTAGAAAACCATTGCTGGATTCAACCCATTCGAATTGGTATATTGAAATAAAGCCTAGTTTTCCATTGAATTCAACTACAATACCTTGAGGATGAAAGGACAGTTGGATTTGGATCTCACTACAACAAACCAAGAAAGGTTTCTTCAACTCAATGACTTGGGTGAGTTCATATTTTAGGATCTCCTACACATTGAGGTAGTCCATCTACAAATAAATATCTAGCATGACAAACACGTTAGGGAGAAATATTTTCAAGAGGGTGATTGGGCCCTCATGTATGATTCAAGGTTCAAGCATTTCGAAGGGAAGTTAATGACAAGGTTGTTGGGACCCTATCTAGCGGAAAATTTTTATGAGAATGGATCTTTCCAATTAAGAACAATTCATGAGGAATGCATTCTCTTGTTGGATAATGGTTATTGATTAAAGTTATACACAAGGCCTCTATCAAAAGAGGAGTTTAGTATTTCAATAAGAAAGGAGTTGAATGTAATTGGAGGTCTCACAACCCTCGATTCATCCAGCCTCTAATTGTTATGGCATACAAATTACTTATGTGGACAAAATAAGTCTCCCTAGATTCAATGATTAAATCTAGTAAAAAATGTAAAAACTAATAAATTTTTCTTGAGTTCATTCCTATAAGTTGAATCATAAGAAATAATGGCAGAAGATTAAATCCATACCTTTCAAACGAAATTCCTGATGAAGATCCTCACTACTGTTTGAAGCAACTCCTCAATGCTCAAAATCCAGACCTATAAACATAGTAACAACAAAATATAAAATTCATATGATAGATAAATGACTAAATAAAACCCATACTAGTGATCAAGGAAACTAGTTCCTGTTGAAGCCCCGAAAATCGGGTCTACAACAAGGGGGATACCCACCCGGTCCGGACCTTGGTTAGCAGCTCCTTTTCCGTTTGGTGTAGTGGGTCCGACTGGGGATAATGGGACTAGTTCCCCAATATGTGTGTGTGTGTTGAGAATATATATTTCTTTCTCTAAAAATGTTCCTAAGTGAAATGATTTTATTCTATTTCTAATCTAATTATATGCAAATTGTATTCTAATTTAAACAGAAATATCTAATTCTAAACTAAACCCGGGATGTAATCTTATTTATGCGATCTAAAATAATTTCAAATAACAACTGATAAAAAATATTATTCAACTTCTATAAGAAAAGAATTCAATAAAGATGAACCACTTCATATAAAAAGTTAGATGAAACAGTTGTGGAAAACATATCGCATAATAAGTTATTCATATACTAAGCATAAATAAATGGTTATCACCGTACAGAAGTGCCAAATGATAACTTAAGAATTCAAGCATCAATATATAAATAACTGAAAATAAATATTATTTAATATAGAAGCAGAAATAGTTAAGAGATAAAAGTACCATTTATAACTGGTTCTACTCATGAGCTAGAAGCAATAATGATTTATCTCTTCCTAATCCAACATCTACTAAGAGTAAAGAAATGCAACATCAGTAGCAGATATTAGACATAGATATCAATAAATCTTGTTCCATTCATTCATCAAAACCTCCTCTGAGGGTGCAGAAGTGAATGTTCTGAGGACAAGTTTTTGACAAATTTCAGGGCCCTTCTCTAAATGCATGAGAAGGGTTTAAATACTACTAGCTAAATCTAATTATATTTTATTACAAAAATTTAGGATTCGGTTTAAATGACCGTCATTTTTCTAGGAAGAAAATAAGTAAAATTAACACTAAATCTAAAATTAAAATTAACAACTAACTACTTATGACTTTGGTCTTTGAATTTGCAAGCATCTAGCATTGATTTGAGAAGAGGAGGCTGGCCAACTTCAGATTTTAATTGTCCCAAAAAAACAGAATCGACAAGTGTTGGCGCGATCTTCTCAGCAGAATTAATGATGCAATTAAGAGCACTGCATTGACTGTGTGGTTTTACTAGATATGTCCAGTAAGAATCCCAATTTAATCTTGTTAATCCTTGAATTGATTTTTCCTTTTCCTCAGTTTTCTGTTTCCACTCTGTTTGCAATTGTTGGGCTTGTGGTAGATATCCTGGAATAGTTTCTGAAATCAAATTAACTTTGTGCAAATTTTCATTTACACAATCAATAATGTTGCTTGCTGCTGTAGCTTCTTTCTCTGTTGCTTTTTCTGCTTCTCTGATCTGGGCATCCCATTTATTGAAGAGAATTTCTTTATGACTGTCATTGATGATTGGTGCTCCTGCTCTTTTTCCTTCCTCTGTCTTTTTCCATGCCAAATAATTAGTAACTCTTTCGTTAGTTAAATCATAATCATGTCGTAATTCTATGACATGATTAGTTATTTTATCACTTTCTTGACAAAAAGAGTTCCATTGCGAGATTTTCTGGCATAATATATCTTGTTGTTGCAGTAGTTGATTATTCAAAGAAATAGATTCTGAGATGAAATCTATAAGCTTGGGGTTGTCTTTATGCATCTCTTGCATAATCTGTATTTGCATTTCTTTTTCAGCCAAGATTTTCTGATATCCAATCTGCATTTGCTGAAACTCTTGCTGTAATTTTTCAAATTGTCTTTGTACTTCATTATTGGCATGTGCTTGTCGCAATTGTTGTTGCAGAACTTGTATCTGATCCTTTTTTTCATTTAATAACAGTTGTACCTTAGATGCTTTGTCAATAGTAGTGGAGGCATAAGCTCATGTAATCTGAGATAATTTAGTAAGGTTTTCAGTGGGATCCGTAGTAGGATCTTTCCATAAAACGTCCAATTGTTCTGCATCAGTAGAGAGCACACTTTCTAATTTTCTTTTCTTTCTCTGCTTCCTTACTACAACTTTATGTTGTGGGCTATAAAATATATCTAGAGGTGGAATCTCCTCTATTTTAAGTACAAGCTCGGAGGAAGGAGTAATGGGTATATGTTCTTTCTTCTGTGACATTGCCACTTATTTCTGTAATCAAACCTTTTGCTGTTTGTACAGGAGTTTGTATGTTCTGTCCTTCAACATTAATCAAATCATTAAATGATTCCCATTATTTATCTAACTGAGTGCCGATGGATGTTTGATGTACATTAAGAGGTGGAAGATTCAACTATGGGGTAGTTGAAGTCTGTTGTTGTGAAAGCTCTTTTGTTTGAGCTGTATCCTTGACTGAGCCTTCACTTTTATCCTGATCAGATTTTTTAGAATGTTCAGAAATTTCTTTGTCAGACTTTGACTTAGACCTTTCTGAATATGAGCTGCCACTGAGACTGACACTAGGAGTCGGTTCCCTTGCGGGTTCCAAGAGAAAATTATCCAAAGGAATAGTGGTCAATCTTCTTTCTCTGTATACTTTAAACTCTTGAAATTCTTCTGGGGAGAACCGTGTTTGAGCTAAATTCAAAATGTCTTTAAATGAACATTTTTCTTGAAACATATCATCAAAAAGATCTTCTTCTCCATAAAATACTCTTACTTTGACAACAGTGGTGAAATCCTTGACAATGCCATATGGATCAAATAGCCTTCTCGGAAACTTAAACAATTTTAAACAAGTAACATTGCTTACTTCCTTAAATGCGTGACCAATATCAAATAATGAAAATGCTCCGCAAGACACAGGAAATTGTGGCCAGATGGCTTTCTTTTTATCCTTTAATTCTTTTGTCAAACCTCAGTCTCCACAGGTTTGATATGCAATTTCCCGAGCTATGAGTTTATCTGAAACATACTTGGGAAAAACATGAGGAGAAGAAAAGCTCCCAAAAACCCTCACATAAGTAAACAGTTCTTCTCCAAACCATCTTGCGACAGGGAGAATGTCTACTTCTGATTTAGGAGACAACCTTGGAGCATCCTTATTATACAAAACTCTATATAGTGGCAACATTATGCCATGGAAAATCTTGTAAAAATGAGGAATGAATTTTGACTCCCACAATTCTTTGTGATAAACATGGATGGGCAGGGGATCCTGAATTTTCCATTGCCAACCCATTAAAGGGAACTTAGAAACAAAGCAGATTGAATCCATAACATAGGCAGATAGATAAAAAGGAGGATAAATCCTCTGAGAGACAGTATGTTTAGACCGATAATTGAAAATAGCCATGGGTAAATTATCAGACAATATTTTAGCCCAATCTACAATGGTAGCGTTGACAACAGTATTTAATAAGGGAAGCCATTCAGGCAAAATATTATTAATGTCAGGCTTTCCAAAAAGCCTACATAGCATAGCAGCAGCAAAACAATATGGAGAAGTGAGTGAGCCAGTACTGTACATACCATGTTTATCTTTCTTCAATGGTTCATCTCTTCTAGACCATTCCTTGGTGCATTCCGCCAAATTGGCATTTTCCTTGGCAAATTTCTCCATAAATTGTTTGTTGTAAGTTTCCTGAGGCTCCGGCAAATGATACATAAGCCTCAAATATTCTGGAGTGAATGACCCGATGAGCTCTTGACCTTGAGTTTTGAACTATCTGTCTGTGATATTAGTGCTATCCAGCACCCATTTTACCATGTCTGTATATGGAAGAATTCTTGGTCTTGCTGCTATCCGGTGTAAAAATGAACAAGCCAGTTCTGTAAGAGATGCTTTAGAAGAATTACTTGAGCCAGCGGTAACTGAAACATCCATTACCCTTGGGTTCTCTTCTTCAAGCAAACTAAAAATACCCTCCCAAGTGGTGATACTAGCGTCCTTGTTGTAAGCAGTGTCTGCGTACAAGGATGCCATCTCTTTGCTTTCAGAACTCGAAGCTTTCTCTTTCTTTCCCATAATACTCTAAATATTGCTTTGTATAGTCTCTTGTTCTTCGCGCCTGCAGTTTTCACGAATTAAGTGAGAATAATGATATGAGAAAGGTGACGGGATAGTTTTAAATGCTGAAGGCATATGAAATATATTATTTTAACGTGAAATAACCTTTCAATCAAAACAAAATCCTTTTCATTAATAATTGACAATCCATTCATTAATTTGACATCAAAGTGCATAAGGGATATCGATTTATGGAAAGATTTTCTTCGTACAACGAGCTTTTAGAATGTGCAATCTTGCGATCTGCGATTTGCTTTGCAATATCGCAAAATCGTAATATCTCAAATCGAAAATCAGAAAATCCGCGTCATCGCCATATCACAAATCGCCACTTTCTGAAATCGCAATCTCGTAACATCACGAAATCGCAGTATCGCGAAATCACAATATCGCAAAATGTGTCATGTGAAAAATATCCGTTAATATGTTTTCTGCGATATGCGATTTGCGATAAATATTTTAGTGCGATGTCATTGGATCGCGCTATCGCAATTTCGAAGATTCTGCTTTGCTCAAGATATATTCTACTTTTTTGCGATGAATGCGATATTTCCTTCAAAGAGAGATTTTATTCTAGTCTATCATAAACTTAAGTTTATTTAAAGATTTATTCAAAGAATTTTCTTAAGTTAATGATAGTAGTTTTTATTGAAAATGAAAACAAACACCAATAAATTTTTTGGATTTTTAAACTAAGGGTCCCCATTTATTTAGTATTATTACTAATACTAAATAAAAAGGGGGGTTGTTGTTGGCCACAAAAATTGATGATTCACTTGGAAGAACCAGTTATCTCTACTTTTCTTTTGGATTTTTTAAACTTTTTCAAAACAGAAAATTTTCCAGAAAATCAAACTTTATTATAAAAAGACAAAGTATATTATGCTTTAATCTATGAATGATATTTCATTTCTTCTATGATCAACTTTGACTATTCACTTCCTCAAGCTAGTCCTTGTATCTACATCAGTCATTACTTGGTTTAAAAAGATAAAAACAAAAGGCTTCTCTGTAAATCAGTTTTTAAATATGCTCATTTGTCGCAGGTGGAGCCACTGCTGCCAGCAAGCGTCTATAGCCTCGACAGGGTTACCTGTTACCCAGCAATGATCCTGTGTCCTACTTAGAGAAATATACAATTTTCAAAGAGAAATCCATATTCACACTTATTTCTTTTTATTTTCTTTTTTTTATCCTTAAAGAACAATGTCTTGGTTTGGTAGCCAATTTATGACAGTGCCATTCACTTGATTTATAACTTTGTTGAACAAGCTGGCTCGTGATGAGACCCCTTGTCTTTCGATTGCAATAATCTTGAGTCATTGCCCTGTTGTGATATGTACTATTGGCAAAGTCAGCAAGATTTAATATCTATGATCATGATAAGTCGGCTCGTGATGAGACCTCTTACTCTTTAAGTTAAAGTGTATCATTGGATTATTCTCTGAACTTTGTAATTTTCTAGGTGGGGAGGAAGTCATTGTTTCCTTAAGATAGCTTTGGATGAAAATAATAGAGTTTTTTGAAGATAAATTTTCTACAGAGAATCTTCATTTTGTTATAGATACTTTTCATTGAACTGATATAAAACATCTTCCTGCTAGAAGTTTTTTTTCATCAAAATTTTCAAAGTTGAAACTAGTATCATTTCTAGACTAAAGCTTTTAACTGTATCTTTGAATAATAATGATCAATATTCTAAAAAGAATTCTATTTATATAAGTGAAGAAATAAAATCTAAAAAGAGAACTTGTATCTTTTCCATGAATTCCAAATGTAACCATTAACAACTAGTTTTATTATAAATAAAGAAAACTAATCTACAAAATAGAAGAATGATCTCCTATGGAAAATATTTTTTAAGGATCTGTCCATTAACAGGTAAAGATTATCTTTTCCCTGTTAAATCCCGTAACATGAAAATATATGGACCTATGATCTCTACAATTTGAAAAGGACCAAGCCACATTTGTTGAAATTTCGTATGTTTTCCTTTTTTTTCATGAGCCTTGTCCCATTTTAAAACTAGATCTCATATCTGAAAATCCTTTTTGGTTATCATGTTTGAATCAAAAGAAGCTTTCACTAATGCTTGATGATGAGCATGAGTTACTTTGGCTTTTTTTCGTTGTTCTTCTAACTTAATTATTTCCATCTACCTTAATTGTAAAGAAGAAGTTGGTGCTTCATCAATATATTGGACTAAGGCTAGAGAAGGAATCGCTAGATGAGTTGGAAGAACCACTTCTCTCCCATAAACTAAATTAAAGGGAGAAGTGCGAATAGAAGCCTTCTGCGTTATTCGATCTGCCCATAGGGCATATATTAAAGACTTATGCCAATTTTTATGATTTTGATCAATGGTTCGCTTGATTATTCTGATTAAGTTTTTATTTGTGGATTCAGCTAACCCATTTCCCTATGGATAATAGTTGGAAGAATATTTAAGTTTGAAACCTCTCTTGAGTGCAAATTCAGTCATAGCATTACCAGAAAAATATGATGCATTATCAAACATTAAAGCAGAAGGTAAACCAAACCAAGTGATTATGAACTGATCTATAAATTCGATGATATGTTCAGCATTAGCAGTCTTGATAGGGACTGCTTCTACCCATTTCATAAATAATCAGTTGCTGTAATGATATACCTATGTTGCTTAGAAGGGTGAGGAACGATCTCACCTATTATATCCAATCCCCATTGATCAAAAGGTTGCTCGATGTTGACTGGTTGTAATGGCAATGATGGTTTCTTTTGTCTTCCACCTGCAGTTTGACAAATTTGACATTTCCTTGCATAGTGATGTGAATCTTTGAATAATGTGGGCCAGTAATAGCCTGCATGGAGGATCTTATGTGCAGTAGCATCTCCAGCATAATGTCCACCTGTTGGCCCATCATGAAGTTCCTGCAAGACCTTTTCAGCGTCAGATTTCTCCAGACATCTAAGAAGAACATAATCATAATTCATCTTAAAAAGAACATCATTCACAAGCTGATATTGTTTAGCCTTTAACCTTAGAGCTATTTTCTTGGTGTGATCGAGATTTGGAGGAGCATATCCATTCTTCAGATAAAATATGATATCAGCATATAATGATTCAACATCGTTTAGGCTTACCTCATATATTTGTATTTCTTCATATGGTTTTTCAGAGATAAGTGATGCTCCAGCTACTATTTTGCAAAAGCCTTGACCTCTTACAATACTTTCTGGTTTGATTTCAACATCATATTCTTGTAAGGCAGTAACCCAATTGGCTCTTTTCTCACCCACATATTTTTGGACTAAAAGATTTCTTACCGCTGGAAACTGTACTATGATTTTTGTATGGGTTTTAAGTAGAAAGGGTCTGAAATATTTAATTGCTTTGAAAACAGCATATGTTTTTTTCTCCACATATGAATAATTCAACTCAGCTCCCTATAAATTTGAACTGAAAAAGGCAATTGGAGCTTCTACTTTGTCTTGATTTGCTTGAGTGAGTATCGCAGCATAAGATTTATCAGAGGCAAATGTGTACAAAATAAAAGGATCGGAAAAATTTGGAGTTGCTAAAGATGGAGCATTAATAATTGCTTGTTTGATCAGATTGAATGCCTCATATTCGTCTTTGCCCCACTTGAAGTTTGAATTCTTTTTAATCATTGCTTGCAAAGGAGATACAATTCTCGAAAAATCTGGCACAAATCTCTTTACAAAATTAATTTGGCCAAGAAAAGATTGCATAGCTTTCTTGTTGTGAGGTAATGGTATTTCAGAAATTTCTTTGATTCTATCAGGGTCAATATGAATTCTAGATTTTGATACTATGAATCTAAGAAGTTTTCCTTCACTTAAAGAAATTTGTTTTTTTTCGAATTAAGTGAAATTCCATACCTTTGACAACGTTGGAAGATCTGCTTCAAATCTCTAAGATGATTGCTTCGTTTTTTGGAATATACAGTTATATCATCCAAGTAAATTACCACTGATTTGTTAACTAATCCCTTCAAAGCAATGTCCATGGCTCTCTGAAATGTGGCACCAGCATTGATCAGACCAAAAGGCATCTTTTGATATGCATAAGTGCCCCATTTGGTTCTGAATGTAGTTTTCAATTGATCATAAAGATGGGCTAACACTTGGTTGTAACCAGAGAAACCATCTAAGAAAGACATTAGTTCTGATCCTGCAACTGCCTGCAATATTCGCTCCATAGGAGGCAAAGGAAAATTATCTTTTTGGCAGGCTTTATTAAGATTTCGAAAGTCAATAAAAATTCTAATGTCTCCGTTCTTCTTTCTAACAGGAACCATATTGGAAACCCATTTAGAATGTCGAACGGGAAAAATAATTTTGGCTTTCAATAACTTATTGAGTTCAGATTTGATCTGATTTTCTAAATTAGGGTGGATCTTTCTCAACTTCTGTTGGATAGGTTTTTCATCATTGATCATTGGGATAGTATGTTGGATGATATAAGTGTCATAAGTTTTGAGTTCATCATAATTCCAGGCAAAGACACTTTTCTATTGTTTCAAAAGACGGACATACGCTAATTTTTCCTCAGAAGCTAGGCCAAGGCCTAGCTTGATATTCTGTGGTTTGGCATCAGTTCCTAGATTTACTAATTCATAATTCAAAGTTGAACTTTGCAGTTTTGAATTGGTAGATCTTTTAAATCATAAAGGTCTTCTTACTTGACTACTGACTTTGGCATAGCATTATTGGTGCTATCTTGGAGCAATTTCCTGTCATGTTGGTATTCATCTATTATCTGATTGGTGTAAGATCCTTCATATGTGAGAAAATTTACAATATCAGGATCATCATTGAAAATCCTCCAATTGGTAACGTTATCAGGAATCGAGGGTCTAAAGATTAATTTGATTGAAAATCGATCAGGACTAAAATCTTCTGCATGAATGAGCTTGGAAGCTACATTAGCTAGGAGATCTGAACTAGCATTCTTAATTCTGGGAATTGATGAAATATTAAATGCTATAAAATGTTCAGTCAGATCTTGGACTAAATATTGATAATGCTTTAAATGACTTGATAAACAATGTATAGTATTGCATACCTGTTTAATTAAAATTTCCGAATCTCCGAAAACTTGTAGATATTTGATGTCTAATCCGATTGCTTTGCATAATCCTTGGACTAAAGCCTCGTATTCTGTGGTGTTATTAGTGCAATCAAACTCAAGTCTACAAGTTAACATAATTTTGTTTCCCTCTGGACTAACCAAAACGCATCCTGCTCCTGCTCCTTCATTAGACTTAGAACCATCAAAAAATAATTTCCAAAATAAAGATTTATTTACAGGAGTATCTACAAAATTAATACTTTTAGAACTATCTGTTTGAGAAAAATTTTCTATTTGGGATAAAACAGAATGTTCTAAATAAGGTGAAGTATGAGCATTGAAATTTCCTAAGAAAGAATCAACTGAATAATTTCCAATGATATTACTGTTGTATGCAACTGGTTCATTCTCTCCTTCCAGTTCTGTTACTATGTATTTCTGATGTTTTTCTCGTTCAACCTTTATCTGATTTGGTTTACCATTGTAAGGAAGCCACATATGCGACCAATCAGTTGCAAAATATCCATGAAGTTTTTCTGACCAATCTTTGCTAAGAATTAAGCCATAAAATTCTGGAATATCTGCAACTAAAATATCAATGACTTGACATACCTTTGGATTTGATGACAATCTTATGGTAACCTGATTTAATTCGCCAATTACTTCAACTTGTGATCGATCAAGCTGGACTATGCGCACAACAGATTTTTGTGGTTGAATGTTTAGCTTTGCACATATTGATTTTGGTAGAATATTAGATGAAGCTCTAGAATCCACTAAACAATTATGCAAATTTTTATTGAAAACTTCATAATTAAGAAGAAATGGAGGAGTATGAGATTTCGACCTTCCTCCAATTAAAGCGATATTTTCTAGATCAACTTTACTAATCGCATTAGTTGGAGGTCTTCCCATCTCGTTTGAAGCTTGAGAAATCACAAGATCAGGCAAAGGTTTTTCTGGTACAGCATGTAATTCTTTCAAAAGTACCTTTTGTTGGTGTTTTAACTTGCTCAATTCATAAAAAGTGATGTTAGCCCTAGTCTTCTTCATGTCTTCTATGACATTGTACTCCATTTCATCTGGAACAATCAATGTTCTTGATGGATTTGATGAATCTGTCTGGACTGGGCTGGTTTGAATTGCTTTAGATGTTGTTTTCTTGGGTGCAACTTCATCCTTAGTCAATGAGCTTGCGCTTTTTGACTTAGGAGTAGATTGAGGAGATTCAAGTTGATTTCTACTTCGAGTGCTAACTGGGGATGCTTCTTGATCTTCCTCATCTGGAAGGATGAAATCCCACATACCTTGTACTTCCACGACTTCTTCTTCATCAGTAGTTTCTTCTTCTTCTTCTTCTGATTCAGCATTAGTTATAGCATTTGGTGGCTTTGGATCAGTTGAATGATTTCTTCTAAAAGGCTTGAAAGACTTTTTAGAAGATGTTTCTGCCACTTTTTTCTTAATGTCAACCATTTCGTTAGACATGGTTTTCAAAAATTTCTGCAATCCTTCTAAATCAAATGGATCTCTTGATTATTTTTTCTTGGGGTCTTCCTTAAAAGTAACCTTCTTGGATTTTCGTTCTTCTATCACATTTTTCTTATCTAGAGCAATGATGCGTTTCTCTACCGCTATTGCCTCCTTCATGTTTTCTGCTAAATTTGTTTTGTTAGCCCTATCAACAAAGATTGCTATATTTGATGGTAGAGCAGAAATGTACCATTCACTTCACACTTCTTCGCTAGGCTTGGAAGAAGTAGGAATTTTGTTTAACAATTTATTGAAACATGAATTAAAATCCTTGACAAGTTCTTTTGAATCAGCTCTAAGATTAGACAGATCATTGATTAATGTCGCTGTAGACCTGTCATCACCAAATTTAGTCAAAAATTGATCTTGAAAGATATCCCAACTAGTGATGGATCCAGATGGTAGTGAGAAATACCATGATCCAGCTGCTCCTTGTAGAGTATAAGGGAAAATTTAGACAACAACATCTTCATTAATAACTCCATTTGGATTTATGGACAGCATAAAATTGTTTATATGTTCTTCTGCTAGCATGCCTGCTTCAGGATTAAACTTCGGCAACCATTTTTCAGGATGGGCTGGTAATTGACTCAAGGGTGCAGGCATTAAGACTGCCCCTGGATTATTCCATGGCATTTGAGCCATCGCTGAACTAATAACAGAGGAAAGTGTAGAAGATGATGTCTATGATTAGGAAGATGAAGATATTATAATTATAGATGATTGAGAAGGTGATGTGGAAGTTCCAGTGGAGAGAGGGGCAATAGTATGAAGTGGAGGGGTGGATGGTTGGCTTTGTGATGAAGAGGTTGAGATGGATGATGATGATGAAAGAGTCTCGCTATCTGACCCTTTAGATGATTTCCTTGCTCTTTTCCTTGTAGGTAAAGGTAATTCAGTTGGTTGAATACCAAGCTTCTCACTCTGTAATCTGGTAAGAGGATGAGCAGGGTTATATTATGAAGTCACACTGCCTTGAGATTTATCAGATCTTTGAGGTGATATCGAAAATCGCTGAAGTTTATGAATCAAAGATTCAACTTCAGGAGGTTCAATAGCAGATTCTTCTGAAAAGTCAGGGTTTGTAGCAGTGTCTGTTCTTCTTTCGACTTCTGGATCTATATTTAAAATTTTTGAGTGTGATGGAGAAGTCGGGGGAGATGGTGAGGGTGATTTACTCTCATAATGGTATTTAGATTTAGATTTACTTGCCATTCATAGCTTGTACTCTCCTTCTAGCGCCAAATATGTTGAAGCCCTGAAAATCGGGTCTACAACAAGGGGGATACCCACCCGGTCCGGACCTTGGTTAGCAGCTCCTTTTCCGTTTGGTGTAGTGGGTCCGACTGGGGATAATGGGACCAGTTTCCCAATATGTGTGTGTGTGTTGAGAATAGATATTTCTTTCTCTAAAAAGGTTCCTAAGTGAAATGCTTTTATTCTATTTCTAATCTAATCATATGCAAATTGTATTTTAATTTAAACAGAAATATATAATTCTAAACTAAACCCAAGATGTAATCTTATTTATGCGATCTAAAATAATTTCAAATAACAACTGATAATAAAGATTATTCAACTGCTATAAGAAAAGAATTCAATAAATATGAACCACTTCATATAAAAAGTTAGATGAAACAGTTGTGGAAAACATATCGCATAATAAGTTATTCATATACTAAGCATAAATAAATAGTTATCACCGTACAGAAGTGCCAAATGATAACTTAAGCATTCAAGCATCAATATATAAATAACTGAAAATAAATATTACTTTAACACATAAGCGGAAATAGTTAAGAGATAAAAGCACCATTTATAACTGGTTCTACTCATGAGCTGGAAGCAATAATGATTTATCTCTTCCTAATCCAACATCTACTAAGAGTACAAAAATGCAACATCAGTAGCAGATATTAGACACAGATATCAATAAATCTCGTTCCATTCATTCATCAAAACCTCCTCTGAGGGTGCAGAAGTGCATGTTCTGAGGACAAGTTTTTGAAAAATTTTAGGACCCTTCTCTAAATGCATGAGAAGGGTTTAAATACTACTAACTAAATCTAATTATAGTTTATTACAAAAATTTAGGATTCGGTTTAAATGACCGTCATTTTTCTAGGCAGAAAATAAGTAAAACTAACACTAAATCTAAAATTAAAATTAACAACAAACTACTTATGACTCTGGTCTTTGAATTTGCAAGCATCCAGCATTGATTTGAGAAGAGGAGGCTGGCCGACTTCAGATTTTAATTGTCCCGAAAAAACGGAATCGGCAAGTGTTGGCGTGATCTTCTCAGCAGAATTAATGATGCAATTAAGAGCACTGCATTGACTGTGTGGTTTTACTAGATATGTCCAGTAAGAATCCCAATTTAACCTTGTTAATCCTTGAATTGATTTTTCCTTTTCCTCAGTTTTCTGTTTCCACTCTGTTTTCAATTGCTGGGCTTGTGGTAGATATCCTGGAATAGTTTCTGAAATCAAATTAAATTTGTGAAAATTTTCATTTACACAATAAATAATGTTTCTTGCTGCTGTAGCTTCTTCCTCTGCTGCTTTTTCTTCTTCTCTGATTTGGGCATCCCATTTATTGAAGAGCATTTCTTTATGACTGTCATTGATGATTGGTGCTCCTGCTCTTTTTCCTTCCTCTGTCTTTTGCCATGCCAAATAATTAGTAACTCTTTCGTTAGTTAAATCATAATCATGTCGTAATTCTATGACATGATTAGTGATTTTATCACTTTCTTGACAAAAAGAGTTCCATTGCGAGATTTTCTGGAATAATATATCGTGTTGTTGTAGTAGTTGATTATTCAAAGAAATAGATTCTGAGATGAACTCTGTAAGCTTGGGGTCATCTTTATGCATCTCTTGCATAATCTGTATTTGATTTTCTTTTTCGGCCAAGCTTTTCTGATATCCAATCTGCATTTGCTGAAACTCTTGCTGTAATTTTTCAAATTGTCTCTGTACTTCACTGTTGGCATGTGCTTGTTGCAATTGTTGTTGCAGAACTTGTATCTGATCCTCTTTTTCATTTAATAACAGTCGTACCTCAGATTCTTTGTCAATAGTTGCGGAGGCATAAGCTCCTGTAATCTGAGATAATTTAGTAAGGTTTTCAGTGGGATCCGTAGTAGGATCTTTCCATAAAACGTCCAATTGTTCTGCATCAGTAGAGAGCACACTTTCGAATTTTCTTTTCTTTCTCTACTTCCTTACTACAACTTTATGTTGTGGGCTATAAAATATATCTAGAGGCGGAATCTCCTCTATTTTAAGTACAAGCTCGGAGGAAGGAGTAATGGGTATATGTTCTTTTTCTGTGACATTGCCACTTATTTTTGTAATCAAATCTTTTGTTGTCTGTACAGGAGTTTGTATGTTCTTTCCTTCAACATTAATCAAATCGTTAAATGATTCCCATTCTTTATCCAACTGAGTGCTGATGGATGGTTGTTTTACATTAAGAAGTGGAAGATTCAACTGTGGGGTAGTTGAAGTCTGTTGTTGTGAAAGCTCTTTTGATTGAGCTGTATCCTTGACTGAGCCTTCACTTTTATCCTGATCAGATTTTTTAGAATGTTCAGAAATTTCTTTGTCAGACTTTGACTTAGACCTTTTTGAATCTGAGCTACCACTGAGACTGACACTAGGAGTTGGTTCCCTTGCGGGTTCCAAGCGCAAATTATCCAAAGGAATAGTGGTCAATCTTATTTCTCTGTATACTTTAAACTCTTGAAATTATTCTGGGAAGAACCGTGTTTGAGTTAAATTCAAAATGTCTTTAAATGAACATTTTTCTTGAAACATATCATCAAAAAGATCTTCTTCTCTAGAAAATACTCTTACTTTGACAACAGTGGTGAAATCCTTGACAATACCATATGGATCAAATATCCTTCTCGAAAACTTAAACAATTTTAAACATGTAATATTGCTTACTTCCTTAAATGCGTGACCAACATCAAATAATGAAAATGCTCCGCAGGACACAGGAAATTGTGGCCAGATGGCTTTCTTTTTATCCTTTAATTCTTTTGTCAAACCTTCGTCTCCACAGGTTTGATATGCAATTTCCCGAGCTATAAGTTTATCCGGAACATATAAGCGCAAAACATGAGGAGAAGAAAAGCTCCCAAAAACCCTCACATAAGTAAACAGTTCTTCTCCAAACCATCTTGCGACAGGGAGAATGTCTACTTCTGCTTCAGGAGACAAACTTGGAGCATCCTTATTATACAACACTCTATACAGTAGCAACATTATGCCATGGCAAATCTTATAAAAATGAGGAATGAATTTTGACTCCCACAATTATTTGTGATAAACATGGATGGGCAGGGGATCCTGAATTGTCCATTTCCAAGCCATTAAAGGGAACTTAGAAACAAAGCAGATTGAATCCATAACATAGGCAGATAGATAAAAATGAGGATAAATCCTCTGAGAGACATTCCGTTTAGACCGATAATTGAAAATAGCCGTGGCTAAATTATCAGACAATATTTTAGCACAGTCTACAATGGTAGCGTTGACAGCAGTATTTAATAAGGGAAGCCATTCAGGCAAAAAATTATTAATGTCAGGCTTTCCAAAAAGCCTACATAGCATAGCAGCAACAAAACAATATGGAGAAGTGAGCGAGTCAGTACTGTACATACCGTGTTTATCTTTCTTCAATGGTTCATCTCTTCTGGACCATTCCTTGGTGCATTCCGCCAAATTGGCATTTTCCTTGGAAAATTTCTCCATAAATTGTTTTTTGTAAGTTTCCTGAGGCTCCGGAAAATGATACATAAGCCTCAAATCTTCTGGAGTGAATGACCCAATGAGCTCTTGACCTTGAGTTTTGAACTGTCTGTCTGTGATATCAGTGCTATCCAGCACCCATTTTACCATGTTTGTATATGGAAGAATTCTTGGTCTTGCTGCTATCTGGTGTAAAAATGAACAAGCTAGTTCTGTAAGAGATGCTTCAGAAGAATTACTTGAGCCAGCGGTAACTGAAACATCCATTACCCTTGGGTTCTCTTCTTGAAGCAAACTAAACATACCCTCCCAAGTGGTGATACCAGCGTCCTTGTTGCAAGTAGTGTCTGCGTACAAGGATGCCATCTCTTTGCTTTTAGAACTCGGAGCTTTCTCTTTCTTTCCCATAATACTCTGAATATTGCTTTGTATAGTGTCCTGTTCTTCGCGCCTGCGGTTTTCACGAATTAAGTGAGAATAATGATATGAGAAAGGTGACGGGATAGTTTTAAATGCTGAAGGCGTATGAAATATATTATTTTAACGTGAAATAACCTTTCAATCAAAACAAAATCCTTTTCATTAATAATTGACAATCCATTCATTAATTTGACATCAAAGCGCATAACAGATATCGATTTATGGAAAAAAATTCTTCATACAACGAGCTTTAAGAATGTGCGATCCTGCGATTTTCTTTGCAATATCGCAAAATCGCAATATCGCAAATCGAAATATCACAAAATCCGCATCGTAGCAATATCCCAAATCGCAATTTTCACAAATCGCAAAATCGTAACATCGCAAAATTGCAATATCGCAAAATATATCATGTGAAAAATATCTGTTAATATATTTTCTGCGATATGCGATTTGCGATAAATATTAATGCATAGTTTTTGAATCGCGCTATCGCAATTTAGAAGATTCTGTTTTGCAAAAAGATATATTCTACTTTTTTGCGATGAATGTGATATTTTCTTCAAAGAAAGATTATAATCTATCATAAACTTAAGTTTATTTAAATATTTTCCAAAGAATTTTCTTAAGTTAATGATAGTAAGTTTTATTGAAAATGAAAACAAACATCAATTAATTTTTTGGATTTTTTAAACTAAGGGTCCCCACTTATTTAGTAATATTACTAATACTAAATAAGGAGGGGGTTGTTGCTGGCCACAACACTTCCAAAGGAGAAGATTCCTTGCAACAGATATTCAAGTGGAAAAGTCCATTTAGTGGGGTGGAAATGTTTATTTTCGAAGTTTGGTTGCAAACAGAGCATGATAGCTAAGAGATGCATATTCTGTGAGACACCTATGTAGTTGTTGTTGCATATAGAGTATTTTTTGTTGCTTGTACATGATCTAAACACTGAAGGGATACACATAGTTTGGTTGTATGAAGCAGTGAGTATTGCTCATTGAAGGTTCATTCTCTACAAAATAGAGTTGTTGGTGTAAAATAATTTTTTCAACAACAGAGAAATCATTAGTATTTTTTACCTTAAAGGGCTATTGCACAATGGTTTTTTTTTTTGCACATTTACAAAAATATTTTGCAGTGACATTTTATTGTACTCACTTTGTGAGTAGGTATTTATTCTTAGTTAATAGTTGTGATCATTGTTTGAAGTGTAAGCTTGAGTTGTTGAGAAAAATGGCTAAAATCAATGATGCATTAGAGTTGTTGCATAACCCCATTCATTCCACTGTTCATGATATGGTAAAAATGAGCAAGGATGCTCTTTTTAATATTAAAACTTTCTTACAAGATGCACAAGACAAGATTGAGTTTTTGCAATTGGAGTCTCAGCTCCAGCAAGATGAACTTCAACAAAAAAGTCATCATTCTGAACTAGTTTCTGTTCACAAAATTGAGAAGGACTCTCATCAGCAGAAAGAATATAAATTTGCAGTCAACTCACATTCAGTTCCTTGTACAAGAGTAGATTTACATGCAGATGCGGCAACTCAATATGCACTTCCCAAGCCCATCATCAGACCTTGGGAAGAGCTTATCGAAAACAAGCACAGAACTGGTCTTGGATATGACAAAGAGTTTTCCTTTCATATTCTTGACTAATCCAAGCCCATCAAATTTCAGAGTGTCGGATTTCTTCATGAAATTTCACATTCAGTTGTTCCAGATCCTGCTCCTCTTCCACAGCAACAACAACAAATTGTAAAATGCCAACACTGTGATCGCATTGGCCATATTAAAGATCACTGTTTAGATCTTCACCCATGCAAGCACTATGGTCGGCACACCCATTCTTCACATAGATTCTTTAGAAACAAGCCTCCTGTAAGAACAAAGATTCATCTTGGATGGATCACTTCTTGGCAATGGGAATCAGCAACCAAGAAGATGTTTAAGTCACATGTCAGAACTTGTTCTAGAATATTGAACAATCTTGCCGTTAAGTTTTCACCATCATCTCACCTTGTACCTGACAGGGGGGAACTGGTGGTCATCTACAAGCTTTGACACCACATCAAGTGAGCCTGAGCCACATTCTCTCATTCCATGTTCAGAGTTGTAGCCAGAGACATAGCAGTTCAAGAGAGCCTGATCCATAATTCGTCATTCCAGATTGAGAGTTGTAGCCAAAGGCAAAGCAATTCAAGCGAGCCTGAGCCACAGCCTGTCATTCTAGATTCAAATTTGTAGCCATAGACAAGGATGCCCATGAGCATGCCTTTGGTTGGTGGAAAACCTTAAACCATCCATGCGACGTTGATATTCTTCCTATTTCAGAACACTTCCTCTAGCAGAAGACTTCAGCTTCTTTCCAGTTTTGGAAGAGTTGCAAGAATTGCATCAAGCATTCCAGTGTTGGTGGTAATCCTTAAACCATCACAGGTTGTAGACTTCCCTTATTTTAGGGTGAAGGTCTCCCTCTTCAAATATTAAGAACACTTCCTCTACCAGAAGCCCTTAGCTTATTGCCTGTTTTGGAAGAGTTTTGGGAACTGCAATAAGCGTTACATTACAGTGTTTGTGATCATCCTTAAACCACCTCCTTATACCAACATTTCAGAGAGCTAATTCATTCTAAGTGCTACTATGCATACTTTGCAGATTTGTAGTACAATCATTTTTCACAATAATCTTATTAATTTCCATAGCATATAAAATCATGTCTTTAATCTCATTCTCTTCCAACTCTTGATCAGTTTTGGAATCAATGAAATCAATGAATTTTCTTTCCCAAATGGCCCTATTAATAGTCTTTTGCTTGTCTGGCATGACTTGTTCTTCAAAATCTCTGATAATACTTCTTTCCTACGCTACAACAATCAGAAAACCCCAAATTTCTTTCATTTCTTCAATGATATCATTCCAGATGATATCCTTAGCCTGTATTAGGGATATATTTCCCTTCAATTTTTCCTTGAGACTTTTAATATTAGCATCAGTAGTCTGATGATATGTTCTATATTTACTGAATTCCCCCTCCTTGGCTTGTATTATCTTTGTTGTTGTCTCCAAATCAGCTTGTGCCTTTTTGCGATCCCTCTCTGCCATCTTCAATTCAGTAGTTTGTTATCACTCAGGTTTTCCTTGAAGTTGTGGAAAAGGAAAGTAAACCCGAGGTAACCACAAACCAACCTTCGGATACAGAATCTAGCCAATCTGTATCCAGAGAGGGCTCTCTCTTTAAAATTTATTTTTGTTCTTAGAAAGTTTTAGGCTAGTTATAAGTCCAAGAGTTTTGATTTTGTTTGAATCGTGGAATCCACCAACTAAGGGCAAGGTTGAATATTTTCAGTCCATTGGGCTATGGAGTCAAAGGATGGCTTTACTGGATTACTATTCTACACACAAGATGGCTTTGCAGGGCAAGATAGCCAAACAAAGAACAATTTTAGAATTTAAAGTGAATGGAATGGATTTTTTAAGAGATGAAAGGCAGTTAAGAATCTTTCAACATGTTCAAAAGAAAGAAATGGAATGATTACAAATAAAGAGCAGTGAAGAATTTTTTACTATAGTAATCAAAATTTTTAAATTAGCGAAGCAAGAGCATTTAAGAATTCATTGCTTATAACCAATCTAGAAGAAAACATTTTAGAATAATCACAACTGAACTCAGAGTACAATTAAGTAAATTCTGAGTTATTCTTTTATGTCAATTATTCAGAAATGGACACAATGATATTATAAACAGATATAAAACTTAAAACATAGGATAGAAAAGACTTATTGAACTGTAGTCTGACACATGAATCCTGCAAAAAGTCTTGAGCTTCAAATTATCATCCAGCAAGCCACAAAGAAGTTTCTCCAAAGCACTTTTATTCCAAAAGATCAATGTTACATCAAAGTAGTAGAATCCACCCTCAATACTTTATTCGAGGGTTTATTTATACAAAAAATGATTTAAAATATCTCACACTAACCTAGGAAATAATCTAGGGTGACTAATGAATAAGTTACAATAAAAGAGGAGATAGATGGTCTCGTAGATAGGACAAAAAGTAACTGCTAGTGTGTTGTTTCCTCCCTTTGTGGATGTGCTGGAGGCAGGTCCTACAAAAGGGCTCGATGCTGTCCTTTTGAGTAATTCTTTTTTAACTGCCTTGTTTGTCTGATACTCTTTATTTCTACTGATACACTTTCAACTGCCAAACTGATACTCTTTAACCTTTAATCATCTATTTATCCTTTATACAATAGTAAAAGGCAAAATTTTCTATCTAAAGATGAATTTTACAAAATTTTCAACAGGTCTTCCAACCATTTGTCTTCTGCTATTATGGTTCTTTTGAGTTTTCTTAATGTTTCATCGGCCTCTGTGTATCTGAAAAAATTGGGCCGATTTGGGAACAAATACCTTATTTCATGCTCAAGATGAAACAAATTCTTTAACCTGTCGTAGAGATTCTTCCCTATTGGCAATGTTGATTCTGTTGAGCTGGTAGAGGAACATGTGAAGTTGTGAGCATGTATGTCCAATTTGTTGACATAAGTTTCCAATTCCATTATTTTGTCTTCTGAAACCATCGGACTGGGCAACCCGCTGGCTAATAAAACATTAAACCTTTCTTTAAATGCACTGATCTCTTGCTGAATATCTAAGCATTTTCTTTCCAGATTTTGCATAAGAGTTCTCTTGGTAAAAACTCTTTTTATTTCTAAAATAGTACTTGTCCTATCCCCAATTCCAAGCTCTGCAAGCTGCTCCTTGGTCTGGGTGTTAAAAAACTGTATAAATTGATTTGCTTGCTCAGGTCTGTGACTTAATTCTTCTCTTGTTTTGTCAATCTCTTCCTGAGCTACTTTGACCAAGTCATTTTGTTCAAAGATTATTTGAACAAAGGACCAAATACTCTTTATTGAATCAATAATATTATTCCAAAGAATTTCATTTATTTCTCTTAAAGGCTTTTCTAATGAGAGATCTTTTTCTAAAGCCTTAACCAATTTTTCCAGCCTTTTGATTTCCCTTGTGTTATCAGCAACAGTTTTTTTCGACATATCATATTTTTGTTCCAAGTTCACCAGCTGTAATTTTGTAGATTGAAGTTTTGTGACTCTGAGTTTTAAACTTTCCATTTGTTTTGCTAATTCATCAGAACTTAAATTGGAAGTATTTACCTGTGATGGATCTGTTTGTTGATCTGCTGCTATTGTACCTGTATTGGCCTCGATTGTGGATGTCTGCATGATGGCTTGCTTTTCTTTTAATGCCTGCTCCAGTTCTTTCTCGGTCTCACTCAGTTGCTCAGTCATTTTCAGGAGCAATTTCATCATTTCTTCTTGTGAATTTTCCTTCAAAACTTCTTGAATTTGGGGATGCCTTGAGGCTGGAAATTTCAATTGTTTTCTCAGTGCAGCAATATCATCATCCTTCTTTTTAATCAGTGCCTCAATGCTTTTTATATCTTTGGGATTATGACCCAAACTGATGATTATTTCTTTTAGAGATTTTATTATGTTATCCTTTGCCTGAGAAGAAGCTTTCTCAATTTGCAACTGGGTATTCGTATTATTTAAAGAATCTTGCAATCTATGGGCTGTCATTGCTTTATCAGTAAGGGTAGAATATATCATTTCCCCAGTTTTTTTATGTAATTCTATCCGATCTAATGGATGAATGTCTTTTTCTAGGACCTCAAAATTGGTCCTAATGTAATCAGATGCTGTCTTGGGTTTTGGCACTTTGGATTTGAAATGGCTCATCATCATTTTTCCTTACTGAATGTCAAAAGCTGACATTAATATTTCTTGATTGTGTGGATCCATTCTAAGATGTTGATCATATACCTGCATCCTCAATGGGTCATTCTTGGCTTTTATATTAATGAAAGTCTTCTTTATATCACCTGCATCTGTCTTTGGCTGTTTAAAGGAAGATACTTCAGTGCTCAACTGTTTTTGTAATTCCTTTCCTTTATGACATGTGCGTGTTTCACTAACTGAACCAATTAGTTGACTCTCCTCTCTTTCATCATCAATTATTTCATCTATAGATTCCACTTCTGGGAGTGGATTCAGTTTCTGCCTTTTAGCTTGATATTGTTGTGAGGATTCTTTGGGAGGAGTGGGATCTGCAACCTGTCTTTTCTTGCCTATTTCCATATTAGATGGAGTCTGCAATTCTGAAACTTCAAGGTGATTAACTTGAGTAGGAGAAACCTGTGTTTGATCTGGTGCTTTGGAAGTTTGAGGCTTTTCTGTCATAATGAAAGTTTCAATGACTTGTACTTCAGGTTTTTTCCCTTTGCCTTTAGACTCAACTGCAATTGATGGACTGATTTCCTGTAATCCCTGTTGAATATTTACTGCTGAAGAAGTGCCAATATGAGGTACCTGCACTTGCCCAAAAAATTCTAAGTCAAACTTTTTCTCAAGATCTTTCATAATTTTGTTCATATTGTCTTCTTCACTATCTTGCTCAACTAGTGTTCCTTCCATCCACTCATCTTGATTAGCATATTGTTCTATTTCTGGAATTTTGTGGTGAAAGTAGGGTGCTGATTTGTTCTTCATTCTTTTGTCATAGATAAAACTGAATGGATCATAAGGAATCCAACGGAAACTCTTTTGTAACTTGAAATGGTTTTGCAATATATTTTTTGCTTCTTGTTCAGCATCCCTAGAATTGCATATAAAGGGACCTAACTGACTTTTGATTCTAAGTTGGGCTTTCTTTTTAGCATTACAAAAATGAATAACATCAGAATTATTCATTTTCCTGAAATATTCTAAGGCAAAAAGTCTCATAGGCACATATTTAGGCAATTTGAATGGACAAAGTTCACATCCATATATTCTGATTTCTGAATAATTTTGGTATAAATACCAGTCCCCAACTTTGTATGTCCTTGAAAGCTGCAAAGTTTTCTTAATCTCGTTGCTGAGTCTTGGAGGAGCAACTCCTGTCAATAAGGTAGTTGCAGGATGTATGAAAAGATCAATGAACTCATCATAAGAATAGGGAGAATTATAGGAACTGTGAGTTATGGCAGACCAAAATATAACAGATCTAGGGTTTCCCTTGGCATCAAGATTTTGAACAAGAAAAGGGAACTTCTCTGATTGATAATAGATGATGAGATGGTAAATGACTGAGGAATACTTAAACACTTTCTCATTATCTAACCTCATGAACTGGTCATGGATTTTATTTGCAATAAAAGATGCAAAGTCATATTTCACAGCAGGTGGTTGTCCAGGAGTGAAGATGGATAATAATACTAGGGTTAATTCATCAACATACTCACTAGTATTAAAACCCAGTATAAAGGATATCATATTCAGGATGAGCTTGCCTAAATAAGTAAAATAAGCAAAACCATGGGGAGGAGGGCCCTTAGGTTGATGTTTAGGTAACATAAAGGTCTGGCAAATGCATTTCAATTTTTCTTGGGACAATTGGGTAGACTTTTCAAGTAGTTCTTCCATGGACAAGGGAGTAAGGTTTTGATCAGGTTCAAAATGGAGCATTGTATTGATAGCTTGAGAAGTAATGGGGAAAAGGATACTCTGGTCTGGGGATAACACTGCTCTTTGAGTTGGATCATAATTGGAATGACAGTAGTGGATAATTTCTGGGAAAATACGGACTGAGGGGATGAGATATCTTGGGAAATTGGATTCCCATAACCCAATGACATCCAAAACTTTCAAATAATCATCTCTGCAGCGACAATAACTTCGAAGGGGATTTTCATCGAACACTAAGTCTTTAATTTGAAAGTCTTTATCCACTAATGGCAAGTATTCCAATTCTCTGTGAGGGGCATTTAATGGGGCTACATTGAGGGCTACCGGAACTTCCATTTTGATTCTTGTGTATTCAAAGTGGAAATTTCGGGGGTTTTTCACAGAACGGGCGCAATTTCAGTTTTGGAAGTTTGATTTTAGTTGCAGGAACTAAAAAAGACCAATATTAACCTTTTCTTCAGACTATGGCGTGAATTTAACACTGGAATGCGGATTTTTCAAAGAGTTCCAGTAAGAAATCGGATAAATACCTATTTTATGGAAAATGTTGAGATTTACAGGCACTGGTTAATGGCGAATGCATGCTCAGGCACTGGTATAGCAATGGTGTTCAGCAATTTTGGTCGACAGCAGTGTAACAGTGGAATTTTCAAATTTTCAGTGGAGGACGCAGTCACTTTCACCAGACAAAATGATAGAAAATACGCGGAATTTTGTTTTATTTACAAAGTCAACAGGCTTTTTTTATTATTTTCGAGAATGATGTCATCATGGTATGGGAGGACACATCATCAGGATCTGGCGGTAAGCGGTAATTTCCGCACCGCTTTCGGGAGCAGGCGGTTTTCCACGGGGAGGCAGCAAAGCGATTCAATGGTCGACACGTAGCCAACGCATTGTTTGAAAACCGTCGCGATTTCACTCATTAATTCTCGGACAGAGGTTGGCCAGCGGAATCATCGTGGGTCGTAGATCTCCGTTGGAGCGATCAAACGGTGGTTGTAAAGGGAAGTGGCAAGGGAGATAATGAGCGGGCCCGACGGGTTTTCAAAATAATTAACATTTAATTAATCATTCCGGGCGGATTTTGATTGGCGGAGGGGTAAGATTATTAACTAATCCAGTTGATTAATTAATTTCTTTGGTTTATGGAAAGGTCGGGGTCACATACGGACTTGGGTTTTTATTTATGTTTTTTCGTTTTAAACATATAATATATGTTTAAACTTTGTTTTTCGTATATTTCATATTATATGGTAATAAATTAATGAAATTTATTAACCATAGGGGCGGGGATAGTATATATAGGTATATTTTAGCCAAAGGATTTTTATTGTGGATTTTTTTATTTAATAAAGGGGATTAAATAAACTTTTGCCAAAACTTAGAATAAATGGGTTTTTGGGTTATTATTATAAAAGGGAATTATAGATAATAGGATAAGGTATTTCAATGAGGATTTAATAAATAAATCAGATGTTAATATGATAAAGGGACAAGGAAAACTCAAAATACTTTACACTACTAGGAAAGTGAAGATTTATGAAGTAAATTGTATCATCTCAACTTCAACACTTAAACATAGAATAGTAAGTAATTTTGAGGGATTATTATGGAAATTTTCATTATTTTCCTAAGTAAAATAGAATTTTACTTAGGAAAAGATTAAAAGGGAATGATTATAATGATAAATAACTTCAAGTACTTAGGTCTTTTTGATCATTAGGCCAAGGGTCCGGTCCCTCCAAAAGTCAAGGAAATGCCTTGAGCCCCTTTAATCTTCAAATACCTTAGCACATTGGGGAAATTAGTAAAAATATTAGTGAAAACGTGATGTGGGAAGTTAATGATTTTGACTTTGTTTTCTGTGAATTTTCCAATGTATTTTCTGCTTCAGTACTTATGATGAAAGTAAAGGATTAAACACATTTAGCACCATCATTCATCACATGAAACTTTGCAACACCATCTACCTACCCTATCTACTTTACACTACCATTTTCTCTTCTTTATTAGGGTGCACTTAGACTGGCAAACCCTTATCAATCTTCTTTTCTTTTAAAAAGAAAATCTATCTAATTCTACACTTATTACATCCAAGGGCTCAGATTAAACTATTGAGCACCTTTTATTAACTCTACCTATCTACTTATCTGTCAAGATTAAACTGTTTGGCCATATATTTATTCTCTATTCTACAACATGAAATTGAAAAATGAATGAGTCAAGTTTAAATAGTTTGACTCTTCATAAATTGTGGCAAAGTTTAACAAGCTGCACACAATTACTTATTTACAAAAAATGAAATAGTAGTGGCATTTGGATTTGCGCACTTTCCTTGGTCTATTTGGGATTCATTTCTTTCACTTTTTGACCATTTTATTTTTCTTACCCTTTGATTTTTCTTTTAGGGTATACCCTCTTTACATTTTTTAAATTTTTTTGATTTTTTTATTTTTCAAGAATATGGAACACCTTTTCACAAGAAAAAGGTTTGAACATATTGCATAGTTCAATCAAGACAATCATGAAAAATGACACCTATTGGTATAGGAGTCTAACACTGGCTCCACTTGGGGATGGCTTTTCCTGGTGAAAAGTCAAGAACAGCAGGTCAGATGCCTCAAAATGTTTTCAAACTGAACCATGTAATCTCCTTCTTCTAGTAGCTTTATTGTATATATGATAGTGAAACTTTTGAAGCTTAGAGCCTTCACTTCGGGCTTCAACTCCAAGAAGTCACCATCCAATCAAAACTGATGCATTAGAAAGGATATATTATGTACAATTTAGAAAAAATCAGAACATCCTAATAAATAGGATCAAAATAGTGCTTTAGCATTCGACCATTGACTGGTCCTTCCTCAGCTTCTGAATTGTCCAAATTTTTCAAAAAGTATGTGTTGTTTCCCTGTAAAGCATGTATGATATAAGGTCCCTTCCATAAGAAATCAAATTATTCATGTTTCCCTTTATCTTCCCTTCTGGAATCCCATCTTAGAACTTTATCTCCTAGTTGAAAATCTTCTGCTTTAGTTCTTTTGTCAAACATTTTCTTTAACTTTTCCTGCAAGACATGGGATCGTTGATACACTTCTTCTCTGGTTTGCTGCAAGTGAATTGTTTGGTTAATTCTTCTCTGAATATCATTTGGTTCCACTTGAGCCTCCTGAAGTAACTTCATAACAGGAATTCCTAAGGATGATGGAAACCTTGCGTCAATACCATAAACTAATTCATATGGACTGGTCCCAATTGATTTCTTAGTTGTAAGTATGTCTGCCCACAATGCATTGGTCAGTTTCTTATGCCAGTTCTTTTTATTTTCTTCCAATAATTTTTTAATGATATTAATAAGGCTTTTATTGGAAGATTTTGCCAGTCCATTACCCTGGGGGTAATAGGCTGTTGAATGGCCTAAAGTGATGTGATATTTATTGCAAAAACTAATCATTTTCTTAGACTTAAATGCAGCAGCATTATCTGTTATAATTTTCTCTGGACAGCCAAATATTGAAAGTATATTGGTTTCTAAAAACCCTATAATTACAGAATCATTGGCTTGTCTGCATGGGATAGCTTCAATCCATTTAGTAAAGTAATCTGTGGCAGTAAGAATCCATCTGTGTTGTCCAGAAGAATGGGGATGGATTTCTCCAATAAAATCCAGTCCCCATTGTTGAAAGGGTCTCTCGGTGGAAATTGGTTTTAATGGTAAAGGTAACAACTTTCTTTTGCCCTCAAAGATCTGACACTTATGACAAGAAGTTACAAATTTCTTAACATCTGAAAACAAGGTTGGCCAGTAAAAACCAGCCCTTAAGATTTTATCTGTAGTTGATTTCCAGTAGAGATGTCCACCACAATCCCCTGCATGAAATTCATTAAGTACCTTGTCAGCTTCATCTTTCAATAAACAATTTAATAAGATTCCATCATTATTCTTCCAAAAAAGAGCATTATCTAAAATACAATATTTTAAAGATGTCATTTTCAAAAATCTTTGTTTCATTCTGGACAACCCTGGAGGAGCTTGCAGGTTAAGAAAAACATAAATGATATCAGTGTACCAGGGTGAATCTAAAAAGGCTTGACTAATGTGTGGAGTCGCCATCTCCTGTTCGTCATCCAGCTCGTTGATATCCAAGGCTTGGCAATTATTTTCAGTCATGAGTTGAGCCAAACCTTGACCTTTTATGAGTTTTGTTGGTTTAATCTCAATATCATATTCTAATATGGTAGCTATCCACTTACCTCTTTTTCCTTCAATACCATCTTGAGTCAAGATGTCTTTAACGACAGCATTAGGTACATAAGCTATCACATGAGAATATAATATATAAATTCTGAAATATTTAATTGCTTTCACAAGTGCAAAAGCTTTTTTTTCCATGATATTGTATTTCAAAGATGCATCTCTAAGTGCTTTACTAAAAAATGCTATTGGTTTTTCACATCCATGATCATCTTTTTGTAGTAAAACAGCTGCAACTGTATGTTCAGAAGCAAATGAAAAAATAATGAAATCTCTATCAAATTTTGGATTGGTAAGAACTAGTGTTCTTGTTAAAGCCATTTTGATTTCTTCAAATGATTGCTTGGCTTCTACAGTCCAATCAATGCTTGAATATTTTCTTAGCATGTTAGTAAGAAATCTAAGTAATTCAGCTAAACTAGAAATGAATCTTCTCAAAAAGTTAATCTTTCCTATGAAAGCTTGAAGTTCTTTAATGTTTCTAGGATGAGGTATCTGCAAAATTGCTTGTATTCTTTCAGGATCAATTCTAATGCCATCTTTAGAAATAATGTGACCTAGGAGCTTTCCTTCTTCCAAACCAAACAATGAATTTTTGGGATTTAAGGAAATACCATACTTTCTGCACTTTATAAACACTTGCCTTAGATGATCTAAATGTTGTTGATCTGTTTTGGAAAAAACTGTTAAATCATCTAGATAAATTACCAGAAAATCATGTATTTCTTTAGCAAAAGCAATGTCCATTGCTCTTTGAAATGTAGCTCCTGCATTCTTGAGTCCAAATGGCATCTTGACATATTTAAAAGTACCCCGTGGTGTTGTAAATGCTGTTTTATCTTGATCATCGGAATGAACCAGAATCTGGTTATACCCTGAAAATCCATCCAAAAGAGATATCCTTGAAGATCCCACTACCCTTTGTAAGATATGGTCCATTTTAGGCAAAGGATAGTTATCTTTTAAAGAAACTTTGTTCAAATTTCTCAAATCGACACACAGTATAATCTCTCCATTCTTTTTTCTTGTTGGTACTAAATTAGAAACCCATTCACAGAACCTAATAGGAGCTATAATCCCTACTTCATACATTCTTTTAATTTTCTTTTCAATTGAAGGTAGTAAAACAGGATTGATCCTTCTAAGTTTCTGTTTGAAAGGTTTCTGATCTGGTTTCAAAGGTATAGTGTGTTGAATTATTGATGTATCATATGATTTAAGATCTTCATAACTCTAGGAAAAAACATCCTGGAATTATTTTAAGATTTCAACATATTTAACCTTTTGATTTGCTGGCAGAGATTTGGATAACTTAACCATTTTGGGATTTTCTGGTGTTCCTAAATTGCATTCTTCAATATCAGCTTTAACAGGTTCCATTTTAGGTTTTAAGGGAATGTCATTTGAGTCAAAAAGATCTTCCAAAGGAGTTAATCCTTTGGGTAAATGATTATCTTTCAGATTAATGATTTCAGTTTCATCTTCTATGATCTGATCGAATTCCATTTGTTTCAAATCTTGCATATCTTTTTTAGTGAATTTGGTTGGGTGAAGCATATGAATTGCAGTCTCTTCTGAAATATTCGTTTCTTGTTCATCTACTTGATCAGATTCATTGGTTGTTATGTCTTCATCTATATTACTGTTAGAAAACTCATTTTCTAGTGTCAAAAAACTATTGATCTAATTATTATTCACAAATACTTTCCAATTCATTAGATTGTCCGGTATAGCAGGTCTATGTCTAATCTCAGCTGTGAACTGATGATTAGGTCCAAAAGGAAATTTACATGTGCTAGCGAACATTGCAAGACTATGAGCATGCAAATTTTGTTTCCTGGGAATCTTGGCAAGTTGAGCTTGTAGAAAAGTGTTGAGAATTTCCACAACTGTTTCTCTGTATTGTTTCAATTTGGGATCTTTTGTTGAACATTCACCATTAATCTGTTGGATAATTAATTCAGAGTCTCCTATGATTGATACCCTAATTTCTCCTAACTTTTTGACATGTTTAAGCCCTAGCAAAAGAGCTTCGTACTCAGCCATATTGTTAGTGCATTTAAAATTCAATCTATAAGAATGACCTTCGGCATGATCATTTTCAACATTATGTAACCAAATTCCAGCCCCTGCTCCTAACTTGTTTACTGAGCCATCAAATTCTAAATGCCACAGAATTTCATGTTCATAATCTTCATCAACTGTTTTAACATGTTTCTTAACAGGAGCTAGTTTTTTAGTTCTTTCTGGTATCTCTTGATTATCTGGTGTTTCTTTGTTTTCAGAAATCTCTTCAATCTAAACAGTGGATTTATTTGCAGTTTCCGTTTCAGGTGCTTCTAGCTCAGTAGGAAGGTCCATTTCAGCATTATAAAGGATGAAAGAGTCCATATCAAAATGCACTGAATAGACAGGGAAGTTTTCAAGCTTCTCATGGCTACTGACTAAATATTTCATCAAGGTCTCTCTATATAATCTTTTAGGTTGACCAAATACTGAAATAGTGGCATATGACATGTCCAATTGAATAGATCCTCCAATTTTAGCACCCCAGGATCTAGACAGCAACATACCATATTTAGGAGGAATATCAGCCACGACTATATCCATCAAAACAGACTTCGCAGGGTATTGCACCAAAGTAACACACAAATATTTAATCAAACCTAAACATCTTACCTGACTAGAATCAAAAGAAAACAGATCTTTATACGGTCTGGTAATGTCTAAATTTAATCTTTCCATCACAGCTTTTGGCATCAAATTATGGGATGCTCCAGAATCAAGCATAGCATTATGGAGTATTTTTTCATGAACGTTCAAGCTCACATAAAATGGAGGAGTTCCTCCACTTTCTGGTTTTCCATTTACCTCGGGGCCAAAAAGTAGTTTGGGTTGAGCATCAAGAATATTCACTGAATCATCCATTCCAGTAATGTTAATGTTAAGGGATTTTCTGATTTGACTTCTATAGACATCATGTCTAGCCAATTCTGATAAAGGAACAGCTATCTTTAGTTTGCCTATTTCAGCCTCTAGATTGAAAGGTTTTTCTATTTGAGCTCTAGTGTTCTGGACAGTTGGGTTTTCTCTATTTTTTGGGTCTTCAACATTTTTCTCTTTTTCATGAGTGGGATTATGATTTGAAGGTGTTTCTGAACTAACTTCTACTGTTTCTTCTACATTTCCTATAGGAGGAAAATTATTAGATAGTTTTTTATTGTTCAGTTGATTGTCAGACACATCTTCAATTATTGGGTGTGCGGGGTTAGGAGTTGTTCTAGACAAAATTTGTACAGGAGGAATGTTTTGTACAGGGGGAATGTTTTGTACAGGAGGAATTTTACCTTTGACATTTTGTTTTACAGCTTTCTGTTTGCTATTCTCTGGCACATCAATCCGTCTGCTTCTTAAATTGTACTGTTTATGAACCTCATAAATTGCTGTGTCATAGCCTTCTTTAAAATCAAAAGTTTCTCCTGAATGAGTTTGAAATGTTTCAAGGATGTGATTCTCTTGATCATCCTGAGATAGGAAAACTTCTGGTTCATTTTTTTCCTCAGTTACATTGTTTATTTCAACATCCTCTGTAGGTTCTTCAGAAGTTGAACCTTCAACAAAATTTTCTTGGAAAGGTGGCCTGATGTTTTGGTCAGGGACATTTTTCCCAATATTTTGGTTCTGATTTCTTCTAAAATTTGGGTTTCTCACAACATTTTGAATATCACCGAAAGAATTTCTTTCGATTGTCTCCACTCTGTCTCATAATATTTCCATACCTTTGATGATTGCATCCAGCTTTCTTTCAAAAGATGAAGGTTCTTCATTCATAGGCATTCTTCTTTCGGCCCTAGCTCTGGCTCGTTTTTCTATAAGGTTTGCTTCCACACTAACTACTATGTTTTGCATTTCCTCTAGGTTTTGGGGGGCTCTTTCCCTAAGTGAATATGCTATGTCGGAGTCAAAACCATCAGGGAATTTAACCAATATTGAGTCAGGAGGGGGTCTAAGGTTCTGGGGAACAGCGTTATATGCTTCGTTGAATCTTATTATGTAATCTTGCACTGTTTCATTAGGTCTTCTTCTTAATTTTTCAAATTCTGATAGGATCTGAAGAGGGTCTTTCTTCTTCTCCCATCTATTCAAAAATGCCCTATACAAAGCTGGTAAATCAGCAATACTGTTTGGAGCAAGGGCCCTAAACCATGTCCTGACTTCTCCAGTAAGACTCTGAACAAAAATTCTCATTCGGACATCATCAGTGTCAATTTCATAGAATTCAAAGTAATCAGTCATCCTTTTGGTATGTTGTTGAGCTTTGTAAGTACCTGAGCCATCAAAAGGTGTGATCTTACTTTGATAATCTTGGGGCAAAGCCACAGGGTTGGCTGGCAACTATAACGGAGCATATCTATTGGCCATTGGAAGATGTAATGGAATAACAGGTGGTGATGGTCTGGAGGGAGTGAATGGAGGGATAGAAGGAGTGGCTTGGTTTTGAGGACTTTGAGGAAAGGTAACTGAACTTGGAGAAGCTTCAGTAATTACAGAAATGTTTGAACTTTCTTCAAAGGTCTGTTCAGATGAAATGAAGTCTTGTAAATTTCTGTCAAGATTATATGAAACCAATCTCAATTTTAAATCCTCAAGAAATAATGGATCTGGAACTAGCTTAGACAATTCGGATTCAGAAAAATTCACAAATAGAGATGTTTCAAATCGCTCATCAAAAGGAATATCATCAAAATATATGATCTTCACAGGACAGGAATGTGATCTAGAAAGAGGCCTGGAACTTCCAGAACTCTCTTGAATTCCTGTTTCAGAACTTTCTTGACTTCCTTGTCTTCTAAGAATCCTAGGAATCAGATTTGGATTTTCAAATATCGGTGGTGGATTAGGGTCAGGATTTGACCTAGTATGACGAATCTTTTCTGAAGCCAGTTTTCCTAGATGATATATGTTTTTGGATTTTTGGTTTTAATTGATATGAAAATACAACTTCTACAAATTCTTTAAGAAATAATTATTTTTTATTAAAATTTTCTCAAAGATTTATTGAACTAGAGAGTCTGATTAAACATTTGAAACTAAGGTTCAGTGTATAAGCTAAATCAGAGATAGACTGAAGCAGCATTTATTTACTATGCATTTGCAGAGCAAAAGCATTTCAAAGGCTACCAGGCTAATCTTCAGACTCTGTCTATAGCGTATAAGTGAACAATATTAACAATGAAAATGACTCAGGTCCCCAGTGGAGTCGCCACTATGTTATCACTCAGGTTTTCCTTGAAGTTGTGGAAAAGGAAAGTAAATCCGAGGTAACCACAAACCAACCTTCGGATACAGAATCTAGCCAATCTGTATCCAGAGAGGGCTCTCTCTTTAAAATTTATTTTTGTTCTTAGAAAGTTTTAGGCTAGTTATAAGTCCAAGAGTTTTGATTTTGTTTGAATGGTGGAATCCGCCAACTAAGGGCAAGGTTGAAGATTTTCAGTCCATTGGGCTATGGAGTCAAAGGATGGCTTTACTGGATTACTATTCTACACACAAGATGGCTTTGCAGGGCAAGATAGCCAAACAGAGAACAATTTTAGAATTTAAAGTGAATGGAATGGATTTTTGAAGGGATGAAAGGCAATTAAGAATCTTTCAACATGTTCAAAAGAAAGAAATGGAATGATTACAAATAAAGAGAAGTGAAGAATTCTTTACTATAGTAATCAAAATGTTTAAATTAGCGAAGCAAGAGCATTTAAGAATTCATTGCTTATAACCAATCTAAAAGAAAACATTTTAGAATAATCACAACTGAACTCAGAGTACAATTAAGTAAATTCTGAGTTATTATTTTATGTCAATTATTCAGAAATGGACACAATGATATTATAAACAGATATAAAACTTAAAACATATGATAGAAAAGACTTATTGAACTGTAGTCTGACACATGAATCCTGCAAAAAGTCTTGAGCTTCAAATTATCATCCAGCAAGCCACAAAGAAGTTTCTCCAAATCACTTGTATTCCAAAAGATCAATGTTACAGCAAAGTAGTAGAATCCACCCTCAATACTTTATTCGAGGGTTTATTTATACAAAAAATGATTTAAAATATCTCACACTAACCTAGGAAATAATCTAGGGTGACTAATGAATAAGTTACAATAAAAGAGGAGACAGATGGTCTCGTAGATAGGACAAAAATTAACTGCTAGTGTGTTGTTTCCTCCCTTTGTGGATGTGCTGGAGGTAGGTCCTACAAAAGGGCTCGATGTTGTCCTTTTGAGTAATTATTTTTTAACTGCCTTGTTTGTCTGATACTCTTTATTTCTACTGATACACTTTCAACTGCCAAACTGATACTCTTTGACATTTAATCATCTATTTATCCTTTATACAATAGTAAAAGGCAAAATTTTCTATCTGAAGATGAATTTTACAAAATTTCCAACAGGTCTTCCCACCATTTGTCTTCTGCTATTATGGTTCTTTTGAGTTTTCTTAAGGTTTCACCGGCCTCTGTGTATCTGAAAAAATTGGGCTGATTTGGGAACAAATACCTTATTTCATGCTCAAGCTGAAACAAATTCTTTAACCTGTCGTAGAGATTCTTCCCTGTTGGCAATGTTGATTCTGATGAGCTGGTAGAGGAACATATGACGTTGTGAGCATGTATGTCCAATTTGATGACATAAGTTTCCAATTCCATTATTTTGTCTTCTGAAACCATCGGACTTGGAAACCCGCTGGCTAATAAAACATTAAACCTTTCTTTAAATGCACTGATCTCTTGCTGAATATCTGAGCATTTTCTTTCCAGATTTTGCATAAGAGTTCTCTTGGTAAAAACTTTTTTTATTACTAAAATAGTACCTGTCATGTCCTCAATTCCAAGCTCTGCAAGCTGTTGCTTGGTCCGGGTGTTCAAAAACTGTATAAGTTGATTCGCTTTCTCAGGTCTGTGCCTTAATTCTTCTCTTGTTTTGTCAATCTCTTCCTGAGCTACTTTCACCAAGTCATTTTGTTCAAATATTATTTGAACAAAGGACCAAATACTCTTTATTGAATCAATAATATTATTCCAAAGAATTTCATTTATTTCTCTTAAAGGCTTTTCTAATGAGAGATCTTTTTCTAAAGCCTTAACCAATTTTTCCAGCCTTTTGATTTCCCTTGTGTTATTTGCAACAGTCTTTTTCGACATATCATATTTTTGTTCCAAGTTCACCAGCTGTAATTTTGTAGATTGAAGTTCTGTGACTCTGAGTTTTAAACTTTCCATTTGTTTTGCTAATTCATCAGAACTTAAATTGGAAGTATTTACGTGTGATGGATCTGTTTGTTGATCTGCTACTATTGTACCTGTAGTGGCCTCGATTTTGGATGTCTGCATGATGGCTTGATTTTATTTTAATGCCTGCTCTAGTTCTTTCTCGGTCTCACTCAGTTGCTCAGTCATTTTCAGGAGCAATTTCATCATTTCTTCTTGTGAATTTTCCTTCAAAACTTCTTGAGTTTGGGGATGCCTTGAGGCTGGCAATTTCAATTTTTTTCTTAGTGCAGCAATATCATCATCCTTCTTTTTAATTAGTGCCTCAATGCTTTTTATATCTTTGGGATTATGACCCAAACTGATGATTATTTCTTCCAGAGATTTTATTCTATTATCCTTTGCCTGAGAAGAAGCTTTCTCAATTTGCAACTGGGTATTCATATTATTTAAAGAATCTTGCAATCTATGGGCTGTCATTGCTTTATCAGTAAGGGTAGAATATATCATTTCCCCAGTTTGTTTATGTAATTCTATCTGGTATAATGGATGAATGCCTCTTTCTAGGACCTCAAAATTGGTCCTAATGTAATCAAATGTTGTCTTGGGTTTTGGCACTTTGGATTTGAAATGGCTCATCATCATTTTCCCTTGCTGAATGTCAAAAGCTGACATTAATCTTTCTTGATTGTGTGGATCCATTCTAAGATACTGATCATATACCTGCATCCTCAATGGGTCATTCTTGGCTTTTATATTAATGAAAGTCTTCTTTATATCACCTGCATCTGTCTTTGGCTGTTTAAAGGAAGACACTTCAGTGCTCAACTGTTTTTGTAATTCCTTTCCTTTATGACCTGTGTGTGTTTCACTAACTGAACCAGTTAGTTGACTATCCTCTCTTTCATCATCAATGATTTCATCTATAGATTCCACTTCTGGAAGTGGATTCAGTTTCTGCCTTTTAGCTTGATATTGTTGTGAGGATTCTTTGGGAGGAGTGGGATCTGCAACCTGTCTTTTCTTGCCTATTTCCATATTAGATGGAGTCTGCAATTCTGAAACTTCAGGGTGATTAACTTGAGTAGGAGAAACCTGTGTTTGATCTGGTGCTTTGGAAGTTTGAGGCTTTTCTGTCATAATGAAAGTTTCAATGACTTGTACTTCAGGTTCTTTCCCTTTGCCTTTAGACTCAACTGCAATTGATGGACTGATTTCCTGTAATCCCTGTTGAAGATTTCCTGCTGAAGAAGTGCCAATATGAGGTACCTGCACTTGCCCAAAAGATTCTAGGTCAAACTTTTTCTCAAGATCTTTCATAATTTTGTTCATATTGTCTTCTTCACTATCTTGCTCAACTAGTGCTCCTTCCATCCACTCATCTTGATTAGCATATTGTTCTATTTCTGGAATTCTGTGGTGAAAGTAGGGTGCTGATTTGTTCTTCATTCTTTTGTCATGGATAAAACTGAATGGATCATAAGGAATCCAACGGAAACTCTTTTGTAACTTGAAATGGTTTTGCAATATATTTTTTGCTTCTTGTTCAGCATCCCTAAAATTGCATATAAAGGGACCTAACTAACTTTTGATTCTGATTTGGGCTTTATTTTAGCATTACAAAAATGAATAACATCAGAATTATTCATTTGCCTGAAATATTCTAAGGCAAAAAGTATCATAGGCACATATTTAGGCAGCTTGAATGGACAAAGTTCACATCCATATATTCTGATTTCTGAATAATTTTGGTACAAATACCAGTCTCCAACTTTGTAAGTCCTTGAAAGCTATAAAGTTTTCTTAATCTCATTGATGAGCCTTGGAGGAGAAACTCATGTCAACAAGGTAGTTGCAGGATGTATGAAAAGATCAATGAACTCAGAATAAGAATAGGGAGAATTATAGGAACTGTGAGTTATGGCAAACCAAAATATAACAGATCTAGGGTTTCCCTTGGCATCAAGCTTTTGAACAAGAAAAGGGAACTTCTCTGATTGATAATAGATGATGAGATGGTAAATGACTGAGGAATACTTAAACACTTTCTCATTATCTAACCTCATGAACTGGTCATGGATTTTATTTGCAATAAAAGATGCAAAGTCATATTTCACAACAGGTGGTTGTCCAGGAGTGAAGATGGATAATAATACTAGGGTTAATTCATCAACATACTCTCTAGTATTAAAACTCAGTACAAAGGATATCATATTCAGGATGAGCTTGCCTAAATTAGTAAAATAAGCAAAACCATAGGGAGGAGGGCCCTTAGGTTGATGTTCAGGTAACATAAAGGTCTGGCAAATGCATTTCAATTTTTCTTGGGACAATTGGGTAGACTTTTCAAGTAGTTCTTCCATGGACAAGGGAGTAAGGTTTTGATCAGGTTCAAAATGGAGCATTGTATTGATAGCTTGAGGAGTAATGGGGAAAAGGATACTCTGGTCGAGGGATAACACTGCTCTTTGAGTTGGATCATAATTGGAATGACAGTAGTGGATAATTTCTGGGAAAATACGAACTAAGGGGATGAGATATCTTGGGAAATTGGATTCCCATAACCCAATGACATCCAAACCTTTCGAATAATCATCTCTGCAGCGATAATAACTTCGAAGGGGATTTTCATCGAACACTAAGTCTTTATCCACTAATGGTAAGTATTCCAATTCTCTGTAAGGGGCGTTTAATGGGGCTACACTCAGGGCTACCGGAACTTCCATTTTGGTTCTTGTGTATTCAAAGTGGAAATTTCGGGGGTTTTTCACAGAACGGGCGCAATTTCAGTTTTGGAAGTTTGATTTTAGTTGCAGGAACTAAAACAGACCAATATTAACCTTTTCTTCAGACTATGGCATGAATTTAAAACTGGAATGCGGATTTTTCAAAGAGTTCCAGTAAGAAATCGGATAAATACCCGTTTTATGGAAAATGTCGAGATTTACAGGCACTGGTTAATGGCGGATGAATGCTCAGGCACTGGTATAGCAATGACGTTCAGCAATTTTGGTCGACAGCAGTGTAACAACGGAATTTTCAAATTTTCAATGGAGGATGCAGTCACTTTCACCAGACAAAATGATAGAAAATACGCGAAATTTTGTTTTATTTACAAAGTCAACGGGCTTTTTTTATTATTTTCGGGAATGACGTCATCATGGTACGGGAGGATACATCAACAGGATCTGGCGGTAAGCGGTAATTTCCGCACCGCTTTCAGGAGCAGGCGGTTTTCCGCGGGGAGGCAGCGAAGCGATTCAATGGTTGACACGTAGCCAACGCACTGTTTGAAAACCGTCGCGATTTCGCGCGTTAATTCTCAGATAGAGGTTGGCCAGCGGAATCATCGTGGGCCGTAGATCTCCGTTGGAGCGATCAAACGGTGGTTGTAAAGGGAAGTGGCAGGGGAGATAATGCACGGGCCCAACGGGTTTTCAAAATAATTAACATTTAATTAATCATTCCGGGCGGATTTTGATTGGCGGAGGGGTAAGATTATTAACTAATCCAGTTGATTAATTAATTTCTTTGGTTTATGGAAAGGTCGGGGTTACATACAGACTTGGGTTTTTATTTATGTTTTTTCATTTTAAACATATAATATATGTTTAAACTTTGTTTTTCGTATATTTCATATTATATGGTAATAAATTAATGAAATTTATTAACCATAGGGGCGGGGATAGTATATATAGGTATATTTTAGCCAAAGGGTTTTTATTGTGGGTTTTTTTGATTTAATAAAGGGGATTAAATAAACTTTGGCCAAAACTTAGAATAAATGGGTTTTTGGGTTATTATTATAAAAGGGAATTATAGATCATAGGATAAGGTATTTCAATGAGGATTTAATAAATAAATCAGATGTTAATATGATAAAGGGACAAGGAAAACTCAAAATACTTTACACTACTAGGAAAGTGAAGATTTATGAAGTAAATTGTATCATCTCAACTTCAACACTTAAACATAGAATAGTAAGTAATTTTGAGGGATTATTATGGAAATTTGCATTATTTTCCTAAGTAAAATAGAATTTTACTTAGGAAAAGATTAAAATGGAATGATTATAATGATAAATAACTTCAAGTACTTAGGTCTTTTTGATCATTAGGCTGAGGGTCTGGTCCCTCCAAAAGTCAAGGAAATGCCTTGAGCCCCTTTAATATTTAAATACCTTAGCACATTGGGGAAATTAGTAAAACTCTTAGGGAAAAAGTGATGTGGGAAGTTAATGATTTTGACTTTGTTTTCTGTGAATTTTCCAATGTATTTTCTGCTTCAGTACTTATGATGAAAGTAAAGGATTAAACACATTTAGCACCATCATTCATCACATGAAACTTTGCAACACCATCTACCTACCGTATCTACTTTACACTACCATTTTCTCTTCTTTATTAGGGTGCACTTAGACTGGAAAACCCTTATCAAACTTCTTTTCTTTTACAAGGCAAATCTATCTAATTCTACACTTATTACATCCAAGGGCTTAGATTAAACTGTTGAGTACCTTTTATTAACTCTACCTATCTACTTATCTGCCAAGATTAAACTGTTTGGCCAGATATTTATTCTCTATTCTACAACATGAAATTGAAAAATGAATGAGTCAAGTTTAAACAGTTTGACTCTTCATAAATTGTGGAAAAGTTTAACAAGCTGCACACAATTACTTATTTACAAAAAATGAAATAGTAGTGGCATTTGGATTTGCACACTTTCCTTGGTCTATTTTTGTTTGGGGTTCATTTCTTTCACTTTTTTGACCATTTTATTTTTCTTACCCTTTGATTTTTCTTTTAGGGTATACCCTCTTTACATTTTTTAAATTTTTTTTATTTTTGATTTTTCAAGAATATGGAACACCTTTGCACAAGAGAAAAGGTTTGAACATATTGCATAGTTCAATCAAGACAATCATGAAAAATGACACCTATTGGTATAGGAGTCTAACATAGTCAATTGAGATATTTGTGCTACTGGATCTTCATTACCAGATGGAAAAACAAAAGTACAGGTATGAGATTCAATGTGATTCTGGAATGATAATGTAGTTTTCTTTAATTTATTGATTTCTTATTCCTTTTGCAAGAGCTGCTGAAAAATTTTCTCTTTCTCATTTTCTACTTCAGCAACCTTTGCTGCCATGGAGTGCTCTCATGTAGGCAATTTCAATTTCTTCTTCAGCACAAATAATTTTGATTCAGCACTTTGCAAAAGCTTCTGTAAGCAGACATGTCATTGGGATCTACCCCAATCTTCACAATAATCTTTTTTAGTTCTTTGTTCTGGATTGTTAAGGCCCTAGAATTTGATTTCTCTAACTTCAATTGCTTGATAACTTTTCCAAGCATATTTTCAGCCTTAAGTGCCATTGCATTGGTTTTGGTTAAGTCACTGTTGTAGCTCCTACAACACCCTCCAAAAATACAAAAATCATAACACACACTTCAAAATTTTTGGAGCCCCTTTGAAACTAAAGAAGGAAAAATCCAAGTAAAGTTTTTTAAGAGCAAGTCGCTAAGTCGTGGATCCATGATTTGCGACCCATGCGACCTATGCGACTCTGCGACCCTAAGGTCGCAGAGGTCGTCGGGTCGCAAGAGTCGGAAGTCAGGCAATTTGTGACCTTGCGACCCAGCGACCTTAAGGTAGCAAGGTCGCAAGGTCGCAAGAAGAAGTATTAGGGGAATTAGCGACTCAGCGACCTTTGCGACCCAGCGACCTTAAGGTCGCGAGGTCGCAAGGTCGCAAACTGACAACTTGCAACCTCATTTATTGCTTGCACGTGCGACTCCTTTTTATAAGGGCAGGTCTCTAGGTCGCATTTGTGACTCACGGCGAAAATCGTGGAATTGCTCTGACAGGTCGGCTGGCGCATTTTCTTCCGGGTAAGTTGCCATTTCCTCCCTATGTTTCCTTTCCCAGCATGTCTTGCTAAAATCTAGCCACCCCATGGTCTTAATTACTCGCCGGTGAGCAGATAGGGTTTCCGGTTGAGTTTTATTCTTGTTTTGTTTCTCACAAACCCCAGGGTCACCTGTGTCTTGCCAAATTCCTCATGGCTGTGCTTTATTTCCAGTTTAGACCCTTTCCAGCCACGTATTTTTTCCGTTAAGGAGATTTTATCCGCAAAACCGCGCGCGCTCGAAACCCCCCGGCAGGCTCAAGTGCGACCTGCGACCCAGCGACTCGGTCGCAAGTTCGCAAGGTCGCGCGACTCCCTGTTAGCGACTCTGCGACCCTGCGACCTAGTCGCAAGGTCGCGAGGTCGCGTGTGAAGTTCTTTTGTAGATCAGCGACCCTGCGACCCCAGAGAGCAGTTAGTTAAACTCTGCATGTGTAGACTTTATTTAGCCGTTATCATCATGTCTTTCTCATCCTGGGATTCTTTCTTGAATGCAACAGGTGAATTTAGAGCAGACACGGTACCGGTCCTCTCCGACTCTAGCAATATGGCACCCCGGGTATCCCGAAGGAGAAGTAAGCAGGTGGTGGAGGAAGAGTCAGACACAGACATACAAACATCTCCTCCACCAATATACAGAGACACCTTTTGCACCTTCGCAAAGGAGGACAGCCTTAGGTGGTATGAAGTATACCGCGAGTTCGCCATAAGAGAAGATGAGTTTCCAGAAGAGCTCCCGGACCGGGAGGTATACCTGAAGGTCAAGAAATCCAAATTGCACCTAGCAAGGTCACAACCCGCCATCTTTCCGTGCCCAGAAATGATAGACTGGATCATACAGAAGACGGATCCTAAGAATTTCGCAATCCGAGATAGCGGAGGTAAAGCTTTTGCAACGTTGGAGAGCTCAAAAGCACAGGTCTACTACTCGCTCCCCAAACCAGAGGTAAACTTCACCCCGAGATGGTTTTCTGCAAATGAAGTGTCGATGTTTGATACAATCAGAAAATGGTGGGCGGAACCAGATAAATTTAAAATCAAAAAAGACCAGGAGTCCCCGGTGGCCAGTCTGAGGAAGGTGTATAAGTTAGTGGCCGCCATGCTGTGCAGAGTATACGGACGTTCGGACGCCACCACTATCAACGGAACATGGGAAACCATTATGGAACACGTAACAGTACACGGCACTCGGTTCAATTGGGCTGGTATATTAATGGGCTCCATGCACACAAATTTGGCTTCAGCTTTAGCCCCAGATGAGGGAGCGCCGTCAGATTTCTATATGGCTTCATATCTATTAGATGATGTCTGTGCCCAGCTGCATGTTGAGGGATGGCCACATAACTGGGACTCCGAACAGACCCGGGCAATCCATTTGCAGACCAAGTTATTCTGGGAATCCAGGTATAAGTCAGACATCGAGCAAATCTCTCATATATTCATTCCCGCCCTTTACGGGAAACTATTTGGTCAAGACACCCCCTGCATGTCTTGGCGAGCAATGGAGACACTAGGTCAGGTGGCACACTAGTTTCCATTCGCTGAATTCACAATCATCCGAGTATTTGGCTCATTCAAAGCACCACATGCTCTGCCTAAGTTTATTACCGACAAGGTGCTCATGCAGGAGTTATGTTCCCAGATGACCTCGGGCTTCTCCAATGTCCTTTCCAAAGGGAAGAAGAAACCTTGGCCTGCTCTACCTCTCACCATTGGTGCTTATACAGTCAAGGACTTCAGAGAAGTAGGGCGTGAAGGGGAAGAGATAAAAATTTACCACTTCATAAATCTAGATTGCCGAACTTATGACCCAGTCAGGATAGTTCCTGAGCATTGTAAAAGGGCCAATTTTAGATGGAGTTATCAGCATGTCGAGCGCCCGGTAGAGGACGAAAAAAGAAACTGGTACAACGCAGACAGGCATCTAGCTCCAGGGATCGACTCTGACCGAGAAGAAGAGGATCACCAGAATTTAGAAGATAGAAGCCATAATCTTGGAGGCTCTTCTTCCTCCAAAGATAAGAGAACACAGACCAGTACGGGACCTGACACCTCGGATCAGCAACGGGCAGCAGAAGCCCAAGCCAAGAAGGAAGAGGAGAAGAAAATGAAGGAGGATGAAGAGAAACGTAAGAAAGATGCCAGGACAGAGCGAAAAAAGAAAAAGGAAGAGGAAAAGGAAAGACAGGAAAAGGAGGCACAGGCGGCGGCAGAACAAGCACTTAAGGAAGAACTCGACAAAGTCGATCGTCAAAAGAAGGCAGAACAAGCCGCTACGGCAGAGCGAAAGAGAAAAGCTGAAAAGGAAGCAGAGGCAGCAGCAGAACGCAGGAAGAAGGAGGAACACGACAAGGCGGAGGCCGAGCGCCGGCAAAAGGAAAAAGAAAAGGATCAAACACAGGATGAGGAGGACGAGCTAATAGACGACATTGACCTATCTCCCCTGGATATCCCTTCAGGTGGCGCGAAAAGTACCCTCAATGTTGATGACTTTCCCGGGGAGCAAGAAGAAGAAGTCTTCGACTTGACCAGATTGACATTTGACCAATTCTCTTTCAAAATACGGCAAGAGAAAAGGAAATCCTTAGCGCAAGGCCATCCCGCCATCTCTACGGTCGCCACCGGAAAGGACATAGTCCCAGACACAAGGACTAATCCTGTTATGATAGCGTCAGCAGGCACCGCTTTTGCTGCGGCCACAGAGGAAAATGTCACTAGGATGAGCAGGGAAATTATTTCTTTACAGAACAGGCTAAAAGCGGCAGAGCAGGAGAAATCAAGGCTAGAAAATGAGATGCTGCAGCTCCAAGGTAGGCCCGCCCAAGTGAATGAGGTCCCACTGGCAGTCAGGAAAGAATGTGATGTGTTGGAGATGACAATGAGGCAAGTATACCAGGAAATGCTCACCCTGAAACAAACAGTGGCCCCATTGGCAGGGGCACGAGAAGAAACCAGGCAGAAACACGAACAGCTCAGGGAAGCCTCGGTAGCCTTGGACAAAATGATGAACTGGACAGCGCAGTATCAGCAAGCTCCCGAACATGTGCCTCGGAAGGATTGGAGTCATACGCAAGAAGCCAAAGTACAAATTCGGATGAGTATGCAATCCAAAGACAAGCTGTCCAAAGATCTGGACAAAGTGGTGTCTGCGTATAATCACCTAATCAGTGGTATTGACTCCATGAACGCTCTCCATCACATTTCATCATTAGGGGCACTAAATGAAACTAAAGACTGGGAGCAGGTAGAGCAGGAAATTCAGTCTTTTCTACAGCCCGTAAGACAAGCTGCTGCCGCACCAGAATTCGAGGCATCACAAGAGAACCTGAATCGGTTGCTTGTCACTCCAGTGCAGATCTACACCAAGCTTGCTTCTCTCTCAATGCTGATCTCTCAGAAGAAGGAGACTTTGGTGACGAATGCCCTAGAATGTATGCATCGGATAAAAGAGGAAAGCCCTCTTGTCACTCCTATAACAGCAGATTACCAGACTTGGCGAGATTTCCTCAAGGGCAAGAAAGTCGACGTTCCAGAAACCTCAATTGCGCGACCACCTCCATAGTTCAACCGCTGGGTCGCAGGTCGCACCTGCGACCAGGTCGCAGGTCGCACTTGCGACCAGGTCGCAGGTCGCAATTTTCAGGTCGCAGGTCGCAAGTGTGGAAAAGGTCGCAAGGAAGCTGAACCGTCGGGAAGCTGAACCGTCGGAAGGCCATAAGTGCGTCTTTTGAATCTATAAATACCCCTGTGGGGCACATTGTAAAGGGTGGCTCTTTTGTAGGGGCGGCTCTTTTTTGGACTGAAAGGCAATATTGCATTGTAACTGAAGAATCATACTCTTGGCATATGTAATACAATACATGTTAAAACCCCTTTGATTGGATGATGTGTTTAGCTGTGACAACACTGTGTGTATTCTGCGTACAGTTTTAGAATATCTTTTGATTAATGAATCTGTGTTATTAATATTATCATTCATGCACCATAGCTATCTGTGATTGTGTTGATGATGCTCGAGTTTATTATTTACTCTTATGATGAATGTTAATGAACTGTTTTATTAGTGTTTCGTTATATCTTTCGGAATGTTAAGGGATATTCTTGCCATAAAGAACTGTTTCTTTGGTGGTTAGATTATCCTGCATGCATACCCCATAGATGTGTTGCTAACGACACTTCCTGAGTGTATGCATTTTGTCTATTACCTTGCTACGCACAGTGTCATATATTGGTTTGATACATCAGTCATGTATTCTGTATCATGTAAATAAGTGTATGTTTGTAGTTTCAATCAGGTTGCTCGAGACCGAAGAGAAAGTCATTTAAGTGGTAGCCGGACCCACACCCCGGAGGGGATCCCTACTCCAAACGGTTCAAAGTCTAATTGGGACTTTCTACCGGGGAGATCCCCTACTGTTGGCCGGACATATTTTTCCATCAACAGATTTGGCGCTAGAAGGAGGGCCATGGCATCCTCCCAGCATACGACCGATATTCCGTCACAAACTCCCCGTCGGGAGGTCACAAATAACGAACCTCCTCTTCCCCCTTTAGAGGATATTCCAACGGAGGCGGCTCGATACTTTGAAATCACTAATGAACAGTTGAGATCCTTACGCCCAGTTGCCTGTAATCTCGTCAGGGATTTACGATATTCCCCCATCATGGAATTTCTAGCTCACACTAGGACCCCTACTGAGAACATCACTCGTAATGGTGTGCTTGTCAGCACCATACCTGAACTCGTAAACTCCATGATTGAAGACCTTGGGCGGGCAGTCCAGGAAAATGACCCCATTCTCCAAGATAGTGAAGGTTTCCCTGATACTGAACCTTTCCCCGAACCTCAGCCTGACTTACATCAGTGGAACGACAACCAAGTGTACGACCTGCGAGAAGAAGGAGAGGGGGGTCGAAGGAACGAGAGAGAAGTTAACACTGCCCGAAGAAATGTAAGAGAAGGCAATAGGCCCCGAAGAAATGAGGGTGAGGTTAATAGGGGTCACGGACGTGGAGGTAGAGGAGATATGGTCCACGGCCGGAGACATCACAACAACCATCATCACCACCAAAACCAAAATAGACCCCCTCTCCACAACTGGGAGTACCTTAGAAATATGAATAACCGTGAAAGACACCGAGATGAGCACTCTCGCCATCAGGACGGAGCATCAGTGTCAGGGACGGGAAGTGAATCCGAGGCCGAAACTCGATATCATCAGCGCCCCAGGAGGGTGCAGCCCCTAGCCTGGATGGCTCAATCCCCATTGGCTCTTTTAGGTCCTCTCCATGATATGCCTAGACACCCAGAGAAGCATCTTCCTAAATTTGATCCTGAGAAAGGTACCTCAGCGGAAGATCATATTAGTAGTTTCTATCTGGCCCTACAAATCATGAGAGTTCAGTCAGATGATGTCGCTTGTCGACTGCTCCCACACACTCTTGTAAACCTTGCGGCCACCTGGTACCGTTCCCTACCCAGTGCTTCTATTACTTCATGGGACCAGTTCCGTCGCGTGTTCCTGCAAAAGTTTGCAGAGGATAAAACACCCTCTATGCTCCTCACAGAGTTAAGCACCATCAAGTGTCACAGAAAAGAGAAGGTTAAAGACTTTAACCAACGCTTCGCCACAATATTGCAAAAATTTCCTCCAAACCTAGCATTGGACGATTCTATCACCATCGACTACTACACTAAAGCTCTCCCTAGGGATATTGCCGTTTTCGTCAAACGTGAAGCCCGCGCTACCCTTACAGCAAATTACGATGTTGCTCTCGCTGTAGAGAAAGACATGTTGTCGATAGGAGTCATGGACCATGAAGGAAAAGATGATCACAAACCAACCACTAAAAAAGGTCAGTCTGCCACCCCTAATAGAGAGAGAGAAACTTTTGATTTCGAGAGTATGGCCAAGACCCTTAAACTTCTAACGAATGAGGTCTCTGACTTAAAGAGAAAGGGCGTTGAAACCTCAACTACAAATAAACCCCCAAAACCCTTTTTCAAGAAGAGTAATCCCAACACCAGCAGACCTCCGTCAAACTCCAGTGCCGCTCTCAACGTGGAAGAAATAGGGAAAGACAATTTTTGCTCGTTTCACCAAGCCGCCCATTCCGAAAAAACGTGCCCGACGTGGATTGGCAGCATGACCGCAGTGGTTAATCAACTTTTGGATGACCAAACTCCGGGAAACCAGACAGAGGATGATGTTTCTGATCGAGATGAAGGTTCGCTCCTAGATGGGGAATCAGGAGCCTCTGTCTTAACTTTTGATATAATCCGCGGGGGGGAGAGTCTTGTTCCCATTGATATCAACATGGCAGGCAGTCCCAAGGCTCAGCCCACTCGAAACTATAGTCTTAGAAGCAAAGGATATGTTCCCGAACAATCTTATGAAGACAAGAAAAGGGCTTTCCTGAGGAAAATTCTTCCCCCTGGAAACGAAGGACACGCTACGCCGGATAAGCCCACAAATAGCAACAGCAAAGCAAGTCACAAGACTAAGCTCCCGGTAGAATCCTCGAAAACCACTATCGAGCCTAGTCCCCAAACCGATACTAGCTACAACATAGTGGAGGACATGAAAAAGACCAGAGCTAATATCTCACTCTACGAGTTGGCCCGCATCACAAATCAAAAGGAACTTATTTTAAAAGCTTTCGCTAACAACCAAAATATGAAAACTATGAGCAATACATCTGCACAAACCAGTCCAGATATCCAATCTATAGTGAATGTTGTCAACGCGAATTCGAGAGGATCCACCCCTCCATTCCTCTTGTCTTTTGAGATGTTTAATTTCAACGTTCACAATTGTCTCGTTGACTCTGGTGCATCCACGAATGTCATGCCTCTATCTGTGTGCAAGAAACTCAACATCCTCCCAGAGAAAACTGACGCAAAAATCATTCAACTGGACAGATCACAAGTACCGGCAGTTGGAGAATTAAACAATGTCATCATTCGCCTCTCATCCGACTCTAGGGTCCATCAATGTATTGATATTGTGGTTGTTGACATCCCCGAAGCTTATGGTGTACTGCTTAGCAGGGACTGGTCTAGCAAGTTGCAAGGATACTTTGCCACAGATTGGTCCCACTTATGGCTACCTTACAAGGGGAGAAATAACCAAATCAGAGTCGAAAGCGAACCATACATGAAACATATTGTAACTGATTTGGATGCCACAAATGAACCCATCAGCTTTGCCCAAGAGGAACTCGGGATGTGTTTCCTGGAGTCCATTTTTGGATGCTATCGACCTCCTCAGTCTTCGGTAGGCCCCGAGGTCCTTTCTGAAATGACGCTCGTCGCAGAGGAACAAGCCCAAACTGTCTCACACCAAGCCGAAATTCCTCCGCAATCCATTACCCCCAAGGACCCGGAAAGCGACATATGGACCTTGTATTACGACGGTTCCAAGAATCTCGATGGTTCTGGCGCTGGCTGCGTTTTGCTTGACCCGCATAAGAAAAAATTCTTAGTCTCTTGTCGACTTGAGTTCCAATGCACTAACAACACTGCCGAGTATGAAGCTTTGATCCTTGGGCTTAAAAAGGCGCCGGATTTGAAGGTAAAATGCTTACGGGTCATTGGAGACTCCGAGATTATCACTCGGCAGGTACGCAATACTATTCACTGTTTGTCTCCACATTTGAAGGCGTATCAGCAAGAGGTATGGCGATTAATTTCTGCTTTTGACGCTTTTGGAATTAAATCTTTTCTAAGAATGCATAACGCAGCGGCGGATACTCTAGCTAATGCTGCCGCCAGGTTTACCCCTTTGAGGGACGGTTTTTCTATTGAAGTTATGTATAAACCCTCCGTGCCAGACAATATCACTAATTTGCGTGTTTTTGATGATGATCAACAGGTGCTGGAATTTATGTGCAACTCAGAGATATTCAAAGACGCTACTATAGATGAAGATGAGCACGACCAAGCTATGCAAAAGGAGTACGAGCAAGTCAAAGGAAACCCCATGCCTAAAGGGGTGGTATCACTGGAGAAGCTTTTCGATCTGCAAAATCGGTTCCGTGGACCCCCAAATGCAAAAGTGCAGAGCTCGATCTTGGCTCATCGACAAGTGAACTTGGGATCAGAAGATAATCCTAAGTTCGTCAACCTGGGGAAAGACTGCACCCCCCAAGAGGCTCAAGATTTCACTCAGCTATTTCGCAAGTATCGTGACGTATTCGCTTGGACATATGAGGACTTACGCACATACGATACTCGAATCATACAACATGTGATACCCATTAAAGAAAATGTAAAACCATTCCAACAGAAGCTTAGGAAAGTACATCCTACGATGGAGCCATTGATTCTAAGAGAACTCAAAAAACTTTTGGATGCTCGCATTATCTTCAAAGTTCGCCATTCCACATGGGTGTCCAATTTGGTTCCGGTACGGAAGAAGTCAGGTGAAATTCGCTTATGTGTAGATTTCCGAAACTTAAACCGAGCCTCGAGTAAAGATAATTACCCAGTTCCCCCTATGGAGCAGATACTACAAGCGGTGTCCGGCTCAGAAATGTTCTCCTTGTTGGACGGATTCTCTGGCTACAATCAAGTACTAGTGGCTGAACCAGACAGGTTAAAGACTACCTTTCGGACTAAGTGGGGAACCTTCGCATACAGGCGTATGCCCTTTGGATTAATCAACGCAGGGGAAACTTTCCAAAGAGCTATGGATATAGCATTCAGGGGTCTGATAGGCCAAAGTGTGGTGGTCTACTTGGATGACGTTACTGTGTTTTCTAAACATCGGGGGGATCATTTGCGTCACCTCAGACAGATCTTCGAAAGGTGCAGAAAATACGGTATCTCGCTCAACCCAAAGAAGAGCATTTTCGCCGTAGCAGAAGGAAATCTACTGGGTCATATCATAACCAAGCAAGGCATTGTCGTTGATCCAAAACGTGCGAAAGCCATTGCTCAGATTCCTCCCCCCAGCAGTAAGAAAGCAATGCAGTCCTTCTTGGGAAAGATCAATTTTGTACGTAAATTTATATCAGATTTCGCCCAGATAGTTAAGCCACTACAGGGAATGATAAAGAAAAATGCTACCTTCAAATTGAATCAACACGAAAAGGAAGCTTTCGACCAGATCAAGAAAGCTATAGCCGAAGCACCTTCCCTCCAAAGCCCAGTTTTCGACAGAGATTTCAGCTTGTATACGTTCGCTTCGGATTCGTCCTTGGTAGCCGTACTCACACAAAAGGACAGAAATAACGACGAGCGTCCCATTTCATTCATGAGCACCGGTCTGCAGGGAGCTGAATTAAATTATCCCGAAATCGAGAAACAGGCCTATGCGGTATATAAAGCAGTCAAACATTTCAGACCATACATTTTGAAAAACCATGTCACAGTTTACGTTCCCCACCCAGTTGTTCGCTCACTATTCATGCAGCAGGAGCTGGGCGAGAGACGAGGGAACTGGGTTGCGTGTATGCAAGAATACGACTTAGAGTTTAAGCCAGCACGCACAGTTAAAGGACAAGGTTTATGCCAGATGGCTGCGGAGGCCGCAAGTTCCCAACAGGGTGAAGAAGATAATTGGGAACAAGAAATTGATATGTACCAAACTGACGTCTTGCCTCAGGTAAGGAACCCTTCTTGGTACTCGGATATTTCAGGATATTTAGCACACGGTACATTGGACCCCACTCTAAATGCCCGGCAGAAACGTGCAATCAAACTCAAAGCTGCTCCTTACCAGTTAATCCAAGGGAAGCTTTTCAGGAAACATTCCGATGGGGTCATGTTACGCTGCCTGGAAAATGATGAAGCTCAGAAGATCTTAATCGAGCTGCATGATGGACCAGCAGGAGGTCATTTTTCCGGGGATACTACAGCCCATAAAATAATGCGAGCAGGTTATTATTGGCCAACTCTTTTCAGAGATGCCCACGCATATGTTCAGAAGTGCGTTCAATGCCAGAAATTCGCAAACCGAGAAGCGCGCCCTGCCGCCCCTTTGTTGTCAGTAGCAGTGGAAGAGCCTTTTCAACAATGGGGTCTAGACGTCATTGGCGAGATCCTACCCCACTCTTCTAAGCAACACCGGTACATCCTAACAGCCACTGATTACTTCACCAGGTGGGTTGAATCAGTACCATTACGCCAAGTCAATGATCAGGAGGTAATGCAATTTCTCATTCATTCCATCATCACCAGGTTTGGCGTTCCGACTTCCTTGGTTTTTGATAATGCAACATACTTTTCATCTTTTAAATTATATGATTTTGCTTTAGAAAATGGTATCGTTCTTAAACACTCTGCAAAATACTATCCCCAAGGAAATGGTCTAGCGGAATCAACGAATAAAAATCTGATTCGCATCATTAAAAAGACCTTACTGTCTCACCAACGCAACTGGCATAATGCTCTCCAAAATGCACTGTGGGCTGATCGCGTCACCCCTAAGTCCTCAATAGGCACCTCACCATATTTTCTCGTGTATGGGAAAGAAGCTGTCCTCCCGCCCAATTTGTCTCTTCCTGCTCTGCAGTTGTCTCAAGAGTGTCATGGTACCCCTTGCCCCTCCTTGCAAACCCGCATTGACACCCTGCTGAAATTAGAAGAGGAAAGGCAGAAAACCCGGGAGAAATTCGCCATCCACCAGAGTCGGATCAAGAAATGGTTCGATAAAAAGTCTGCAGGAGATAAAACATTTGAAGTAGGATATCTTGTCCTAAAGTGGGATAAAGCTCACGAAGAGAAAGGAAAACATGCCAAATTTCAAGCACTATGGATAGGTCCCTTTCAAGTTAAAGAAAAGGTGGGTCCCCATACTTTCCGATTGCAAACTCTGGAAGGAAAAGTCGAGGTCCTCCCGGTAAACGGGCATGACCTCAAACACTATTTTACTTGAATAGCCCTCAAAGGGTTTTTTTCCCCCCTATATCATAAAAGTCGTTTTCTGTTCTTATTTAAAAAAAAAAAAAAAAAAAAAAACCTCTTTCTCTAACTCTTCAAAGAAGACCTTGTCTAAGCTGCGCGCAACTGGCTCACTCCTTGAAGAGGTTCTATGCTGATGAAAGGCCTTTCCCGCAAAACACGGGGCAGTCGAAACTCGCTTGTAATGGGCACCTAAGGATATTACACGGCCTTACCAGAGTCTTCAAGCATAAGGAACCACCTAGTGGCTTCGAGGGGTGCAGGCAGAGGAGGTCTTGCATAGCAGCAACCGGATCGTGAGGGAACAGGGCTAACTTCAAAACACACACTTCAAAATTTTTGGAGCCCCTTTGAAACTAAAGAAGGAAAAAGCCAAGTAAATTTTTTAAGAGCAAGTCGCTAAGTCGCGGATCCATGATTTGCGACCCATGCGACCTATGCGACTCTGCGACCCTAAGGTCGCAGAGGTCGCCAGGTCGCAAGAGTCGGAAGTCAGGCAATTTGCGACCTTGCGACCCAGCGACCTTAAGGTAGCAAGGTCGCAAGGTCGCAAGAAGAAGTATTAGGGGATTTAGCGACTCAGCGACCTTTGCGACCCAGCGACCTTAAGGTCGCGAGGTCGCAAGGTCGCAAACTGACAACTTGCGACCTCATTTATTGCTCACACGTGTGACTCCTTTTTATAAGGGCAGGTCGCTAGGTCGCATTTGTGACTCGCGGCGAAAATCGTGGAATTGCTCTGACAGGTCGGCTGGCGCATTTTCTTCCGGGTAAGTTGCCATTTCCTCCCTATGTTTCCTTTCCCAGCATTTCTTGCTAAAATCTAGCCACCCCATGGTCTTAATTACTCGTCGGTGAGCAGATAGGGTTTCCAGTTGAGTTTTATTCTTGTTTTGTTTCTCACAAACCCCAGGGTCACCTGTGTCTTGCCAAATTCCTCATGGCTGTGCTTTATTTCCAGTTTAGACCCTTTCCAGCCGCGTATTTTTTCCGTTAAGGAGAGTTTATCCGCAAAACCACGCGCGCTCGAAACTCCCCGGCAGGCTCAAGTGCGACCTGCGACCCAGCGACCCGATCGCAAGGTCGCGCGACTCCCTGTTAGCGACTCTGCGACCCTGCGACCTAGTCGCAAGGTCGCGAGGTCGCGTGTGAAGTTATTTTGTAGATCAGCGACCCTGCGACCCCAGAGATCAGTTAGTTAAACTCTGCATGTGTAGACTTTATTTAGCCGTTATCATCATGTCTTTCTCATCCTGGGATTCTTTCTTGAATGCAACAGGTGAATTTAGAGCAGACACGGTACCGGTCCTCTCCGACTCTAGCAATATGGCACCCCGGGTATCCCGAAGGAGAAGTAAGCAGGTGGTGGAGGAAGAGTCACACACAGACATACAAACAACTCCTCCACCAATATACAGAGACACCCTTTGCACCTTCGCAAAGGAGGACAGCCTTAGGTGGTATGAAGTATACCGCGAGTTCGCCATAACAGAAGATGAGTTTCCAGAAGAGCTCCCGGACCGGGAGGTATACCTGAAGGTCAATAAATCCAAATTGCACCTAGCAGGGTCACATCCCGCCATCTTTTCGTGCCCAGAAATGATAGACTGGATCATACAGAAGACGGATCCTAAGAATTTCGCAATCCGAGATAGCGGAGGTAAAGCTTTTGCAACTTTGGAGAGCTCAAAAGCACAGGTCTACTACTCGCTCCCCAAACCAGAGGTAAACTTCACCCCGAGATGGTTTTCTGCAAATGAAGTGCCGATGGTTGATACAATCAGAAAATGGTGGGCGGAACCAGATAAATTTAAAATCAAAAAAGACCAGGAGTACCCGGTGGCCAGTCTGAGGAAGGTGTATATGTTAGTGGAAGCCATGCTGTGCAGAGTATACGGACGTTCGGATGCCACCACTTTCAACGGAACATGGGCAACCATTATGGAACACGTAACAGTACACGGCACTCGGTTCAATTGGGCTGGTATATTAATGGGCTCCATGCACACAAATCTGGCTTCAGCTTTAGCCCCAGATGAGGGAGCGCCGTCAGAATTCTATATGGCTTCGTATCTATTAGATGTTGTCTGTGCCCAGCTGCATGTTGAGGGATGGCCACATAACTGGGACTCCGAACAGACCCGGGCAATCCATTTGCAGACCAAGGTATTCTGGGAATCCAGGTACAAGTCAGATATTGAGTAAATCTCTCATATATTCATTCCCGCCCTTTACGGGAAACTATTTGGTCAAGACACCCCCTGCATGTCTTGGCGAGCAATGGAGACACTAGGTCAGGTGGCACACTGGTTTCCATTCGCTGAATTCACAATCATCCGAGTATTTGGCTCATTCAAAGCACCACATGCTCTGCCTAAGTTTATTACCGATAAGGTGCTCATGCAGGAGGTATGTTCCCAGATGACCTCAGGCTTCTCCAATGTCCTTTCCAAAGGGAAGAAGAAACCTTGGCCCGCTCTACCTCTCACCATTGGTGCTTATACAGTCAAGGATTTCAGAGAAGTAGGGCGTGAAGGGGAAGAGATAAAAAGTTACCACTTCAGAAATCTGGATTGCCGAACTTATGACCCAGTCAGGATAGTTCCTGAGCATTGTAAAAGGGCCAATTTTAGATGGAGTTATCAGCATGTCGAGCGCTCGGCAGAGGACGAAAAAAGAAACTGGTACAACGCAGACAGGCATCTAGCTCCAGGGATCGACTCTGACCGAGAAGAAGAGGATCACCAGAATTTAGAAGATAGAAGCCATAAGCTTGGAGGCTCTTCTTCCTCCAAAGATAAGAGAACACAGACCAGTACAAGGCCTGACACCTTGGATCAGCAACGGGCAGCAGAAGCCCAAGCCAAGAAGGAAGAGGAGAATAAAATGAAGGAGGATGAAGAGAAACGTAAGAAAGATGCCAGGACAGAGCGAAAAAAGAAAAAGGAAGAGGAAAAGGAAAGACAGGAGAAGGAGGCACAGGTGGCGGCAGAACAAGCACTTAAGTAAGAACTCGACAAATTCGATCGTCAAAAGAAGGCAGAACAAGCCGTCGCGGCAGAGCGAAAGAGAAAAGCTTTAAAGGAAGCAGAGGCAGAGACAGAACGCAGGAAGAAGGAGGAACACGACAAGGCGGAAGCCGAGCGCGGGCATAAGGAGAAAGAAAAGGATCAAACACAGGATGAGGAGGACGAGCTAATAGAAGACATTGACATATCTCCCCTGGATATCCCTTCAGGTGGCGCGAAAAGTACCCTCAATGTTGATGATTTTCCCGGGGAGCAAGAAGAAGAAGTCTTCGACCTGACCAGATTGACATTTGACCAATTCTCTTTCAAAATACGGCAAGAGAAAAGGAAATCCTTGGCGCAAAGCCATCCCGCCATATCTACGGTCGCCACTGGAAAGGACATAGTCCCAGATACAAGGACTAACCCTGTTATGATAGCGTCAGCAGGCACCGCTTTTGCCACAGCCACGGAGGAAAATGTCACTAGAATGAGCAGGGAGATTATTTCCCTACAGAACAGGCTAAAAGCAGCGGAGCAGGAGAAATCAAGACTAGAAAGTGAGATGCTACAGCTCCAAGGTAAGCCCGCCCAAGTGAATGAGGTCCCACTGGCGGTCAAGAAAGAGTGTGATGTGTTGGAAATGACCATGAGGCAAGTATATAAGGAAATGATCACACTAAAACAAACAGTGGCCCTCATCTTTTTTCCACGAGAGGAAACTGCATTTTAAGCATGAGTGCTCAGGAAGCCTCTATAGCCTTGGAATACTAGATGAACTGACAAGCAGCATGCCTGAAGCTCCCGAACATGTGCCTAGGAAGGATTGGAGTCATACACAAGAAGCCAAAGTACAAATTCGGATGAATATGCAGTCCAAAGACAAGCTGGCCAAAGATTTGGACAAAGTGATGTCCGCATATAATCACCTGATCAGTGGTATTGACTCCATGAACGCTCTTCATCACATTCCGTCATTAGGGGCACTGGATGAAACTAAAGACTGGGAGCAGGTAGAGCAGGAAATCCAGTCTTTTCTGCAACCCGTGAGACAAGCTGCTGCCGCACCAAAATTCGAGGCATCACAAGAGAACCTAAATCGGTTGCTTGTCACTCCAGTACAAATCTATACCAAGCTTGCCTCCCTCTCAATCCTGATCTCTCAGAAGAAGGAGACTCTGGTACCGAATGCCCTGGAATGTATGCATCGAATAAAAGAGGAAACCCCTCTTGTCGCTCCTATAACAGCGGATTACCAGACTTGGCGAGATTTCCTTAAGGGCAAGAAAGTTGACGTTCCAGAAACCTCAATCACACAACCACCTCCATAGCTAAGCTTTTCAGGCGCAAGTCGCGACCGTCCCCAGGTCGCAGGTCGCACCGGCACACAGGTCGCAGGTCGCATTTGTCCCCCAGGTCGCAAGTCGCACCGACGCCTAAGTCGCAGGTCGCAATCTTCTGGGTCGCAGGTCGCATGTTCGGCAAAGGTCACAGGGAAGCTGAACCGTCGGGAAGTTGAAGCGTCAGAAAGCCTGAGGGCGTTTCTTGAAACTATAAATACCCCTGTGGGGCACATAGTTAAGGGCTGCTCTTTTTTGGACTGAAAGGCAATATTGCATTGTAACTGAAGAATCATACTCTTGGCATATGTAATACAATACATGTTAAAACCCTTTGATTGGATGATGTGTTTAGCTGTGACAACACTGTGTGTATTCTGCGTACAGTTTCAGAATATCTTTTGATTAATGAATCTGTGTTATTAATAGTATCATTCATGCACCATAGCTATCTGTGATTGTGTTGATGATGCTCGAGTTTATTATTTACTCTTATGATGAATGTTAATGAACTGTTTTATTAGCGTTTCGTTATATCTTTTGGAATGTTAAGGGATATTCTTTCCATAAAGAACTGTTTCTTTGGTGGTCAGATTATCCTGCATGCATACCCCATAGATGTGTTGCTAACGACACTTCCTGAGTGTATGCATTTTGTCTATTACCTTGCTACGCACAGTGTCATATATTGGTTTGATACATCAGTCATGTATTCTGTATCATGTAAATAAGTGTATGTTTGCAGTTTCAATCAGATTGCTCGAGACCGAAGAGAAAGTCATTTAAGTGGTAGCCGGACCCACACCCCGGACAGGATCCCTACTCCAAACGGTTCAAAGTCTAATTGGGACTTTCTACCGGGGAGATCCCCTACTGTTGGCCGGACATATTTTCCCGTCAACAGTCACCCACAATCAGCTGACCTATTTGCATATGTAGATTGACTTTATCAAGAAATGGAATTTTATTTACATCAACAGTTAGATTCACAGTATTAAAATTATTGGATGAAACAATAGACATATCACAGGGCTGTGATAGGGAAATATTAAATTGATCCTTTTCAAGATCCATTGCAGTTAGCAATCTTGTTTGCTCTGGGATTATCTGGTACTCAGCTTGAGCCTCCATGCTTGCCTTCATTTTATGATTTCTTTCTACAGCCCGATAAAACATTTGTTTAATTAAGGGCACTTGTTCCTGAGTGCTTTCATGCCTTCTTGGTGAAGCAGGGACATTTTTCTCATCTCCTAATTGTAGTGAGAAACCAGGTTGACCATCTACAGAATCCTCACTAAGCTTCGTCCTCTTTTCAGTCCTCTGTTCTTCATCCTCTTAATCAACCACTTCTTCTTTACCTCTCTTATTTGACTTTTATGATATGACAGGAGTTTTTTACATTTGAGCTCACGGAACCTGCAAAACCCTTATTTTCCATCTTTACTACATCAGGTCTACTTTCATGAATGAATGTTGAATACCCATTTTCAATTCTCCTATTATAAATCACAATATGTGGGTCATAAGACCACTTCTCTCCTAACAATAAGTGCATCTCATCTAACATCTTAGTGATTTCATCAGTTTCCTGTCTCATATTAACTATAAAAGGACCAATATTCATTGGAAATTTAAACATATGACCTTTATTCATAGGCACAAAATGGATTTGATCAACATTTAAACTTTTCCTAATGAATTCCAAAGCAAAAAATCTCATGGGCACAAATACTGAAAGTCTATAAGGTTCCACACCAGCTCCATAGAGTTTAATTTTAGAATAATCTTCAAAGACATACCAATCACCAAGCTTACAATTCGTCCCCAGCTGCAAGAACTCTTGAGCCTTTGGCAGGAAGCATGGGGGAGAAATTCCATTCAAAATTATATATGTAGTAGACATAAAATGACTTACAAAGTCAAACAAACCTTCCTCATTCTATTCTTTCCTTACTATGTCTATCCAAAATACCATTGACTGCCTCTTCTTATTCATATCCATTATATTTAACCCCATATGCATGAATTATTCTAAATTTTGATATAAAAACAGATAAATAACAAGAGATGGAAACCTGAATTAACCCGTCAGGGATAAATTCATAAGCTAGGAATTGACAGCTTCTTGCCAATAAGAAGAGATATCCAACACTACTATTGGCTTCATAATCAAGGCGAACATTCCCAGAACTGATTTGTCTATTGTACTGTCATCATATTTTTCCAAAATATTTAAAATTCACCTCAGCACAGGTTTGACTTCTACGTCAAAAACATCCATAGAGAATTATTTACTATCATGTGCAAACTGCTTTGTATCTAGCTTCAGAAAAAAGATGAATTGATTTAACTCTTGACCTAAAAGGCTATCATAATGTGCCATCAATGAATCATCAGTGAATTGGACATACGACTCTGACTCAGGGTAACATAGATCTTGAAGAATTAGTTTGGTTGAGACTTGTAGAATATTTTCTCCTTGATAATTCATTACAAAACACTTTCCTGGGTACATAACAGACACTAGCCAATACACAAAATTAGGAAAAAGGTGTGTTCTTGGAATGCATGCAGAAAATACACTAGTTTTAACCATGGCAGTGTAAATTGGAGAAGCTTTATCGTTTAAACAGACCTGTTGATAAAATTAAATGTGCTCTAGAGAACAGACAGTATCTTGGATGTCCCTCTCAGTGTCCATGAGAGGGATCTGACTAGAAGAACCTGAAAGGGATGGACGCTTGGCCATAATTTAGCTTGGGGTGATAGACAATCGACAGGGTGGCAGACAACAGGGAAAGACACAGCACAGAAAAAACCTCAGATACAAACTAACAATAATAACCTTACAGAAATGAGAATCCATATTAAATAGGTGGTGCGGGCTTAATAATTAAATGTTGAAAAGGCGCGCCAAAATACTGTTAGAAATACCTCGACATGGATGATAGTTGTCACCCACTGGTTGTTTGTGTCACTACGGGAGGTATCAAGGTACGGAGAGCTCGTCGGGTTCATGCCCCTATAGTGAATCTCGACCGTTGATCTAGATCAACTCCACGGTCAACAGGGTCAATTGCAGAGGCACCCTCCTCGTTAACCTGTGCGCTGAAAGTGCCCGCGAGTTGACACTTTTATTCCTTGTCTGATAAATCAACGAATCCTGCTCCATAACATGCTCGCTTTTTATTCTTTGTGCTAGGACCCACCTCCACAAAGTCTTAAAGTATTTAAAATTTTAACTTAATGTAATGAATATTACATATTTATGCAAAAGTACATGAAACCTATACTTTAACATATATTTTGATAATTTTCTTTTTTTTTTGTATTTTCGAAAATTAAAAATAAAGGATATTGCAAATGAGCCAAAACAAAGCCCATTGTTACAAACTACATCCCGAATTAAGACCAAAGAAACCAAATAAAAAATGGAAACAAAATACGACTACTACCACACAAAAAGGTCTCGGCTTCAATTCAGGAGATGAAACCAAGATAGTTGCCATGTTTAACAAAGGAAAGGAAGACAAGGCAAGTTCTAGTACCTCAAACATTCACAATAACACTTCAAATTAAGATACAAGGATAGAATTATTCCATGTTAGAGTAATTTCTATTCATACAAAGATTGATGCATTGTTTGATACAGGGTCACAAGCAAACTTGATTTCAGAAGACTTAGTTAAAAAACTAAACCTTGAAACTGTACCTCATCATAAGCCATACCCTTTGGGATGGATAGTAACAATGCCAATTTACAGGTGACAAGGAAATGTATTTTCATATTTGCTATTACTGCAAAGTTTGTCGATGAAGTTGAGTTAGATGTGGTTCCACTTGACATTTTAGGGATTATCTTGGGTAGTCCATATTTGTATGACATGAAAGCGATATTTTATCGTCATCAAAACAAATATCATTTGATCAAAGATGGAGTGGAGTATATTGTGAGAGATCATCGCAAGAAACTAAATATCTCTTTAGTTAATGACGGGCAAATGAAGAGGCTAGTAAATGCAAGTAAAAATTTTGTGTTTGTTATGATCACGAAAAAGGAAGATGTTAACTATGAATATTTTGAAGGATGTGATGACAAATTGAAATCTTATTTGTTTGATGTGGTAAGTTAGCATGGAGAGATGTTTCAAGAACCAAAGGGGTTGCCACCCAAGAGGGGAATTCAGCATGATATTCAACTACAGCAGGATGTTCCACTTCCAAATATTGGTATGTATCGCATGTCAATTATGGAAAGTTTGGAAATCAAGAAGCAAATCCAAGATTTTATAAATAAAGGTGTCATACGCCCATCTACTTCGCCATGTGTTTCTCCAATAGTTTTTTTTCCAAAGAAGGAAGATAATTGGCACATGTGTATCGATTTCTGTGCATTGAACAAAATCACGGTGAAGAATCGCTACCCAGTTCTGTTGGCTCCCTGTGATTTACAAGAATGGAAAGAATAAACACTGCAGGAGCCACATCAGAACCACTTTGGAATCCTAGGACCTAGCCTTCCTGGATTCAGAGATTGATATCTCTATATAAGTGTTTTTGAAAGATATATATTTATGCTTTGTTTAAGATATTAGGCTAGTTATGAAGCTCTGGGAACTTTGTTTTGGTTTTGGTTGATTGAAAAGGTACTTGAAGGATTAAAGGTTGGAGAAGATTGAGGGAATGTTTCATCTAGATGGATAGACTTGAGACAGCATTAATCCATTGGGATATGGAGTCATAAAAGGATTTAATTGTTCAACAACTATTCAAGGGTTTTCATAGTGCAAGTTATCTAGATTAAATGGATCTTTCAGATTAAATTGTGATGTGAAACATTAAGGTGTTGTGAAGGCAATAAACCTATAGTCAGTCAAGAATCTTCTAGCTCTATTTAAAAAAGAAAAGCCTTTCAAAGTAACTATTTGAAGTAAACCAAAGGACAGGGAAAACCATAGACTTCTTTGGACAGACTTTTATTAAAGCAAACTTTTAAGACAACAATCCAGTAATCCTAAGACTACTTTTAGATAAAGAAAACAAGCAAGATAATGATAAGAGCAGCCTAAGATCAAACAGAAATAATTTAATCTGCTTTTGACAAACTCTATAGGGTTCTTTCAAAGCAACCTTTAAAGACTATCCAAAGGATAGGGCATACCATAGACTTCCCTGGTTCAAACTCTACTTAGCATACTTTGAAAAGATCTTTCAAGAACAATATCTCAAGTTTGACTCAGAAGGATATCAGCTTACCAACACTTCCCTGGTTATACTCTATTGAATCATTCTTAAAAAAAACAAGCTAGATAAAATTGGGGGGAAATTAAGAATCCTTCAATCAAACCTTGCAGAAGAAAACATGAAGATAAAGCTTGTAAATAGAAATAGGGTACTTTTGATAGTAAAACCTAATCTAAATTTTTTTGTTCTTTATCAGAGAAAAATGGACAAAATGAAAACATAAGGAGAAAACAAAACCAGTGAGGAAAAACATCACCATTAACATAGACCAGGATCCTGTGAATCAGCTTGTTTTATTGATGTTCAAACCAGTTACATACTCCAGCACAATAAGTCTTTATAGCCCAAAGCTTCTCTATCCAGCTTAACACCCCTCAACTAGCTCAGCAACACTCTAAACAAATAACAGTAACAGCCTTCTACAGCCAACCAAGAACCCTTTATAATGAAGTCCTCATGCTATATTTATAAGCAAATGAGGAGGTGATGAAAGCTAGGGTTAATATATTTCATTTATGACTGAATTAATGATTTTTGACCTTTGAGACCATGCAAGGCCCAAGGAAAAAATATCTGAAATGACTTACTCTTTATAATGAATGTTGTTTAATTTCTGAGCTTCTTAGTTGCAATATTTGACTTTTAGGATTTTTTATAACTTTGTAATAACTATTGAGCTGCTTCTTTTGAAAATATCTCTGACTGTAATAAATATTGTATGTTTTTGAGGAAAATATGTGTTTGTAGGTATCATCTTTAGCCTTTGATGAAGTAACTGCTTCATGGTCTTAACATTCGAAGCATGCTTTGGGCTAATCCATCTTGTTTTATGCTTTAAACTATGTTTTGGACTTGATTGTGCTTTTAGGCCTCCTTAATCATATTTTCCATCCTTTTCCCTTTATTGATTGTTTTAATCTTTTATCTTTGTCCTTAACTTTGTTCTTTATCCTTGATCTTGTTTCTAATCTTATGTTTTTCTTTAATTTCTTTGATTAAGACTTTATTCTCTCTGTTTCTCCATTTCTTCACTGCTCTTCCATAGTTCCTTAATCTTCTCTGTCTTCTTATTTGCAGGGGTCTTCTTTGCTGCGCTGGAGGGTTTATTGACTGGATCAATGGTCATGTATCATTGACTCAAACTTTTGGAATCAAACCCTTATCCCTTTTATTTATGTATTTGGCCCTTGGATCATCATCCAAAGACTGTAGCCACTTATATGATTGTGGGAGGGCCTATAATACTTTGGCCGCCATTAAACCTGCAACAAAAATGAAAACATTAAATAAAACATGTTTTTTTTACTTAACTGCATTTCAGAGGTTTGGTGAGGGCGTTGAGGCGATTGCAGAGGGAGGAAGATGCGCAGAAGAGGGGTTCCATGGGCGGAACCAGGAAGGAACAGAAAAATTTTGAATATGGGCGCGGAATGGAAGAAAGTGGTTTTGTGGAAAACTAGTGGTTTTCACGCTGAAGTTTGGCAGTAAGCGGTATTAACCCAAATGGACGTGATACCACTTAGGGAGTGACACATGTCCCTGGGAAAACTGCCCTTTTCATGTAGGAATGGGGCATTAACCCATTTGGGTAAATCGGGCGTGATATTGATTACAATCCTTTGGATCTGGGGGAGCCAGATCAATGGTGGAGGTTGAGCATGATGGTTTGGTGGACGAACAGTGGGACCGGTGGTGAGGTCATCTGTTTTTTCGAGTAGCGGGAGTTTTATTGGGCGGGGTTGAAAGGTGGGGATTAACGTTGGCCATAAGACATGGTAAGAAATGGTCATGAGGATGGATGATGGGGGAAGGCCTGATCGTCGTTAGATTGGAAGGATCAATGGCTGGGATGAGATCGGGGAAAAGTAAGTTGGGCGGGTATTTTTATAAAGAAAAATGGCTAAAGTGAGGAGCGAGGCATGGTCCTGTGGAAGAAGAAAAGGGACCGGGGTTAGGATAAAAAAGGGGTGGATGCCTTTTAGCAGATGGTCGAGGGACTGGGTCATATGAAGAAAGGGGCAGAAGGCTTAAGTCAATAATGGCTTAAGGCCTTATGTTACAAATAATTGGATTTAGGCCTAAAATAGGGGTTTTTGAGCCTTTCTTGAGGTTTCGGTAGGTTTAGAAAAGGGTTTTTAAAACCAATCGAAGGGGTTTTCATGGTTTAAAAATGGTTTTTTAAGGGAATGGAGGGTATAAGAAAGGAAAATGGGCCTTTTTAGACGGGAAATGATTGTTTAGAATAGGAGTAAAAATGGAAAAATGGGGGGGGGAATGAAATGGAGGTGAAAATGGTGAAAATAGCATGAAATCAGTTTCTTTTGAAGCAGCAAGTTAACTTGGAATAGATTTTGAATGAAAATATTAGTGAATGGATAGCTTAAAGATAATGAACTCAGTGAGATTTCAAAAACTCACAAGATTTTCACAAAAGCTTGTTTTTTAGAAATCTAAGGAAATATTTAGCCATCATTGGATATAACAAATTTTACTGATGGCTAATAGTGGCTCCACTTGGGGAAGGCAGCTCCTTGGAGGTGTCAATAACCTCAGATAATAAATCTATAGAAAGTAGACCAATGCCTTGTCTTTGCATTTTGACAATCCTCCTTGATTTGATGATTTTGTTGCTCAGAGATGATCTGCAGTATTATAACAAGACTGAGTTTACCCAAACTTTTACCTACACAACCTATTTTCCTAACATTTTTTCTTCTTCAGAGGGTGCACTTAGCCTTACAAACCCTTGTAACATTAATTTTTTCTTTTATTTGAAAGCATGAAACTATCTAATTCTACCCTTATATCATCCATGAGTTCATATTAAACTAATGAACTCATTATTTCTCTACCTATTCTAACTATTTGTCAAGATTAGACTGTTTGACAGATTTTCATTTCTAGTCAAAAACAGGAAATTGAAACATAATCAAATCAGGATTAGATAGTTTGATTTGTATTGGGGCTATGGAATTGTGTACAAGCTGCACATACACTTTATTTGCAGAAATTTAAAACAAAACTGTGAAGGCTTAAGATCTGAAATTGATAAGCATCCTTGTTTCTTTCTTTGGTTCAGATTTTGATCTTTTTAGAACCATTTCTCTCTTCTCCTAATATATTATATTGATAAGCCAAGTTTACATTCTTTAGAAGATCTTCATTTACTAACCTATCAGCAATAAATTTAAATTTATTCAATCATGTTTAGGCTGTATGATTGAATAACATTTCTTCTTTCAAAGCAGTGGCATTTGGACTTGCACACTTTCAGATTTTTCTCTTTTTGGTATGGGGTTGTACCTATTCTTTTATCTGCCCTCTTTTCTCTTTTTCTTTTCTTTTTGGTGTTTATTTCTTCAAGTCTTTCCTTTAAGAAATGTTATTTACAATGGACAAAGCTTTGAACTGATTTTTTAATAGAAATAATGTTTGAGCATCCTGCCATTGACAGGACCTCCAAAAAATTTTGTTCCATCCATCTCCTGAAGGAAGAATGCATTGTTACCTAAGGTAGACTTAATGAGATAAGGGCCTTTCCATAAATTTTCAAACTTTCCATGTTTTCCCTTATCTTCCCTCCTAGAATCTCATTTTAGTACCTTGTAACCAATGTTAAAATCATTTGCTTTTTTTCTTTTATCAAACAGCTTCTTGATGTTTTCTTGTACTTGGTGTGCTCTATTGTAAACTTCCTCTCTGGTTTGTTGCAACTGGACAGTCTGATTAATTCTTCTTATTATAACATCTTCTTCAGACTGAACTTCTTGGATCAGCTTCATGACTGGCACTCCTAAACTGGTTGGAAATATTGCATCTGCTCCATAAATTAGTTGATAAGGGGACATCCCAATTGACCTTTTAGTTGTCAATCTATCTACCCAAAGTGCATGTAATAGCTTGTTGTGCCATGATTTCTTATTTTCTTCCAGTAACTTCTTGATGATGTTTACCAAACTCTTATTTGAGGATTCTGCCAACCCATTACCTTGAGGGTAATAAGCTATGAAATGACCCAATGTAATCTGATATTTGTGGCAAAAATCAACCATCTTTTTAGACCCAAAGGCAGCAGCATTGTCAGTGATAATCTTCTTAGGGCAGCCAAATCTAGACAGGATATGGTCTTCAAGGAATTTAATGATGACTGAGTCTGTGGCATTCCTAGAAGGGATGGCCTCTATCCATTTGGTGAAGTAATCTGTTGTTGTGAGGATCCATTTGTGTTGGGCAGATGAAGCAGGATGGATTTCCCCAATGAAGTCTAGACCCCACTATTGAAAGGGAGCTTCAACAATGATTGGATGCAGAGGTAAGGGTATAAATTTTCTTTTGCCTTCAAATATTTGACATTTGTGATAGGTAATTATCATTTTATGGACATCCTGAAAGAGGGTGGGCCAATAATAACCAGCCCTAAGGATTTTGTTGACAATAGTTGTCCAATAGAGGTGGCCTCCACATTCTCCTTCATGAAACTCATGCTTGATCTCATCTGCGTCATTCTCAGGCAAACATTTAAGTAATAATCCACTAGCATTTTTCCAATATAAACATTTATCTAAAATGCAGTAGTTAACAGCTTTCAACTTTAGAAACCTTGCCTTTGTTTTAGACAAACCTGGAGGAACATTAAGATTAAGAAGCACATACAAAATATCAGCATACCAAGATGAATTCAGAAAATAATCTTCAATGAGTGGATTTGCCAACTCCTCCTATTCATCTAATGCATTAAACATGTTTATATCAAGTGCTTGTAAGTTGGTTTCAGCCATAATTTTTGCTAATTTATCTTCCATTGCAGCACTGTTACATGCATTGAAAAGCATATTAAGGCTAATCCTTATGGGGGTTTCATTTGTGGAGGGAGTGCATTATAAACATTATTGAATCTAGTGCAATAATCTTGGACACTTTCTCCAGCATTTCTTTTAAGATCATTGTATTATGACAGGATTTGAAGGGGGCTTCTCTTGACTTTCCATTTGTTTAGGAATAATTGATGTAAAGCAGGGATTTCATTGATACTATTAGGGGTTAAGCCTTTGAACCATTTTCTTGCTTCTCCCCCTAAGCTTTGAGCAAACATTCTGTAATACCCCCTTTTCATAAATATCAAGATTATATTCCAGAGATTGACTGCAGGGGAATTTCCTAGATATGTCACCTTTAAAAATAAAGGATGAGATCGAGAGGCTACCTGGCCATATGCAGACTCTGTCTATAGAACTTGGAATAATCCCTTTTCAGGAATTTCAACAAGGTTCTCAAGGAAAACATTGTATAAGTAAAATTGTGCAAAAATAACAAATATCGGGGCTTGGTTCCCCTCATTTATGTTGTAATTGACTTATGTATGGAATTTCGTCAGAAAAAAATCAGTTTAGACTATTTAAACAGATCTCCCAAAAACTTGACTAGCTAAAAAGTACCCAAAGAGGAAGGCTGCAGCAAAATGCAAGCACTACTTCAGGAATTGCGTAGTTTTAGTAGATGTATAGAAGAGATCAGCAAGGAGACTTATACTTTAGTCTTACATTAGCAAATCAACATTATGATAAATTCCTTTCATTAAACAGTAGAATGCATGAGCAAATACAGCAGAAAATATTCAGAAAAGAGAGCAGGAACATAAGTATATTTGCAGAAATGCTACAACAACGTTATTTTTTAGGAGGTTCAGTAGCTGGAAGTTACAACTCAGATCTAGGACATATATATGGACAAAATATCAGATCTATACCAGATCTGGAGACTATATAGTTTTATCTACAAGATCCACTCGGAATTTTTACAAAAGCATGCATGAATAAGAGTAGATCTAAGAAACAAGTAGCAGATCTGGAAATTTCTGTAGTAAATTTCTGAATATGAAATTTCATTACAATGGATCAGATCTGAATATAACATAGATCAGCAATATAATCCATGGATCACCTAGTGGAAGGCAAACCCCAGCACTAAGGATCCCTGACCTAAACTAGGAGCAAAACACCATAAAGAGATCTACAACAAAATAACGTAGTCTTCCAACATAGACATCGTTGTGCCTCAAATTTCATAAATAAACACTATAGAAGTATAGATCTAAAGCATAAAGAAATTATACACTCTTCCAGGAGGCCAAATGACCCACTCCATGGAGAGAGGCTCTCAAAATACACTAGATCTCTGTGGATCTAGATCACCACTTTCTGCATCTTGCAGAGACAGAAAAAACTTCAATGGATCAGTGCTGCCAATGTAAGGAGGAGCTTGGCCTCAAGCCTGATAGTGGCTCAATTTAGCAAACTTTCCTCCTTGAATCATCAAAGGAAGAGGTGAAACTCCTGCATAGGAATTCCAAATACAATCCTCCACTCAACAGCAGAGAATGGTATTTGTCTAAGCAGAAAAATACTCAGAAATATGATCTATCAACAACCTCCTCTTGTTGCCCTCCTTTTCCTTTTATAAGATGAGAAAGCTCTTGCAAACCCTAAACCATCTTGATGAGTTAGCCCTTTTCACATTAGAGGCTCCCTTCTAGAACTGTGTTGTCCCTTTTGGAGATGCAATGAACCTAGACAGCATTGTTGATTTGGTCAAGGTTGACCCAGTCTTTAGCTCAAACCTCTTTCACACCTGCAAGTGATTATTTACATAGCCCTGATTTGTCTTTGTTCACATGGGCATTGATTTATTCAGACTTTTTAGGAGTTTTACATGTCCTCCTTTATTCATTTATTCATGAAACAGAAATTAAAACAAAATTGAATGTTCCTCTTAGCTAAGGCTAAGTGGGAACATTACAGTCCTCCCCTCCAAAATGTTGCTTGTCCTCAAGCAACTGACATGGTAATAGTTGTAGTTCTTCTCCTTCTCCATTGATGGCACCATTAAGGATCAAGCTTTCATCATGGACCAAGTGCTCATCAAGCCAATACATCAGAAATTGCTCCTCCAATGCTAACATGATAGGGGAATATTCTATCCCTTCAGGAGTGTAAAACTCTAACAGAAATAAACATGGGTGAAGCAATGTCACATCTAAAACATGTATCATGAAGTACAAGATCACGTTCCATCCCATGCGGTACATATACACTGCCCACTTTTTTCCCATACAAACCCATAAAAAATACCAATATATCATCTATGTATGGAAGCAAAATCACATATATGCAAACTGAAATTTGCACTTGAGGAGGTGGGTCACAATCCCACATAAGGTACCAATGCAGTGCACTCCTTGTTTTGAGTAGATCTGAGTGTGGTAGGTGGTACTCCCACCACATCTTTGCTGCATGGGTCACTTTGACATGGCTGAAATTGGTGCCCAAGTTAGGTGCCTTTGGGAAGCACCCATCATGATAGAGAATATCCATTTGCACCTCAAGGGAGTGGCCAGATTTAGACTTTTTATTGGCCTCATCAATGCCATGAGATATGCATGTAATATCACTCCTTGTAGGAGCCATGGCCTGCATACATATGGCAAGAGAATATGTCAAATCAGAAAAATAAACATGCTCTATAAGATCAGATTCTTTACCATTCAAGTCTCCCACACACATGGAGTAGGACATGGGCATTTCTTCTCTTTTAAGAGAAGGAAGAGATGGCTGGAATGACTCCTGCACATAGTCCCTTGGCTGCCCCATCTTCTCATAGCTATTGCACTCTTGTAAGTGTTGATGTAGTTCCTCCCAATCAT